>JARQOC010000007.1:116454583-117183211 GCA_033576535.1 Allobates femoralis
TTGTGTCTGCATGCCATCAGCATGCAGACACAAACGCCAGTGTGAAGCCACCCTTAACGCACATTCTGATGTTTTAGCTAGATAAGGAATAGTGGACAGAAAGAGGGGGTAAGGAATATTGGACACTCTTCCTTATCTAGCTATAAAACATCAGAACGTGCGTTGGTTGGTACATACAGTAATAGATATTTTTGTAGGAGGTTCTGATAGTTGCAGCAATTCATCTAACACTGTTGTGATACCAGAGTTCTAGGCGGTATATTTTGGGTGACATTCCCTCCTCCTTGTTCTTAATCCTTGTCACTTTAATAAAAGATTTCTTGATTATGCTTAATGGAGCCTTTACTCGTTTGTTATGTTAATCTAATTAGCCTGAGTAGCTCCTGGTGAGTGAGACATACCCTTATGTGGTGCCCCATTACCTTTTGGATAGGGTTAGCTGTGTTAAAGAGAGCAGATGGAGTCTAGAGGAACTTTAGCTGCCTCATTAGTGAATGGATCCTTTGGGGGTTTCATCTGAATCAGGTATTTAGCAGGAAACCCCAATGTAGGTGCTCAGCATAGACCACAGGATGATTGTGAACTTCGCCCAAAAATGTCAATATTCTGTCACGAGTCTGTGTCAGAATTGGCACCTGTGACTCATTCCTGTATTGAGACTTCATATTAAATGTGTTTCTTTTCTTTGGCAGTGTAGGAGGAGTTAATGTCCATTTCTGTTGCTAGCTAGCTCCTTAGTTTTCTTCCCAGATGTGGCTACTTTGTGATCACTCCCATCTCCTTTATATGGTCACATGATTCAGCATTCCTTGCTGGTGATTGAACTGCATTCCTGGCCTAGCTACCTGAGGTGAAGATGCTACTCTAGAGATGCTGACCGTTGTTTAGGAGTGTGACATGAAGCTGTTTTGTTGTTTCCCTGTCTGTCTTTCCTTCCTCTCTTGTTGTTATTATTGCGGCGGTTTGGACTAGTGCTCCCACCGGCCAGCTCCCTATTGAGGGTTAAAATCAGCACCAAAAACTACAGGAAGAAGTTATTCCTGTAGTTTTTGGCCTATTTAAACTGGCTAACTCTAGAACGTATATTTCGGTGAACCTGTTAAAATCAGGACCAGCGAGGGACTAGATATCCTGTTCGATGATGGGGTGAAAGAACCCACATAGGGACGGTAGGGAGATCATGGCATGGCCACAGGTGAGTGCAGGAGGTCTCCTTTCCCCCATTCTCTAGGGGCAGGGCCCTCTGTTGAATGTCCCCCCCCCCCTTCCCCGAGTGTTTCCTCTGTCTGTTGTTTTGTGTAGTGCACCAGACACTGTTGGTCCATGCGGCATTGTCATGCACGGCATCTGGAAGCTCCCTAGTCTGTGTGGTGATATATTCTCACTGCATCACTAGATGTATTCACTGAGGGTTGCAGTTTTTGGTCACTTATAGAGAGTTCTGATGTTCTGGCACCTTAGGGGTCTTTGCCGATGTGACATGACCATTCCACTAAAATCTGCATTTGTAGATGAATCTCCGTCCCTACTGACTGTGCACTGTGATATAAAGCAGTTTCTAACCACATATCGGATATTGGTGAACTCAGGAGAAATCACAGCAGATCACATGGACCGTCTCCTCTTCATGGCTCTTATGAAAATTAAAAATGTTTTAGTGGGAAAAAAATATTTTTTCATTCCTACAGCTGAATTGTTACAAAATTCTGTGACTCATCTGCGGGTTTAAAAGGCTCAGTACACCCCTAGATGAATGTCCCAAGAGGTGAACGTTACTAAATAGGGTGAAACATAGGTGGTTTCTGCTGTTCTGGCACTAGAGCGTCTCTTCTAATGTGACATGGTGCTTGCAGTAGTCTATTCCTGCCAAATCTTACCTTGAATAGCGCCCATCACTTCTGAGCACTGCCATGTGCCCGAACAGTAGTTCTCCACCACATATGGGGGGTATTTGTGTACTGAAACAAATATATGCAACAAATTGTATGGTCCGCTTTTCCTTTTACCCTTCTGAAAATGAACAATTTGATGCTATAGCAGCATGAGTGTGGGAAAAATGAGGTGTTATATCTTCATGGCTCAACATTATAACATTGTGGGAAGCTGCTGAGGGCTCAAGATGCTCTTCACACCTCTAGATAAACTCCTTGGAGTTGGGCTCCCTTGTGGGGGTTTGCCCTGTTTAGGCACATTAGGAACTCTGTGTGTCATGGCTTCCACTATCTTCTCCAGCAAGCGGTGCGCCTTCCTTTCCAAGCCCTACTGTGCACCAAACAGTAGTGTTACACCACATCCGTGCTCAGGAGATATCGCACAACACAGATATGACGTCCATTTTATCCTGTTATCATTGTGAAAAAGCGAAATTCAGGGCCAAAGCAACATTGTTGTGGGGAAAAGTAAACTTTCCGATTCTTTCTTCCACATTGCTTTAATTCCTATGAAGAACATGAAGGGTGAATGAACCTCTTGGATGTGGTTTTGAGCACTTTGAGGGGTGCGGTATTTAGGACGGTGTCACTCTGGGATATTTTCTGCCATTTACGCCCCTCAAAGTGACTTTAAATGTGATGTGATCCCTAAAAAAGTTATTTTACATTTTGTTGTAAAAATTAGAAATTGCTGATAAACTTTCAACCGTTCCAACATCCGAACAAAGAACGTATGTTCACAAAATCGTGCTGATGTAACGTGACGTGTGCGAAATGTTATTTATTCATTATTTTACCAACAGAAAGACACAAGGAGTCTCTTTTCTGCTTACAAGTGAATGGATTTATTTGCAAAAACTGTCATCTCATAAATTGGTGCATTTGCAGAAAGATGCAGCGGGTACAAAAAGGCCCATATATATTTACAGCAGCACAATAAATACATTGGTATCACCACATGTCACAAATCCTATACATATCTCCTATGGTGCTGACATTCACAGCCCTTTGTTAAAGTACATACATGGCCATAGTAATGTCACAATGGATATAAAGTATACAGATAGTATCACCAGTACATACTGAATATGAATAAGGTGGACAGCAATCAATTCATAACATGTCATACCAAAGTTGTGCCAAATAAAGTGCTGGTAGTGCCAGGAAAGGGAAAGGAAGCCCTTCTAGTGCGGTCCCCACATATGTATCGCGTGTTTAGTGGGTCAGCTTCATCAGGGAACACACCACAAGTGCCAGCAATACCCCTTATGTATCATCATGCGAGCAGGAACGCTGGAATGGCGTTCTGCCCTCCGGAGCAGCTTCCGGCCTCCGCTGTCATGTCACGTGACCCGCCCCGGAAGTGTGTCTGACATGCCCACTCCAGGGATGGGGAAGACTTGGGAACAGGACAGTTACTAGTTGTTCTCTCTTCTTCATTTCTTGGTTCTTTTCACGGGACAGGCGGGGGCCGAGACCTGGTCCCGTGCCATTTTAATAAATGAGGTTAGATGACAAGGAAAGGCTAAGGGGAAAGGGGTATTCATGACGCCACCTGCGGTATGCGGCCATGGCAGCCTCCGCTGCTGCAGAACCTCTGGGATGATGACCAGCAGCTTAGATAGTCCCGCTCCCCGCATGTGGGGCGCAGCCCCAGGGCAGTGAGTCACGGTACTCAGTATATACCTTGGCAGGTGTTCATTGGGCTCCTTCAGTACCCTGGTGTCCATGCGGCCCTCGTAGCCGGTGGTCGCTGCAAAGAAAGTCACACACACCACAGCTGTAGTTCCGTTACTTTTACTTGGTGTTTCAGCATGGCCACCAGGTACGTCCCTTGCCAGGTTCTGGTTCAGCATTGTCTCCAGGACCAGGTTGGTGTTACTGAGCCCCGATTGGTGCCCTCTGTCTTACTTGGTGTTCTGTCTTTGGTGGCTCTACGTTCTCTCTCTGCGTTATAAGGGCTAGTTCTCTTCTGAGGCGAACAGGTCATTGCTCTGCCCTTCAGGATCACAACGCCTCCCATGCACAGAGCTCAAGTACCCATGGCCACTGGTGCTATTGTGTCCCAGACACGATTAGGTTCCCTCCCGGGCACTGCTCCCTAGTTCAGCCACCTTCCTCAAGATGTGTCAGGTGTATGACCACAGCTCCCATTAGAAGCTTGGGGCTTCCGTTTCAACGGCTTGGGCGTTCAGCATCCGCACTGTGTTCAGGGCCGGGTCCCTGTGTCGTCCACTAACCCCTCTGTCTCGTCAGATTCGGATAAATAGGGAGCGCACATAGGGCGTTATCTTTTTAATAAATAGTCCAGTCCCCCCAATCGGTGTGACTCACCTGCGGTGGTTGTGAGAGCCACAGCAAACTGAGAGAGCCTGGTAATGGTCGCTGCAGGAGCCCACCAGGGCTATGAAGTGGCAGATTTAAAGCCACGAAACACGTAGGCAAATAAACCAGAACCTGATTAACCCTTTACTGGACTGGAAGTTTCTTGAGGTCAGCGGGGACTACAAAGCCCAGCTCTTTCTTCGGTGGAAATCGTCAGATTCGGGCGTACGGGGAATCTTGTCTCTTCTGCACCCCAAGGATTCTTCTCTCCTTCCACCTTTTTGGTCTTTCCCTCCCAGGGCGAGCGTAGTCGTGCTCCGAGCCCCAGGAGCTGACACCACACCTTCTCCGCACCCTCCTGTTGCTGTTTCCTCTACCGCGTACTACTCTGACTCTCCCAGTCTGACACTTCCCTGTCCCCCTTTTGTGACTTAGGCCCTCCCTCAGGGTCCTCCCATTGTCCCAGGGCCTAAGTGTTGGGTACTGTTTGTGTTTCTTTTGGGCTCAGCTGCACCATCTCAGCACCTGGAGAACAGGGGCACTACACTCCCTAACCGCGGGAATGTAGCACCTCTGGTGGCAGCCTACCTGGTGGGGCGCCACACATCATCGCTGACGTGTTTCCGGACGCCCGGCGGTTGACAGGTTACCTGAGTCAGCGATAGAGACATCCCAGGGAGGTTGGGAGGAGACAAAGGAAGGCCAGGAGCGCACGCCGCTCCATTACACAAATTCAATGCAATCCCTTATACAGTCAAATTAAATATAATCCTATATATAATCCATCTTCCGAATCTTTATTTTGATCATCAACAGGATCGACTGTAATAGGAGACATGTACGGGGCTCTGTTGGCACAAAGGTGAGAGGGTTACAATCATGCACATAAAACCAAATTAAAAACAAGTTAAAAACAATATCAATATGTACAATCCAAATACAAAACTAGAAGGGAGGGAAAAAAGGGGGGGAGGGGTAAAGAAATATGGCAAAATTAATTGCCAAAGAAAGAAGGGTGAGGGGAGTTGAGGAGAAAGCAGTTAGGTCCTTATAAAAAAGAGGAGAAGCTCCCGGTCTTATTTAGCGTCCGTGGTGCCAGGGTCTGCAAAACGGTGATCCACCTGGTTTCCTTTTGGGCCAAAATCTGTTTTAAATCTCCTCCCCCCAATGCCACAATGGACAATGTCAATTCCATGTATATTAAGTGTTTACTACTACGGCCATGGCATCATTTAAAGTGATGTGGTAAATTCTCAAAGTTCTCTCGTCCTTGCGCTCTTTGGATCCCTCAATATCTCGCACTTTTTTGCGTATTCTCATACGCAACTCACGTGTGGTTAACCCAATATAGATCTTGGGGCAGCCACACGTGGCCTAATACACCACGTGCGTACTGCAACAAGGTATGTACTTGTTGTTGGTGAAACGCATTTTACTGTCGCTTGACGTAAAGTCAAAGCCACGGGAGGTGTTCCTACATGCCAGGCAATGACCACATGGGATGAAACCCCTTGTGGTTGTGGTGCTTCCAAACATACATGGGATTTTTAGGGGCGTAATGGCTCCTTACAAGAAGGTCTTTTAAGTTTTTTGCCCTCCTGCTGTTCATCTGTGGATATGCAGCAAGGGTCTCCTTTAGGGACGGCTCTGTAAGTAAGATGGGCCAATGTCTTTATAAGATTTTCCTCATATTGTCCCACTCACGATTAAAGGTCGTAATAAATCTGATTGGACCATCATTCTTCACATCCTTAGTCTTAGTTCAGGAGAGGAGGTCACCACGAGAAGTCTTTTTTTTTTTTGGGGCTTGCCGCAAGTGTCGCGGTTATGCGGTGATCGCGGCAGATGCGGTTTTTTCACCGGCATCTGCCGCGATTTGAAATTACCGCTGATGTGAAAGGGCCCTAAGACTGTTGTTTGTTTTTTGTTTCATTTGCTCATGTATATATGTATGTGTGTTCAGAATCTTGTGTCATTATTTGCCTGATGAAGGGGCCACAGTGTCTGGAAAGCTGCTATGTTTACATCTAATATGTTTCTATAAAGGATGCAGAAATATAGAACTTAATGTAAAAAATGCGGGCAGGGAAAAAAAGAAAAATATATATGTATATGTAAAAAAACCTGAAACTAGATATAAAACTGAATAAAAAAACTAAAATCGATCTATATATAGGTGAAGTATTATAAGCCTCATAGACCCGAGATAACAGCATTCATTTTTTAATTGTTTTTTGTATCATTTAAAAGCAAATAATTCTAACTCTGGATATAAACCATGTGGAATGATGGAATTACATTTAAAGATATATTTTTTCTATCGAGTTTCCAGAGTCTCTTTATTTTCTCTACTCCCAAATATCGGGTATTTTTTAGGGATTTGTTATGCTCGATATCACGTGGCTTTTTATTCCTTTCCTAATGTTAGTAAAGTGTTCCTTAATCCTTGTGGAAAATGCTGTGCACGTCCCTCCTATATACCATTCTCCACATGGGCAAATGATTATACAGATTATACCTGTGGTTTTACAAGATATATAGTCCAGAATAGGAGTTACCGTAATTTATATTTTTAAGGTCACAAGGCACAACCAATGAACATATCCATTCTGTTCCTATCCAGCATAGTCTCCCAAGAACCCATAAATGTACACTGGACCCAATAAGTGTGTGGTCAATGACCAGAATTACCAGTATTGCCAGCGGCCATGGGAATAGCAGGGGGAGCCCGGGAAAAGTGGAGCCCAATGCCGTTTCGTGGCCTAAGGATTAAGACCACTTCATCAGGGGAGGTGACTTCAACAGATGGACCAAAGGGGTTACATTCTATACTGTTTGCGTCTGATATATGTAACATTGAGACTAACCTATGGATTCTGTAATAATCAGCACTATACAGTGTATGCATTGTTCTTTTAATACAATTGTATATCTGTGAATCCATAACCTGTGCGACCCTGTAAAATATCTACAAGTTATTGCTGGCAGCCCTGTTGTTTCGGCTGGCACCGGCACTGCCTCCTTCCTCCGGAGCCTTGTTTCTGAGTGTATCCAATAAAGATGCCAGATTATGCACGATTATTGAAGCTTGCACTCGTTTTCCTTTAGTTTGTTATTTTGCACAAATATTGTGAGATCTAGAAAATTTCACATTTACTGTATGATGTGCTAAATATTAGAAACAAATCATTGTTGTTTACCTCCATTATAAAAGAGAGGAGTGATTCTGCAGAACCCTTCAATATAAAAATCACATCGTCGATAAAGCGATGCCATAGGGCCACGTCCCCGCGCAATTTTCCATCAGAGAAGGTGGTCTCATGTTCCCATCTCCCCATGTACAAATTAGCATAACTTGGCGCGAGCCTGGTCCCCATGGCAGTTCCCCACTTTTGGAGGTAAAACGCGTCGCCATAGTAAAAATAGTGGAGTCAGAATAAATTTGACGTCGTCTATGATGTAATTGTAATATAATTTATACCTCAAACAGTGAATAATCTGCTTGGCCATATTGGACTGCTATTTTGAAAATTGCTGTAGGTAGATATGGATAATCCATGTTTGGTGTACAGACGTGTGGCCACGTGCAACAGTTTTTGGTGAGTTTATTATTTCTGTATTTTTAAGACCACATAACATGTTGAGTATTTTGGTCGGTATTTTACCTTAGTATTAAGCCAAAACCCGGAGTAGAACAAGCAGAGGAAAAGTATACACAGTGTGCAGGATTATTAGGCAGATGAGTATTGGGATCACATGATCCTTTTTATCCATGTTGTCCTCCTCCAAGCTGTATAGGCTGAGAGACAACTACCAATGAAGTAAATCAGGTGATGGCATCTCTGTAATGAGGAGGGGTGTGGTGTAATGACATCAACTCCCTATATAAGGTGTGCTTAATTATTAGGCAAATGGGTCAGAACAGAGATGTGACGGCTCTGAACAGTCCACAATTGTGAGATGTCTTGCAGAGGGATGCAGCAGTCTGGAAATTGCCAAACTTTTGAAGCAATCACGAACAATCAAGTGTTTCATGGCAAATAGCCAACAGGGTCGCAAGAAGCGCGAGGGCAAAAAAGGCGCAAAATAACTGCCCATGAATTGAGGGAAATCAAGCGTGAAGCTGCCAAGATGCCATTTGCCATCAGTTTTGCCATATTTCAGAGCTGCAACGTTACTGGAGTATCAGAAAGCACAAGGTGTGCCATACTCAGGGACATGGCCAAGGTAAGGAAGGCTGAAAAACCACCACCTCTGAGCAAGAAACATAAGGTAAAACCACCACCTCTGAACAAGAAACATAAGATACAACGTCAAGACTGAGCCAAGTAATATCTGAAGACTGATTCTTCAAAGGTTTTATGGCCTGATAAGATGAGAGTGACTCTTGATGGTCAGATGGATGGACCAGAGGCTGGATCAGTAAAGGGCAGAGAGCTCCACTCCGACTCAGACACCAGCAAGGTGGAGGTGGGGTACAGGTATGGGCTGGGATCATCAAAGATCAACTTGTGGGACCTTTTGGGTTGAGGATGGAGTGAAGCTCAACTCCTGGACCTACTGCCAGTTTCTGGAGGACAACTTCTTCAAGCAGTGGGTACAGGAAGAAGTCAGGATTGTTCAAGAAAAATATGATTTTCATGCAGGACAATGCTCCATCACATGTATCCAACTACTCCACAGCGTGGCTGGCCAGAAAAGGGCTAAAAGAAGAGAAAATAATGACATGGCCCCTTGTTCACCTGATCTGAACCCCATAGAGAACCTGTGGTCTCTCCTAAAATGTGAGATCTACAGGGAGGGAAAACAGTACACCTCTGGGAACAGTGTCTGGGAGGGAAAACAGTACACCTCTGGGAACAGTGTCTGGGAGGGAAAACAGTACACCTCTGGGAACAGTGTCTGGGAGGGAAAACAGTACACCTCTGGGGACAGTGTCTGGAGGCTGTGGTGGCTGCTGCACGCAATGTGGATCGTAAACAGATCAAGCCACTGACACAATCTATGGATGGAGGCTGCTGAGTGTCATCATAAAGAAAGGGGGCGATATTGGGCACTTATTTTTGAGGGGTTTGTTTTTGCAGGTCAGAAATGTTTTTTTCTAAATTTTGTGCCGTTATATTGGTTACCTGTTGAAAATAAACAAGTGAGATGGGAATATATTTGCTTTTTATTAAATTGCCTAATAATCCTGCACAGTAATAGTTACCTGTACACAGAGATATCCTCCTAAGAGCCAAATCTAAAAAAAACCCTCCAACTTCCAAAAGTATTAATCTTTGATATTTATGGGTCTTTTGGATTGATTGAGAACATTGTTGTTAAAATCAAAATAATCCTCTAAAATACAACTTGCCTAATAATTCTGCAGGCAGTGTATATATGAACAGCTGGTATAACCTGGGCATCTCCTGTATATAATTATATATGTACAGCCGGTATAACCTGGGCATCTCCTGTATATAATTATATATGTACAGCTGGTATAACCTGCGCATCTCCTGTATATAATTATATATGTACAGCCGGTATAACCTGGACATCTCCTGTATATAATTATAAATGTACAGCCGGTATAACCTGGACATCTCCTGTATATAATTATATATGTACAGCCGGTATAACCTGGACATCTCCTGTATATAATTATATATGTACAGCTGGTATAACCTGGACATCTCCTGTATATGATTATATATGTACAGCTGGTATAACCTGGACATCTCCTGTATATGATTATATATGTACAGCTGGTATAACCCGGGCATCTCCTGTATATAATTATATACGTACAGCTGGTATAATCTGGGCATCTCCTGTATATAATTATGTATGTGTATCCGGTATAACCTGGACATCTCCTGAATATAATTATATATGTACAGCCGGTATAACCTGGACATCTCCTGTATATAATTATATATGAACAGCTGGTATAACCTGGACATCTCCTGTATATAATTATATATGTACAGCTGGTATAACCTGGACATCTCCTGTATATAATTATATATGTACAGCTGGTATAACCTGGGCATGTCCTGTATATAATCATATATGTACAGCCGGTATAACCTGGGCATCTCCTGTATATAATTATATATGTACAGCCGGTATAACCTGGATATCTCCTGTATATAATTATATATGTACAGCCGGTATAACCTGGACATCTCCTGTATATAATTATATATGTACAGCCTGTATAACCTGGACATCTCCTGTATATAATTATATATGTACAGCTGGTATAACCTGGGCATCTCCTGTATATAATTATATATGTACAGCCAGTATAACCTGGACATCTCCTGTATATAATTATAAATGTACAGCCGGTATAACCTGGACATCTCCTGTATATAATTATATATGTACAGCCGGTATAACCTGGGCATCTCCTGTATATAATTATAAATGTACAGCCGGTATAACCTGGACATCTCCTGTATATAATTATATATGTACAGCCGGTATAACCTGGGCATCTCCTGTATATAATTATATATGTACAGCCGGTATAACCTGGATATCTCCTGTATATAATTATATATGTACAGCTGGTATAACCTGGGCATCTCCTGTATATAATTATATATGTACAGCCGGTATAACCTGGGTATCTCCTGTATATAATTATATATGTACAGCCGGTATAACCTGGACATCTCCTGTATATAATTATATATGTACAGCCAGAATAGCCTGAACATCTCCTGTATATAATTATATATGTACAGCTGGTATAACCTGGACATCTCCTGTATATAATTATATATGTACAGCCAGAATAGCCTGGACATCTCCTGTATATAATTATATATGTACAGCCGGTATAACCTGGGCATCTCCTGTATATAATTATATATGTACAGCCGGAATAACCTAGACATCTCTGTATATAATTATATATGTACAGCCTGTATAACCTGGGCATCTCCTGTATATAATTATATATGTACAGCCGGTATAACCTGGACATCTCCTGTATATAATTATATATGTACAGCCGGTATAACCTGGACATCTCCTGTATATAATTATATATGTACAGCCGGTATAACCTGGGCATCTCCTGTATATAATTATGTTGCACCCCAGGGTCTAAGTGCCACAGTGTCATCATCACCCCCGGGTGGTAGTGTCACACTTGAGAGCAACGGAGGGACTTCACACCAGGCAAAACTCAAAGCACACAACACCTTTCTGCCTCCTGGTCTGAAGGGGGAGACCAAGACCCGGGTTCAGGGTGATTCTGGTCTGGGGCGGAGTTAGTTCAGTTCCTAGGAGGACTGAGGAAGATATCCTGTGGACTGGAGCGGTGCTAAGCTTGTCCCAGGCTAGCTAAGCCTAGCTTGAGGGCCCAAGGCAAGGGTCTGAGGAAGTGGAGAGGAGCCCGGGGAGCGGAGCGGTGTCGTGCTCACCTTGGAGGAGATATATAATATAGACAGTTTGGCTCACTATGAAATGGCGGGGGCACAGAAGAAAAAGGTCCAATATTTAAAAGAATTAATTCTGGCACACCAAGGTAAAACTGAGACTAATACTTCCAGTCTTTTTTTGCTAGTGGTGCTTTTTTATTGCTCACAGGTTGAAGTCATGTAACAAAAATTGGTAGAACGTTTTCAGCCCAGTTGGGCTTTCTTCAGTCCAGACAATACCTTACATTGCATGAAAATTAAAGATAAAAAGAGAAATGTCAGCATTCATTTCTGCATAACAAAATGACACTAGTCCATACTGCTAGTTAACCATTAGAAAAATATACAGTGTGATAAAAGGAAAAACTATAAAGTTCGTTATTATAACGATTCCACAAGATACCCATCACCATGTGAAAAACTCGTGTGATCTTCAATTGCTGATTGGGAATCTCCCATAGAACAATGAGTCTATCATAAAATATTAAGGAGATTTATTTATAACATGTTTTTATAATTATGCTATACGTGACCAAGATTAGAAAAAAGAGATCAGAGTGAATATGAAGTCAAATCATTTAGGATAAAGGTGTCCAGCTACTAGGGCAGGGGATAGTGAGTGCTACCAAAACTGCATAAAGAACTACCTTGTGAGGTTAGACATGGGTTTATAGGGTCATTATTAGTCCCTATGTTTTCAGCACCTTTTTATTATGGAAATCCTGATAATAGGAAATAATATTAATAATTAGTTGAATACTTATACATAGTTACTAATTAGAGTCAATGATATGAAAAGAATTGTTTACCTGTGCATGTGAACACTATTTCATGTGTCTCACAGGTTCTGCTGACTATAGGGAACATAGGTGAAGTACCAGTCAGTATTCTCTGTGTATATAGATTGTATTGCTATTTCATATGGGGGATCCATATAATGCACTTACCAGGGGCTTTAGTAGTGAATCTACTGTGGAGGCAAGGATAAGAAGGAACATTCAATTATAGGTGTCCAGAGCCCTAATGGCGGCTGCAGAGTGAAGTGCGCACTTACTCTGTCCATGTGGGGGACTTGTGCTGGCGGTGAGGGCTGTGCGCTGCGACAGATTAAGTCGTCTCAAACAACGGGAATCCTTCTGGATTCATAAACTACAGACTTTGGAACCAAATAGGTTAAATCGAGAATATGAGGCCTTATATTGAGAATCATCCTTTATCCTATATGATAAATTGAATGTATTGTGTATATTTTCCCATTATAAATGGTCATATAACTCCTAAGAACATACTTGTGTAACTTACATAGGATTTAATGATAAATTGATCGTGAAATATGTCAATGTTAAAGAATTATATCAATATCTGGGATCCATTGATATGCCTGTTATATATAAGTACTATGTCTACAATGTGGATGGTTAATAACATTCAATTTTTGTCAAATACCAAGAATTGTGTTGCTAATTATGATTATTCTCTTTTCTTCCTCTTCTAGATTCCCTAAAACTGGCAGGAATCTTTCCCTGATCTATCTAGTATCCTTTCAACACGATTCTGCGCACCGGCTTCCAATGCGAATGCGCAGGTTTATTCCTGTACCGCGCATGCGGTCCACAGCCGCAATGCATTCCATAGACCGGAAGGCGGAAGTTCCCGCACTTCCGGTCACGATATAATGAACGGCGGTCACAGCGCACAGCCCTCAACGCCAGCACAAGTCCCCCACATGGACAGAGTAAGTGCGCACTTCACTCTGCAGCCGCCATTAGGGCTCTGGACACCTAATTGAATGTTCCTTCTTATCCTTGCCTCCACAGTAGATTCACTACTAAAGCCCCTGGTAAGTGCATTATATGGATCCCCCATATGAAATAGCAATACAATCTATATACACAGAGAATACTGACTGGTACTTCACCTATGTTCCCTATAGTCGGCAGAACCTGTGAGACACATGAAATAGTGTTCACATGCACAGGTAAACAATTCTTTTCATATCATTGACTCTAATTAGTAACTATGTATAAGTATTCAACTAATTATTAATATTATTTCCTATTATCAGGATTTCCATAATAAAAAGGTGCTGAAAACATAGGGACTAATAATGACCCTATAAACCCATGTCTAACCTCACAAGGTAGTTCTTTATGCAGTTTTGGTAGCACTCACTATCCCCTGCCCTAGTAGCTGGACACCTTTATCCTAAATGATTTGACTTAATATTCACTCTGATCTCTTTTTTCTAATCTTGGTCACGTATAGCATAATTATAAAAACATGTTATAAATAAATCTCCTTAATATTTTATGATAGACTCATTGTTCTATGGGAGATTCCCAATCAGCAATTGAAGATCAAACGAGTTTTTCACATGGTGATGGGTATCTTGTGGAATCGTTACCAATTTTTGTTACATGACTTCAACCTGTGAGCAATAAAAAAGCACCACTAGCAAAAAAAGACTGCAAGTATTAGTCTCAGTTTTACCTTGGTGTGCCAGAATTAATTCTTTTAACCCCTTCACCCCCGGGCCTATTTTGACCCTAATGACCAGGCCATTTTTGTCAATTCTGACCAGTGTCCCTTTATGGGGTAATATCTCTGGAACGCTTCATTGGATCCGAGCGATTCTGAGATTGTTTTTTCGTGACATATTGGGCTTCATGTTAGTATTAAATTTAGGTCGATAATTTTTGCGATTATTGGTGAAAAAATTAAAAATTTGGCAAAATTTTTGAAAATTTTGCAATTTTCAAATTATGAATTTTTATTCTGCTAAACCAGAGAGTTATGTGCCACAAAATAGTTAATAAATAACATTTCCCACATGTCTACTTTACATCAGCACAATTTTGGGAAAAAAAAAATTTTTTGTTTGGACGTTATAAGGGTTCAAAGTTCATCAGCAATTTTTCATTTTTCCAGCAAAATTTACAAAACCATTTTTTTTTGTGACCACATCACATTTGAAGTCCCTATGAGGGGTTTACATGACAGAAAACACCCAAAAGTGACACCATTTCAAAAACTGCACCCCTCAAGCTACTCAAAACTACATTCAAGAAGATTATTAACCCTTCAGGTGCTTCACGGGAACTAAAGCAAAGTGGAAGGAAAAAATGGTAATTTTAATTTTTCCAACAAAAATGTTCTTTTAGCCTCAATTCTTTCATTTTCACATGGGCAACAGGATAAAATGGATCCTAAAAATTGTTGGGCAATTTCTCCTGAGTACATCGATATCTCATATGTGGTCATAAACCACTGTTTGGGCACACGGCAGGGCTCAGAAGGGAGGGAGGGCAATTTGACTTTTGGAGCTAATTTTCCGTTCAAAAAGTCAAATGGCGCTCCTTCCCTTCTGAGCCCTGCTGTGTGCCCAAACAGTGGTTTATGACCACATATGAGGTATCGGTGTACTCAGGAGAAATTGCCCAACAATTTTTAGCATCCATTTTATCCTGTTCCCCATGTGAAAATGAAAAAGTTTAGGCTAAAAGAAAAATTTTGTAGAAAAAAAAGTACTTTTTCATTTTTACGGATGAATTTGTGAAGCACCTGGGGGTTCAAAATGCTCACCACCCATCTAGATAAATTCCCTGGGGGGTCTAATTTCCAAAATGGGGTCACTTGTGGGGAGCTCCAATGTGTAGGCACACAGGGGCTCTCCAAACGCGACATGGTGTCCGCTAACAATTTGAGCTGATTTTTCAGTCAAATTGTTAGCGGACACTATGTTGCATTTGGAGAGCCCCTGTGTGCCTACACATTGGAGCTCCTCCACAAGTGACCCCATTTTGGAAACTAGACCCCCCAGGGAACTTATCTAGATGGGTGGTGAGCATTTTGAATACCCTAGTGCTTCACAAATTAATCTGTAAAAATGAAAAAAGAAAATGTTTATGGAAAAAAAAGTACTTTTTCATTTTTATGGATGAATTTGTGAAGCACCTGGGGGTTCAAAATGCTCACCACACATCTATATAAGTTCCCTGGGGGCTCTAGTTTCCAAAATGGGGTCACTTGTGAGGGAGCTCCAATGTTTAGGCACACAGGGGCTCTCCAAACGCGACATAGTGTCCGCTAACAATTTGACTGAAAAATTAGCTCCAATTGTTAGCGGACACCATGTCGCATTTGGAGAGCCCCTGTGTGCCTAAACATTGGATCTCCCCCACAAGTGACCCCATTTTGGAAACTAGACCCCCCAGGGAACTTAGCTAGATGGGTGGTGAGCATTTTGAACACCCCGGAGCTTCACAAAATAATCTGTAAAAATAAAAAAAGAATTTTTTTGTGGAAAAAAAGTACTTATTCAATTTTACAGATGAATTTGTGAAGCACCTGGGGGTTCAAAATGTTCACAACTAATCTAGATACGTTCCCTGGGAGGTCTAGTTTCCAAAATGGGAAAATGGGGTCACTTGTGGGGGAGCTCCAATGTTTAGGCACACAGGGGCTCTCCATACGCGACATGGTGTCCGCTAACTATTGGAATTGTTAGCGGACACCATGTCGCGTATGGAGAGCCCATGTGTACCCAAACATTTGAGCTACCCCACAAGTGACCTCATTTTGGAAACTAGACCCCCCAAGGTATGTATCTAGATGCATAGTGAGCACTTTGAACCCCCAGGTGCTTCACAAATTGATCCGTAAGAAGGAAAAAGTACATTTGTTTTCACACAAATTTTCTTTTTTCATTTTACGGATCAATTTGTGAAGCACCTGGGGGTTCAAAGTGCTCACTATGCATCTAGATATGTTCCTTGGGGGGGCTAGTTTCCAAAATGGGGTCACTTGTAGGGGAGCTCCAATGTTTAGGCACACAGGGGCTCTCCATACGCGACATTGTGTCCGCTAACTATTGGAATCATTAGCGGACACCATGTCGTGTATGGAGAGCCCCTGTGTGCCCAAACATTGGAGCTCCCCCACAAATGACCCCATTTTGGAAACTAGACCCCCCAAGGAATGCATCTAGATGCATAGTGAGCACTTTGATCCCCCAGGTGCTTCACAAATTGATCCGTAAGAAGGAAAAAGTACATTTTTTTCACACAAATTTTCTTTTTTCATTTTTACGGATCAATTTGTGAAGCACCTGGGGGTTCAAAGTGTTCACTATGCATCTAAATACAGCGAAGCCCTTTTTTTTTTTCTAGGACTAATTTTAGAAAAAAAATGGCGTAGGGCTCCGCCATATTTTTGGTCCAGCCAGGTACAACTTGGCAGCTACGGACTGCCAGCAACCCCCAGCTGCCTCATTGTACCTGGCTGGCAACCAAAAATACAGCAAAGCCCATTTTTATTTTTTTTCTAGGACTAATTCTAGAAAAAAAATGGCGTGGGGCTCCGCCATATTTTTGGTCCAGCCAGGTACAACTTGGCAGCTACGGATTGCCACCAACCCCCAGCTGCCTTGTTGTACCTGGCTGGCCACCAAAAATACAGCAAAGCCCTTTTTTTTCTTCTAGAACTAATTTTAGAAAAAAAATGACATGGGGCTCCGCCATATTTTTGGTCCAGCCAGGTACAACTAGGCAGCTGGGGGCTGGAATCCGCAGCATGGAGAGGCCCAAGCGTTCTGGGCCCCCCATGCTGCGAATTGCAGCCCGCAGCCGCCCCAGAAAATGGCGCATTCATTGAAGCGCCATTTTCTGGCGCTGTACCCAGACTCTTCCAGTTGCCCTGGTGCCGGTGGCAAACTGGGTAATAAAGGGCTTAATGCCAGCTTTTTATTGTCAGCTGGCACTAAGCCCGAGATTCATAATATAGGGCCAATGTTAGACCCGCCATTAGGAATCTCTGGTAAATAGTCAGAAAATACACACAGAGAAAAATCTTTTTATTTGAAAAAAAAACACAAACAAAATTCCATCTTTATTATAAAGATCCGACGTAGTCCACAACGAAGGTCCCACGACGCTCGATCGCCTATGACGTAGTCCACAACGAAGGTCCCATGACGCACGATCGCCTCCGACGTAGTCCACAACGAAGGTCCCACGACGCTCGATCGCCTCTGGTCAATCCAGAGACTGCAGCAAGGGATGAAGTGTCCTCTTCTTACAGTCTCTGGGGTCAGAGTTATGGTGCACTGTATGACAATGATCTGTCATACAGTGCACCATGACTATGATCCCAGAGACTACAACAAGAGGACACTTGATCCCTTGTTGCACCCATCCATCCACCTATGCACCCATCATCCACGCACGCACACGTCTATGCACACACACATCTATGCACGCACACGTCCACACACATGTCCACACACGCACACGTCTACGCACACATCCATCTATGCACACATCCACGCACGCACACGTCTATGCACACACACATCTATGCACGCACACGTCCACACACATGTCCACACACGCACACGTCTACGCACGCACACGTCTACGCACACTCACGTCCACGCACGCTCATGTACGCTCACGTCCACGCATGCACCCCCTATCCATTCACCCACCATCAATTCATTCATTCATTCATACATACATACATACATACATAGATACATACACATACATACATACATACATACACATACATAGATACAAACATACACATACATACATACATACATACACACATACATACACATACATACATACATAGATACATACACATACATACATACATAGATATACATACATACACATACATGCATGCATGCATGCATACATACACATGCATGCATACATACACATGCATGCATACACACACATGCATGCATACACACACATGCATGCATACATGCACATGCATGCATACATACACATGCATACATACACATGCATGCATACACACACATGCATGCATACACACACATGCATGCATACACACATGCATGCATACACACACATGCATGCATACACACACATGCATGCATACATACACATGCATGCATACATACACATACATGCATACATACACATACATACTTACCTCCCTCGTTCCACCGATGAGCAGGAGGAGGCCGGGAGAGGAGGCGGGGCCACAGACCGGCGGGCCGGGCAGAGAAGGAGGAGCTGCAGCAGCGGCGGCGGCAGCAGCGGCGGGTGCACGGAAGTGTGCAGCCCGCCGCAGGAGGTGAGGGGGGGGCCAGGCACAGGGCCCGGAGGTGGGGGCAGCCTGGGGGGAGCAGTGGAGCAGGGGACCAGGCAGTGTTGCTGGCGGGCGCACGCGGGTGCAGCCCGCCGGCAGATACATTGTAATAGAGGGGGGCGGGCGGTTGGGGGGGACGGCGGGGGGGCCCTGGACAGTCCTGGAGCTGGAGGGGGGTGAGGAGGGGTGGGCACTTGCCGATCCGCCCCTCCAGATCTGATTGGAGAGCTCCAATCAGATCTGGAGGGGTGAATCCCTGTGATTCCCTCCGATCGGCAGTTTCACTTTTAAACTGCCGATCGGAGGGGGTCCTGGGCACGGGGGGGTTAATCCACCCCCTGTGGGGTCATCTACAGGTTGTCACAGAGCAGCAGCATCTGTGACACCTGAGCGACCCCACTCACAGGAGCTGCAGCAGCTCAAATCTGCCAGGACGTTGTGCAACGTCCTGTGTCGGGAACGGGCAGAAACACAGGACGTTGCACAACGTCCTATGTCGGGAAGGGGTTAAACACCTTGGAGGAGAAGCGCCACAGAACGGACACCGGAGTCCGAGGCTGTGCAGGGCCTAACGACCCGACAGCCAATACCAGAAGGTGGTGGATTCCAATTCCCCAGTCACCCTGTGCCCAGAGGCAAAGCAGCATAGAGAGCCCAGGAACAGCCGCCTAAGACGTGGGGCTAGAGAAGGACTCGAGTTGCCTGCCATACCAGCACCCAGCAGGAGAGAGAGGGCCCACAGCATAGCTAAAGCAGCAGCAGGGACCCGCAACAGAGTGCAGTAAGGAGGCCTCAAAACGTACCGGGTGAGGAGGACCCCGAATTGCTCTCAGGTGCAAGGACTTATTTTAACACCTGTCGGAATAACAGTGCACCAGTAAAGGGACTGAGGAACCAACAAACCGTGAATCTGTCTGTTGCTTTGCGCCCGCCATCCTGCACCTTACACCCTTACTGCATCCACTTCCCCGGGGATCGTGGGGAGCCGCTCTATCCCAGATGCTCGTACATCTTACTACACCAGAATCCTTCTCTTTTAAAAGCTGCACCACGGCCACGGAGCCGGGTCCCGACCCCTGTGACTCCCCGGAACAATAGCCCGGTTCCGAGTACTCTATACCCTGGGCTCCGCAGCTTTCAGGCGTCACAAACAGGATCTTGTGCCCGACGTATACGGGTAGTATGTGCCACGAACTTTATTGAACTGTGTTTTTGACTGTCGCCATTGTTGAGATGCGAGGCGCGCGGGAAGCCATGAGGGCGTGTCTTCGTGGGCTGTACCATTCAAAGAGCGCAAAGCAAGGCCCAACCTGCGCTCTGACGATATCTGGTGGGGATAAGAAACCCAGTCCCACCGGTGGAACTAAAGTTGTACATCCTCACGGAAGTGAGAGACCGGGAGGGTTAAGGTTCACTAAAGGGGAAGGAAAATGTCGGAGCCGGGAAGAGAGGAGCCTGCGCGAAGGGCGGTCGCAGCCGAGCCCGCTGTACCAAATACAGTCCCAGCAGCAGACGAAGCGCCGGCCGCCGCGGCAGTACAATTCATGTCACCGGTAATGCCGTTCCTAATGCCGTACATGCCAGGAGCGACGTGTTTGCCGCAATGCTCAGGGGAACCAAATACCCTGGCAGACTTCAGGGAGAGACTGGACAGTTAAGGCCGGGTTACACGTAGCGATGTTGCAGCAACCCGATCAACGATCGGGATCGCTGGAACATCGCTATGTGATTGCTGGTGAGATGCCACATAGGCATACTTACCAGCGATCACTCAGCGATGTTCCGACACCCGACTGTCGCTTGGATCGTTCAGGGTCTCGAGCGCAGACTGGGGATCGCTGGTCGTTGCCCCTGTCACACATGTCGATGCACGCGTGACAGCGGCAGACCAGCGACCGAAAAATGGTCCTGGCCATTCCGCAGTGATCAGCGATCTCATCGCTGGTCGCTGCGGTATGTCATACGCAGCAACATCGCTGCGAGGTCACTGATACGTCACAAAACCTGTGATGTTGCAGCAATATCATTAACGATATTGCTACGTGTAACAGGGCCTTTATTATAGAGTGTATCCCCATCAGTGAGTTATTATACTAATGGCACAATTGACTAACAAAGAGTGTAGCTGAGATGGCTAAGGCTATGCAAAAGATGCAAGGATCCAAGTCGGTGGAGAAGATCGAGTTGGTTTCCAGCAGAGATTAAGTCCCGTGGATGCGACTGAGGAGATACCCAAGAGCCAAAGGACGACCCAGCGATCGCTACAACTCTGACAGACAGCCCATCTGCCGCCGCTGCAACCAGCCAGGACATCTTGCCAGGGAGTGTTCTTTAAATGAGAAAGTCCTGGGGCAGCGGGCCACCCCTCAGGAATAAGACCACCAGGGCCACCAAACTGGCGTGACAGGTATGTGGTAGGATGTCCAATCCTGCCTGTCTTTCTAGATGGCATCTCCATGAACACTTTGCTGGACACTGGGTCACAGGTAACATCGATACCGTATATACTTTACCCAGAGGTGTATCTAGGTTTTCTGGCACCTGGGGCAAGAGTTCGGTTTGGCACCCCCTCCACACCCCAGTGGTCTCAGGAGACGTCTTGTGACCAATCATCCATATGCGATTTTTACACTTACAGGTACAGTGACTGCTGGAACCAGCAAGAGCTGTTTCTGACAGTGAATATATTACACGGTGTTAGGAGTGGGCTAAGGTGTTTAATGTTATAATTAAAGGGCTTGTCCAAGTTTGAGATGAAAGTCTAGGTGACTGCAGGCCTCCGAATTCTCATGGCGCGTGCACTGCACACTGTCAGGATTCTCCCATGTCAATGGTAAGATTGGACGGTCATGTGAACACAAGTATGCGATTTATATACTTCTGACCACATTCTGACTGGACGCGTCCGACCTCGCTCAATTCATTTAATTGATCAAAGCCTCGCATGTCTAGTCAGCACGTGACTACATGTATGTAAATTGCATGCCTATGGTTACGTGACCTTCTACTCTCATTGCCGGCACCAGACAATGCTGACAGCAGGCAGTGTGCGCTCTGTGAGAATTCAGAAGTCTGCAGTCACATAGAGACACAGAGCATAGAGTGACTGCAGACTCTTCACAAGCTTGGGACAACCCCTTTAATGCTTCTAACAAATAAATACATAGAACCTTTAACTTGTTAGAATGCACAACACTTTATTAACATAGCCATGTATCAAGAAAGCTTACAAGTTATAGATTCTTAGATGTGTTCAGTATCAGAACAATTAACACACAACTACATCACCAGACTCACTAGAGGTACAGAAATACATCCATATAACCACCATAGGTACAGAAACACTATGTCAAAGCCTTCATCAGTACAAAAATACATCACCAGAACCACCAGATGTACAGAAATACATAAATAGAACCTCCATCATTATAGAAATAACAACCCTCATCAGTACCAAAATTCAACATCAGAACCACCATCAGTACATGGTAAAACAATTGTAATGTCAGATCAGACCCATTCACGTTTGTACTGCATGAACCTACAACTCCCACTACATCATTAACAATGGTGAGGACATACTGGGAGTTGTTGTTACCAGCCATCAATAAAAGCATACAGGAACCACAGCACTGATGATAATTAGTCATTATCACAAATAATCATTTACATCCGGGTACCTTATAGATGACCTTGTCTCTGATCGAGGTCGTCTTTTTCTTTCTTCATCTTGTCCAGACACCATGATGACTGTTCACATCCACAGCTCGTCTCTGCAGATTTCCATCTTCTCCGGTCTGCAGCACATCCTGGCTCGATACCCTTAAAAATAGCAGAATGATCAACATTCTCCTCAGTAAAAATATCAACCATACACTGCGCCCTGGAATAATAATTGCTCCTCCTCAATGTTCCCTACACAAAATATGGTTTACACACTGTCCCTCTTCTGGCGCAGGCCCTACACGTCTCAGTACAGCGGCGCTCAGTGATGACATCATTGTGCCCCACCGTGCTGAGCTGCAGAGGGCGGACAGCGGCAGCCGGGACTCTGGAGAAGAATGTTGCCAACAGATATATAGTCAGTGTGGAACATAGAGGCCATCTATGTGCATGGGTCCCTCCCCCCATCTATGTGCAGGGGCCTCTCCCCCATCTATGTGCAGGGGCCCCTCCCCCATCTATGTGCAGGGGCCCATCCCCCACCTATGTGCAGGGGCCCATCCCCCATCTATATGCAGGGGCCCATCCCCCATCTATGTGCAGGGGCCCCTCCCCCATCTATGTGCAGGGGCCCCTCCCCCATCTATGTGCAGGGGCCCATCCCCCACCTATGTGCAGGGGCCCATCCCCCATCTATATGCAGGGGCCCATCCCCCATCTATATGCAGGGGCCCATCCACCATCTATGTGCAGGGGCCCCTCCACCATCTATGGGCAGGGGCCCCTCCCCCCACCATTGTGTGTACATCACCCATAGCCCCCTCCTTCCGCCCAGGAGGATCTTCATCAACTATGTGGCAGAAGGGAGACTAGAGAGGACGTGCTGTCACCCTGCAAAAGTAAGTACTCCCTCCATTTGTGTGTGTGACTATATGTATGTGATTGTGTATGTCTATGTGTATATTTATGTTTGAGACTTTGTCTTCATATTGTATATTTTTTTATGAGAATATATCTGACTACATGTATGTGTTTACATGTCCGTCCTGTACATATGTCTGTCCTGTATATATGTCCGTCCTGTATAATGCAGGCTGAGTGAGTGTGGGCAGAAAGGTGGTGTGGGCTGAGGGGGTAAATAATTGCGCGCTGAGGGGGGGTGTGCGAGCTGCAGGGGTGAGTGTGGCCTGAGGGGTGCGGGCTGAGTAAATATGGGCTGAGGGGGACTGAATGCGGGCTGGGGGGGGGTGAATGAGTGGGGCTGAGAGGGGTAAGTGCAGAGTGAGTGTGGGCTGAGGAGAGTGAGTGAGTGTGGGCAGGGGGTGAGTGTGAGCTGAGGGGATTGAGTGCAAGCTGAAAGGGGGTAAGGGCTAGCTGAGGTGGGGGTGTAAGCTGCAGGGGTGGGTGTGGCCCGAGAGGGTTGAGTGAGTGCAGGCTGAGGGAGGGTGAGTGCAGACTGAGGAAGGTGAGAGTGTGGGCTGAGTAAGTATGGGCTGATGGGGGCTGAGTGTGTGCTGGGGGGTGAATTAGTTGGGCTGAGGAGGGTGAGTGCAGGGTGAGTGTGGGCTGAGGGAGGTGAGTGAGTGCAGGCTGGAGGGGTGAGTGTGGGCATGGGGGGTGAGTGTGGGCTGAGGGGGTGTGAATGCAGGGTGAGTGCAGGCTGAAGGGGTGAGTGTGAGCGGAGGTGGGTGAGTGTGAGCGGAGGTGGGTGAGTGTGAGCTGTGGGGGGGTGTGAGCTGTGGGGGAGGGAGTGTGAGCTGTGGTGGGGTGAGTGTGAGCTGTGGGGGGATGAGTATGAGCTGTGGGGGGGATGAGTGAGTGTGAGCTGTGGGGGAGTGAGTGTGAGCTGTGGGGGAGTGAGTGTGAGCTGTGGGGGGGATGAGTGAGTGTGAGCTGTGGGGGAGTGAGTGTGAGCTGTGGGGGAGTGAGTGTGAGCTGTGGGGGAGTGTCAACTGTGGGGGAGTGTGAGTTGTGGGGGAGTGAGTGTGAGCTGGGGGAGTGAGTGTGAGCTGTGGGGGGGTGAGTGAGTGTGAGCTGTGGAGGAGGTGAGTGAGTGTGAGCTGGGGGAGTGAATGTGAGCTGTGGGGAGGGTGAGTGTAAGCTGTGGGGAGTGTGAGCTGAGGGGGAGTGAGTGTGAGCTGGCTGTGGGGGAATGAGTGAGTGTTAGCCAGTGAATGTGAGCTGTAGGGGTGTGAGCTGTGAGTGGGTGAGTATGAGCTGTGGGGGGTGAGTATGAGCTGTGGGGGGGAGAGTGAGTGTGAGCTATGGGGGGATGAGTGTGAGCTGTGGGGGTGAGTTAGGGCTGAGTGCAGAGAGAGTCCCTGTACCTGGCTACTCTGTGCTGACAGGACCTGTGGTGATGTCAGAGTCATGTGATCAGTCCACTGCAGGCTCTGTCAGGTCGGTATTTCCGGTGGGGGGTGTTATGGGGGTTGGTGGTGCCGGTTTGGGCTCTGTCAGGTTCGGTATGTTCCGTGAGGCTGTGGTGTATTGGTGGGGTTATGGTGGTGTGCCGGTTGCGGGCTTGTCAGGTCGGTATTTCCGTGGGGTGTATGGGGGTTTGTGCCGTTGGCTTGTAGGTCGGTATTTCGGTGGGGGTGTTGGGGGTGGTGGTGCCGCGGCTTGCTTGTGTGGCTCTCGCCTCGAGGTTCGTGCTGCTAATATGGCGCGGCTTCGGTGCGGTGCATTGTGGGATGGCGGAAGTGGATGACAGACAATGTGAGGGAAGTGTATATGAGCCATAATGATGGCCGCCTGCTGTTCCCATGTGTAGGGGGGAGGGGGAGGGAGGTCACAGAGGTCACAGCCTGACTCTCCCCTCTGCTCTTCAGGCTTCTCCTTACATCATTGTATCTAAATCCTGATAAACCCTTTATTTTATTATTTGTGTTACATCTCTGTGATCAGATATGGACGTCTGTAGGACTTCCAGTAAGGCTGTGTGTGACGTGCTTTCCCAGGGCGTGGGTACTGAACGCTGATACTTCTGGGGAGTCACAGGGGTGGAGACCGCTCCGTGACCCTGGGTTCACTTCTGGGGAGTCACAGGGGTGGAGACCGGCTCTGTGACCCTGGGTTCACTTCTGGGGGTACAGGGGTGGAGACGGCTCCGTGACCCTGGTTCACTTCTGGGAGGTCACAGGGGTGGAGACCGCTCCAGTGACCCTGGTTCACTTCTGGGGAGTCACAGGGGTGGAGACCCGGCTCCATGACCCTGGGTTCACTTCTGGGTACAGGGGTGGAGACCCGGCTCTTGTGACCCTGGGTTCACTTCTGGGAGTCACGGGGTGGAGACCCGGCTCTGTGACCCTGGGTCACTTCTGTAGGGTCCGTAAGGTCATTTGGGTGGTGAGACCGGCTCTGTGACCCTGGGTTCACTCTGGGGGTCACAGGGGTGGGACCCGGCTCTGACCCTGGGTTCACTTCTGGGGAGTCACAGGGGTGGAGACCCGGCTCGTGACCCTGGGTTCACTTCTGGGGATGTCACAGGGGTGGAGACCCGGCTCCGTGTACCCTGGGTTCACTTCTGGGGAGTCACAGGGGTGGAGACCCGGCTCCGTGACCCTGGGTTCACTTCTGGGGAGTCACAGGGGTGGAGACCCGGCTCCGTGACCCTGGGTTCACTTCTGGGGGTCACAGGGGTGGAGACCCGGCTCCGTGACCCTGGGTTCACTTCTGGGGGTCACAGGGGTGGAGACCCGACTCCGTGACCCTGGGTTCACTTCTGGGGGTCACTGGGGTGGAGACCCGGCTCTGTGACCCTGGTTTCACTTCTGGGGAGTCACAGGGGTGGAGACCCGGCTCCGTGACCCTGGGTTCACTTGTTAAGGGATTTCTGGCTTGGTAGGGAAAGGGATGGTGATAGGGGTAGTTATTCATGACGCCACCTTTGGTATGTGGCTATTAGTGGCCACCGCTGCTGCAGAACCTCTTGTGCTGATGGACAGGCAGCTGGGATGGAGCGGCTCCCCACAGGCGGAGCGGACCCCCGGGGCAGTGGATGTGGTAAGGGTGTAGGGTGCAGGATGGTGGCCGCAAAGCAACGGACAGACTCACGATTTGTTGGTTCCTTAGTCCTTTTACTGGTGCACTGTAATTCCGACAGGTGATGGTATACTGAGTCCGTGCACCTGAGAGCAACTCTGGGTTCTCCTCACCCGGCAAATTCTGAGGCCTCCTTGCTGCGCTTGGTTGCAGGTCCCTGCTGCTGCTTAAGCTGAGCTGCTGGCCCTCTCTCTCCTCTGGGTGCCGGTATGGCAGACAATTCGAGTCCTTCTCTAGCCCCACGTCTCAGGCGGCTGTTCCTGGGCTCTTTATGTAGCTTTGCCTCCGGGCACAGGGTGGCCACCTTCTGGTATTGGCTGCCAGGTCGTTAGGCCCTGCGCAGCCTTGGACTCCGGTGTCCGCTCCTGGCGCTGTTCCTCCGGGTTGAGCACGGCCACCACTCCGCTCCCTAGGCGCCTCTCCTCTTCCTCAGACCCCTGCCTTGGGTCCCTCATGCTAGGCTTAGCTACCCTGGGACGAGCTTAGCACAGATACCAGTCTACAGATGTCTTCCTCAGTCCTCCTAGGAACTAAACTAACAAGCTCCGCCCCAGACCAAAATTTATAGGGAAGCTCACCCTGAACCCGGGTCTAGGTCTCCCCCTTCTGGCCTGGAGGCAGAAAGGTGTGTGCGGTTTATGCCTGGTGTGAAGTCCCTCTGTTGCTCTCAAGTGTGACACCATCACCCAGGTGCGATATGATGATACTGTGGCACTTGGACCCTGGGGTGCCACATTCCCCCTTAGTAGAATACAGTACTCCGGTAGTGCGATAACCTTTTTGGTAAGGAAACATAAGCAATTATTAACAAGGGTAAACAACACTTAATGTGTACAAAGTCTCAAAAATTACAAAAACAGTCACTTTGGTGATTAGTCCTTCCACCATTGGCTGAAAATTTATAAGTCTTTACCACAAACCAGTCCAGTGGTATAATGGTCCATTTTTAAAGAAGGTTCAAGAATATTTAAGAGTTCATACAGTAAAGTGTCTGTAGGTGCATAAGCTTGGTGGTTGCATGGTTACATATTTACATCTTACATGAAAACATATTTACATTTAAACCCCTCTGAACTACATTCTAATCCCTATAATGTGCTGGGATCTGACCTCTACTACTACTACGGGTTGATCTACGCAGTACAGGTATCTCTGCTGGTCTGTGCTGATTACTAGTGTTTGCTATTGGTGTTGAGCATGCACTATCCACTGTTCTACGTGTGGATCTATGTAGCACTGGTATGCTAGAGTGTCTTTTTGGTCTTATCATGGGACTGACAAGTTCTCTGTTGGCCGGGGGTTGCTCTTCTGGTTCTTCCACAAGTACCCGTCTGGTATCTTTACTTGTGGTGCTGCTTGTCTTACTGGTTCTGGTACTACTGGTTGAGGGAACGCTAACATGTGAACGATGACTGCTCCATTGTACTGGTCCAGATCTTGGGAAAGTCTGAACCGTATGGATTACTACTTCTTCTTGAGGTTTTACTGGTACTGGAACTTCTAGACTCCTCTCTTGGGAACTCAGTGTTTCAGGACATATTTTGAGATGGTCCCTTGACACTGCTGTCCATGTTTTTCCTTGTCTTTACTTACTAAGCACACCTTGGTATTGTCAAAGTTGGATGGTAACACGGTGTATGGCACTGCTTCCCACTGATCATCCAGTTTGTTAATACATCTCTTTCTCTTAAGAACTTGTTCACCTGGTTTCAAAGGGGTTGCAGGAGCATGTTGGTTGGTTGGTTGTAAGCTCTCCCTTGCCTTTCTCTTGCTTGTGATAAACTCTTCTCAACACACTCTTCTACTTTGCGATACTTCTTTTGACGTTCTGTATCCCAATTGGTTTCTGGCGCATCTGCATCTGGTTTCACAATTCCCATATCCAAGTCTATAGGTAGCTTACCAGGTCTTACTCTCATCAGGTAGGCTGGAGTACAGTTGGTAGAACTCACAGGAACATGGTTATATAAGTCCACTAGATCTGACAATTAATCTGGTCACATGTTCCTTTCTTCCACTGGCAAGGCTTTCAGCTGGTCTATGACTACCTGTTCATCTTTTCACACATGCCATTTGTTTGTGGATGGTACAGTGTTATTCTAATTTTCTTACACCCGTATAGATTGCAAAATTCCTGGAACACCTCTGCTTCAAACGCTGGACCTTGATCTGTAAGGACCTGTTCTGGGTACCCATGTGGTCTGCAAAAGTAGGCTTGAAATGCTCTAGCCGCTGTTCTGGCTGTTAGGTCTTTCACAGGTACTACCACCAGGAAGTGAGAGTAGTGGTCTACTATGCTGAGCAGGGGTGGAACTACCGTGGTGCAGCTGGTTCAGCTGCACCCGGGCCCCGACCGGGTAGGGGGCCCCTCAAGCACCTGTAGGGGGCCCCCCGTGACCCTATGTCAGAGGAGAGGAGGTTAACTGAGGGAAGCTTCCTGCTTCCCTTGGCTGTTCCCGCCCCTCCTCTCCAGCCCCGGCTCCCAGACCTACAATGCTTGGCGCAATCGCTAGCACCCGAACCCCCCCGCTCCTCACCAGACACTGCCATTAACCCCCCCCCCCCTTCCTGGTCCTCAACTAAATCTGCACCAGGGCCCGGCAGGCTGAAGGTCCGCCACTGATGCTGAGGGCATAGACATAGCCTGATCTGTCAGGGTCAGCTTCATGTGATCCAAGGCTACAAGTTTAAGCGGTTGTTTAGTAACAATGGGCTGGAGTGGGCTTTCTGACTATCTTTATCTTTCCTTCTCAGGTTGCACGGTCCACAGTTTCTACACCAATTCTCAATGGATTTCCTCATGCCAACCCAGTGAAATCTCTCAGCAGAACCTCTAATTTCTTCCACCCAAAGTGCCCTGCGCCATCATGGTAGGCTTCTAAGACCATCTGATCATCCCTTTTTGTCACGATAATCTGCAAGACAAGTTCGTGGGTTTTTGGGTTTGTATACCATCTACACAATTTTCCTCCATGCATGAACAGTTTACTTTGCTCCTTCTACAGGTGTTGAGCTCTGGTGGGGCATCTGGACCAGGGTATGAGCCCTCCTGCTTCAGCTCCTTGACCAGATGTACAGCTGGATCACGCTCTTGCGTTTCAGCCCATCCATAGTGGGGTAATGGTTCAACAGTGGCTTCTTGATGTTTGTTATGCATACTACTCTTAGGCTACGTTCACACATTTGCATATTTTGTTGCGCTTTTTGCAGCATTTTTCGGCCGCGCAAAAAAAGCGCAACAAAATACGCAGGGGCTTTCACACACTGCGCTCTCTTTACCCCAGAAAGCGCAGTGATGTCACAGAGAGGAGGAAGAAACCTGCTTCCCCTCCCCTCTGTGACAGCTGTGACTGCCCATTAGATTTCACAGTGTATTACATACACCTGCGAAACCTAAATTAAACAAAGGCAAATGTATGTAAAATAAAAAAGAATCAAATACTTTACCTCTCCGACGCCTTTTCCCGGTGTCTGGTGGTGAGGCCAGGCGATATGTGTTCTGCAAGAGCATGCCGTGATGTGAGAGGGGGCGTTCCCGGCGCTGATTGGTCGCTCGCGGACATGTGATATGTATCACATGACCGTGAGTGGCCAATCAACGCCGGGAACGCCCCCTGACATCACGGCTGGTCCTGGCAGAACACATATCGCCTGGCCTCACCATTCCAGTTTGTCTCCAGAGTCGGTAAGAGGGTGCATGCGCGGGGGGGCGGTCGCAGCAGAGTGCCAGATATAGAAGGGTTAATATGGTTGCAGGGGAAGCGCACTGAATGATAGCGCTGAACCGCCAGCTATGTGAGTGCGCATGTCAGACTGGGAGGGCTCCCAAACCTCCGGCGTCCGGTCATATGGCGGCGCTGACACACAGATTACTGGTGTTAGCGGTGCATAGGCTGGATCCGGAAGTCACATGATAGGGAGGAGTAAGACCCAGGAGACAGCAAACAGCGCACAGCTGGCGGTGATAACAGTGAGGAGGGAGACACTATATAAACCAGGATATCTGAGGGAAGCAGCACACCCTGATGAAGATAATACTTAGAAACGTGCGTAGGTGGATAGGAGGGGGCCACACTGCACCTGCACTTCTGCCAAGCATCTGCAGCACAAGGTAATACTGTGAACAGTTCTATATATCCAAACACTTATTACTGTGAGTTATAGATCAATAGCTGGAAGGTATTTAGCCTTATCAGGCAGAATTCACTTTTGTGCTCTGGGAAGTAGCAATAGGGCAGTATATATAGACTGAGTAGCAGAATATTGAATGTGGCCCACCTTATGTGGTATAATTCAGTAATAACATGGTACCTGGAAATGTGGTTTTAAATATGTATTTTAATTAATAAAGAATTGATTTGTACAACAATATACAGTTTCACTTGTTATCTGTGCACCTTGTTAGGGGTTTATACAGGTAATTTGGTTTTATATGCTGCAGAAGGAGCCTCCCCCCACTGCTCCTCCCGCCCTTTATGCCATAGCCCCGCCTCTTAACTGTCAATCAGTAATGGAACAGATCAGAAAAAAATTAACCCCGGTGTTCTCGGCAGGATTTGTTAAACCTTGTCAGTAAATATTTGTTTCTTTTTATCTGTCATATTTAGGTTTAATGTTCTTTTAATAATTAAATCTAACCTCTTAATCCTGTCCATAATCCCATTGGTAATCCCCTGCATTCGCACCGCACTATCCCTCCTGCGTTTTTCATAATTATATTAAAGATGAGAAGTTTCTGTGATGTATTCTGGTAGGTTTTCATTAATGATCCTGTACTACAAGCAGGTGCTGGGGGTATGGAATCCCATATATGAGGTGATCCCCTTATTATAAATATTATTCTTTATGATTTTATTATAGATAATAACCAGACGATTCGCTGTTTGTAACATGGACTGGAAGCGACTGAAAGCTAAAGACCTGCAGCTCGCACTGTGTAACTCCTTTACACCTAATCGGGGGATTGTTTCTTCTGTAAAGGTAAAGTCATTACTAAACTAGAACCCATGGATGTCTGTCAGTCGTCTCCGGAGCGTCCGTCCCAATTGCTACCTTTATTGGTGGCATTACAGTTTATCTACTTAAGTGACAATTTGCATATTCAATTTCCCAGAGGAACCTGGGGGAAGTGTAAGGGTATGTGCACACATGCCGGGTTAGGGTCGGTTTACCTGTGTAAACCGCCGGTTGGTTTACCTAAGTTTTATGTAAATTTATGTTAATCCAAACCGACTTTTGGATTAACATTAAAACCTATGTAAACCGACACCCGCTGTGCACACAGCGGCGGTTTACACATGCTCATCTGTTGCTAACCCACTGGGTTCCCAGCGGGTTAGCAACGAATGTGCATGTTCTATAAACCGGCCGGTTCTGCAGCGGCTGCAATCAGAATCATGTGCTGCTTCCAGCCGCTGCATAACTGCCGCCGCTAACCCGCTGTGCACCCGCCCGTCACCCGCCGCACATACCCGCCAGGAAGCAGGTGGACGGCTGCAGAGCTTCCTGGCGGGTCCGCCCAGCCGCCCACCGGCACTAACCCGCCAACGTGTGCACATACCCTAAGAACCAGAATATGTTTCCCTTATTCTTCTGAGTAAGACAAAACCCTATTAGAGACACGGCTACCTTAAATGAGCTCCACATGTATAAGAACCTCACCCCATAACAGTCCCGGGCTGAGGGTGACCTCATTATACAGGGGGGGCCATTTATATGGATGAACCTAAATATAATAGAAATGGTTGGTGATATCAACTCCTCGTGTGTGGCACATTAGTATATGGGAGGGGGAAAGCTTTTCCAGATGGGGGGGGGGGGTGACCATGGCGGCCATTTTTAAATTGGCCATTTTGGATCCAACTTTATTTTTTTCATTGGGAAGAGGGTCATGTGACCCATCAAACTCATTGAGAATTTCATAAGAAAAACAATGGTGTGCTTGGTTTTAACATATCTTTATTCTTTCATGAGTTATTTACAAGTTTATGATCACTTATAAAATGTGTTCAAAGTGCTGCCCATTGTGTTGGATTGTCACAACCCTCTTCTCCCACTCCTGACACTGATAGCAACACCGCAGAAGATATGCTGCACAGGCCTCCAGGATCCGCTGTGTCAGATGCTGCACAGGCCTCCAGGATCCGCTGTGTCAGAGGCTGCACAGGCCTCCAGGATCTGCTGTGTCAGATGCTGCACAGGCCTCCAGGATCCGCTGTGTCAGATGCTGCACAGGCCTCCAGGATCCGCTGTGTCAGATGCTGCACAGGCCTCCAGGATCCGCTGTGTCAGATGCTGCACAGGCCTCCAGGATCCGCTGTGTCAAAGGCTGCACAGGCCTCCAGGATCCGCTGTGTCAGAGGCTGCACAGGCCTCCAGGATCCGCTGTGTCAGATGCTGCACATCTCGTATCTTCACAGCATAGACAATGGCCTTCAGATGAGGGATGAGGCAAACTATTTTGTGACTGGTGAAGTTAACAAACACAACCAGCGCTATTGGTCTGACACTAACCCCCAGTGGATAGATCCCTCCAAGACTGCGGGAACACAGACATTGATGGTATGGTGCGGTGTATGGGGTACAGAGATAGTGGGGCCATTCTTCATCAATGGAAACCTCAATGTCACTTTATATCTGAATCATGTAGCAATTTCACATATCCAGTGGCATTGAGGTTTCCATTGATGAAATAATGGCCCCACTATCTTTGTACCCCATATACCGCACCATACCATCAATGTCTGTGTTCCCGCAGTCTTGGAGGGATCTATCCACTGTGGGTTAGTGTCAGACCAATAGCGCTGGTTTTGTTTGTTAACTTCACCAGTCACAAAATAGTTTGCCTCATCTGAAGGCGATTGTCTATGCTGTGAAGATACGAGATGTGCAGCATCTGACACAGCGGATCCTGGAGGCCTGTGCAGCATCTGACACAGCGGATCCTGGAGGCCTGTGCAGCGTCTGACACAGCGGATCCTGGAGGCCTGTGCAGCCTCTGACACAGCAGATCCTGGAGGCCTGTGCAGCCTCTGACACAGCGGATCCTGGAGGCCTGTGCAGCATCTGACACAGCGGATCCTGGAGGCCTGTGCAGCATCTGACACAGCGGATCCTGGAGGCCTGTGCAGCATCTGACACAGCGGATCCTGGAGGCCTGTGCAGCATCTGAAACAGCAGATCCTGGAGGCCTGTGCAGCATCTGACACAGCAGATCCTGGAGGCCTGTGTAGCGTCTGACACAGCGGATCCTGGAGGCCTGTGCAGCATCTGAAACAGCGGATCCTGGAGGCCTGTGCAGCATCTGACACAGCAGATCCTGGAGGCCTGTGCAGCCTCTGACACAGCGGATCCTGGAGGCCTGTGCAGCCTCTGACACAGCGGATCCTGGAGGCCTGTGCAGCATCTGACACAGCGGATCCTGGAGGCCTGTGCAGCATCTGACACAGCAGATCCTAGAGGCCTGTGCAGCATCTGACACAGCGGATCCTGGAGGCCTGTGCAGCCTCTGACACAGCAGATCCTGGAGGCCTGTGCAGCGTCTGACACAGCGGATCCTGGAGGCCTGTGCAGCATCTGACACAGCAGATCCTGGAGGCCTGTGCAGCCTCTGACACAGCGGATCCTGGAGGCCTGTGCAGCATTTTTTCTGCGGTGTTGCTATCAGTGTGTCAAGTGTGGGAGAAGAGGGTTGTATGGACAATCCAACACAATGAGCAGCACTGTGAACACATTTTATAAGTGATCATAAACTTGTAAATAACTCCAAAATGGCCGACTTCAAAATGGCCGCCATGGTCACCCCCTCCCATCTGGAAAAGTTTTCCCCCTCCCATATACTAATTTGCCATAAACGGGAAGCTGATATCACCAACCATTCCTATTTTATTTAGGTGCATCCATACAGTATATATGGCCCCCCCTGTACATGCACCTGTGTAGTCAGCTGCTATACAGAGCCCTATCAAAAAACAAACAAAGCGCTAATTGCTGGCATACAGTAGGCGCCTGTGAAGGGGAGACGGAGACCCCACGCAAATCCCAAAATGCTTCACTTCCTAAAGTGATACTTTGTATGAATAAAGATTATTATATTTTTGGGACAATCAGTGTGTGAGTGATCCCAGTGTCTGTACCCCCCATCTCTATCTACAATAGTTGTTACTATGTTTCTTTATGGACATCATCAGTTTCCATATCTGAAATGGAACGGAACTCTGTGATGTCACAGAACAGTGTTCAAATGTGTTAATGTTCCGTCTCCTCTGACTGCATCATTTCAGTGTTGGACTCTCTAGTGGAAGCCTCTACTGAAAAGCCTCTCTTGCGGATTAGCGAATTCTTTGCGATTAGCAAATTATTTGTTGATTTGACAACTATATCGGATTTGACAACTATATCGGACTTGACATTTACTACTGGATGTGACAATTTTATCGGATTTGACTACTATTTCTGGACTTGCCTTCTCTTTGGGAACATCTGTGCTACATTTGGAGGTAAATCTTGTGAATTTATTTACTATCTATAGAACTATTATGAATAGCCAATTGCTATAAAAAATACACATGTAATCTTTACTGATATATTAATATGAATGTCTGAAGCTCAATGACATAAAAGTGTGTGATTAGTGATACACAGCCCTTCCCCCACACACAGTATGTCTGTGTTATAGCAATTCACAGAATAGCACATATAGCAGAGCACACAGGTCCTTCCTCTATCATTACTCATCATACCATTCTATTGATTAACAACATAAACAATATACAAGTATAATGTGGACCCCATTGATAAAGCATTGGCGAAACGCGTCTGGGGGGCACCCGGACACCTTATCCCTCCTATAATATGGGTAAGTGCTGAGGTTGTGGGAGGAGGGAACGCTGTATACATATGCTCTGAACCTTGTGTAGTGCATGATAGGATTTCACAGGGGAAGACTGAAATAGTTATCTCCCCTTAGTGTGGATGGACTGTGATGCTAGTGTATTTGGACAGTTGTCCGGCGCTGCCCCACAGGGCTCAACACATGGGGATGATGGACACTTATTAGTCGGACTTTCCCTCCCTTTTGGGGTTGAATTGCTATATATTACTACTATGTACCATGCTATACACCGGATATATGGAGTAAATGCGGATTCACTGACCATTACTTCTGATGACTTGCCCTATATTCATGTAGGAGGGGTTATACCATCCTACTAGGAAATTGTAATGTCACGATATCACTTTAAATACTGATCACTTTATGAAATAAATATATGATGTATATGTATCTCTTATCTATATAGGTGCTATGAAATGGATTTTATATGTATTTTGCATTAAGTATTTCGGCCCTAACAAGGATGGATTAAACCTCTTTCACATTTGTACATGGACCAGTGTCACCGGGTCTATTCTTTGCTCCTAGACCGCGTCAGGCCACATAGGGGTCACAGACAAACTGCTACCGCACTTATAGAAATGGCAGAATGGCTTTTAGTACTAATAGAAAATCACAGGTAAAAACAAGGCACAAAGGCGTCATAGAGTGACACGCCCGGGCACCGGGTTACGCGTTTTGAGGCTTAAACTGCCGCTTAATCATAACCATTTATGATCAGGAGGGAGTTTAAGCCTCGATACACGTAATCCGGTGCCCGGGCGTGTCACTCTATGACGCCTTTGTGCCTTGTTTTTACCCCTGATTTTCATTGTATCTGGAATAAAGTTGGAATTTTTTCCTTCAATTTATCCGATTCCTGGACTTCATCTGTGCACACAAAGGGACAGGTGAGCTGGATACAAACAATCCTGTAAAGGAAGTGACACATTGCTGGAATCAGTGTCTCTGCCCCAACAGCATGCTGCTCTCAGACTACATAGCAAATACCTGGTAACAGATTCCATTTATTATATGCTGTATCTACAAACTGCAGGCAGGGTCGCCAACGTGTCTCTTTTTCTGGACAGTTTTATCAAACAATCACGGACAAATAATAATTTTTGCAGACAAATTGGGAAAGTGTAATAAATCATTATGATTATGATACATTTCTACGCCCATCATTCTTATGTGAAGACTTCAGCTGCATTCCCTGTAAACTGTGAAATAAGAATAATTACAATTCATATAATCTGTATATGTTTCTTTAGCTTTAAATAAAGATCACGGGCGCCATCATTTGTTGTTACGGACGGGGCGGCAATGTCCCCTAGTTTTATGGACTGTCCAGGAATTTCTAGACATTTGGCAACCCAGACTGTAAACATATGACAGATACAGGACTCCTCGGGGGCGGGGTTATATCCGTGTTCTGGATATCTCCATCTTTCTTCTTGTCATGGCCATTCCAATCATATATGGATGTGAACAGTTGCCTTTAGTTGGGTTTTGATTCTTTTGATTGAGGGTGTTACGTCTTGAGGAGCGGGTACAAGTGGGGATGGTCTTGTAGGAGATTGATGTATTATAGAGGTGCTGCTATGTCTGCAGTCTGGAAGAATCACTATAAGCTCTGATGTTCCTTCATTGTACATGTTTATAGTAGAAACTATTCAATGTTGTAGATTCTCAACATGTTTTGTTTTTCTCTAATAGGATGGAAGACTCCGACCAGACGGAGAAACTTCACCCCGTGTGTGGCCTCCCTGCCTAAACGTAAGTATCTCATGTAGCCCCTGTAACTGACTGTAAGGGTACGGACACACTGGGCGAAATACGGAGAGTGTAATGCGAGAAAATCTCACTTGCCCCCGGACCAATGTTATAGAATGACTGAGAGCAGATTACCGTGTGTCATCGCTTTTCTCGCATCCAGAATCTGGATGAGAAAAAATCTGCAGCATGCTGCGACAGTATGCAAGACACGCGTTGAGACTCGCCAATGGAAAGTCAATGGTCATACAAAATCACGGACACACATGCAAGACAGCACACGGATGTCACACGGATCAAAACAGAATGTCACTCGATCCAACTCTCCTGGATGAGAATCTGACAGTTTTTTTACGCAAGTTGCTCAAGGCAGCGTTCACACACAGTATGTGAGGATGTGCTTTTGGTGTAAAAACTGCACGAAAGAGCGCATCCTCACAGAACGCAGTGTTCTCTGTGTCTGTGAACGGACCTGCGCTTCTCCCCCTCGCTTTATCACCTGTACCTCGGTGTCTTCTGCCCGGCTCAAACGGGCTCCTCACGCTGTTTTTTACTTTACTCGCCGCGACTCCTCGGTGACCTCCGGTGTCTTCTGAGTCCCCACCAGGCCCGCAGTGTTCTGTGTGTGTGAACGGGCCTTTGCTTCTCCCCCTCGCTTTATACTTACCTCGCATACAGACAGGCACACAAATGTACAAGAATGTCACACGCACATGCATAATCAAAGAAAAGAGCACGTAGCAGAAAAGTGAGCGCACCACTGAGCAAAATCAAGGACAATATTATGAGGTGAGATGTCACACGTGTAGATATCGTGAACGACGCACCAATGATGTAGTGAGCAGCTATTGTTCACACAACCCAGCGATCGATACTTGTTCACTGATGTGAATGGGGGAAGTCGTTAATGACATCATTATCGCGGTGTCACACACAACGATGCAGCAGGTCGGCTGGACGACAATCGTCTGATTTGAAAACATGTTCTCCAATCTGCGATCAGGGATCCAACGATTTATCGTAGTCATAGTGCAGCCAATCAGTCTTAGGGCGCCTTCACACTGCGGTCAGGTCTGGTCCGGGGCTGTCAGGGGTGACAGCCCCTGACCGGATTTTGGCCCCATAGAGCCTATGGAGCGATGGCAGCTATCTGCCATCCAGCTTCCATCTTGCCGGAAGAATCCAAGAGAAGTGGGATCTTTCTCCCGGATCCAAAAACGTTTCTTGCAACATTTATGTGTCCGGGGAGACCAATCTGCACCTAAGTGGTGTCTCCCGGATTCCCCCGGATCCTCCCGGATTGCCTATGGGGCCGGTTTGCCCCGATCCGGGAGGATACGGGAAGCGGATACCGGCGGCTGCACGCCACTGTTATAATTCAGGACCGCGGCTAGCTCCCTGCGAGCCATGGTCCTGAATAATCAGCAGCAGCAGCTGCGGCAGGATGCACACCGGACCGGAGGGCATATTAGCCCTCCAGTTCTGTGTGCTGATCCGGGGTTGTCAGGTTCACCCCTAAAGGTACCGTCACACGCGGCAATTTTGCAAGCAATTTCACTGGCAATTTGCTGGTTGCAGTGAAATCATGGACACATTGTTCCATTTCTACACGGCAACAAAACAGAACCATGATGCCCTGATTTCACTGCAACCAGCAAATTGCCAGTGAAATTGCTTGGAAAATTGCCGCGTGTGACGGTACCTTGACAGCCCTGGACCGGACCTGACCGCAGTGTGAAGCCGCCCTAAGTCTTAGCAGCAGCACAGCCCTCCAGGAGCAGCTGACACAGTAAGGCCTCTTTCACACATCCATGCCTCTGGCACGTGTTCGGTCTGTGCCAACAATGCTGGAGACATAGACATACAGAGGCTCATTATTTTTTTTGCCCCCTTCACATGTCCATGGTACTGCCTGGACCTGTGTCTCCATGTGGAGCAGATGCGTGTCCGTGTGCTGCACATGGCAACATGTTCTTTTTTACCGGCACCACGGACCGGTTTTGGGCCAAAACTCCTGCACACGGATGTTCACAGTGTAGACATCTGTGTGCACAGACCATGGACAAAAGTTAAAAACTTAAAAATGAAGAACGTCGTCCTCCCCTCTCTCCAGCCTGCCTGCACTCTCACTTCCAGGGCCGCTCATTAGGCTCATGAATATTCACTTCACTGAACCCAACAGCGGACCGGAAGTGAGAGGAACAGCAGCGCTGGATGGAGGTGAGTATGCAATGATAGGTGTCTGTGTGCTATCCACGGATAGTACACGGACAGCGCATATATGTCACACGATCCATGACACATGATACAGCCCCGGCCAAATACGGCCTTTTCTCACACGTCCGTGGTTTGCACGCATGTGTGAAACAGGCTAACAGCTGATCAGAACATCAGTGTTCCCGGTCAGCAGCAGAGTGATAATTAGCGCTCACAGCTCTCTTAGTCTGCAGCTGCAACATTAGCAGTGAAGGTCCCATGCACCGGAGAATCAAGTTTATAATGCATCCGGCGAGTGGCGGCCTTGAACTACTAAGTCACTGGCCTGGGGGGCAAATGCATCCCTGCCCCCCCCCGGCCCAGCCCTCCCTGGCAGTGGTGACAATGAAGATGCTGCCAAATAAAATGTAGCGAATCGGTGGCAACATCCCTGAGTCATTTGCATGCGTACGCGAAAAAAAAACGCAGATGTGAAAGCGCCGAACTTTGTGCCATTTTCATGCATTTCAAGAGCAGAGAGAGATGGGACTAAACCGCGCTGCCGTAACATAATAATAACCATCCAATGTAGAAAATAATGTGATTTGTTATCGTCCAGGTGATTCTGAGATCAATTTCTTTTTCTTCAGCATAAAAATAATTCAACATATGATGATCAGATCAGATCTGCTCTCAACCAATCACAATCACCTCTTCTCCTACATTGGATGGATCATTCTGGTGACAGCGCGGCTCGCTCCCATCCCAATGGCTCCTACAATTTATTTGGCACAAAGATAAAAAAGGACTTAATTCCTGTCATAACCTATTTTGTGACTTTTTGAGCAAAGGGGTGCTGCAGCAGCTGTATACCTGCTGATGATAGTTGTGGCTGTTTCACACCTTCCTCAGGTGGCCTATGGTCTCTTTGCTGGACTGTTTCTTCCCCCAGATGAGGCCTATTTGCCCCCTATTATTGTCTGTTTATCTTTCGGTTATTTTGGATTCTGGATTTTGATACATTTGGCACAATGAATGGTAGCAAATCCTGCAATAAAGGAATCGCGCCTCCTCCTCATCTCTTCAGAGCGCTCGTCTCCTGTAGAGCGTCAGCTCCTCGTTCATTCAATGACTGATCACACAGAGCGAGGCCTCCAGGTCTGCAATGGGATCAGGTTATTACTGTAATCCAGAGCAGATAGATGGAAAACAAATACATGAAGGTTTATAGTCGTCCTTTATGTGTTTTTGGCCACTTTATTTTACATTGCCTGGATTTCCTCTATCTGTATTGCCGTATTGTGATGGATTGTATCCAATGTGTGTTTTTGTTTTTGGATATTTTGTTCATGATCAATATATTTGTTTCCCCAGCAGCAGCCGACCCGAACCATGGAGAAAATGATCAGGTAACAGCAGGATGCTTATTTCTATGTTGTACTCGCTGTAGAGCCCGGCTTGCTCATATATGGTAATATCGCCCCTATATGGAAATATTGCCCTTATGTAGTAATGTATGTATCATAGCCCCCCCCCTCACAGTATCCCCACCCCTTCATAGCTCTGCCCCTACACATAGCCCCACCCCTCATGGTTGCCCTACCTCTTTCATAATGCTGTTCCCTTGTATAGCCCACACCCCCTTCATAGCTCCCACCCTCCACATAGTCCAGGGGGCAGGGCTATATGGAGGCAGAAACATGTGCAGATGTAGGCTGTGGAGTGGGTGTGGCTATGTGGAGTGGGTGTGGCTATGTGGAGTGGTGGCTATGTGGAGTGGTGTGGCTATGTGGAGTGGGTGGGGCTAATGCCACATACTCACATACATACACTCACCTTTATATATTAGATGTTATTTTCTTTGTGACTAACGGGACATAGAATGTTGAAGCTTGATTTCTCTTCTGCATTTCTGTATGTATAAATTACAGGGATTTCATGGTTTTCAGTCTTCTGCACAGACAGTCATGCAGAGAATACACAGCTTGTGCCCCCGGCATCAATCCCGCATACACCAGGAGTCTCTCATTGCCACCATTATCCATATTTCTTTATCATACACCTCCATACAATATCATACTACCGGGTTTCCACAATAATAAGACATACTAGGGGAATTTGCTACACTGCTGAATATAAGGCCCCCCCGAATGTAAGACATACCGATTCTTTGTTGGAAAGGATGCCCGCCGAACAGAAGACCAGGGCATGCAGCTGTCACTCATCCCGTAGCCTGCGCCATTGTCTGGTGACCGCCGCGCTGTCTCTGTGGTTCAGCTGTTGTAGATGTATGTTAAGCCTCCGGCCAATCAGAGGTCAGCAGCTAACGTCGGCACATGACATTACATGCAGGGCTCTGATTGGTCTGGAGCTGCTGGCCTATGATTGGCTTACATCTAGAGCAGCTAGAGAGCTCAGAGCGGTGCCAGTACCAAGCAGAGCAGCTACCGTAATGGGGATATTGGGGGCTTCAAGGGATGATGGGGACACCGTATTGAGGGCTGCAAGGGGATGATAGGGGCTGCAAGGAGATGATGGGGGCTGCAAGAGGATAATGGGAATATTGGGGCTGCAGGGGGTTGATGGGCATTATGGGAATGCAATAAGACATCCATTGAAAATAAGACATAGCGCAATCTTTGGGAGCAAAAATTAATTTAAGACACTGTCTAATTTTGAAGGAAACAGGGCATCCTACACCTCATCATACACCGCCAAACTCATACTTTATCATATACTACCATACTCATACTTTATCATATGATTATACACCACCAATCTCATACTTTATCAATCTACCATACACATACATACTCCTTTGGGCACCTATTATTTTATGCCACCTCCCCCCCCCACCCCCCCCCCCCCATTTCTACCCTCTGGCGAGTGGCCATTCACATAAATTACAAGTACACAAAACCCTCAGGTAGAATACAGTACTGATACCAGCCCGCGGCCATAGATCATGGAAACAAAACAATGCTGAGTTGCTTTAACAAAGAAAAGATGAACATATAATTACTATATTCACTTAACTAAATCTACAACCCCCTGATAGAATGATAAATGCATATAGTTCCTCCGGGAACGAATAATAGGAGAAAAGCCTCTCGTGGTCCTGATATTGTCTCCAGTCTACGTCCTTTGCACCAATGTCCACACAAGACTCCTGTTTTCTCACATTTGCTTTTTACTTCATTTAGATTCGCTGCAGAAAGTTTGTCCTTCACCTTGTTTCCGGACATCAGGATGAACGGTAAGACCAGAGACATACATAGAAATCATGGGGCCCCAGAGCAAAGTCCTAATGCTTTGTGTCCATCTCCACAAATTGAAAACAACACTGTGCTTATGTAGCAGTTTCAATATCAGTGCCATATATGCAATGCCAAAAGGCTCTACTAACCCCCCCAGTGCCATATATGCAATGCCAAAAGGCTCTACTAACCCCCCCCAGTGCTATATATGAATGCCAAAAGGCACTACTAACCCCCAGTGCCATATATGCAATGCCAAAAGGCACTACTAACCCCCCCAGGTCATATATGCAATGCCAAAAGGCCTACTAACCCCCCCAGTGCCATATATGCAATGCCAAAAGGCACTACTAACCCCCCAGTGCCATATATGCAATGCCAAAAGGCACTACTAACCCCCCCAGTGCCATATATGCAATGCCAAAAGGCTACTACTAACCCCCCCCAGTGCTATATATGCAATGCCAAAAGGCACTACTAACCCCCAGTGCCATATATGCAATGCCAAAAGGCACTACTAACCCCCCAGTGCCATATATGCAATGCCAAAAGGCACTACTAACCCCCCCAGTGCCATATATGCAATGCCAAAGGCACTACTAACCCCCCAGTGCCATATATGCAATGCCAAAAGGACTACTAACCCCCCCATGCATATATGCAATGCAAAAGGCACTACTAACCCCCCAGTGCCATATATGCAATGCCAAAAGGCACTACTAACCCCCAGTGCCATATATGCAATGCCAAAAGGCACTACTAACCCCCCCAGTGCCATATATGCAATGCCAAAAGGCACTACTAACCCCCCCAGTGCCCAGTCCATATATGCAATGCCAAAAGGCACTACTAACCCCCAGTGCCATATATGCAATGCCAAAAGGCACTACTAACCCCCCCAGTGCCATATATGCAATGCCAAAAGGCACTACTAACCCCCCCCAGTGCCATATATGCAATGCCAAAAGGCACTACTAACCCCCCCAGTGCCATATGTGCAATGCCAAAAGGCACTACTAACCCCCCAGTGCCATATATGCAATGCCAAAAGGCACTACTAACCCCCCCATTGCATATATCAATGCCAAAAGGCACTACTAACCCCCCAGTGCCATATATGCAATGCCAAAAGGCACTACTAACCCCCCCAAAAGAAAAAATAATTGACCAATATCAGCCCATACATATGAGATACATTATTATCAGTGCTGGACCGTGCCCTGATTCACTAATTCATTAAAGTGTTTTCTACAATAATCTGGTGCAAAACACTTTGATATAAGTCACAATTTATTTTACAACTTGTGCTTGGACAAAGCTTCTACAATTTTTGGTGTTTCAGTTTTCAGACAGTTTCTGCCAAAATAAGAAACCGTTCTATGTAGTCTTTTGATAAAATCACTGTTTTATAAGCAGAGATCATCAGTAAAAGGAATAGTAAACGTGCTGCCATGTAGTCCTCCTGCTCTGTATAACCCCGCCAAACCACTGACTGCCAATGCCAACATTGTACATCAGAAGGCCTGCAATCAGTGGTGTGGGCAGAGTCATCCAGAGCTCTGCAATCAGTGGTGTGGGCAGAGTCATCCAGAGCTCTGCAATCAGTGGTGTCGGGCAGAGTCAGCCAGAGCTCTGCAATCAGTGGTGTGGGCAGAGTCATCCAGAGCTCTGCAATCAGTGGTGTGGGCAGAGTCATCCAGAGCTCTGCAATCAGTGGTGTGGGCAGAGTCATCCAGAGCTCTGCAATCAGTGGTGTGGGCAGAGTCATCCAGAGCACTGCAATCAGTGGTGTGGGCAGAGTCATCCAGAGCTCTGCAATCAGTGGTGTGGGCAGAGTCATCCAGAGCTCTGCAATCAGTGGTGTGGGCAGAGTCATCCAGAGCTCTGCAATCAGAAATGGGCAGCGCTGGAGCAGATAAACAGTTATTTTATTAAAACTGCAGCACTCAGTACATGATACATCACTGGAATCAGAGTCTCTGCTCCTACATCAGGCTACTTTCAGATGGGTAGCGAAAACCTGCTGACAGATTCCTTTTTGTATTGTGTTGGTAATCAGCCACTAATGCTAATCCATGTGTGTCTCCCCAGCTGATGTGTCCAGTGGGTCCAGACAAGTTGTCATCTCTCATTTGTGCTCATCAGCAATAGACTAAATGATTTCTTTCTTATTTTCTAGACTTCACCAAATACATCAGCGAAGAGTTTCTCGTGGCTCCAGATCGCTGGTATAAAGGCAGACAGCACAAAGAAGAGCAAGGTAAGCAGACAAGCAAGGAGGGGTGTGGCTCCTGGCGACCAAGACAGGCCCAGTCGAGCCCCCCTCCAGAAACAAAGAGGAGCATGCCTCCTGACCATGAAAAGGAGCCCAGACCAGCCAGCCCCCCCCTTCAGGAACAAGAAGGGGTGAACCTCCTGGCTAACCAAGACGGGCTCAGACCAGCCAGCCCCCCCCTTCAGGAACAAGAAGGGGTGTGCCTCCTGGCAAACCAAGACGCCAGACCCCCCATCTGAACAAGAAGGGTTGCTCCTGCTAAGAAACAGCCCCCCATCCCCCCTTCAGGAACAAGAAGGGGTGTGCCTCCTGGCAAACAGACGGGCCCAGACCAGCCAGCCCCCCCCTTCAGGAACAAGGAGGGGTGAGCCTCCTGGCTAATGAAAAGGCCCAGACCAGCCAGCCCCCCCCTTCAGGAACAAGGAAGGGGTGTGGCCTCCTGGCTAATGTAAACGGACCCAGACCAGCCAGCCCCCCCCTTCAGGAACAAGAAGGGGTGTGCCTCCTGGCTAATGAAAGTGCCCAGACAGCCAGCCCCCCCCTTCAGGAACAAGGAGGTGTGCCTCTGGCTAATGAAAGGCCCAGACCAGCCAGCCCCCCCTTCAGGAACAAGAAGGGGTGTGCCTCCTGGCTAAGAAAAGGGCCCAGACCAGCCAGCCCCCCCTTCAGGAACAAGAAGGGGTGTGCCTCCTGGCTAATGAAAACGGGCCCAGACCAGCCAGCCCCCCATTCTGGAACAAGAAGGGTGTGCCTCCTGGCTAACAAACGGACTCAGACCAGCCAGCCCCCCCCTTCTGGAACAAGAAGGGGTGTGCCTCCTGGCTAATGAAAACGGGCCCAGACCAGCCAGCCCCCCCTTCAGGAACAAGAAGGGGTGTGCCTCCTGGCTAATGAAAACGGCCCAGACCAGCCAGCCCCCCCTTCAGGAACAAGAAGGGGTGTGCCTCCTGGCTAATGAAAACGGACCCAGACCAGCCAGCCCCCCCCTTCAGGAACAAGAAGGGGTGTGCCTCCTGGCTAATGAAAACGAGACCCAGACCAGCCAGCCCCCCCCTTCAGGAACAAGAAGGGGTGTGCCTCCTGGCTAATGAAAAGGTGCCCAGACCAGCCAGCCCCCCCCTTCAGGAACAAGGAGGGTGTCCTCCTGGCTAATGAAAACGGACCCAGACCAGCCAGCCCCCCCTTCAGGAACAAGAAGGGGTGTGCCTCCTGGCTAATGAAAACGGGCCCAGACCAGCCAGCCCCCCCCTCCAGGAACAAGAGGGTGTGCCTCCTGGCTAATGAAAAGGTGCCCAGACCAGCCAGCCCCCCCCTTCAGGAACAAGGAGGGGTGTGCCTCCTGGCTAATGAAAATGGGCCCAGACCAGCCAGCCCTCCCCTCCAGGAACAAGGGGTAGGTGAGCCTCCCAGCCAACCAAGACATGCCCAGACCAACCAGCCTCCCTTCCAGATTTGCAGATGGGTTGTACCTCCTGGCCAACCAGGACGGGCCAGACCAGCCATCTTCCCCCCTTTGGAGACAAAAGGGCTGTGCTCCTTGCCAACCAAAACAAGCCCAGAGCAGTCAGCCTCCCCCTCCAGGAACAAGGAGGAGGTGAGCCTCCCGGCCAACCAAGACATGCCCAGACCAACCAGCCTCCCTTCCAGATGACAGATGGGTTGTACCTCCTGGCCAACCAGACAGGGCCAGACCAGCCAGCTTCCCCCCTTTGGAGACAAGAAGGGCTGTGCTTCCTTGCCAACCACAACAAACACAGAGCAGTCAGCCTCCCCCCTCCAGGAACAAGGAGGAGGTGAGCCTCCCAACCAACCAAGTACATGCCCAGACCAACCAGCTTCCCTTCCAGATAATCAGATGGGTTGTACCTCCAGGCCAACCAAGACAGGGCCAGACCAGCCAGCTTCCCCCTTTGGAGACATCAAGGGCTGTGCTTCCTTGCCAACCAAAACAAGCCCAGAGCAGTCAGCCTCCCCCTCCAGGAACAAGGAGGAGGTGAGCCTCCCAGCCAACCAAGCATGCCCAGACCAACCAGCTTCCCTTCCAGATAATCAGATGGGTTGTACCTCCAGGCCAACCAAGACAGGGCCAGACCAGCCAGCTTCCCCCCTTTGGAGACAAGAAGGGCTGTGCTTCCTTGCCAACCACAAACAAACACAGAGCAGTCAGCCTCCCCCCTCCAGGAACAAGGAGGAGGTGAGCCTCCCGCCAACCAAGTCATGCCCAGACCAACCAGCTCCCTTCCAGATAATCAGATGGGTTGTACCTCCAGGCCAACCAAGACAGGGCCAGACCAGCCAGCTTCCCCCCTTTGGAGACAAGAAGGGCTGTGCTTCCTTGCCAACCACAACAAACACAGAGCAGTCAGCCTCCCCCCTCCAGGAACAAGGAGGAGGTGAGCTTCCCGAGCCAACCAAGTCATGCCCAGACCAACCAGCTTCCCTTCCAGATGATCAGATGGGTTGTACCTCCAGGCCAACCAAGACAGGGCCAGACCAGCCAGCTTCCCCCATTTGGAGACATAAGGGCTGTGCTTCCTTGCCAAGCAAAACAAGCCCAGATCAGTCAGCCTCCCCCTCCAGGAACAAGGAGGAGGTGAGCCTCCCAGCCAACCAAGTCATGCCCAGACCAACCAGCTCCCTTCCAGATAATCAGATGGGTTGTACCTCCAGGCCAACCAAGACAGGGCAGACCAGCCAGCTTCCCCCCTTTGGAGACAAAAGGGCTGTGCTTCCTTGCCAACCACAACAAACACAGAGCAGTCAGCCTCCCCCTCCAGGAACAAGGAGGAGGTGAGCCTCCCGGCAACCAAGTCATGCCCAGACCAACCAGCTTCCCTTCCAGATAATCAGATGGGTTGTACCTCCAGGCCAACCAAGACAGGGCCAACCAGCCAGCTTCCCCCTTTGGAGACAAGAAGGGCTGTGCTTCCTTGCCAACCACAACAAACACGAGCATCGCCTCCCCTCCAGGAACAAGGAGGAGGTGAGCCTCCCGGCCAACCAAGTCATGCCCAGACCAACCAGCTTCCCTTCCAGATAATCAGATGGGTTGTACCTCCTGGCCAACCAAGACAGGGCCAGACCACCAGCTTCCCCCCTTTGGAGACAAGAAGGGCTATGCTTCCTTCCAACCAAACAAGCAGTCAGTCAGCCTCCCCCTCCAGGAACAAGGAGGAGGTGAGCCTCCCGGCAACCAAGTCATGCCCAGACCAACCAGCTTCCCTTCACGATAATCAGATGGGTTGTACCTCCTGGCCAACCAAGACAGGGCCAGACCAGCCAGCTTCCCCCCTCCAGGAACAAGGAGGAGGTGAGCCTCCCAGCCAACCAAGTCTATAGTAAGAACTTGGCTCACCCTGAGCACCTTTGTGGTTCTCAGAAAAAAAGCAGTCCAGCAAAGCAATATTAGAAAAAACTGCCCACAAAAAGGAAAATTTGAGCAAATTTTAAATCATGCAAAAATAGTTTATTTTTTATTTTTGCCAAGTGCATGCGGTAATCAATTCCCCACGTTTCGACTCACATTCGCATCTTCATCAAGGGAATACATTTTTATTTAAAAAAGAAAACAATGTCAAAATATTACATATGGAACATGACATATACACAGAAGAAATCATATACAGAGAAGAAATGACTCATGAGTTACTGCAATATGATAAGAGCCACAATGTAAACCAGTCACATTGGAGAGAAGAAGTTCAGACAATCAGGCCTCATCTGCTGCTGTGATTGGTGCTTTGTGCGATACATTCACTATCAGAGAGTTCCAGTGATGGTGATTACCCTACATGTGCTGGAGATACGGAAAAGAAGAGAAAAAGGTAAGGGAAAAAGACAAATATTTCTTACCAGTAAGTGGGATTGTTTATAGGTAGAGGTCTCACAGACGACGCTGTCATGGTTTGTATGTTATAGAACACTAGATATGGGCCTCGATGCTATGGCATCAGGAGAGCGGTCTCTGCCTCTGTCTACCCCTGTTCTCTGCCCCTGTCTCCCCTTGTTCTCTGCTCCTGTCTCCTCCTGTCCTCTGCCCCTGTGTCTCCCTGTTCTCTGCCCCTGTCCTCTGCCCCTGTCCTCTGCCGCTGTCCTCTGCCGCTGTCCTCTACCCCTGTCCTCTGCCCCTGTGTCCCTCTGTCCTCTGATCCTGTCCTCTACCCCTGTGTCCCCCTGTTGTCTTCCCCTGTCCTCTGCCTCTGCCCCTGTTCTCTGCCCCTGTCCTCTGCCCCTGTGTCCTCCTGTCCTCTGCCCCTGTGTCCCCCTGTCCTCAGCCCCTGTGTCCCCCTGTCCGTGACCACTGTGTCCACCTGTTCTCTGCCCCTGTCCTCTGCCACTGTGTCCCCCTGTCCTCTGCCCCTGTGTCCCCTGTCCTCTGCCCCTGTGTCCCCCTGTTCCTCTGCCCCTGTGTCCCCCTGTCCTCTACCCCTGTGTCCCCCTGTCCTCTGACCCTGTCCTCCCCTGTTCTCTGTCCCTGTGTCCCCCTGTCCTCTGCCCCTGTGTCCCCCTGTTCTCTGCCCCTGGTCCCCCTGTTCTCTGTGCCTGTGTACCCCCTGTTCTCTGTGCCTGTGTCCCCCTGTTCTCTGCCCCTGTGTAACCCTGTCCTCTGCCCCGTGTCCCCCTGTCCTCTGCCAATGTGTCCCCTGTCCTCTTCCCCTGTGTCCCATTGTCCTCTGCCATTGTCCTCTGCCCCTTTGTCCCCTGTCCTCTGCCCCTGTCCTTTGCCCCTGTTCTCTGCCCTGTGTCCCCCTGTTCTCTGCCCCTATGTCCCCCTGTTCTCTGCCCCCGTGTCCCCCTGTTCTCTGCCCTGTGTCCCCCTGTCCTCTGCCCCCATGTCCCCCTGTTCTCTGCCCCGTGTCCCCCTGCCCTCTGCCCTGTCTCCACGTCCTCTGCCCCTGTCTCCCCCTGTCCTCTGCCCCTGTCTCCCCCTGTCCTCTGCCCCTGTGTCCCCCCTGTCCTCTGCCCCTGTCTCTGCCCCTTTTCCCCGTTCTCTGTCTTTTTTCCCCTGTTCTCTGCCCCTGTCTCCCCTGTCCTCTGCCGCTGTCCTCCTGTCCTCTGCCCCTGTGTCCACCGTCCTCTGCCCTTGTGTCCCCTGTCCTCTGCTCCTGTGACCCCCTGTCCTCACCCGTGTCCCCCTGTTCTCTGCCCTTGTCCTCTGCCCCTGTGTCCCCCTGTCCTCTGCCCCTGTGTCCCCCTGTCCTCTGGCCCTGTGTCACCCCTGTCCTCTGCCCCTGTCCTCCCCTTTTCTCTGCTCCTGTTTCCCCCATTCTCTTTCCCTGTGTCCCCATGTCCTCTGCCCCTTTGTCCCCTCTGTCCTCTGCCCCTGTTCTCTGCCCCGTGTCCCTCTGTCCTCTGCCTCTGTCTACCCCTGTTCTCTGCCCCTGTCTCCCCTTGTTCTCTGCTCCTGTCTCCTCCTGTCCTCTGCCCGTGTCTCCCTGTTCTCTGCCCCTGTCCTCTGCCCCTGTCCTCTGCCGCTGTCCTCTGCCGCTGTCCTCTACCCATGTCCTCTGCCCCTGTGTCCCTCTGTCCTCTGATCCTGTCCTCTACCCCTGTGTCCCCCTGTTGTCTTCCCCTGTCCTCTGCCTCTGCCCCTGTTCTCTGCCCCTGTCCTCTGCCCCTGTGTCCCCCTGTCCTCTGCCCCTGTGTCCCCCTGTCCTCAGCCCTGTGTCCCCCTGTCCGTGACCACTGTGTCCACCTGTTCTCTGCCCTGTGTCCTCCTTTCCTCTGCCCCTGTGTCCCCCTGTCCTCTGCCCCTGTGTCCCCCTGTCCTCTGCCCCTGTGTCCCCCTGTCCTCTGACCCTGTCCTCCCCTGTTCTCTGTCCCTGTGTCCCCCTCTCCTCTGCCCCTGGGTCCCCCTGTTCTCTGCCCCTGTGTCCCCCTGTTCTCTGTGCCTGTGTCCCCCTGTTCTCTGTGCCTGTGTCCCCCTGTTCTCTGCCCCTGTGTAACCCTGTCCTCTGCCCCGTGTCCCCCTGTCCTCTGCCAATGTGTCCCCCTGTCCTCTTCCCCTGTGTCCAATTGTCCTCTGTCATTGTCCTCTGCCCCTTTGTCCCCCTGTCCTCTGCCCCTGTCCTTTGCCCCTGTTCTCTGCCCCTGTGTCCCCCTGTTCTCTGCCCCCATGTCCCCCTGTTCTCTGCCCCCGTGTCCCCCTGTTCTCTGCCCTGTGTCCCCCTGTCCTCTGCCCCCATGTCCCCCGTTCTCTGCCCCGTGTCCCCCTGTCCTCTGCCCCTGTTTCCACGTCCTCTGCCCCTGTCTCCCCCTGTCCTCTGCCCCTGTCTCCCCCTGTCCTCTGCCCCTGTTCCCCCCTGTCCTCTGCCCCCTGTCCCTCCCCTGCCCCTTCTTCCCCGTTCTCTGCCTTTTTTCCCTGTTCTCTGCCCCTGTCTCCCCTGTCCTCTGCCGCTGTCCTCCCTGTCCTCTGCCCCTGTGTCCCCCATCCTCTGCCCTTGTGTCCCCTGTCCTCTGCTCTTGTGACCCCCTGTCCTCTACCGTCTCCCGTTGTCCCCCTTGTTTCTCTGCCCTTGTCCTCTGCCCCTGTGTCCCCTGTCGTCTGCCCCTGTGTCCCCCTGTCCTCTGCTCCTGTGTCCCCCTGTCCTCTGCCCCTGTCCTCCCCTTTTCTCTGCCCTGTTTCCCCCTAGTTCTCTCCCTGTGTCCCCCTGTTCTCTGCCCCTGTGTCCCCCTGTTCTCTCCCCGTGTCCCCTGTTCTCTGCCCTGTGTCCCCTGTTCTCTGCCTTGTTCCCCTGTTCCCCTGCCTTGTCCCCTGTCCTCTGCCCTTGTGTCCCCTGTCTCTGCTCTCTGTCCCCCTGTCCTCTGCCCCTGTGTCCCCCTGTCCCTTCTGCCTTCCCCTGTGTCCCCCTGTCCTCTGCCCCTGTGTCCCCCTGTCCTCTGACCCTGTCCTTCTCTCCCTGTGTCTCCCTGTCTTCTGTTCCCCTCTGCCTCTTGCCCCTGTGTCCCCCTGTCCTCTGCCCTGTGTCCCCCTGTCCTCTGCCCCTGTGTCCCCCTGTCCTCTGCCCCTGTGTCCCTCTGTTCTCTGCCGACTGTCCCCTCTCTGCCCCTGTGTCCCCCTGTCCTCTGCCCCTGTGTCCCCCTGTCCTCTGCCCCTTGTCCCCCTGTCCTCTGCCCCTGTGTCCTCCTGTCTCTGCCCCTGTGCCCTTCCTCTGCCCCTGTGTCCCACTGTCCTCTGCACCCTGTCCTCCCTGTTCTCTGCCCTTGTCCCCCTGTTCTATGCCCCTCTGTCCCCCTGTCCTCTGCCCCTGTGTCCCCCTGTCCTCTTCCCCTGTGTCCCCCTGTTCTCTGCACCCATGTCCCCCTGTTCTCTGCGCCTGTAACCCCCTGTTCTCTGCCCCTGTGTAACCCTGTCCTCTGCCCTGTATCCCCCTGTCTTCTGCCCTGTGTCCCCCTGTCCTTTTCCCCTGTTCCCATTGTCCTCTGCCCATGTCCTCTGCCCCTTTGTCCCCCTGTCCTCTGCCCCTGTTTTCTGCCCCGTGCCCCCTGTCCTCTGCCCCTGAGTTCCTCCTTATCTCTCCCTGTCCCCTGTCCTCTGACCCTGTTCCCCTGTCCTCTGCCCATGTTCTCCCCTGTCCTCTGCCCCTATGTCCCCTGTCCTCTGCCCCTGTTCCCCTGTCCTCTGCCCCTGTTCCCCCTTCCTCTGCCCCTGTTTCCCCCTATCCTCTGCCCCTGTGTCCCCCTTCCTCTGCCCTGTTCCCCCTGTCTCTGCCCTGTCCCCTGTCTCTGCCCCTGTGTTCCCCCTATCCTCTGCCCCTGTGTCCCCCTGTCCTCTGCCTGTCCCTTCCTCTGACCCTGTTTCCCCTGTCCTCTCCTCTTCCCCGTCCTCTGCCCCTGTGTCCCCTTCTCTGCCCTGTGTCCCCTTCCTCTGCCCTGTTCCCCCTTCTTCTTTCCTCTGCCCCTGTTCCTCCTCCTCCTCCTGCCCTGTTCTCCCCTGTTCCTTCTTTCCCTGCTCCCCCTGCCTCTGCCCTATGCTTCCCTTTCTGCCCTTGAATCCTCTGCCCTGCTCCCTTCCCCCCAGTTCCCTCTGCCCTGTCCCCTATTCCCCTCTGCCCCTGTGCTTTCCCCCTATCCTCTGGCCCTCTTGGTTTTCCCTTCCTTCCTCTGCCCTGTTCGTCCCCTGTGTGTTTCCCCCATATCCTCTGCCTTGCCCTCTGTGTTTCCCCCCTTCCTCCATCCTGCCCCTGTGTTCCCCCTTCCTCTGCCCCTGTGTCCCCTTCATCTGTTCCCCCGTCTCCCTCTGTCCTCTCCCTGTGTTCCCCTATCCTGCCCTGTGTTCCCTATCCTTGCTCCTGAGATAGAGAACAGGGGGATACAGGCGCAGAGAACTGGGGGACACGGGCGCAGAGATCAGGGGGACATGGGTGCAGAGAACAGGGGGACACAGGGGAAGAGGACAGGGGGACACAGGAGCAGAGGACAGGTGGACAGAGGGGCATAGAACAGGGGGACCCAAGGGCAGAGAACAGGGGAGGACAGGGTCAGAGGACAGTGGAGGACAGGGTCAGAGGACAGGGGGACACAGGGGCAGAGAACAGGAGGACACAGGGGCAGAGGACAGGGGGACACAGGGGCAGAGGACAGGGGACACAGGGGCAGAGGACAGGGGGACACAGGGGCAGAAGACAGTGGGCAGAGAACAGAGGGACACCGGGGCAGAGGAGAGAGGGACACAGGGGGACACGGGCAGAGGACAGGGGCAGAGAACAGGGGCAGAGGCAGAGGACAGGGGAAGAAAATACAGGGACAAAGGGGTAGAGGACAGGGTCAGAGGACAGGGGGACACAGGGGCAGAGGACAGGGGGACACAGGGGCAGAAAACGGACACAGGGGCAGAGGACAGGGGGACAGATGAGCAGAGGACAGCAGAACACAAGGGCAGAGGACAGGGGATACAGGCAGAGAACAGGGGGATACAGGCAGAGAACAGGGGGACAGAGGCAGAGAATAGGGGGACACAGGGTCAGAGAACAGGGGCACACTGGGCAGAGAACAGGGGGACACAGGGCAGAGGACAGGGGGACACAGGGAAAAAGAACAGGGGGAAACAGGAGCACAGAAAAGGGGAGGACAGGGCCAGAGGAAGGGGGGACACAGGGCCAGAGGACAGGGGGACACAGAGGCAGAGGAAAAGGGCAGAGAACAGGGGGACATGGGGCAAAGGACAGGAGGTCACAGGAGCAGAGGACAGGGGACACAAGGGCAGAGGACGGGGGACACAGGGGCAGAGGACAGGGGTCAGTGGCAGAGGACAGGTGAGACAGGGGCAGAGAACAGGGGAAAAAAGGCAGAGAACAGGGGATAGGGGGAACACAGGGGCAGAGGATAGGTGGAACACTGGGGCAGAGGAATGAGGGAGACAGGGGCAGAGGACAGGGGAGACAGGGGCAGAGGATAGGGGAAACATGGGCAGAGGACAGGAGGAAACAGGGGGGACAGGGGAACACAGGGATAGGGGAAAACGGGCAGAGGACAGCAGGGAAACAGGAGACGCAGAGGAGGACTGGGAGGAGGGGAAACAAGCGGGCAGAGGAACAGGGCGGACACAGGGCAGAGGATAGGGGGAACACGGGGCAGAGGACAGGGGAGACAGGGGCAGAGGACATGGGGAGACGGGGCAGAGGATAGGGGAAACATGGGCAGAGGACAGGGGGAGACAGGTTCAGAGAACAGGGGACACAGGGGCAGAGTATAGGGGGAACACAGGGGCAGAGGACAGGGGGAGACAGGGGCAGAGGACAGGGGAGACAGAGGCAGAGGACAGGGGGACACGGGGCAGAGACAGGGCAGAGGACAGGGGGACAAAGGGGCAGAGGGACATGGGCAGAGGACAATGGGACACAGGGGAAGAGGACAGGGGAACACAGGGGCAGAGGACAGGGTTACACAGGGCAGAGAACAGGGGAATACAGGCGCAGGGAGCAGGGGGACGGGCGCAGAGATCAGGGGGACATGGATGCAGAGAACAGGGGGACACAGGGGAGAGGACAGGGGAAAGGCGAGGACAGGGGACAGAGGCATAGAACAGGGGACACAGTGGCAGAGAACATGGAGGCAGAGCAGGGGAGCAGGACAGGGCAGAGGACAGAGAACAGGTGGACACAGTGGTCACGGACAGGGGGACACAGGGGCTGAGGACAGGGGGACACAGGGGCAGAGGACAGGGGGACACAGGGGCAGTGGACAGGGGCAGAGAAACAGGGCAGAGGCAGAGGACAGGGGAAGACAACAGGGGGACACAAGGGTAGAGGACAGGATCAGAGGACAAAGGGACACAGGGGTAGAGGACAGGGGTAGAGGACAGCGGGAGACACGGAAGACAGCGGCAGAGGACAGGGGCAGAGGACAGGGGCAGGAAACAGGGAGACACGGGCAGAGGACAGGAGGAGACAGGAGCAGAGAACAAGAGGAGACGGGGCAGAGAACAGGGGTAGACAGAGGCAGAGGACAGAGTGACACGGGGCAGAGAACAGAGGCAGAGGACAGGGGGACAAAGGGGCAGAGGACATGGGGACACAGAAAAAGAGAATGGGGGAATCAGGAGCAGAGAAAAGGGGAGGACAGGGGCAGAGGACAGGGGGACACAGGGCCAGAGGACAGGGGGACACAGGAGCAGAGGACAAGGGGACACAGGGGCAGAGGACAAGGGCAGAAAACAGGGGGACACGGGGTAGAAGACAGGGGGTCACAGGAGCAGAGGACAGGGGACACAAGGGCAGAGGACGGTGGACACAGGGGCAGAGGACAGGGGGACAGCGGCAGAGGACAGGGGAGACAGGGGCAGAGAACAGGGGAAAAAAGGCAGAGAACGGGGAAAAAGGGGCAGAGGACAGGGGCAGAGGACAGGGGGGACACAGGGGCAGAGGACAGGGGAGACAGGGGCAGAGGACAAGGGGAGACAGGGGCAGAGGACGTGGAGACAGGGGCAGAGGACAGGGGGACACGGGGCAGAGAACAGGGGGACATGGGAGCAGAGGACAGGGGATCACAGGGCAGAGAACAGGGGGACACGGGGGCAGAGAACAGGGGGCCATGGGGGCAGAGAACAGGGGGACACAGGGACAGAGAACAGGGGCAAAGGACAGGGGCAGAGGACAGGGGGCAAAGGGGCAGAGGACAATGGCAGAGGACAATGGGACACAGGGGAAGAGAACAGGGGGACACATTGGCAGAGGACAGGGGGACACAGGGCAGAGGACAGGGTTACACAGGGGCAGAGAACAGGGGGACACAGGCACAGAGAACAGGGGTACACAGGGGCAGAGAAACAGGGGGACACAGGGGCAGAGAACAGGGGGACACAGGGGCAGAGGACAGGGGGACACAGGGACAGAGAACAGGGGAGGACAGGGTCAGAGGACAGGGGGCACAGGGCAGAGGACAGGGGGACACAGGGGCAGAGAACAGGGGGACACAGGGGCAGAGGACAGGGGGACACAGGGGCAGAGGACAGGGGGACACAGTGGCAGAGGCCAGGGGCAGAGAACAGGTGGACACTGGTCACGGACAGGGGGACACAGGGGCTGAGGACAGGGCGACACAGGGGCAGAGGAACAGGGGGACACAGGAGCAGAGGACAGGGGCAGAGAACAGGGGCAGAGGCAGAGGACAGGGGAAGACAACAGGGGGACACAGGGGTAGAGGACAGGATCAGAGGACAGAGGGACACAGGGGCAGAGGACAGGGGTAGAGGACAGGGGCAGAGGACAGCGTCAGAGGACAGGGGCAGAGGACAGGGGCAGAGAACAGGGAGACACAGGGGCAGAGGACAGGAGGAGACAGGAGCAGAGAACAGGGGGAGACAGGGGCAGAGAACAGGGGTAGACAGAGGCAGAGACGCTCTCCTGATGCCATAGCATCGAGCCCATATCTAGTGTTCTATAACATACAGACCATGGCAGCGTCGTCTGTGAGACCTCTACCTATAAACAATCCCACTTACTGGTAAGAAATATTTTCTTTTTCCCATTACCTTTTTCTCTTCTTTTCCGTATCTCCAGCACATGTAGGGTAATCACCATCACTGGAACTCTCTGATAGTGAATGTATCGCACAAAGCACCAATCACAGCAGCAGATGAGGCCTGATTGTCTGAACTTCTTCTCTCCAATGTGACTGGTTTACATTGTGGCTCTTATTCATATTGCAAGTTAACTCATGAGTCATTTCTTCTCTGTATATGATTTTCTTCTGTGTAGACGTTATGTTCCATATGTAATATTTTGACACTGTTGCTGTTATCTTTTTGTATATAGAAATTAATTCCCTTTAAAGATGTGAATGTGATTTGAAACGTTAGGAATGTTTACGTCATGCACTTGGCAAAAATAAAATACAAGGTGTGTGATGGCTGGCTATTAAGGGGTGGAGGAGGCCAGGCCTTTTTTGCATAGATTTAAAATCATAACAATTAAAGCTATATTGCTTTGCTATGTGAAATGATTGTATTTACCACTGACTACCCATGACTACTATTACACTTTCCCCCTCCTCATAATAACTTATTGAGCTGTTCTGGATGATGGGGAAATAAGGCGTGTGATGGCTGACTTTTAAGGGGTGGAGGAGGCCATGTTTTTATTTTTAAATAGATTTTAAATTATAGCAATTAAAGCTGTATTGCTTTGCAAAGTAAAATGACTATATTTACCACCGACTGCAATTAAACTTTACCCCTATTCCAAAACAACTCATTGTGAAGTTATGACCAACAGGGTGGGGGGAAAGGTGTTTGATGGCAAGCTATTAATTAATAACAACCCCCCACTTGCTACAGAGTGGAATAGTGAGTCGGGGGAGGAGAGGAATGGCGAGAGAGCTAATTCTGCCATGTGGAGAGACTGTTTTTCTCCTAGGAAGAAAGAATATAGGATTAGTATCGACCTTTACCTCCATCCATGTACCGGCCAGTGAAGAAGATGATACAAAAAATGAAAGCTGCGGATGTGATTGAGGACAGTCACAGCCCTTGGTCTGCGCCAATTATGCTAGTTAAAAAGAAGGATGGGAGTATTTGGTTGGGCATGGATTATCACAAGCTCAATAACATTACCCACAAAGATGCGAACTCCCTGCCAAGAATAGAAGAATCATTGACTGGATGAAATCAGCAGCCTACTTCTCCACCCTAAATCTCACCAGCAGGTACTGGCAAGGTCCAATGGCCCAGAGGACCAAGGAAGACTGCATTCACTACCCCTATGGACTTGTTTGTATTCAACCGCATGCCCTTTGGTTTGAGCAATGCCCCAGGAATCCTTCAGACACTCATGGAATACTGCTTGGGTCACAAGAATTTTGAAACTGTGCTGCTGTACTTAGATGATGTGATGATCTGCTCCAAAACCTACGAGGAACAGCTCCAACATCTCGCCAAAGTCTTTGAAGTCTTAGCCAAGCATGGCCTGAAAGTCAAACCATCCAAATGTATCAACTAAAACCAAAGGTCCAGTACCTAGGATATGTAGTCAGTGCAGAAGGAGTTATTCCGGATCCAGAGAAGATTGCGGTGGTAAAAGACTGGCCTATCCCAACCACTATTAAAGAAGTCCGCAGATTCCTTGGACATGCCAGCTACTATAGGAGATTCATCAAAAACTTTACTCAGATTTCTGCCTTCTAACAAGATGAAGTTAACCAAAGTCCCAGTCCTTGCCTATCCAGACTACAACATCCCCATCCACCTGTATGCAGATGCCAGCCACACGGGATTATTATTTTTTTATTTTTAACCATCCCTTTATTTAATATCACTTTAGCAGTGTATGTAGATACATGTACATAGTGATATTACACAGCGCCGACAGCACTTGTCACAGGCTCGGCTCCCCGCTCCTCTTTATGTGTCCGGATACCGGACCGGACACAGAAATGGCATCTGGAATTGCCAATCCAGTGCTGTCCGTTCCTGTTCATTGGATCCTGCAAAAAACAGGATCCAAAGAACAGGAACAAAAATGTAGAAAGAAAGATCCATTGTCTCTGCCTGCAGATCCCTCCGACCAACTGAAAGAGATGAGGAGAATTACAGTTCATTTAAGCTGAACAAAACCAGGCTGGAGAGACAAAGGTACCAAATAGAGTACTATAACGTTATGGAGATCATTAGGGGACGATTATGCTAAGGGATTTATATATTTAATTATTATGTATTATTAATATAAATAATTATTATATAATATTATATAATATTATATATTATATATAATTATTATATAATATATTATTTATTTATATTGTGAAAACCACAATATAAATACACATAAAAAAAATAGCCCCTATAAACCTTTCCAATCATGAGGTCACAGACTTCCCATAAGAAAAAACCCTGCGAACTTCAAATCAGCAGACATAATATAATAAAAATATTTATTCATTTATATAGCGCTATTAATTCCATAGCACTTTACATACATGAGTAATGCTGTCTCTCTTGGAGCTCACAATCTAAACATCCTATCAGTATGTCTTTACAATGTCTGACATACAACATATCTCTTGTGAAAAAAATAGAATGAAACATCCGAAAAAGTAAATGTGAACGACGTGATCTTATTTGTGTCAATAAATTGTGACATTGTTATCTTGTGTCAGAAAAGAAAGGAAAAAAAAACTATGAAGAAAAAAAGAAACAAAAAAGCAAAGAAGAAAAAAAAGAAAAAGTAAATTAGAAAAAAAAACAATAAAGAAAAATAAGAAAAAAAAGGAAAAAAAAAAAACAGAAAAAAGAAAAAGAAAAAAAAAAGAAAAGAAAAAAGAAAATAAAAAAAAAAAAAAAAGAAAAAAAAAAAAAAAGAAAAAATAAAAAGAAAAAAAGAAAAAAGAAAAATAAGAAAATAAGCAAAAATGGAAAAAAAAAAGAAAAAAATCTTTTATTTTTGACTCTTTTATCTTCTTTTTTTCCTTTCTTTTCTGACACAAGATAACAATGTCAAATTTATTGACACAAATAAGATCACGTCGTTCACATTTACTGTTTGGATGTTACATTGTATTTTCTCACCAGATATGTTGTTTGTCAGCTGATGTGAAGTTTGCAGGTTTTTTCTTATGGGAAGTCTGTGACCTCATGATTGGAAAGGTTTATAGGGGCTATTGTTTATGTGTATTTATATTGTGGTTTTATCTGAAGAAGGAGCAGGTTATTGCTCTGAAACGTGTAATAAAATAATCCCTTTTGCATTTTATCTATTATTGGAGACTGACCCCTGACAGCGCAGCGTATGCACCATATTCTACTACCGGGTCAATATTTCTCCTCATAGTGGCGGCAGCGGTTGTTGCTATCAAAGTTGGTTGTGGCTCTCACAACCCTTCCAGGTGAGCCGCAAATCACTAGAAATCACCTTTATCTCCATAACGTTAAGACCTTATTTGCGCCTTTTTCTCTTCCAGCCTGGTTTTGTTCAATTTAAGTGAACTGTAATTCTCATCATATCTTTCAGTTGGTCGGAGGGATCTGCAGGCAGAGACAATGGCTCTTTCTTTCTGGTCTTAGACTTGGAATAGTACTCTACCTAATCCCGTGTGGCTGACATATATATACAGGTGGAAGGGGATGTTGTAGTCTGGATAGGCAAGGACTGGGACTTTGGTTAACTTCATCTTAATGTCCTGGCAGGACTGTTCTAGCTCTGGTGTCCACTGGATGGAAAGGCTTTTGCTTATCTTCTATCAAGGTTGACCTTTTAGGAGCTTTTGTAAGGGGGCAGCAATCTGAGTAAGGTTTTTGAGACTGATCACTACCGGTTCAATAGTTCATTTATCTTAGAATTCCTTGCACTAAAGTTGGCTCTCACCGACACATTTAAGCTCTACTTGACAGCAACTCCCTTCATTGCCTTTACCGACAACAACCCATTGTCCCAGTTACAGACTGCTAAACCTGGAGCCCTTGAGCAGAGATGGCCTCCCGTTTGGCCAATTACCAATTTGTCATGAAGTACTGAGCAGGCCAATATAATGTCAATGTTGATGCCCTGTCCAGACTGCCCTCAGAAAAACCCTGTTATGATGAGGACGAGTAGGAAGAAGTAAACATGCCCGCCTTTTATTCCTATGTCGCCAAGCAGAATGTGCAGAGACCCAGGACCTCCTGTTTCTAAACGTAACCCCAGACCCATGATAAGCCAAGATTGGGCTGAAATGCAAAAGGACAACAGAACCTCCAGAACCCAATGAAATGGAAGTTGCTACGATCTAGACAACCAAGTCTACCTGTGAGATACAGGTGATCTAACCCAGAACTCTGCTGACTATGGCGACAGAAATAACATCTGCAGAACCACAAAGGAGCGTTAGTTCGATTCACTGTGATCCTCCACACTCACGAGAGAGTCTTCCAAACCGTTGTACCAAGACAAGATGCCAACATCATTCTTGAGGCTTATCATGAAAAATCTGAACACTTTGGTTGCCAAAAGACTGAAATGACAATCCGAGAATGCTTCTACTGGATAGGAATGTGCCAAGATATAGAGAAATGGTGCAGAGAAAGTGTTCTGTGTCTCAGTAGCCGAGAAGGTATGGAACAAAGAGCTCCACTGCATCCCATTAAAACTCACCGTCATTTGGAGCTTGTTGCCCTTGATCATGTCAAACTGCAACCCAGCCGTACAGCAAGACAGGGAGTTCCCCACCGCTTCCATTCTGAGCCAGGCACATAAGGTGCTGTCTGCTGCACTGTGTCCATATTGGACTCTGGCCCGTCTTCATCCTATATCTATGAGGTATACTTATACAAGATCAGGTTTTAAATTAGTTAGATAGGGAACGTTCTGATATGGGTCACCTTGACGTTGGTAGAACGGCTTTGTACGTTTTTTTGCAAAAAAGCGTATTAACTAAGTACCCTGTTTTTGACACAGTTTTTTACCAGTTTTTATACTGTTTTTTTCTGTGGTCTATATATTTGGTGGTGTGAACAAGGCCCTACAGACCTGTTCACATTGTGCTTTGGCTCAGTTGGAAGTTTTCACTAGTTTCTTGTTATGCAAGATAGGGAGTGCCCCACCACTTCCATTCTGAGCCAGGCACACAAGGTGCTGTCTGCTGCACTATGTCCATATTGGACTCTGGCCCATCTTCATCCTGTATCCATGAGCTATTCTTATACAGGATGAGGGTTTCAATTAGTTAGATAGGGACCGTTCTGATATGGGTCACCTTGACGTTGGTAGAACGGCTTTGTACGTTTTTTGCAAAAAAAAACGTATTAACTAAGTACCCTGTTTTTGACATAGTTTTTTACCAGCACTAGCTTTTTATTATTACCTATTATAGCAAAGTACTTCTACACGTTTGTTATACTCTTTTTTTCTGAGATCTATTTATTTGGTGGTGTGACATGGCCCTACAGACCTGTTCACATTGTGCTTTAGCTCAGTTGGAAATTTTCACTAGTTTCTTGTTATGCAAGATAGGAAGTGCCCCACCGCTTCCATTCTGAGCCAGGCACATAAGGTGCTGTCTGCTGCACTGTGTTCATATTGGACTCTAGTCCGTCTTCATCCTGCATCCATGATATATAGTTATACAGGATCAGGGTTTAAATTAGTTAAAAATCTTGAAGACTGAAACCGGGCACTAACGGTAATAAAGGTTTATTTACAATCGCAGAACAATAATTGTTCCCCGAACAGCAGACAGCATAGCTTGAGAATAGCGTTGCTCAACCCGACAGGTGCAGACAATATCAGGTATGTAAGAATAACAGGTAGCACTCACCAGGATGTATGTTGCTGTGCAAAGTTCTTTTATTCCATAAATTCTGGAACAGAAGGTTACATCAGTGCAGGGAGGGAAAGGAATGCAGAGCGGATGACGGGCACCCCGTTTCGCGGGTTACCACTTCACTGTCCATATTGGACTCGACTCTGGCCCGTCTTCATCCTGCATACATGAGGTATACGTATACAGGATCAGGTTTTAAATTAGTTAGATAGGGACCGTTCTGATATGGGTCACCTTGGCGTTGGTAGAACGGCTTTGTACGTTTTTTGCAAAAAAACGTATTAACTAAGTACCCTGTTTTTGACACAGTTTTTTACTAGCACTAGCTTATTATCATTACCTATTATCAGGACCGTATTTGGAGTTTCTGCTGCCCTAGGACTGTCAGCAGTTGCGCCCCCACCAATCGCGGCCCTGCCCCCACATTGCGCCCCCCATTGCCCCACCACCTGTCGCGCCCCCCCTGCCACGGACAATCCCCCCCCTGTCAAGGCCATTCCCCTCAAGTTTCATGTAGCTTCTCTCCCATCCTTGCAGCTTCTCCCCCCACATTACATGTAGCACATATAAAAGCTTTGTAGGTTTGTCCAACCACACTCCAGAGACATACTGATAGGATGTTTACATTGTGAGCCCCAATGGGGACAGTGTTGATGGTGTATGTAAAGTGCTGTGGAGTTCATAGTGTAATATAAATGCAAAAAATATTATTCTTAATATTATGTCACAATACCAGGATCTGAGGATCTTCTATTTCGAGGTCAGGGGCTCTCTGATGCCATGTTGCTGCCTTCTCGCTGTCTTCCTCTTTTGACACTGCAGTGCAGTGGACAAAGAGCATTAACTGGTTAATAACAAGAAGTATGGAGTGTGTACTAACTGAGCCATAAACCCTCCCCATACCATGAATCATGGAGTGTGTACTAACTGAGCCATAAACCCTCCCCATACCATGAAGTATGGAGTGTGTACTAACTGAGCCATAAACCCTCCCCATACCATGAAGTATGGAGTGTGTACTAACTGAGCCATAAACCCTCCAATGACTAATGAATGTATGGATGTTGTACTAACTGAGCCATAAACCCTCCCATACCATGAAGTATGGAGTATGTACTAACTGAGCCATAAACCCTCCCATACCATGAAGCATGGAGTATGTACTAACTGAGCCATAAACCCTCCCCATACCATGAAGTATGGAGTATGTACTAACTGAGCCATAAACCCTCCCCATACCATGAAGCATGGAGTGTGTACTAACTGAGCCATAAACCCTCCCCATACCATGAAGTATGGAGTATGTACTAACTGAGCCATAAACCCTCCCCATACCATGAAGTATGGAGTATGTACTAACTGAGCCATAAACCCTCCCCATACCATGAAGTATGGAGTATGTACTAACTGAGCCATAAACCCTCCCCATGCCATGTCCAGCAGACATTGTAGGATTACTATATGGATTTTATTATGAGGGTACGGTCACACTGGCGTGAAATTCGGACGAGGGCAATGTTGATTTCATTGCATTGCAGTCGGATCAATGTTAATCGATGTCTGAGAGCAGATTGACAAATGTTGGACGCTTTTTTCTCATCCAGATTCTGGGTGAGAAAACAGTTGCAACATGCTGCGACAGTCTGTGATTCACGCGTGAGACTCGCCAATGCAAGTCTATGGGTCCAACAAAATCAGGGACCGCAACAGACCATTCGAGAGGCATCCATTTTTTTCACTGATACATTCTCATTCTGCAGCTGAGAACACTGTAAAATGTTACTGTAAATGATTATACAGTAATAGCTGCTGAGAAAAAAAACTGATGGCACACGGATGTGATCTGAGAATCTGTGAAAAATGTCGGACACTCGCATAGCACTTGCATGCCACACGGAGCAAAACACGGATGACTGTACCCAATTTGTTATATATTGACGGAGTCGGTGCATTTTCTACCGACTCTATCTCCAACTCCACCAAAATGGGCTCTGACTCTGACTCCACAGCCCATGCTGCAGGTCTGTGGGCTGCCCCCCTCCCATTTGGCATGCTGCAGCTCTATGGGCCAGGGCTGGCCCTCCCCATATAGCATGCTACAGCAGGTCTGTGTGGGCCGCTCCCATCCCCACCACCATATGCAATGCTGCAGTGCCTGCTGTAGCCCAGGTCTGTGTGTGGGGTCCACTGTCATCCCTACCCCCCCCCACCCTCCATATTATATGGGGGTGGGGGGATGGGAGCAGCCCACACAGACCTGGGCTGCAGTAGGCACTGCAGTCTGCAGCATTGCATAGATATGGGGGTGGTGGGGATGCAAGCGGCCCAACAGACCTGGGCTGCAGCAGCACTGCAGTCTGCAGCATTGCATGATAGGGTGGGATGCGAGCGGCCCACACAGACCTGGGTTGCAGCAGGCCCTGCAGCATTGCATAGATATTGGGTGGGGGGGATAGGAGCGGCCCAGACAGACCTGGGCTGCAGCAGGCACTGCAGCATTGCATATAGGCCATATGCAATGCTGCAGTGCCTGCTGCAGCCCAGGTCGTGTGGGGCGCTCCCATTCCCACTACCATATGCAATGGTGCAGTGCCTGCTGCAGCCCAGGTCTGTGTGCGGCGGCCGCCGTCATCCCTATCCCCGTATCATATGGAGGTGGGGGGATGGGAGCGGCCCACACAGACCATTGTGCTGCAGCAGGCACTGCAGCATTGCATATGGTGGTGGGCATGGGAGCGGCCCACACAGACCTGGGCTGCAGCAGGCACTGCACCATTGCATATGGCCCATATGCAATGCTGCAGTGCCTGCTGCAGCCCAGGTCTGGGTTTCAGACCCCAGTGTGTCCCTCCCTGCTGCTGCCATCATGTCTGACCACCACAGACAGTCACCGTCAGACTCTTCAGAGTCAGAGCAGTCTGGGCTCAGCTCAGGCTGGCACTGCTGCCCGCTGGCTGTACTGTCTGACTGTGCACAGACAGCACAGTCACAGAACATGACTGAGCTTAGGCTGAGAGACTTAAAGGGATCCTGTCACCCCCAAAACACCTCTAAACCTATTAAAAGCTGTCCCTAGAGCATATTAACACTTTCCCTACACTCCTTTTATCTCCTAAATGTACATAGTCAAACTGAATAAAAACGTTATTATAGTACCTCATTACTGATGATAATGAGTGACTATGGTATTCATAGTCACTCATCCAGGCTGCCCCTCTTCATCATATCACGCCTATTCAGGCGTGATCTTCATCCTAGATTCAAATTCGCGCCTCCCTGCACGCCTCCCCGCTCTTCCATAGCGTCCGGGCTTCAGTGTGGGGCTGTATGACGCGATCCGCGTCATTCCCGGCGCCGGGTGACGTATTTACAGCCGCGCCGCGCTGTCAGCTTCAAGTCCCGCACTGCGCATGCGCATGCGCAGTGCGCATTTTGAAGCTGACAACGCGGCGCGGCTGTAAATACGTCACCCGGCGCCGGGAATGACGCGGATCGCGTCATACAGCCCCACACTGAAGCCCGGACGCTATGGAAGAGCGGGGAGGCGCGCAGGGAGGCGCGAATTTGAATCTAGGATGAAGATCACGCCTATTGCGTGATATGATGAAGAGGGGCAGCCTGGATGAGTGACTATGAATACCATAGTCACTCATTATCATCAGTAATGAGGTACTATAATAACGTTTTTATTCAGTTTGACTATGTACATTTAGGAGATAAAAGGAGTGTAGGGAAAGTGTTAATATGCTCTAGGGACAGCTTTTAATAGGTTTAGAGGTGTTTTGGGGGTGACAGGATCCCTTTAACACTATGATCCTGCCGCCCACCCCGCCGCCTGCCGCCAATCATGCTGCAGTGCAATCTGCAAACTGTCGGCAGCGGCAGCTCCTCAGTGTCATGCACCGGCACGGTGGTTCCACAATCAGACACAATTACCAGCGCTACCTGTCGCTGTGAACGCTGAGCCGCCGTCGGCGATGATTATATATGTACAGCCGGTATAACCTGGACATCTCCTGTGTATAATTATATATGTACAGCTGGTATAACCTGGACATCTCCTGCATATAATTATATATGTACAGCCGGTATAACCTGGGCATCTCCTGTATATAATTATATATGTACAGCCGGTATAACCTGGACATCTCCTGAATATAATTATATATGTACAGCTGGTATAACCTGGGCATCTCCTGTATATAATGATATATGCACAGCTGGTATAACCTGGACATCTCCTGTATATAATTATATATGTACAGCCGGTATAACCTGGACATCTCCTGCATATAATTATATATGTACAGCCGGTATAACCTGGGCATCTTCTGTATATAATTATATATGTACAGCCGGTATAACCTGGACATCTCCTGTATGTAATTATATATGTACAGCCAGTATAACCTGGGAATCTCCTGTATATAATTATATATGTACAGCCGGTATAACCTGGACATCTCCTGTATATAATGATATATGCACAGCTGGTATAACCTGGACATCTCCTGTATATAATTATATATGTACAGCCGGTATAACCTGGACATCTCCTGCATATAATTATATATGTACAGCCGGTATAACCTGGGCATCTCCTGTATATAATTATATATGTACAGCCGGTATAACCTGGGCATCTCCTGTATATAATTATATATGTACAGCCGGTATAACCTGGACATCTCCTGCATATAATTATATATGTACAGCCGGTATAACCTGGGCATCTCCTGTATATAATTATATATGTACAGCCGGTATAACTTGGACATCTCCTGTATGTAATTATATATGTACAGCCAGTATAACCTGGGAATCTCCTGTATATAATTATATATGTACAGCCGGTATAACCTGGACATCTCCTGTATATAATGATATATGCACAGCTGGTATAACCTGGACATCTCCTGTATATAATTATATATGTACAGCCGGTATAACCTGGACATCTCCTGTATAATTATATATGTACAGCTGGTATAACCTGGACATCTCCTGCATATAATTATATATGTACAGCCGGTATAACCTGGACATCTCCTGTATATAATTATATATGTACAGCTGGTATAACCTGGACATCTCCTGTATATAATTATATATGTACAGCCGGTATAACCTGGACATCTCCTGTATATAATTATATATGTACAGCTGGTATAACCTGGACATCTCCTGTATATAATTATATATGTACAGCCGGTATAACCTGGACATCTCCTGTATATAATTATATATGTACAGCTGGTATAACCTGGACATCTCCTGTATATAATTATATATGTACAGCCGGTATAACCTGGGCATCTCCTGTATATAATTATATATGTACAGCCGGTATAACCTGGACATCTCCTGTACAGAGGTGTATCTAGGTTTTCTAGCACCCGGGGCAAGCCTTCAGTTTGGCACCCCCCCCCAGCGGTCGTCATGTGACCAATCATTCATATAGAATTTGCACACTTACAGTCACGTGCTGACGAGCTCCTCTAATTCTCTCAATGTTCAGTGAAAAACAAAGTTTGGCTCACATATAGTCCCGCCATCTCCCCCCCCAGTTTGGCTCACATATTCTCTCCCCTCCCCATAGTGTAGCTCACATATACTCCCCCCTTCTCCCCCAGTGTCGCTCAGATATACTCCCCCTCCCTAGTGTGGCTCACATATGCTCCCCTGATCCCCTCACTAGTGTGGCTCTCATATACTCCCCACATCTTCCCCCAGTGTGGCTCACATATATTCCCCCCATCTCCCCCTCCCTTGGTGTGGCTCACATATACTCCCCCCATCTCCCCCTCCCTGGTGTGGCTCACATATACTCCCCACATCTCCCCCCAGTGTGGTTCACATATACGCCCCCATCTCCCCTCCCACTGTGGATCACATATACTCCCCTATCTCCCCCCCAGTGTGGCTCACATATACTCCCTCCTTCTTCCCCCAGAGTGGCTCACATATACTCCCTCCATCTCTCCCCCTAGTGTGGCTCACATTTATCCCCCATCTTCCTCCCAGTGTGTCTCACATATACTACCCCCATATCCCCCCTGGTGTGGCTCACAATTATCCATTTATCCCATCTCCCCCTCACCAGTGTGGCTTATCTATACTACCCCTATCATCCCTTCCACCAGTGTGGCTCACATATACTCCCCCCATATCCTCCCCCAGTGTGGCTTACATCTATCCCCTATCTCCTTGCCCCCCCCCCAGTTTTCTCCCCCCAGCCTCTCCCCTTTACCCTAATTACATGAATCTTCGGGGTCTTCAGCTCCTGCAGCTGGAGCACTTTTCCCCATCCTGCCGCCTATGCAGGGCCGCCGAGTGACGTCAGCAGCGTGGTCAGGTGATTAGATCACGCTGCTGATGTCCCCCTGACCCGGAAGTGAGGGGAACAAAGCAGCTGAAGGCGCGGCTTCTATAGTACAGCGTGTCTGATAGACACGCTGTACTATTGATTGCAGGAGCCGGCGCGCGGCACTTTCACTGCTCCTGCTGTCAGCTGATAGCGGGAGCAGTATGGAGGGTGCCCGCGCAATATCCGACCGGTGGTGAGACACCTCGGGCGCTGCAGCAGAAGGGCCAACAGCGCCCCCCCTGGCTGCTGCGCCCGGGGCAAATGCACCCCCAGCCCCCCCTTAGATACGGCCCTGCTCCTGTATATAATTATATATGCACAGCTGATATAACCTGGGTATATACTGTATATAATTATATATGTACAGCCGGTATAACCTGGGTTTCTCCCACTCAAGCAAACCCCAAACTTTAATTGTTATAACTTTGTATCTGTTCTATATAATATAATTAGTAAATAATTCTCTTTTTCTTTCCACCTTTTCTCACATTCTTTCTTTTATTATAATTGCGGCTTCAGTTTATTCCACACGAGACGTCACCAAAAAACTGACAATCGAAATCAACATCATTTTAGCTTCGATGATGAAAGTGGCGACAACACAACAAACTTTCCTCGCTTGTCGCTGACAGCCGCGACACACCGCCCGGGATGTAGATTTAATACCTGGGCTGCTCATTAATGATTTCCATTGTTCGCAGCCGTCATTAGCGCTGTCAGGTGAGGAGACGTCCCGGCTCATTGTCTTCTGTCTATCACAGATCTCAGCTGAATTCTCCGCTGCTCCCGGGCGAACGCTTCATCTATGAACATCTGATGGCGCCTGACATTTATCCTGGGCGGCTTTATTCCTGCCATCATTATTTACTTGTCTAGTTTATTTAATGTATTTTCAGTTTTAGTGTTTCTAACACAACGCGCCCTGTAAGACCAGCTCTCCTAGTGTCCTCCCTAAATGGCACGTGAGGATCCAGAATTAGGATGTACCTCCTGTATTATCCTCCAGAGCTGCACTCACTATTCTGCTGGTGCAGTCACTGTGTACATACATTACATTACTGATCCTGAGTTACCTCCTGTATTATCCTCCAGAGCTGCACTCACTATTCTGCTGGTGCAGTCACTGTGTACATACATTACATTACTGATCCTGAGTTACCTCCTGTATTATACTCCAGAGCTGCACTCACTATTCTGCTGGTGCAGTCACTGTGTACATACATTACATTACTGATCCTGAGTTACCTCCTGTATTATACTCCAGAGCTGCACTCACTATTCTGCTGGTGCAGTCACTGTGTACATACATTACATTACTGATCCTGAGTTACCTCCTGTATTATACCCCAGAGCTGCACTCACTATTCTGCTGGTGCAGTCACTGTGTACATACATTACATTACTGATCCTGAGTTACCTCCTGTATTATACTCCAGAGCTGCACTCACTATTCTGCTGGTGCAGTCACTGTGTACATACATTACTGATCCTGAGTTACCTCCTGTATTATACTCCAGAGCTGCACTCACTATTCTGCTGGTGCAGTCACTGTGTACATACATTACATTACTGATCCTGAGTTACCTCCTGTATTATCCTCCAGAGCTGCACTCACTATTCTGCTGGTGCAGTCACTGTGTACATACATTACATTACTGATCCTGAGTTACCTCCTGTATTATACTCCAGAGCTGCACTCACTATTGTGCTGGTGCAGTCACTGTGTACATACATTACATTACTGATCCTGAGTTACCTCCTGTATTACGCTCCAGAGCTGCACTCACTATTCTGCTGGTGCAGTCACTGTGTACATACATTACATTACTGATCCTGAGTTACCTCCTGTATTATACTCCAGAGCTGCACTCACTATTCTGCTGGTGCAGTCACTGTGTACATACATTACATTACTGATCCTGAGTTACCTCCTGTATTATACTCCAGAGCTGCACTCACTATTCTGCTGGTGCAGTCACTGTGTACATACATTACATTACTGATCCTGAGTTACCCCCTGTATTATACTCCAGAGCTGCACTCACTATTCTGCTGGTGCAGTCACTGTGTACATACATTACTGATCCTGAGTTACCCCCTGTATTATACTCCAGAGCTGCACTCACTATTCTGCTGGTGCAGTCACTGTGTACATACATTACATTACTGATCCTGAGTTACCTCCTGTATTATACTCCAGAGCTGCACTCACTATTCTGCTGGTTCAGTCACTGTGTACATACATTACATTACTGATCCTGAGTTACCTCCTGTATTATACTCCAGAGCTGCACTCACTATTCTGCTGGTGCAGTCACTGTGTACATACATTACATTACTGATCCTGAGTTACCCCCTGTATTATACTCCAGAGCTGCACTCACTATTCTGCTGGTGCAGTCACTGTGTACATACATTACTGATCCTGAGTTATCCCCTGTATTATACTCCAGAGCTGCACTCACTATTCTGCTGGTGCAGTCACTGTGTCCATACATTACTAGTGATGGGCGAGTCCTAAATTACTCAGAATCGCTTGACTCTAGCGAGTCCGAGCCCAGGACTCGCTACTCGTTGCGAGTCTAGCGAGTCCAATGTTAATGAATGGGGAAGCGAGTAATAGCGAGTAATGTGCGATTTACAAATCGCAGATGTGTCTCGGAAGCTTCAGGCTCTATCTGCTAGGACTCGTTACTCTGCGAGTTTCCCAGCGTTTACTCGTACAGTAACGAGTTCAATGTAAATCAATGGCAATCCTAGTTTTGTCAGAGACAAAACTAGGATTGCCATTGACTTGCATTGGACTCGTTACTGTGCAAGTAATCGCAGGGAAACTCGCACAGTAATGAGTCTGGCTGTCTGCTCTGTTCCCTCGGGTCCTGCAGGCTGCCGCAGCTCCAGGGTCCTAGAGCCCGCCTGCTGCCTGATGTAGAAGAGCTGAGATTGTTCTCCGTCTGCTCATTCCCTGTGCATAGACATCTATATCTATGCACAGGGGATGTAGCAGAGAGGACATCGCGTTTTGGACTATGTCGGACGGAAGAGGATTTTTTTAATTAAAGATGGAGTCCCTAATGGCTTTTTTTTTTTTTATTTCTAATAAAAAAATTTCTCTGTGTTGTGTTTTTTTTAACCCTTTATTGGAGATTCTTAGTGGCCGGGTCAAACCTGGCCTGACATTAAGAATCTCGGGCTTAATACCAGCTTGTATAACAAAGCTGGTATTAACCCCTTTATTACCCAGCGTGCCACCGCCACCAGGGCCGCTGGAAGAGTGGGGTTCGGCGCCAGAGGATGGCACTTCAATCAATGCGCCATCTTCTGGGGTGGCTGCGGGCTGCAATTTGCAGCGGGGGTGCCCAGAAAGCTTGGGCCTCCCTGCGCTGCGGATTCCAGCCCCCAGCTGCTTAGCTGTACCTGGCTAGACATAGAAATTGCGCAGAGCCCCACGCATTTTTTTTTTATTATTTCATGAATTTCATGAATGTATTCATGATTTTCATGATGTATTTTAATGCACACCTGAAACACACTGCTTCTCTGTTTAGCATCATGGAAAAGTCTAAAGAAATCGGCCAAGATATCAGGAAGAGATTTGTAGGCTTGCACGAATCTGATTCATTGTTGGGTGCAATTTCCAGATACCTGAAGGAGCCTCGTTCATCTGTACAAACAATTATATGTAAGTACCAAAAGATGGGGATGCTCAGTCATCATACCACTCAGGAAGGAGACGGGTTCTGTGTCCCAGAAATGAATGTGCTTTGGTATGACATGTGCAGATCAACCTAACAAGAAAAGCAAAAGACCTTGTGAGGATGATGGTGGAATCTGGTAACATTGTGTCACTCTCCACTGTGAAAGGAGACTGTATCAACATGGACTGAAAGGCCGCTCTGCCAGGAAGAAGCCATTACTCCAAAAGAAACTGAAAAAAAGATTATTTTATGCAAATGCACAAAGGAACAAAAACTGAAATATTTGGAGACGTCCTGTGGTCTGATGAAACTAAAACTAAACTGTTTGGCCACAATGACCATTGTTACGTTGGGAAGCTTGGAAGCCTAAGAACACCATCCCAACAGTGAAACATGGGGAGGCAGCATCATGGTGTGGGGTTGTTTTGTTGTAGGAGGGACTAGTGAATGTCACATGAGGAAAGAAGATTGTGTGGCAAAACTGAAGCAATGTCTTCAGACATCAGCCAGGAAGGTAAAGCTTCGGTGGAAATGGGTCTTCCAAGTGGACAATGACCCGAAATGACTGCCAAACTGGTTACAAAGTGGCTTAAGGATAACAAAGTCAATGTTTCGGAGTCACCATCACAAACCCCGATCTCAATCCTATTGAAAATTATTGGGCAAAGCTGCAAAGGCTGCAAGTAAGAAAACTTACAAACATGGCTCAGTTAGGCGGCTTTCACATCTGGCGTTTTTGCAAAAACATAATGCGGCACACTTGCGGCAAGTTTGCGCTTTTGCTTATGCATTGTATAGGGACCTCCGGACATGTGCTTAGGCTGCTGCTAGCAGAGGTTTTCGCCAGGTGCCGGATATGCTGGAAGTGCGGGATCACGGAGAAAATGTAAGTCTCCGCACTTGTCCAGAAGTCCCTTTACAATGCAATAGTACAAGCGCAACCTTGCCGCAAGTGTACCGCATTATGTTTTTGCAAAAAAGGAGAAATTCTGCCGGATTTGCAAAATGACAGAAGAGGCAACACCTGAAGATCAAAAGTACAGAATTGTGTTATCTGCCGGAAGTGAACAGAAATGCAGATGTGATGGAAGCCTTATACCAGTTCTGTCAGGAGGAATGGGCCCAAATTCCTGCCAGCTATTGTGAGAAGCTTGTGGAAGGATCCAAAACGTTTCATCCAAGTCATACAGTGTAAGGGCAATGGTGCCACATAGTAATGACATAATGTATGTAGACTTGTGACTGCAGGAAGTAATAAAAATGTCTTCAACTATTCGCTCTCTCTTTTTGGAATTTAGCAAATAGCAATAATTATAGGAATCCTAAGTGACCTAAAACGGGAAAGGTTTATTCTGATTTCATGATATTTTATTCAGATGAGTGAGAAAAACATGCAGATATGTTTGAAACCAGAAGTTTCCATCCACTATATAAACAAGGATAGATAGATAGATAGATAGATAGATAGATAGATAGATAGATAGATAGATAGAGAAAAAAAATTTAAATCAGCGTTTCAAAAAGTTGTTACCTCCGGTGCATTGTTAGATCTCTCCACAGGTGATCTATGGGATTCAGGTCTGGACTCATTGCTGCCACCTTACAAGTCTCCAGTGCTTTCTCTCACACCATTTTCTAGAGCTTTTTGAAGTGTGTTTTGGGTCATTGTCCTGCTGGAAGACCCATGACCTCTGAGGGAGACCCAGCTTTCTCACACTGGGCCCTACATTATGCTGCACAATGTGTTGGTAGTCTTCAGACTTCATAATGCCATGCACACGGTCAAGCAGTCCAGTGCCAGAGGCAGCAAAGCAACTCCAAAACATCAGGGAGCCTCCGCCATGTCTGACTGTAGGGAGCGTGTTCTTTTCTGTGAATGCCTCTTTTTTTCTCCTGTAAACTCTATGTTGGTGCCTTTGCCCATAAATCTCTACTTTTGTCTCATCTGACCAGAGAACATTCTTCCAAAACGTTTTAGGCTTTCTCAGGTAAGTTTTGGCTTTTTTATGTCTCGGGGTAAGAAGTGGGGTCTTCCTGGGTCTCCTACCATACAGTCCCTTTTCATTCAGATGCTGACGGATAGTACGGGGTGACACTGTTGTACCCTCGGACTGCAGGGCAGCTTGAACTTGTTTGGATGTTAGTCGAGGTTCTTTATCCTCCATCCGCACAATCTTGCGTTAAAATCTCTCGTCAATTTTTCTTTTCCGTCCACATCTAGGGAGGTTAGCCACAGTGCCATGGGCTTTACACTTCCTGATGACACTGCGCACGGTAGACACAGGAACAATCAGGTCTTTGGAGATGGACTTGTAGCCTTGAGATTGCTCATGCTTCCTCACTATTTGGTTTCTTTAAGGGGATGAGACCTTCCTAGTAGGAAGGAATAGAGGTAAAGAGAGATGCATAAAGTGCATGTACACTAATGCCAGAAGCCTCACCAACAAAATGGAGGAATTAGAATTGATTTTATTGGAAAATAATTATGACATGGTGGGGATTTCGGAGACTTGGCTGGACGAGAGCCATGACTGGGCTGTTAATTTACAGGGCTATTGTCTGTTCAGAAATGACCGTACAAATAGGCGAGGAGGAGGTGTATGTTTATACGTAAAATCATCCTTAAAACCCATCCTGCGTGATAATATAGGTGAATCTAATGGAAATGTAGAGTCCCTGTGGGTGGAGATAAGGGGAGGGGGAAAAAATAATAAATTACTGATAGGGGTTTGTTATAAGTCCCCAACAATGATGGAAGTGGAGGAGAATATCCTCATAAAGCAAATAGATGAAGCAGCGACTCAGGGAGAAGTCATTATTATGGGGGACTTCAACTACCCTGAAATACATTGGGGATCAGAAACCTGCAGTTCCAGCAAGGGTAATAAGTTTTTGAAAACTATGAGAGACAATTACCTTTCACAACTGGTTCAGGACCCAACAAGAAGGGGGGCACTGCTGGACCTAATATTAACCAACAGGCCAGACCGCATATCAAATATACGGGTTGGAGGTCACTTGGGTAATAGTGATCATAACTTAATAAGCTTTCAAGTATCCTTTACTAAGACGTGTAGTAGAGGGGCCACAAGGACACTAAACTTCAGGAAGGCAAATTTCCAACTGTTGAGAGATGATCTTAGTGCAATAAACTGGGACGATGTCCTGAGACATAAAAGTACACAACACAAATGGGAGATGTTTATTAGCATCCTGAATAGGACCTGTGCACAATATATACCCTATGGGAATAAGCATGCTAGAAATAGGAGGAAACCACTATGGCTAAATAAAGCGGTAAGAAGTGCAATATGTGACAAAAAGAAAGCATTTAGGGAATTAAAGCAAGTAGGTAGTGATGAGGCATTAAATAAATACAGAAAATTAAATAACATTTGTAAAAAGCAAATCAAGGCAGCAAAGATTGAGACAGAGAGACTCATTGCCAGAGAAAGTAAAAAGAATCCCAAAATATTTTTTAACTACATAAATAGTAAGAAACTAAAAAATGATGGTGTTGGCCCCTTTAAAAATAGTCTGGGTGAAATGGTGGATGAGGATGAGGAAAAAGCAAATATGCTAAATGACTTTTTTTCAACAGTATTTACACAAGAAAATCCCATGACAGACAATATGATCAGTGATAACAAAAACTCTCCATTAAATGTCACCTGCTTAACCCAAGAGGAAGTACGGCATCGTCTAAAAATCACTAAAATTGACAAATCCCCGGGCCCGGATGGGATACACCCCAGAGTGCTGCAGGAATTAAGTACTGTCATAGATAGACCATTATTTTTAATATTTAAAGATTCCATAATAACAGGGTCTGTACCACAGGACTGGCGTATAGCAAATGTGGTGCCAATATTCAAAAAGGGGACAAAAACTGATCTTGGAAATTATAGGCCAGTAAGCTTAACCTCTACTGTGGGTAAAATCCTAGAGGGTTTTCTAAGAGATGCTATACTGGAGTATCTGAAGAAAAATAACCTCATGACCCATTATCAACATGGTTTTACGAGGGACCGTTCCTGTCAAACTAATCTAATAAGCTTCTATGAAGAAGTAAGTTCTGGACTCGACCAAGGAAATGCAGTGGATGTGGTGTATATGGATTTTTCAAAAGCTTTTGATACGGTGCCACACAAAAGGTTGATACATAAAATGAGGGCAATGGGGATAGGGGAAAATATGTGTAAGTGGGTTAAGAACTGGCTTAGTGATAGGAAACAAAGGGTGGTTATTAATGGAACAAACTCAGAATGGGTCACAGTTAATAGTGGGGTACCACAGGGGTCAGTGTTGGGCCCGCTTCTATTTAATATATTTATTAATGACCTTGTAGGGGGCATACAGAGTAGAATCTCAATATTTGCAGATGACACTAAACTCTGCAAGGTAATCAATACAGAGGAGGACAATTTTATATTACAGGAGGATTTATGTAAACTAGAAGCTTGGGCTGCTAAATGGCAAATGCGCTTTAATGGGGATAAATGTAAAGTCATGCACTTGGGCAGAGGAAACAAAAGGTATAATTATGTGCTTAATTGTAAAACACTGGGCAAAACTGCCACTGAAAAAGACCTGGGTGTATGGATAGATGATAAACTCACATTTAGTGGCCAGTGTCAGGCAGCTGCTGCAAAGGCAAATAAAATAATGGGATGCATTTAAAGAGGCATAGATGCTCATGAGGAGAACATCATTTTACCTCTATACAAGTCACTAGTGCGACCACACTTAGAATACTGTGTACAATTCTGGTCTCCGGTGTATAAGAAAGACATAGCTGAACTAGAGCGGGTCCAGAGAAGAGCGACAAAAGTTATTAGAGGACTAAGGGGTCTGCAATACCAAGACAGGTTATTAGAGGACTGAGGGGTCTGCAATACCAAGACAGGTTATTAAACTTGGGGTTATTTAGCTTGGAAAAACGAAGGCTTAGGGGTGATCTTATAATAATGTATAAATATATGAGGGGGCAGTACAGAGACCTTTCTAATGATCTCTTTACTCTTAGGCCTGAGACTGGGACAAGGGGGCGTCCTCTACGTCTGGAGGGAAGAAGGTTTAATCATAATCACAGACGTGGATTCTTTACTGTAAGAGCAGTGACACTATGGAGCTCTCTCCACATGATGTTGTAATGAGGAGTCACTACTAACATTTAAGAAGGGCCTGGACGCCTTTCTTGAAAACTATAATATTACCAGTTATATATACTAGATCCTTTGATAGGGAGTTGATCCAGGGATCTAGTCTGATTGCCGTATCTGGAGTCAGGAAGGGATTTTTTCCCCCAATGTGGAGCTTAGTGTTGCCACATGGGTTTTTTTTGCCTTCCTCTGGATCAACATGTTAGGCTATGGGGGGAACTAGATGGACTTAAAGTCTTCCTTCAACCTTAAAACTATGTTACTATGTTATGTATTTTTCCTGTGTAGCTGGAACTGTTACCCTCGGGTTGCCAGGCGGAAGGAAAAAAAGGATTCCTGTCCAGGGTAGAACATGAGGATTGCCTGGCAGCCTTAAATGTAGACAGGCACTGTTGGGGGTATATAGTAGTAGCAGAGGTTCCAAAAGTCCTTCAGGTAGTTTTGTTATCGCCGGCCTGTGGCTTTCTCCTGTGTCCGTCTGTATGGAGGCCAGGACCTTCGAAACCTATCCTACTACTACAGGACATTATATGTCATTTTCCTCCATACTTTACACTGCAGTTCTTTCTCACATTGATAGCTCTATCTAAGCACATGTTCACCAGTTGCAGTGAGCACATAGATGATGGCCCCTGGAATGAAGAGTCCGGTGCCTCCTACCATTCACAGTACAGTCCATTTATTCAGTCAGTGTCTTCTATATAAACAGTGTCTTCATCTAGCTCTGTACACCATGTAGTGGTCGTTCTCAGTACTGCAGCTCAGCTCCTCACAGCTCTGTACACCGTGTAGTGGTTGTTCTCAGTACTGCAGCTCCTCACAGCTCTGTACACCGTGTAGTGGTCGTTCTCAGTACTGAAGCTCAGATATCATTCACTTCTAACAGAGATGAGCTGTAGTACTGTGAGATCACCAGCAGAGAGATGGAGTGATGGAGGGGGAGTGGGGAAGGTTTGGCTTAGAGAAAACAGGGCAGTAATACATAGAAACCCAGCCCCTCTTATACTAATGTGCTGCACACTCCCTCCTCCTGCTGCACACTCCGTTCCTCTGCTGCACACTCCGTCCCCCCGCTGCACACTCCGTCCCCCTGCTGCACACTCTGTCCCCCTGCTGCACACTCCGTTCCTCTGCTGCACACTCCGTCCCCCCGCTGCACACTCCCTCCCCCCGCTGCACACTCCCTCCCCCCGCTGCACACTCCGTCCCCCCGCTGCACACTCCGTCCCCCTGCTGCACACTCTGTCCCCCTACTGCACACTCTGTCCCCCTGCTGCACACTCTGTCCCCCTGCTGCACACTCTGTCCCCCTGCTGCACACTCCGTCCCCCCGCTGCACACTCCGTCCCCCCGCTGCACACTCCCTCCCCCGCTGCACACTCCCTCCCCCCGCTGCACACTCCGTCCCCCCGCTGCACACTCCGTCCCCCGCTGCACACTCCGTCCCCCTGCTGCACACTCTGTCCCCCTGCTGCACACTCTGTCCCCCTGCTGCACACTCTGTCCCCCTGCTGCACACTCTGTGCCCCTGCTGCACACTCTGTCCCCCTGCTGCACACTCCGTCCCTGCTGCACACTCCGCCCCTGCTGCACACATTCTAAGGACTTCTATAAGTGTGCTGGAGACCGCCCTCCCTCAGCGATGATTGGTGGGGGCTACTGTTTTACGATTGGCTGTCCCTTCACAGGGCGCCATATTTGAAGAGGTGTCCATTCACACTACACAATGGCAATGGCGTAATGTATTATCCCGCCTTCCTGCGCAGGCTGCCCAATCATGATGCTATTGCGTTGTCCAATCAGCGTGTTTGGGGTGCTGAATACACCCGTCTGTCACGCCTATGTTCTCGCAGCGCTAACCATGTACGGCCACATTCATTTGGAGATTGCGGCGTGTGAAGCGGCGAGGGAACCCCACCGAATTGGTTCCGCTGTGGGGTAGGTGATTTCCAGGGCGACACATCGCCTTAGGTTGAGGGCGAAATTGCGGCGTGTAAAAGCGCCATCGGCGATCTGAGGCGACCATGAAAAACGTGCACGCGCATGTTAGATCGCCTCCGATCGCGGCGTGTAAAGGTTCCCTGAGGCTTCACTCTATAGCTCTAATTCCTGCTGGTTGGTCCTCTTTAAATATACAAATACCTCTCAGTGATTGGCTAAGAGGGTTCAGCTGAAAAGGGGTGCACTGTCCCTTTAAATGAAAATAAGCTGCGGCGCGCGCGGCTTAGGCCCCTTCACATCACGTTTTGTGGATCCGTGTCTATCTGTTGTAAAGCTGACAGCCAGAGATCCGATCTGTCCTCCATGTATCCCTATGGGCACTGATGGGCACGGATTGGTCCTTATTGGCATCCGTTTTGTCAGCTTTTTTCCCGCCCCAAGATCGGAGCCCTGAAAAAAAGACAGAAACAGATCTGGAGCTCTATGGTGATGGATCAAAACAGATCCGATTTGCTATACAGCGCATGCCCAGACGCAAGGTACAGCCCTATCTCTGCTGATGGCGGATCCGTGGGCATCAGTGGCAGCTGTTGGCACAGATCTGTGCCTGTCCATGTGATGCTTGAAATTCAAGGATCACCACAGATGTGCAAAAAACGCCATGTGAAGGGGCCTCAGGCGCGCTCCCCACCACCACCGAAAGAGAACGGAGACGCGACAGGACGGCAGCGCAGCAGGGATGGTGCAGACGGGCATCACGGGAGCGCAGACCAGGTGAGTGTGAGAGCGGGAAACAGGTGGGTGTCAGCGGCATTACGGGACCCGGTCTCCCTGCCTCCTAGAGACGGTCCTGCGGCGGGGGACCTTACACCACCTGAGGGCTGCAAACAGTTTCTGGAGGTCGGTGATTCCACAAACGATGATGAGGCGACCTGTTCACTAGCAGCCATTGCAGGTGACCCTGATGAAGCTGCAGCGAAACAAAGATACCGGTTTCTTTATTCCTTCTTTCCATACGTGTTCCCTCCTTAGGGTACCGTCACACCTGGTGACATCGCCGGAGATATCACCGGCGACTCTCGGGGGCGCACACGTTTTTGGTGCCCCGCCAGCGTCGCCGGAGGTATCGCCGCATGTAAACACCGGTGATGTTACAGGTGGCATTGCCACTCGGGTGTCTACAAACCCCAGCGGCGATCCTGTAACATGGGAACCTGTGGCTTCCATCGCCTGTAATATCGGCGATCGGCATGTTACATGGGGCGATGTGTGCACATCACCCGAGAGTGCTCACCTGGATTCAGAGCAGCGCTGAGAACCCAGGTGACCACTCAGAGGCGATATTTAGCACCGACATCACCCCTTTACATTAGGCGACGCAGCAGAGATGTCGCCGGCAATAGGCCACGCCCCTGCGTCGTCTATGTAATCGGCGGCGATATGGCCTCGTGTGACGGTGCCCTAAGTGGTTTTGCTGCCTTCAGTCTGAGTCTACAATGTGCACATCCTAATAAGAAGGAAAACCATTGCATGAACAGGGGTGTACAAACTTTTCACTGGTACTCTATGGGCCGTTTTACATCTGCATTCTGGCTGTGTTTGCATTCATTTTCACCGCTAAAAACGCATCCAAATACATGCGTTAACGCGCCCATAGGCTGCAATGCAAAACGCATGCAAAAACATGGGCTGCTGCGGCTAGGGCTGCGTTTGCAAAAATGCATGCATTTTGCGTCTTTGCGAATTAACACGCGTTTTGCATTGCAGCCTATGGGTGCGTTAACACATGCATTTGGATGCGTTTTTAGCGGTGAAAATACATACAAACGCAACCTTAGATGTGAACTGGGCCTATGTCAATCAAGTTCCAGAAATTATTAAGAGCTGGCAGCATAATACAACAATACAGTGAGCGCCCTCTAGTGGTAGCTGTAGGCAGCTGCAGTGTTATAATTCTACTATTGCTCAATGCTGGGTATTTGGAGCTTTGTATCAGTAAAGTTGAGCCTCATAATTGGAATCTTGCCTTTCCGCTATGTTGATGGAATAACGGAAATCTCCATTCGGCTACAGATCCTGCCAGACACCACAAGTGCCACATATCAGACATTGTTACATTGTAACAAACTCTCAGCAGTGAGGAGTATCAGCTCTGTACAGATTTTTGTCCCCTGGATACAGGGGCGAGCGCAGCCTCTGCCGCCTGAGGCGAACTGCAAAACGGTTGTCCGGAGCCTGTATGTACTGAACGGCGGCTGTGGACGTAGTATGTAAGTTATGGCCGATCAGTCCTGCTGCAGAGGGACAATGCATCCTGCATCATAGAAATCATCGGGCCCCAGAGCAGAAGTTCTAATTGGGCACCCCCCAAAAAACGAATACTTGGCTGGGTCACATAGGTGCATCTCTCACAACATTTCTGCCTTTACAAAGTAATTTTCCTCCTATGAAGCCCCTAGATTCCCCTTCCATTGCCCCTCTAAAGTGTGATGCCAACAAAAGTGTCCCACAAACACTGTATGATCCCCCACAGTGCATTCCTCCACACACAGTATGATGACCCTACTGTACCTTCTTTATCTACCCCAGTACAGTATGATCCTCAACTGTATGACCCCCGCCCAGCCCTCCATGTACTATAATAGACTTATGTACAGTATAAGGGCCCCAAATACAGCCCTCAAATAGCCCTTCAGAAAGTATAAAGGCTCCCTTGTAGCCTCCAAGTATTATCATGCCTCCCACACAGCCCTCCAAATATTATAATGGCTTCCAAGTAGTATAATTGGCTCCATATAATATAATGCACCCCCCATAGTATTCCATATAGTATATTGCACCCCCAAATTCCTCCATATATTATACACCCCTACAGTCCTCGATACAGAAAAATGTACCCCCACAGTCCTCCATATAGTACAGTATATTGCACCCCATAGTCTTCCAAATAGCATATTGCACCCCCACAGACCTCCATATAGAATAATGCACCCTCACAGTCTTTCATATAGAATGCACCCCACAGTCCTCCATATAGAACAATGCACCCCACAGTCCTCCATATAGTATAATGCACCCCACAGTCCTCCGTATACAATAATGCACCCCCACAGTCCTCCATATAGAATAATACACTCCATAGTCCTCCAAATAGCATATTGCACCCCCACAGACCACCATATAGAATAATGCACCCTCACAGACCTCCATATAGAATAATGCACCCCCACAGACCGCCATATAGAATAATGCACCCCACGGTCCTCCAATTAGTATAATGCACACCACAGTCCTCCATATAGCATATTACACCCCCACAGTCCTCCATATAGTATAATGCACCCCCATAGTCCTCCATATAGCATACGGCACCCCCATAGTTCATACACACACGGCTCTGCTCCATACACCTCATACACACAGCTCCGCTTCGTACATCTCGTACACTCTCGGCTCTGCCCCGTACACCTCATACACGTGGCTATTCTCCATACACCTCGTACACACGCGGCTCCGCTCTGTACACCTAGTACACTCTCAGGTCCACTCCATACACCTCGTACACACGCGGCTCTGCTCCATACACCTACTACACACTCGTCCCTGCTACATCCACACTGTAAATCCCTCAAACGTACACAAACTTCACGTCATCCAGCACCATGCACGGTGGAGTTCTACATATTGAGGAGCTGATCATGTGACCCCCTGACTCCTCCCCTCCATTGACATCAGGGCTCTGTGGAGCATAAAGCCGCCTCACACTGCCAGGTGGGGGGGAACCGCGGGTGGTGCAGCAGGAGGCCTGATGGCGCCCCCCAGCCTGCTGCGCCCGGGGCAGATGGCTCGCCAGCCCCTCACCAGTTACGCCAAGCCTGGTCGCAACGTCGGCGGCCAGGACTATAGGAGTGGGAGCGCCATCTGCAGGGGGCTGCGCTACCACTAGGCGCCCCTGCGGATGCCGCCCCCTGTCTACTAGCAGAGATCACCGCCTGAGGCTGACACTTCATGTCGCCTCACGGACGCTGCGGCCCTACTTGGATGTAAACATAGTATACATGTATATACATTCTACACACGTCCAGTACACTTTGTGCATTGCACAGTTTAGGCTGGCAATGCACTGGACATTTCACACCACTGGCTTCACACCACCTTTTTAGGGATCTGGGTCTATCTGTTTTTAAACGGATAGGCAGGGATCCAGTTTTGCCTCTCATGTATCCCTATGGTGCCGGATTGGTGATATATGCTCATCCGTTTCTGTGAATTCAGTTTGGGATTTATTTTTGTCCTGCTTTTTCCGGGACCCAAAATTAGAGTCTGCACCGTTTTTGGGTGCAGCGGACAAAACCGGACAGAAACGAATCCCGCGCGACCTGGATCACATATAATGGTAGTGTATGGGGCTGGATATGGGAAAAAAAAAGATTGTTTCCCATATCTGATTTTAGGTCGTCCTCCTCCTACGCCTTGGCCTCCTCCTCGTCCTCCTCTGCCTTGTTCTCCTCCTCGTTCTCCTCTGCCTTGTCCTCCTCCTCGTCCTCCCATGCACAAAACGGACCCTTCAAAAAAACAGGATCTGGGAGCATAATTGCCATCTGTTTACACGAATCCATTCCTGTCATGTCATCCTTCACAGGATCCACAGACAGGCTCAAAACGTGATGTGGAGGGGCCTTATCTCCTTGCTGTCAATGAATAGAAGAATGTAGCAATGGGGAAATTGTGTCGAAAACAAAGACCATAAGCACAATGTCTGCGCAATGTCTGCCCAATGTATGCGCAATGTCTGCCCAATGTCTGCGCAATGTCTGCCCAATGTCTGCGCAATGTCTGCGCAATATCTGCCCAATGTATGCGCAATATCTGCCCAATATCTGCACAATGTCTGCCCAATGTCTGCACAATGTCTGCCCAATGTCTGCCCAATGTCTGCCCAATGTCTGCGCAATGTCTGCCCAATGTCTGCGCAATGTCTGCCCAGTGTCTGCGCAATGTCTGCCCAATGTCTGCGCAATGTCTGCCCAATGTCTGCGCAATGTCTGCGCAATGTCTGCGCAATGTCTGCCCAATGTCTGCGCAATGTCTGCGCAATGTCTGCCCAATGTCTGCGCAATGTCTGCCCGATGTCTGCGCAATGTCTGCCCGATGTCTGCGCAATGTCTGCACGATGTCTGTCTGTGCGTCCGTCCTCACGCTGGATATTCCCACAATCCTTTCGTATTCTGTTCGCCGGCAGCGCGTTCTGTGAAATTCTCCGCAGAGATGAGCGAGCGCCGAACTTCAGACTTTGGTTACTGAGGAGAAAAGCGTAAAATGTGACCGCACTACAAATCCTGGAGAAGAAAGGAAAATGGTTTAAAAATACATGAGCTGAGAAATAATTTAGGGAAATCTACATAAGACCAAAGAGGGAGAGAAGGAGGCAGACGAAGTGCGGGCAACTGCGGACCCCGGGGTGCACTGTGCGGGGGGCTGCGGTGGTGTATACAGCTCCCATAATCCCGCTATTATATCCTCATTGTTATCACCACCACAGTATATCTCTGCCCCTCATTAATGTCTGATCATGGCGGTGCGGGGCCCCTCTCTATCTAGGACCCTCCTGCCCTGGAGCCGCTCTTTCATCTTTTTCTTTTGTAGATCCTGCAACCACTTTATTGACGTCCTCTATAACCTGAAGATCACTGTCCCTTCTGGACTGTGTACCCCTATTTATCTCTGCCCTGTTTATACTGTATACCCCCCCTTTCTCTGTTCTCCCTCTGCCCCGTGTACCCCTTTATAAGTTCCTTCTGCCCTTTCTCCCCCTTTCTCTCTGCCCTGTGTCCCCCTTTCTCTGTCCCCTCTCTCCTTGTGTCCCCCTTCCTCTCTGCCCTGTGTCTCCCTTTCTCTGTCCCCCCTCTCCCTGTGTCACCCCTCTCTCTTGTTTCCTCCTTTTGCCCCGTGTCCCCCTTTCTCTTTCCTCCCTCTGCCTTGTGTCCCCTTTTCATGGTGTCCCTGTCCTCTGTGTCCTCCTTTCTCTGTGTCAAGCTGACCTGCCCCAGAGCCTTGGGGTACTCGGTCCCAGGCGTTGTAGTTCACGGGGAATGTGACAGGGCCGGCCTGATGCCCGCTCTCGTGGCTTTGGTGGTCACTTAAAAGGAGGTTTAAAGTCAATAGAAATAAAATAAAAGTTGATTTGTGACGCCACCTACGGTTCTGGTAATGTTCCTGGCACTGACAGACCTCCGGGGTGATGATGGAGCAGCAGGATGGTTACGCTCCCTGTAGTTGGAGCGGGATCCCCGGGGCAGTAGTGGAAGTTAAGGGTTACGGACAGTCTATGATGGGAGCAGGATCAGGGGCCACAATAACAGTCACACACAGGGCTGTTGTTTCGTATCTTTACTAATGATTTGAGCAAGGTGAAGTCCAGGGTACAGTCCGGGAGGGAGGGGGTGGGATGGGGGTCTGGAAGCAATTCGGGATCTCCACATCCGATGAGTTATGAGGCCTCCCTGCTGCGCTGTGTGTACTTTAGTCTTGGGCTGTCTGGAGCTAGGCCCTGACCCTCTCCTGTGTCCTCACTTGTATGGCAGGAGGTGAGAGCCCTGCTGCGGGCACCACTAGATCTGCTGCGGGCACCACTAGATCTGCTGCGGGCACCACTAGATCTGCTGCGAGCCCGGGCTCTGCCGGGTGGCTGTACCTCAAGTGCTGCTGCTCCAGGAGACTTGAAGCCTCCCTGGTCTCCGGTCTTTACTGCTGGGCTGACTGGACCCGTGCAGTCTTGGACTCCAGTGTCCGGGTTGTCTACGTAGCTCTTCTGGGGCGAATCGGTACAGCTCAGCTCCCCCTGGCTAACTCACCTCACCTCCGACCCTGTCTCTTGGGTCCTTCACACTGGCTAGGCTTCCTCTGGCACGGGCCTAATGTTGCTCCATTCACCAGGTGTCTTCCTCAGTGCTGCTTCGTCCTGAACTGCCTAACTCCTCCCCCAGGCCTAAATTTATAGGGGACCTTGCCTGAAGTCGGCAAGTAGAGCTCCCCCTTCAGGTCTGGGGTGGAAGGTGTTGTGTGTATAAGTGTACCTGATGTGGAAATCCCTCCCTGCACCAGGTGTTCCTGTGGCAACCGTACCGTAGAGTGCCACACCCGCTCTCTCTGGTGTCCCCTCTCTTTGTCCCCCTTCTCTCTGGTGTCCCTTCTCTCCTGTGTCCCCTGTTTGACCCCCCCTCTCTCCTGTGTCCCCCTCTGTCCGGTGTCGTCCTCTCTACTGTGCCCCCCTCTCTCCTGTGTCCCCCTCTGTCCGGTGTCCCCCTATCTCCCGTGTCCCCCTCTGTCCGGTGTCATCCTCTCTCCTGTGTCCTGTTCTCTCCCGTGTCCTTTCCCCTGTGTCCCCTCTATCTCCAGTGTCCCCCTGTGTCTCCCCTCTCTGGTGTCCTCTCTCCTGTGTCCTCTCTCCTGTGTCCCCCCTCCCCTGACTCCCCCTCCCCCCTATGTCCTTTCTCCGGTGTCCCCCTCTGTCCAGTGTCCGCTCTCCTGTGTCCCTCTGTGTCTCCCCTCTCTCCGGTGTCCTCTATCCTGTGTCTTCCCTCTCCCCTGTATTCCGCCTCTCCCCTGTGTCCCCTTCTCTCCGGTGTCCTCTCTCCTGTGTCCCCCTCTGTGTGGTGTCCCCCTCTGTCTGGTGTCCCCCTCTGTCTGGTGTCCCCCTCTGTCTGGTGTCCCCCTCTGTCTGGTGTCCCCCTCTGTCCTGTGTTCCCCCTCTCTCCGGTGCCCTCTCTCCTGTGTCCCCCCTCTCATGTCCCCCTCTATCCGGGGTCCCCCTCTCTCTGGTGTCCTCTCTCCTGTGTCCTCCCTTTGCCCGGAGTCACCCTCTGACCGGGGTCCCCCTCTCTTCTGTGTCCCCCCTCTGTCCGGTGTCTCCTCTCCTGTGTCCCCCTCTGTCCGGTGTCCTCTCTCCGGTGTCCCCCCTCTGTCCGGTGTCCTCTCTCTGGTGTCCCCCCTCTGTCCGGTGTCCTATCTCCGGTGTCCCCCCTCTGTCCGGTGTCCCATCTCCTGTGTCCCCCTCTGTCCGGTGTCCCCCCTCTGTCCAGTGTCCTCTCTCCTGTGTCCCCATCTGTCCAGTGTCTCCTCTGAGGTGTCCCCCTCTGTCCGGTGTTTCCTCTGAGGTGTCCCCCTCTGTCCGGTGTCTCCTCTGAGGTGTCCCCCTCTGTCCGGTGTCTCCTCTCCTGTGTCCCCCTCTGTCCGGTGTCTCCTCTGAGGTGTCCCCCTCTGTCCGGTGTCTCCTCTGAGGTGTCCCCCTCTGTCCGGTGTCTCCTCTCCTGTGTCCCCCCTCTGTCCGGTGTATCCTCTCCTGTGTCCCCCCTCTGTCTGGTGTCTCCTCTCCTGTGTCCCCCTCTGTCCGGTGTCTCCTCTCCTGTGTCCCCCTCTGTCCGGTGTCTCCTCTCCGGTGTCCCCCTCTGGTGCCCCCTCTCCTGTGTCTCCCTCTGTCCGGTGTCTCCTCTCCTGTGTCCCCCTCTGTCCGGTGTCTCCTCTCCTGTGTCCCCCTCTGTCCGGTGTCTCCTCTCCTGTGTCCCCCTCTGTCCGGTGTCTCCTCTGAGGTGTTTCCCCTCTGTCCGGTGTCCCCCTCTGGTGCCCCCTCTCCTGTGTCCCCCTCTCCTGTGTCTCCCTCTGTCCGGTGTCCCCATCTCCTGTGTCTCCCTCTGTCCGGTGTCTCCTCTCCTGTGTCCCCCTCTGTCTGGTGTCTCCTCTCCTGTGTCCCCCTATGTCCGGTGTCTCCTCTGAGGTGTCCCCCCTCTGTCCGGTGTCCCCCTCTCTCCTGTGTCTCCTCTCCGGTGTCCCCCTCTCTCCTGTGTCTCCTCTCCGGTGTCCCCCTCTCTCCTGTGTCTCCTCTTCGGTGTCCCCCTCTGTCTGGTGTCTCCTCTCCTGTGTCCCCTCTCTGTCCGGTGTCCTCCTCTCTCCTATGTCTCCTCTTCGGTGTGCCCCTCTGTCCGGTGTCTCCTCTCCTGTGTCCCCCTCTGTCCGGTGTCTCCTCTCCGGTGTGCCCCTCTGTCCGGTGTCTCCTCTCCGGTGTGCCCCTCTGTCCGGTGTCTCCTCTGAGGTGTTTCCCCTCTGTCCGGTGTCTCCTCTCCTGTGTCCAGCTCTGTCCGGTGTCCCCCTCTGTCCGGTGTCCCCCTCTGTCCAGTGTCTCCTCTGAGGTGTCCCCCTCTGTCCGGTGTCTCCTCTCCGGTGTCCCCTCTCGGGTGCAGTCCCCTCTTGTGCCGCCAGGTGGCGGCCTTCCTTCCTCCCGGTTCCAGTGTTTGCCGTGATTTCCCCGCCTCCTCCTCCGCCTCTGCTCGCACTTTCTCCGGGACTCCGGCAGATCTGGAGCTTGGAGCCGCCCGGGCTCCTCGGTGCTTCCTCCGGCTGCAGTGCGCGGTGCCCGGAGCCGCCGGGGCTCGGATGTTTGTCCCGGGTCTCCGCGGGGAACTTTGTTGTGAGAGCAGAAGTTTGTGTCCGGAGGAGGAGGATGGGGCCCCCGGGGGGAGGCGCGGCTCTGCTCGTCCTGTGCTCCGCGGCCGCCGCGCTCTGGACACCTGCAAGACCCGAACCGGACGGAGCGATCCTGGAGGAGGCGCAGCTGCTGTCCGCTCACATGAGGAGGCTGGCGGCGGAGGAGCTGGGGGTCCGCACCATGCAGGTGAGCGGGGCCACAGGAGGAGCTGGGGGGCCACAGGAGGAGCTGGGGGCCACAGGAGGAGCTGGGGGTCCGCACCATGCAGGTGAGAGGGGTCACAGGAGGAGCTGGGGGCCACAGGAGGAGCTGGGGGTCCGCACCATGCAGGTGAGAGGGGCCACAGGAGGAGCTGGGGGCCACAGGAGGAGCTGGGGGGCCACAGGAGGAGCTGGGGGCCACAGGAGGAGCTGGGGGTCCGCACCATGCAGGTGAGAGGGCCACAGGAGGAGCTGGGGGGCCACAGGAGGAGCTGGGGGGCCACAGGAGGAGCTGGGGGGCCACAGGAGGAGCTGGGGGGCCACAGGAGGAGCTGGGGGCCACAGGAGGAGCTGGGGGTCCGCACCATGCAGGTGAGAGGGGTCACAGGAGGAGCTGGGGCCACAGGAGGAGCTGGGGGTCCGCACCATGCAGGTGAGAGGGGCCACAGGAGGAGCTGGGGGCCACAGGAGGAGCTGGGGGGCCACAGGAGGAGCTGGGGGCCACAGGAGGAGCTGGGGGTCCGCACCATGCAGGTGAGAGGGGCCACAGGAGGAGCTGGGGGCCACAGGAGGAGCTGGGGGCCACAGGAGGAGCTGGGGGTCCGCACCATGCAGGTGAGAGGGGCCACAGGAGGAGCTGGGGGGCCACAGGAGGAGCTGGGGGTCCGCACCATGCAGGTGAGAGGGGCCACAGGAGGAGCTGGGGGGCCACAGGAGGAGCTGGGGGCCACAGGAGGAGCTGGGGGTCCGCACCATGCAGGTGAGAGGGGCCACAGGAGGAGCTGGGGGGCCACAGGAGGAGCTGGGGCCACAGGAGGAGCTGGGGGTCCGCACCATGCAGGTGAGAGGGGCCACAGGAGGAGCTGGGGGCCACAGGAGGAGCTGGGGGTCCGCACCATGCAGGTGAGAGGGGCCACAGGAGGAGCTGGGGGCCACAGGAGGAGCTGGGGGTCCGCACCATGCAGGTGAGCGGGGGTCACAGGAGGAACTGGGGGTCCGCACCATGCAGGTGAGAGGGGCCACAGGAGGGGCTGGGGGCCACAGGAGGAGCTGGGGGCCACAGGAGGAGCTGGGGGTCCGCACCGTGCAGGTGAGCGGGGGTCACAGGAGGAACTGGGGGTCCGCACCGTGCAGGTGAGCGGGGGCCACAGGAGGAGCTGGGGGTCCGCACCGTGCAGGTGAGCGGGGGTCACAGGAGGAGCTGGGGCCCGCACCGTGCAGGTGAGCGGGGGTCACAGGAGGAGCTGGGGGCCCGCACCATGCAGGTGAGAGGGGCCACAGGAGGGGCTGGGGGCCACAGGAGGAGCTGGGGGCCACAGGAGGAGCTGGGGGTCCGCACCGTGCAGGTGAGCGGGGGTCACAGGAGGAGCTGGGGGCCCGCACCGTGCAGGTGAGCGGGGGTCACAGGAGGAGCTGGGGGCCCGCACCATGCAGGTGAGTGGGGGCCACAGGAGGAGCTGGGGGGCCACAGGAGGAGCTGGGGGTCCGCACCATGCAGGTGAGAGGGGCCACAGGAGGAGCTGGGGGGCCACAGGAGGAGCTGGGGGGTCACAGGAGGAGCTGGGGGTCCGCACCATGCAGGTGAGTGGGGGCCACAGGAGGAGCTGGGGGGCCACAGGAGGAGCTGGGGGTCCGCACCATGCAGGTGAGAGGGGCCACAGGAGGAGCTGGGGGTCCGCACCATGCAGGTGAGTGGGGGTCAAAGGAGGAACTGGGGGTCCGCACCATGCAGGTGAGAGGGGCCACAGGAGGAGCTGGGGGGCCACAGGAGGAGCTGGGGGGCCACAGGAGGAGCTGGGGGTCCGCACCATGCAGGTGAGAGGGGCCACAGGAGGAGCTGGGGGCCACAGGAGGAGCTGGGGGCCACAGGAGGAGCTGGGGGTCCGCACCATGCAGGTGAGAGGGGCCACAGGAGGAGCTGGGGGTCACAGGAGGAACTGGGGGTCCGCACCATGCAGGTGAGGGGGGCCACAGGAGGAGCTGGGGGCCACAGGAGGAGCTGGGGGTCCGCACCGTGCAGGTGAGCGGGGTCACAGGAGGAACTGGGGGTCCGCACCATGCAGGTGAGGGGGGCCACAGGAGGAGCTGGGGGCCACAGGAGGAGCTGGGGGCCACAGGAGGAGCTGGGGGTCCGCACCGTGCAGGTGAGCGGGGGCCACAGGAGGAGCTGTGGGCCACAGGAGGAGCTGGGGGTCACAGGTGAGCGGGGGTTGGTGGATGCTCTCGGGGGTCTGGATTATCTGCATTTCTGGGTTGAATTTTGTTGTATCTGATACAAGTTGTTTATATTTCTCTTCTCTAAAGGCTGATTTACACGTCGCGATATCGCAACGCAACTACGATAAACAGTCACGTGGTTCGCAGTCACGTGGTTCGGGGGTTGCAGTTGTTACCGTTCGTGCGTTGTGTCGTGTAAATGGGCAACGTGACACAAGAACAATGCAACTACAATACGTTTGTGGATTGTGCAGGTTCTCCATCCGTGCAATATTGGCGGGATCGTGCTGTGTGAAGGCGCAACTACGATCTGGAGCACAGCGTCCCCTATTCACTACAATGTTAATTGGTCGTTCCCTGAGTTGCTCAGACGCAGTGTGCAGGAGGGGCGTAGACATCGTAGTTGCGTTGCCTGCCGATATCTCCCTGTGTGACATCTCCTATGCCAAAAACGTGCGCGCTCCCGTGAAATCGTATGTGATATTGGAACGATACCGCGACGTGTAAAGCGGCCTTTAGATACATTGTATCTCCTGTTAATAGGACGGGGTTCACTTACTTACGGGCCCCTCATTTCAGGGTATTTCTCTGATTTTCTGACCAATCCTGAGCTCTCGTCACGATAAAATCTGCATCTTTGATACTGATTGGATACAGTCAAATCGATGCTTTAAAAAATGTGTCAAATCTTTTTGTATTTGCTGTAAATTCTGGTCATTGTAAAATAAATCTGTTCTGTTCCCAGTAATGATGGGATCTGTCAGAAATCCTACAGATCTATGGATCCTTTACAATCGTTATCTGTCATGGCGGGTTTACACGTTGCGATATCGGCGTCCAATTTCAATGAAAAGTCACGTGGTTCGATGGTTGGAGCCGATATCGTTCCTGCGTTGTATGGTGTGAACGTCCAATACGATGCAGGAACGATGTCAATGCGATATCGGGGATAGAATGAGCCGCTATTCACTGCTCCGATATTGAATGGAGATTGGAGCCGGATCGTGCTGTGTAAACGCACAACTACGATGTGAAGTTCTACGTCACCCATTCACTCCCATGTTAAATGATCGTTCCTGGGTTGGGGGGGCGTAGACATCGCACGGACGTTGTATTCCGATATCGCAGCGTGTAAACCTCCGATGCGATGCGGGAGAATCGTGCACTAAATGCGCGCTCCCGCGCCATTGAGTTGCGATATCGCAACGACATTGAAACGTGTAAACCCACCCTCAGATATCCTACAGATCTATGGATCTTTTAAGGCCCAGTCACACACACTGACAATTGTGCAGATATTGGTCACAGATCTCTGGTTGCAGTGAAATCATGGACACATTGTAACATTTATATACAGCCACAAAATAGAACAATGTGTCCATGATTTCACTGCAACCAGACATCTGTGACCAATATCTGCACAATTGTCAGTGTGTAACTGGGCCATTACAATCGTTATCTGGCAAATATCCTACAGATCTATGGACCCTTGATGGTGGGTTTACACGTCGCGATATCGGGCCGATATTGTATCCAACGACGCGGGAGCGCGCTTTATGAGTGTTCTTTTCCCTGCATCGCATCGCCGGTTTACACAGCGCGATATCGGGATCCAACGTGCCGACGATGTCTACGCCCCCCAACCCAGGAACGACCATTTAACATGGGAGTGAATGGGTGACGTAGACCTTCACATCGTAGTTGGGCTGTCACACGGCACGATCCGGCTCCAATCTCCATTCAATATCGGAGCAGTGAATAGCACGCTCATTCTATCCCCGATATCGCATTGACATCGTTCCTGCATCGTATTGGACGTTCACACCGTACAACGCAGGAACGATATCGGCTCCAACCATCGAACCACGTGACTTTTCATTGAAATTGGACTCCGATATCGCAACGTGTAAACCCACCATTACAATTGTGACTGGGAGATTGTAATCTGATTGGCCATTTACACAACTATTGATCTGGATGTGATTGGACAGACATTGCTCCGATATCTGGATGTGATTGGACAGACATTGCTCCGATATCTGGATGTGATTGGACAGACATTGCTCCGATATCTGGATGTGATTGGACAGACATTGGTCACATATCTGGATGTGATTGGATTGTCTATAGATCGCTTTCGTCCACACTTGGTAAAGGCCCTGATTATCTTGATTTCTGCTTCCTTGCACTGGTCATGTGACCAGACTCTGGATTCTTATTGGTCGGTGTTGTTGGTTCGGGATTCGGTTACACCCATTTGTCATATTTTGAATTTTTGTAGTTTTTCCTTTTTAAGGTCAAAATCGCAGCAGTCCGGGTTTTCACTTTAATAGTTTGTCTGTCTTAGTTTGTTTTTAAAGGAACAGCATGGTGTAAAATATAAATGATGTATACTGCGCTGCCGAGCCACCGCACCACACCACAGCACACTGCACCACAACACACTGCACCACACCACAGCACACTGCACTGCACCACACCACAGCACACTGCACACACACCACCGCACACCACAACTCACCGCACCACACCACCGCACACCACAGCACACTGCACCACACCATTCTGGGCTCTGCGGGCCCCTGGGCTTTGTTTTCCAACGGGGACAGATATGTAACAGCTACAACCAATCACTGACCACAAGAATCGCCATAGTGGGCAGTGATTGGCTTCTATGGTCACATGACAAGAAGTACAGAGACCAGTGGGGGCAGGTATTTCCCAGAAAGGGATCTTGTATTGGACTGGATAAATCCCCAAAAGAAAAAACATAACAACATGGTGGTTTTTATGATAGTTATTGTTGCATTTCATGGTGACATTGGTGAAGACATCTGTATCCTGCAGCCAAAGTGTTTCCTGTATTATAAGGTCCAGCATACAATGCTGCTGCAGAACATCTTGCCGATGACTGTGAATTGACTTACATTGTTGAATCTTTATATAACAACATATCTGAAGGTTTTCTGGTATTTGCAGCCGTTGTATTTCTACCTTTCTGAGCATTTATAAGCATTGTAACGATCCTCAGCCTGTGACTCCACCACTGCGAGGAAACTACAACTCCTAGCTTTTACAGTGATGCTGCGAGTTGTAGTTATGCAGTGGTTGCAAGGGAATGCTGGGAGTTGTAGTGACACAGCTGCTGGGGAGCCACATATTACAGCTGGGTGTTGTAGTGTCATAGCTGCTGGGGAGCCACATATTACAGCTGGGTGTTGTAGTGTCATAGCTGCTGGGGAGCCACATATTACAGCTGGGTGTTGTGTCACAGCTGCTGGGGAGCCACATATTACAGCTGGGAGTTGTAGTGACACAGCTGCTGGGGAGCCACATATTACAGCTGGGAGTTGTAGTGTCACAGCTGCTGGGGAGCCACATATTAAAGCTGGGGGCTGTAGTGTCACATCTTCTGGGGAGCCACATATTACAGCTGAGAGCTGTAGTGTCACAGCTTCTGGGGAGCCACATATTACAGCTGGGAGTTGTAGTGACACAGCTGCTGGGGAGCCACATATTACAGCTGGGAGTTGTAGTGTCACAGCTGCTGGGGAGTCACATATTAAAGCTGGGAGCTGTAGTGTCACAGCTTCTGGGGAGCCACATATTACAGCTGGGAGTTGTAGTGACACAGCTGCTGGGGAGCCACATATTAAAGCTGGGGGCTGTAGTGACACAGCTGCTGGGGAGCCACATATTAAAGCTGGGGGCTGTAGTGTCACAGCTTCTAGGGAGCCACATATTACAGCTGGGAGTTGTAGTGACACAGCTGCTGGGGAGCCACATATTACAGCTGGGAGTTGTAGTGACACAGCTGCTGGGGAGCCACATATTACAGCTGGGAGTTGTAGTGACACAGCTGCTGGGGAGCCACATATTACAGCTGGGAGTTGTAGTGTCACAGCTGCTGGGGAGTCACATATTAAAGCTGGGAGCTGTAGTGTCACAGCTTCTGGGGAGCCACATATTACAGCTGGGAGTTGTAGTGACACAGCTGCTGGGGAGCCACATATTACAGCTGGGAGTTGTAGTGTCACAGCTGCTGGGGAGCCACATATTACAGCTGGGAGTTGTAGTGACACAGCTGCTGGGGAGCCACATATTAAAGCTGGGGGCTGTAGTGACACAGCTGCTGGGGAGCCACATATTACAGCTGGGAGTTGTAGTGTCACAGCTGCTGGGGAGCCACATATTACAGCTGGGAGTTGTAGTGTCACAGCTGCTGGGGAGCCACATATTACAGCTGGGAGTTGTAGTGACACAGCTGCTGGGGAGCCACATATTAAAGCTGGGAGTTGTAGTGACACAGCTGCTGGGGAGCCACATATTAAAGCTGGGAGTTGTAGTGTCACAGCTGCTGGGGAGCCACATATTACAGCTGGGAGTTGTAGTGTCACAGCTTCTGGGGAGCCACATATTACAGCTGGGAGTTGTAGTGACACAGCTGCTGGGCAGCCACATATTACAGCTGGGAGTTGTAGTGTCACAGCTGCTGGGGAGTCACATATTACAGCTGGGAGTTGTAGTGTCACAGCTGCTGGGGAGTCACATATTACAGCTGGAGTTGTAGTGTCACAGCTGCTGGGGAGCCACATATTAAAGCTGGGAGTTGTAGTGACACAGCTGCTGGGGAGCCACATATTACAGCTGGGAGTTGTAGTGTCACAGCTTCTGGGGAGCCACATATTACAGCTGGGAGTTGTAGTGACACAGCTGCTGGGGAGCCACATATTACAGCTGGGAGTTGTAGTGTCACAGCTGCTGGGGAGTCACATATTACAGCTGGGAGTTGCTGTTGGAGCATGATGGAGGTTGTAGTGCGCAGCTGACAAGATGCAGGTTGGGTTTATGTGGTACTTGGTGCCCTTTTCGCCTCGGCCAGGGTTTAGTGACCCGCTTGTGATGAATGCAGCCTCTTATCCATCTGTGACTTGTGATTTTCACACTTTTTGTTATTTCTCCTTTTTGTAATATTCGATTTATTACTTAAAGCAATTGGGTTAAAATCCCCCCCTTCGCCCCGACATACACCCAGGGCTCAGCATTCAGCTGGGGATGAAGGTAATGTGATGCTTTTGGGCTTCACTTGTCTGTTTCTCTTCCCCCATCTGCTCCACATTACACTTTATCTGCACGAGGCGGAGAGGGGTGGAAGTGAAAGAGATTTGAAGATCAATGGATGATTGGCAGCCGAGGCTTCATAGCAGGGAGAGAAGCTTCCATGTTCACATATCCAGACTCTGCTCTCTGCAGCCTCTGGTTACCTTCATATATACATATATATATATCGCCCATTTTAACTCTGTGGCCCCAATTCCACCAACCTGGCGCTTCGTTTTCTTTAATGATGACAGTGAGCCGCGGTCATTAGGACGTGTCACAGCCTGGAATAGATCACTGCCGTCACTTACTGCACTTTCTTTGTAGGTTATGATACATTTGTTGGCGACACCTGCGTAAAACCTCAAAAGTCACAAAATGTTTGTCCAAGTGCAAATTGTGCCAACGTTCTGCAGTATATATAAATTATTTAAAGGGTTTGTGCCGCGAACAATTGTATATTTTAATTAATAGAATAATAATAAGTTCCACAATTAAATGTGTTTAATAAAAAAATGCTCCTGTCCCGATATATTCTTATAAATGTGTCCGACCATGCAGGAACAGGTGGGATATACCACAGCTCCTGGGCGGAGTATAAGAGTATACAAACATTACAGCCGGGGATCACAGAATATAAGAGTATACAGACATTACAGCCGGGGATCACAGAATATAAGAGTATACAGACATTACAGCCGGGGATCACAGAATATAAGAGTATACAGACATTACAGCCGGGGATCACAGAATATAAGAGTATACAGACATTACAGCTGGGGATTGCAGAATATAAGTGTATACAGACATTACAGCCGGGGATCACAGAATATAAGAGTATACAGACATTACAGCTGGGGATTGCAGAATATAAGAGTATACAGACATTACAGCCGGGGATCACAGAATATAAGAGTATACAGACATTACAGCTGGGGATCACAGAATATAAGAGTATACAGACATTACAGCTGGGGATCACAGAATATAAGAGTATACAGCAGACATTACAGCTGGCGATCACAGAATATAAAAGTATACAGACGTTACAACCAGGGATTGCAGAATATAAGAGTATACAGACTCTTATGTCTGTATACTCTTATATTCTGTGATCCCCGGCTGTAATGTCTGTATACTCTAATCTACATCTAATGAGATACAGTAATGTATAGAAATGCTCACACATGACTGAGACTTTTGATCCTTATATAATCCTTCCTCCTGATTATCCTGTGTGTGATATATGATATAATCTCTGCTGCTGGCTGTAATTCCTCCCAGTCCTCCCCATTATAATATCTTATTTGCTCACAGCACAAAATAAAAGCGAAATGAAAGGGAACGTATAGAAAACTGAAGTCAATTAAGTTTTAAAGGCTTTGGAGATTAGCAGGCAGCATTGCTCAGCAGCCGGTGGGGGGTCGCCCCAAATGGCCTTTTATCTTTCAAAGTGGTGGTCAGTGGTCGCCTTCCTGCCTCTTCACACCCTCCTGGTGCTGACCGCCCCTGTGAGCTGCCTTTGTCCAGAAAACAAAAATATCCCCCCCCCCCCCATACCTTGTCCTGTTGTCTGCTCTACAGATGTGGGGGATAATATCAGAGATGGCCCTCTGATACAATGTAGCACGTTTAGATGAGTTTTTGTAAATATTTATCTTTTTGTCTGCGATACGGTGTGTGTGTGTCTGCGATATGGTGTGTGTGTGTCTGCGATACGGTGTGTGTGTGTGTCTGCGATACGGTGTGTGTGTGTTTTCTGCGATACGGTGTGTGTGTGTGTCTGCGATACGGTGTGTGTGTGTGTCTGCGATACGGTGTGTGTGTGTCTGCGATACGGTGTGTGTGTGTCTGCGATACGGTGTGTGTGTGTCTGCGATACGGTGTGTGTGTGTCTGCGATACGGTGTGTGTGTGTTGTGTCTGCGATACGGTGTGTGTGCGTGTCTGCGATACGGTGTGTGTGCGTGTCTGCGATACGGTGTGTGTGCGTGTCTGCGATACGGTGTGTGTGCGTGTCTGCGATATGGTGTGTGTGCGTGTCTGCGATACGTGTGTGTGTGCGTGTCTGCGATACGGTGTGTGTGCGTGTCTGCGATACGGTGTGTGTGCGTGTCTGCGATACGGTGTGTGTGCGTGTCTGCGATACGGTGTGTGTGCGTGTCTGCGATACGGTGTGTGTGCGTGTCTGCGGTGGAATGTGCATGTGCCCGTGCCTGCGGTGCACTGTGTGTGCCATTGGATTAGTATACTGAATAATTTAGGACGCCAGGAATAGATCACATGACGCTCGCGGTCAGGATTGTCGCATGTGTATAGAGCGATACTATGGATCATTCAGCAGCTCCGACAGCACCAGGCAGCGATGGGGAAACCAGTGAGACAAACCAATGGCCGATAGACGTCTGTCCGGACACTTGGGGTTGTGTGTTTGGGCCGTGGTCACACCTTGCGGATTTTGTGAAACCATTTTACCACTTGAAATCTATTGGATTACTACAACGGTGCTGCAGCCGTGTTATGTCCCTGTGACTTTATTACCATAGAGAAGTTTGCGATTTGTTTGTCCGCAGCGCATCGGAGACTCCACAGCGGCTGAAGCAAACAGTAAAGAAGAAAACCTAAAACCTTGTAAAATACCTTGTTTTCCAATTCTAAGATGTCTGAGATGTTACACTCCAGCTTCCTATTCCCCATTTTCATTATTTCTTGGACTCGTGTAATGGTGTGACTATAGGGGCAGGGACCCTCGTCCTCAGATCAGAGGGCCCCAGCAGATTTATCTCCTGTTCATTGATCATAAATCTTTAGTATACTATATATGATATATTGGTGTAACCTTTTCTTGATGTATTACTGTGTAATAAACCATTTGGATACGTGCACACATTGCTCAGGTTTCACACTGGTGTATTTTTTGCCATCCGTGTCAATCCGGCTGATCCTGGTTGCACCTGCATCCATTTTCGGCCCCATTGACTTTCAATGGGCACAGATGACCTTGCAGGTGCATCCAGTGGTCACCGGGTTCCCCTGCGTCAGTGCGTCTCCGTGACAAAAAACGCAAAATGTTGCAGATTTGTTGTGACTGTAAAATGAGGAGTCACGTGGAAGGACACGGATCCACGGGTATCCGGCTGGAATTAAGGTGGAGCTCTATGGATCTGGAAGGACACTGATGCAGGTGCACGTATCCGGTCTGGGGGACTGAACATCAGGGCTGTGCAGTCGGTGCGCCAAACATCCCACTCCTGACTCTTCAATTTCTCTGATTCCGGCTCCACCAAAATGGACACGGACTCCGACGTCGCAGCCCTGCTGAGCATGCCCGGAGGCAAGATTGAGCACGCCCTGAGTTTGCCCTGAGTTTGCCCTGAGTTTGCCCTGAGTTTGCCCTGAGTTTGCCCTGAGTTTGCCCTGAGTTTGCCCTGAGTTTGCCATTGCTGAGTTTGCCCTGAGTTTGCCCTGAGTTTGCCCTGAGTTTGCCCTGAGTTTGCCCTGAGTTTGCCCTGAGTTTGCCCTGAGTTTGCCCTGAGTTTGCCCTGAGTTTGCCCTGAGTTTGCCCTGAGTTTGCCCTGAGTTTGCCCTGAGTTTGCCCTGAGTTTGCCCTGAGTTTGCCCTGAGTTTGCCCTGAGTTTGCCCTGAGTTTGCCCTGAGTTTGCCCTGAGTTTGCCCTGAGTTTGCCCTGAGTTTGCCCTGAGTTTGCCCTGAGTTTGCCCTGAGTTTGCCCTGAGTTTGCCCTGAGTTTGCCCTGAGTTTGCCCTGAGTTTGCCCTGAGTTTGCCCTGAGTTTGCCCTGAGTTTGCCCTGAGTTTGCCCTGAGTTTGCCCTGAGTTTGCCCCGAGTTGCCCTGAGTTTGCCCTGAGTTTGCCCTGAGTTTGCCCTGAGTTTGCCCTGAGTTTGCCCTGAGTTTGCCCTGAGTTTGCCCTGAGTTTGCCCTGAGTTTGCCCTGAGTTTGCCCTGAGTTTGCCCTGAGTTTGCCCTGAGTTTGCCCTGAGTTTGCCCTGAGTTTGCCCTGAGTTTGCCCTGAGTTTGCCCTGAGTTTGCCCTGAGTTTGCCCTGAGTTTGCCCTGAGTTTGCCCTGAGTTTGCCCTGAGTTTGCCCTGAGTTTGCCCTGAGTTTGCCCTGAGTTGCCCTGAGTTTGCCCTGAGTTTGCCCTAGTTTGCCTGAGTTGGATTTTCGCAAGATGCAGTAGAGGTTGACATTGATTGTTTCCAAAACGCAGCAAAACGTGCGCAGGTTTCAGATTCTGCAAAGAAATAAACCCGATGTGTGTGCACAGCTCCTCCCTGAATTACATTGGTTTTGCTTGGAATAAAAAAATACAGGTTCATATTGGCATAAAAACAAGGTAAAAACTGCAGTGTATGAACATCGCCTTATTTCTGCACCAAATCTGCAGAGACAAAATCCTCCACGTGTGCAGAGATGTCAAGATTCACCACATTCACTTTGCTGCTATCAGTAAAACCTTCAGGTTTTATGACAAATCTGCACTCGAAAATGCAACGTGTGCACAAAGCCTGAGGGTGGTGAACAGTGTTTAGCTCCGGGAATGTTTCCGTTCACTGACAGCAAGCACCGGTGAGGAGGTCACACAGGGTCACAGCCTTCTGCATTTTAACAATAAAGGAAAAATCCCCCCATAAAGACTGAAGCCGCGTCACATGACCCTGCAGAGCCGCGTCACATTGACCCTGCAGAGCCGCGTCACATTGACCCTGCAGAGCCGCGTCACATTGACCCTGCAGAGCCGCGTCACATTGACCCTGCAGAGCCGCGTCACATTGACCCTGCAGAGCCGCGTCACATTGACCCTGCAGAGCCGCGTCACATTGACCCTGCAGAGCCGCGTCACATTGACCCTGCAGAGCCTTCGTGCTGTTCATCAGTTGAGCCACATAGGACCTGGTCGTGTGTTTCTCGTAGCCTGGTACTGTGTTTTCTGGGCTCTTGTAGCGTTTTCTGGCTCTTGCGGTGTTTTTCTGGGCTCTTGTGGTGTTTTCTGGGCTCTTGTAGTGTTTTCTGGGCTCTTGTAGTGTTTTCTGGGCTCTTGTGGTGTTTTCTGGGCTCTTGTAGTGTTTTCTGGGCTCTTGTGGTGTTTTCTGGCTCTTGTAGTGTTTTCTGGGCTCTTGCGGTGTTTTCTGGGCTCTTGTAGTGTTTTCTGGGCTCTTGTGGTGTTTCTGGGCTCTTGTAGTGTTTTCTGGGCTCTTGTAGCGTTTTCTGGGCTCTTGTAGCGTTTTCTGGGCTCTTGTGGTGTTTTCTGGGCTCTTGTAGTGTTTTCTGGGCTCTTGTAGCGTTTTCTGGGCTCTTGTAGCGTTTTCTGGGCTCTTGTGGTGTTTTCTGGCTCTTGTAGTGTTTTCTGGGCTCTTGTGGTGTTTTCTGGGCTCTTGTAGTGTTTTCTGGGCTCTTGTGGTGTTTTCTGGGCTCTTGTAGCGTTTTCTGGGCTCTTGTGGTGTTTTCTGGGCTCTTGTGGTGTTTTCTGGCTCTTGTGGTGTTTTCTGGGCTCTTGTAGCGTTTTCTGGCTCTTGTAGTGTTTTCTGGCTCTTGTGGTGTTTTCTGGGCTCTTGTAGCGTTTTCTGGGCTCTTGTAGTGTTTTCGGGCTCTTGTAGTGTTTTCTGGCTCTTGTGGTGTTTTCTGGCTCTTGTGGTGTTTTCTGGGCTTTTGTGGTGTTTTCTGGGCTCTTGTAGCGTTTTCTGGGCTCTTGTGGCGTTTTCTGGGCTCTTGTGGTGTTTCGGGGTCGGCCATCTTCACTAGTTTGAAGTCTGTTTGCTGGGACACATGGGGTAATTGATGTAAATGACTTTGATGATAGATGTGGGAATAGTTGATGAACTGGATTTGGTGATGTTTATTTTAGACTTGAAACGCGCTGATCCCCTGCAGGTGTTTATATATTGCTGCAATCAGAATCCACCTGGAAATATAATATATCGCAGAGATTAATATAAGGGCAGCTTTAAATCATGATCATCGTTACGGCCAATCTGTGTCCTTCAATGGATGACAGTGGCCCGGGGCTTCGTTTTTATACTGTGTCGCCTGCAAAAATCCTGGATCATTGGGGTTGTGATCGGTGGCTCCTGCGTTATCAGCTGCATATGGCGGTGTTACCTGTCATTGCAATCCTGTCTCTGATGATAATGAGACTGCTGGAATCTCTGGAAATATAAACCTATACCCTGGAGACCCGTGTGTAAATTGCAACGTTACTACATTTACAGGGGTCTCAAACTCTGGGCCTTGAGGGCCGCACACAGTGCAGGATTTCAGGATTTGCTTAGCGTTTGATAGTAGGTAATTTGATCGCCAACTGTCAAATGCTATGGAAATCCTGAAAACCTGCATTGTGTGCGGCCCTCGAGGCCTGGAGTTTGAGCCCCCTGGTCCAAGATCTGTCTGATTGGACGGTGTAAACATTGTAACAAAAGGGCCGTAAATCTAAAATGGATCAATGTGTTTTCTCCTTGGTCTCTTGATTGATGCCCAGAATTTTGCCCACCTAAAGCCGTCGTCAGACTGTCCTATACCACAATCCAGATATTGTCTGCAGTGCTTGGACTGACTGGGATTGGAGACCCCGCGGTCTGTATACGGATCATGTAATACGACCGCCCTCACCTGACCTCACAGGATCTGTAGCTGGACATTGGTTTGTCACTATTGTCTGAGCGGTGTTTGGTGCTATTATGTGACATTGTATATTATAAATATGTATCTGGGTATTTTGAGAAATGTCCAAATATTGTGGCTCCGCTTGTTGTTCTCGGCCCAAATTAAAAAGAAAATAACTTGGCGTTATTAATACAGTTATGTGGGATCAGCTGCCACCACAGGTTTTGGTATTTTTAGTATCTCGGCTTGGCGGAGGCCCCGTCGGAGCCACCTAGGCTTGGCGGAGGCCCCGTCGGAGCCACCTAGGCTTGGCGGAGGCCCCGTCGGAGCCACCTAGGCTTGGCGGAGGCCCCGTCGGAGCCACCTAGGCTTGGCGGAGGCCCCGTCGGAGCCACCTAGGCTTGGCGGAGGCCCCGTCGGAGCCACCTAGGCTTGGCGGAGGCCCCGTCGGAGCCACCTAGGCTTGGCGGAGGCCCCGTCGGAGCCACCTAGGCTTGGCGGAGGCCCCGTCGGAGCCACGTAGGCTTGGCGGAGGCCCCGTCGGAGCCACGTAGGCTTGGCGGAGACCCCGTCGGAGCCACGTAGGCTTGGCGGAGACCCTGTCGGAGCCATGTAGGCTTGGCGGAGACCCTGTCGGAGCCACGTAGGCTTGGCGGGGACCCTGTCGGAGCCATGTAGGCTTGGCGGGGACCCTGTCGGAGCCATGTAGGCTTGGCGGGGACCCTGTCGGAGCCATGTAGGCTTGGCGGGGACCCTGTCGGAGCCACCGAGGCTTGGCGGGGACCCTGTCGGAGCCACCGAGGCTTGGCGGGGACCCTGTCGGAGCCACCGAGGCTTGGCGGGGACCCTGTCGGAGCCACCGAGGCTTGGCGGGGACCCTGTCGGAGCCACCGAGGCTTGGCGGGGACCCTGTCGGAGCCACCGAGGCTTGGCGGGGACCCTGTCGGAGCCACCGAGGCTTGGCGGGGACCCTGTCGGAGCCACCGAGGCTTGGCGGGGACCCTGTCGGAGCCACCTAGGCTACTCAAGATCGATTGTGCTACACAGTGTTCATCCATCAAGCTGCCATAGCTTGAAATCGACCTGCAGGTCGTTAAAAATAGAGACAAATGTCTGTAGTTCACTGTGGCAGTCGATCCCAAAGAAAAATGTCTGCCTCCCCTGCAGATGGTTGGTATTTCTTACCGGCCTGTTCGGTTCCCTGGACAAATATTCAACATTGTAGGAATCATCCAGCGCAACCTCTGCTGTGCAACATGATGATCTGCTGGGCTCGATCCAAACACAACCCTCTCCGGAGCGACGCTGTGAAGGCTACAGACTGACGGTTTTGTTTTTTTTCTGTTTCATTCCACTTGGACATTTTTTTTAGTTTCATGTAACATAAAAAAAAAATTAAAATAAGAAAAAAAAAAAAAACAAAACCGTTTTTTTGAAAGTGCTCCAAGTGGAAAGGCAGCTCAAACGAGCGGCGCGGAGGAGACGGAATTAGAATTTTTAATTAGGCTTTGAGTCCCGTCTTCAAAGTGTTCGCCATCATTAGTGATGTGAGTCTGCCTGCATTAGCCAAGAGTGACATTTTCACTTCAAACGCGCCCGTGCAGCTGTCCTGCGTAGATAAAAGTTGCGCCAGCGCGCGGCGGTGAGGTGGATTGGCGGGTAATTAGCGGTCCTCCTTCACTCGCGGCTCCTCGTAGAAATCATCGCTCGTCAGGGTGAATTATTAACAGCCCAAAATCCAAATATGTCAGAGTCGTTTTGTCTCTTAAGCTGCGCCGGGAACTGATAAACCGACGGCTTAGAAATCTCTGTGAACCGCGGCGTCTAAACCCTGTGCGGAGCGGCGAAACGTTTCACCGTCCCTTTCTATATATATAAATAAATGGAGGACCATTAAGTCATAAAATAAGCAGCTGCCCGGCGCCGCTTATCTCTGGCCGTAACCAAATGATTTCACAGATTAAAATCCAAAGTGTCAAAGTTTATGTTCCACTTCGTCTCATCAGGAGAAACTGGAACGTGGGACACGTCTCAGACTAAAAGATGCAACAAGGAAAATCGGAAGAATAAATCTGAAGCAAAAAAAAGTGGTTGTGATGCACCGGTATGGGGGGTAATGTCCCCAAATTCTCTGCTAATTTCCCCCGTCTTGAATCCTTTCCTGTTATGTATGGTCCCCAATGCTGGTGTATTTGGTCCCCCGGCCTGGCGCATGTGGGCTTCCCCCGGCCTGGCGCGTGTGGGCTTCCCCCGGGCTGGCGCGTGTGGGCTTCCCCCGGGCTGGCGCGTGTGGGCTTCCCCCGGGCTGGCGCGTGTGGGCTTCCCCCGGGCTGGCGCGTGTGGGCTTCCCCCGGGCTGGCGCGTGTGGGCTTCCCCCGGGCTGGCGCGTGTGGGCTTCCCCCGGGCTGGCGCGTGTGGGCTTCCCCCGGGCTGGCGCGTGTGGGCTTCCCCCGGGCTGGCGCGTGTGGGCTTCCCCCGGGCTGGCGCGTGTGGGCTTCCCCCGGGCTGGCGCGTGTGGGCTTCCCCCGGGCTGGCGCGTGTGGGCTTCCCCCGGGCTGGCGCGTGTGGGCTTCCCCCGGGCTGGCGCGTGTGGGCTTCCCCCGGGCTGGCGCGTGTGGGCTTCCCCTGGCCCATCCCTGGTATAAGGCCCCCATTATAGCACGGACCTAAAAAAATAAAGTATATTATTTTTTACTCGCTGTCTGTCGCTCCTCCGCAGCGCAATGTCCTCTTCTCATGCCGGCAGCTGGCCAGCGTGTAAGCGCACATCGTATGACATCACTGTCGTGTGCTGCGCCCTCACACGACATCAGCTGCCAGATATTCACTGCTTCCACACCTGGGATGATGTGCGTGGGAAGCATTGAATACATGGACAGACACACGATTGCTTGTGACTGTTGGGTGATCACGTGTGCCTGCTGCCCACATATAAAGAATACTTAATATGCACTGCTCCCTCCGCCCTTCATTTTGCCCAGCTATTGGCACTGGTGATGGGCGGAGGGTGCAGTGCATATTACTTTCTCTCAAACAGCGGGCACACATGATGATCGGCAGGGGTTGCTGCAGCCTGTTCTTGCCTCCGGTGAACCGTTCCACTGCAGGCAGGTACCGCACATCCAGACTAGAAGACGCATCCCCCACTTTTCTCCAAAACTTTGGGGAAAAAAGTGTCTTATAATCCAAAAAATCCGGTAGATATTAGATGGTTGCAGAAAAATGTGTTTATTGTGATCTATGGAGTCTCGATGGTTTTGTGGCAGTTGGTGCCGTAGCTTCATCTTTTCTATACAATTCTTGTTCCAAGTTCCTTTTCCCAACAGGAGCAAGTAAGGTCAAGATAAGCGGCGCCTTCTGTTCCTTTAAGCCACTTATCTTAATCAGCAAACCTATTGTTGATGCCAGATCTAAGACAGGATTTGTTTTTCCTTTAATTGTGAGGAATAATGTGAGATGTGTGAATTCCCCTCTCCACATCATCCGAGCCCCCCTCCAATTCACCGGGGGTCACAAGTATTATGAACCGTTCTGTAATGTAACCCATGAGCTGCGGAAAGCGCTAAACATGGCCGACAGCAGAGTCTGGAGCGCGCAAGACAAATGTCCTCCAGATGTGGAGCGTCGCGGCTTGGGTTTCCGTCACTCCTAATTATCCCTGATTTCAGCTCCGCTTGTATTTTGGTCCTTGGTGGGGGTCTGCTTGTTCTCACCACTTTCGCATTAGAGGCCGGTTTTGGGTTTGTGCGATGATTAAAGCCCCTCGTCTCCCCAAAGCCTCGCAATCACAGTGAATGGTGACCACATGAGAGCTCCGGGCCGCACCTTCAGGTTTAGGGGTTTGTCCCGGGACTGACGGCTTATATTGTGGCCTCGTTACATCTTTACAATTCCTTGTTTTGATTTTATTTAAAAATTGCGTAAATACAATAAAGCAAGAATAGAATGAACTCGTCTTTTTGTGACTTTGTTGCTTTGTCTGTTTTAGGCCGGGGTCACACCTACGTTTTTTTTTTTTTGTTTTTTTTTTACAAATCCTGATCCAGTTTAAAACCGGATCAGGAAACGCTCCTCATAGGAGCCCATTATAACAACCGGATTGCTTTACATGCAATCCGGTTACCGGCTCCGGCTCTGCAGGCTGCAGTTTTCGGAGCGGTTCTAAGCCCCGCAATGTGGTAACCAGATTGCTCCGGAAGTGTAATCCTGAGCAATGCTGTTACCGTGTATACTTTGCTTATCCCGGCTGCTGTTATCACTGTTAAAAATAGAATAAATATTAATAATTGTGGCCATCATGTCTCTAGGGGTACCCACCCCCCCTAGAGACATGCTACCTACTCAGTTGGGCATATGATGTGTTACTCCTGTACAGTAAGCCGGCTTCACTGACAGCTGCGCACATGCTGTACGTAATGTAGGTATAGTATGTGCGCTGTTCAGGATCTACTGTAAATGCGAACAGGACCCTGAACAGCGCACATACTATACCTACATTACGTATAGTATGTGCACAGCTGTCAGTGAAGCCGCGGCTTCATTCAGAAAAATGTACAGAGCCGACAGGAGCCGGCTTACTGTACAGGAGTAATTAACACATTATATACCCACCTGAGTAGGTAGCATGTCTCTAGGGGGGGGGGGGTGGGCACCCCCTAGAGACATGATGGGCACAATTATTATTAATATTTAAGCTTTTATTACAGTTTAAACACTTTGCTCATCCCTGCTGCAGCAAACTGTATGGTAACCAAATTGCTCCGAATTACACATCCGGACCAATCCGGTTACCGGATAGCGGCTCTTTTTTACCTTTGCTCCTGTCTTTGTGTCTTTGTTACTTTTTTCTCTAATTTTGAACTCTAATTTCACTTATTCATCTCTATTTCGCTCTTTTTCCTTTGCGGACGTTCTTTTCTCTTTTTGTAATTCAGATGTCTGTGGCGGATTCAATATATGTTACTTATTAAAAAGTAAAAAATGTACTGACCCCCCCCCCCCCCCCCCGTGTTTGTCCTTTGGGAAGGCGCATATTTTACACACGTTAGAATTCCATGTGACATTTTAATAAATGATGAAGTTTTTTTGCTTACAAAGATGTAAAAAAAAAAGACGAAAAAACAAAGGGCTGAAATCGTCGTTTGCAGGTTTTGCTTGTTGTGTTTGTTCTCATTTTTTGCTCATTTTTTTTCGGCGGCTCACATGGTTAACTGTGCGGAAAGCTGAAAATTCTATTTATTTATGTTTTAAAACTTTTCTAACTATTTAGAGCAGAGAGTCACATGATCAGACGTGGTGTGCGGCCCGCAACGTTTGTGTAGACAAATTTCTGTTGTGCAAAATTTTAGCGACTTTATAAAAAGTTGCAATTCATGAATCAGCTGCAAACATCTGGAAAGCAAAAACCAGGTCTGTGAAGTCTGTGCTTTTTGGGGGACTCTGAGGTGGAGTTGAATTCAGTGGGGCCGTGTCTCGTGAAAAACCATCCCCACATTGCAGAACATATAAAATAGACTTTCAAATGGGCACAAATAAAAAGAATTTGGTGCAAATCAAAGATCGTCGTAAAGCACCTAAAACTACACAAAAAGACAGGTGCAATTCTTTTGAGTGATATTCGTGAACTTGCATGGGCCGTTTTGAAAAATTTGTTGCTAAAGGTAGCTGCAAATACCATGAGAAAAAGTGACTAATCCCCCCCCCCCCCCACATAAATGTTGAAAGGTATCCAGCTTTCTCTGCGGCCCCCGTCCTGCGCACTCACTGGATGCTATGAGCCGGTTTGCACTGAATCCCCCCTCTCCCATTGAATGTGCGCACTTTATTAGGTTGCATTTAATAGGCATGCTGTCCTAATGAAAGAATGCTTTGTTGTACTGAGAGCCAAGGAGCCATTGTGCAGCCCCGGAGCTCTCACTTGTGTGTGACGAGGGGAACGTATACGTTTCATGACTGAATGGAGGATAATGGTGAGAGCTGGGCTGGACGTGGGGGCAGAAGAGGCGACTCGGGGATGCACACAACATTGTTATTGGCCGGCGCACAACAGCTCCACATTTGTTACCAGTTTTTATTCTTCGCACCACCAGCTGAGGCTTTGCATAAGTAAGCAGGACGGCGGCGCTCAAACTCCTCACCCGGTGGGTGACTGGACTCTCCAACTCTCTGCCTCTCTTAGTTGGAAAAAAGCCAAGATTGCCTAATCCTCGTTCCCCTCCAAAAAAAAAAGTAGAATTTTCTTTTCAGCAGTTCACTAGACTGTTCTGTTTTGGGGAAAGCCGGATGTTTTTTTGGCGTCCGGGAAAGCTATAAAGGGGATATTCCCATCTGATATTCATCTTGTAGCAACAGTAACGGAGTCCTATCTTCCACCATGGGGGACATGTGCAGGTTTGTGTTCACTTCTTCAGGAGTTCGCTTAGTGGAACCCGTCCATGTAATGCCATCATTGTACAGGGTGGTCCTTTAATGCCAGTGGTATTGACTGTCCGCCCCACTAAGGCCTCGTTCAGGTCTCCGCTTGGCACCTACGTACTATCAGTTGTTTTCATGGATTAATCAAGTCCCTGTTACAGCGAACGGCGCCATCCAATGTCCGTGTTTCCATGCAAAACACAAGGAGACGTCCGTGTTTTTCTTTCACATGTGAATGAGGCCTATAGCTGCTTTTGACTTGGCGGCTCCCATTGATGCTCTGGTCATATGAGGACGCGCCATTAATGTAAACTTGAAGATCTAAAAGGATCTATCCTGGCAGATCGGAGTTGTGACTGTCCGCTAGAAAACTGTGCACTGTTAATTATTCAATATTTATGTCCAGCAGACCCTCCTAATATACAGGACCTCCCGTCTGTATCCCTGATCACACAGTGCCATCAATCTTCTGACCTCCGCCTTGATGATGGGCTCCAGGGCTCGGTTTTGTTTTTACAGGCAGGTACCTGATGTCTGAAAGGTGCAATTACCCTACAGGCACCAAACAGCGATCAGCTGATCTATGGAAGAAGAATCGAGTCCATCTAATAGAGAGGTGTGATCACGAGACAGTCCCGAATATTGAGAAGGACAAGGCAAACATAGCTCAAATTGTTTATCAAAGAGACAAAAAAACATTCATCTGATTTGCACAGATCATTACCCATCGATATTTACCTCCTGTATTATCCTCCAGAGCTGCACTCACTATTCTGCTGGTGCAGTCACTGTGTACATACATTACATTACTGATCCTGAGTTACCTCCTGTATTATCCTCCAGAGCTGCACTCACTATTCTGCTGGTGCAGTCACTGTGTACATACATTACATTACTGATCCTGAGTTACCTCCTGTATTATCCTCCAGAGCTGCACTCACTATTCTGCTGGTGCAGTCACTGTGTACATACATTACATTACTGATCCTGAGTTACCTCCTGTATTATACTCCAGAGCTGCACTCACTATTCTGCTGGTGCAGTCACTGTGTACATACATTACATTACTGATCCTGAGTTACCTCCTGTATTATCCTCCAGAGCTGCACTCACTATTCAGCTGGTGCAGTCACTGTGTACATACATTACATTACTGATCCTGAGTTACCTCCTGTATTATACTCCAGAGCTGCACTCACTATTCTGCTGGTGCAGTCACTGTGTACATACATTACATTACTGATCCTGAGTTACCTCCTGTATTATCCTCCAGAGCTGCACTCACTATTCAGCTGGTGCAGTCACTGTGTACATACATTACATTACTGATCCTGAGTTACCTCCTGTATTATACTCCAGAGCTGCACTCACTATTCTGCTGGTGCAGTCACTGTGTACATACATTACATTACTGATCCTGAGTTACCTCCTGTATTATACTCCAGAGCTGCACTCACTATTCTGCTGGTGCAGTCACTGTGTACATACATTACATTACTGATCCTGAGTTACCTCCTGTATTATACTGCAGAGCTGCACTCACTATTCTGCTGGTGCAGTCACTGTGTACATACATTACATTACTGATCCTGAGTTACCTCCTGTATTATACTCCAGAGCTGCACTCACTATTCAGCTGGTGCAGTCACTGTGTACATACATTACATTACTGATCCTGAGTTACCTCCTGTATTATCCTCCAGAGCTGCACTCACTATTCTGCTGGTGCAGTCACTGTGTACATACATTACATTACTGATCCTGAGTTACCTCCTGTATTATACTCCAGAGCTGCACTCACTATTCTGCTGGTGCAGTCACTGTGTACATACATTACATTACTGATCCTGAGTTACCTCCTGTATTATACTCCAGAGCTGCACTCACTATTCAGCTGGTGCAGTCACTGTGTACATACATTACATTACTGATCCTGAGTTACCTCCTGTATTATCCTCCAGAGCTGCACTCACTATTCAGCTGGTGCAGTCACTGTGTACATACATTACATTACTGATCCTGAGTTACCTCCTGTATTATACTCCAGAGCTGCACTCACTATTCTGCTGGTGCAGTCACTGTGTACATACATTACATTACTGATCCTGAGTTACCTCCTGTATTATACTCCAGAGCTGCACTCACTATTCTGCTGGTGCAGTCACTGTGTACAGACATTACATTACTGATCCTGAGTTACCTCCTGTATTATCCTCCAGAGCTGCACTCACTATTCTGCTGGTGCAGTCACTATGTACATACATTACATTACTGATCCTGAGTTACCTCCTGTATTATACTCCAGAGCTGCACTCACTATTCTGCTGGTGCAGTCACTGTGTACATACATTACATTACTGATCCTGAGTTACCTCCTGTATTATACTCCAGAGCTGCACTCACTATTCTGCTGGTGCAGTCACTGTGTACAGACATTACATTACTGATCCTGAGTTACCTCCTGTATTATACTCCAGAGCTGCACTCACTATTCTGCTGGTGCAGTCACTGTGTACATACATTACATTACTGATCCTGAGTTACCTCCTGTATTATACTCCAGAGCTGCACTCACTATTCTGCTGGTGCAGTCACTGTGTACATACATTACATTACTGATCCTGAGTTACCTCCTGTATTATACTCCAGAGCTGCACTCACTATTCTGCTGGTGCAGTCACTGTGTACATACATTACATTACTGATCCTGAGTTACCTCCTGTATTATACTCCAGAGCCGCCCTCACTATTCTGCTGGTGCAGTCACTGTGTACATACATTACATTACTGATCCTGAGTTACCTCCTGTATTATACTCCAGAGCTGCACTCACTATTCTGCTGGTGCAGTCACTGTGTACATACATTACATTACTGATCCTGAGTTACCTCCTGTATTATACTCCAGAGCTGCACTCACTATTCTGCTGGTGCAGTCACTGTGTACATACATTACATTACTGATCCTGAGTTGCCTCCTGTATTATACTCCAGAGCTGCACTCACTATTCTGCTGGTGCAGTCACTGTGTACATACATTACATTACTGATCCTGAGTTACCTCCTGTATTATACTCCAGAGCTGCACTCACTATTCTGCTGGTGCAGTCACTGTGTACATACATTACATTACTGATCCTGAGTTGCCTCCTGTATTATACTCCAGAGCTGCACTCACTATTCTGCTGGTGCAGTCACTGTGTACATACATTACATTACTGATCCTGAGTTGCCTCCTGTATTATACTCCAGAGCTGCACTCACTATTCTGCTGGTGCAGTCACTGTGTACATACATTACATTACTGATCCTGAGTTACCTCCTGTATTATCCTCCAGAGCTGCACTCACTATTCTGCTGGTGCAGTCACTGTGTACATACATTACATTACTGATCCTGAGTTACCTCCTGTATTATACTCCAGAGCTGCACTCACTATTCTGCTGGTGCAGTCACAGTGTACATACATTACATTACTGATCCTGAGTTACCTCCTGTATTATACTCCAGAGCTGCACTCACTATTCTGCTGGTGCAGTCACTGTGTACATACATTACATTACTGATCCTGAGTTACCTCCTGTATTATACTCCAGAGCTGCACTCACTATTCTGCTGGTGCAGTCACAGTGTACATACATTACATTACTGATCCTGAGTTACCTCCTGTATTACACTCCAGAGCTGCACTCACTATTCTGCTGGTGCAGTCACTGTGTACATACATTAGTTTCTATCCTCTTTCTGGTGCGATGTCTGTGGCTGCCCTTTTGGTGGCTGAGGGTTTATTTGAGGTGAACTTTTGTGGCCGCAGGAACCTTCTTGTCCCCTGGAGATGAGATATGGCGGCTTTATATCTTTCTCTGTTATGCTGTGGCCTTTCTCTACCGGTGACAGATACAGCACATTCCTCCAATAATCCCCCTCTCTCTTTGCTCTTACATGAAGAATGTGGAACGACTGCATTTCTTGCTGGTTTTCAGCAGCTGTGGGCACATGGGATGTATCCGCTGCTTTCAAACACTTGTTTTCAGGATGTGATTACTTTTGCATCTTTCTTTTAATTGCTTTAAAATAATGGGGGAAACACAACCTTGTGTTATAAATGTTACCGTATAAAAAGTGTAAAGCTCAAATGGCGTCTATATGTCTCCATAGTTACAGACTACATACAACGGCGGTGTGTAGTCTGCCCCTGCTGATGAGCCTTTATCACGGTATATACATTTGGCACCACTTCTCTTTTTGTTTGCACACTTCCCTCCCTTTACATTGTGCTGTTACGCCGTGCAGCAGTTGTTGCCACGATCATGTTTTGATTCACGTGACCTCATTTATAGGAACCAGAATTCTTCATGATGATCCCAAGTCTTGTTTTTGTGCTGAAGGCTATACAGCAGTCAGTATTGGGCTGTGTTCACTCTGTGCATATTTGATCCGCTTTTTTCTGTGCGTTTTTCTCTTTTTCAGCTGGAAATCTGGATCCGCTTTTAAAAAAAGAAAAGGATCAGAAACAGATCATCCGTTTCTGATCTGTTGGGATTCCATTTAAGTGATGAGATCACTATATTTTCACTGCAAAAACTGATCAAGAAAGGATCAAAAACGCAGTGTGAACATTGCCTTAATGGGCCCGTAGGGTTGTATTCTCATTTGAACCCTGGAGCCTATGGGACCAAAGAGGTTCTTTTCCTTTTGGAAATCCCATAGACTTATGATGGTGAGGCCGTGTTGGAGATTTTGCATTTGGGTCCACAAGCTTTAATTTATACCACTGTTTCGTATGGGATGGGTAGGGTGTTCTAGTCGGGGGTTGCCATGGTGGGACTCCATTGCCGGAAGAAAGAGTTTCCAGCTTGGACACTTTTTTGAGGGAGGTGTATGCCATGGAAAGACATTGTTTGGGGGTCGCTATGTCAATAGACCCTTGGGCAGCTCTGTGGCTCAGTGGTTAGCTCTGTATATGGCGGCTTGGTGTCTGGCACTGTATACAACAGCTTGGTGGTTTCCGCGGTATAGGGCGGCTGAACGTTCGGTACTGTACATGGTGGCTCGGTGGTTGGCGCTGTAGTTGACAGCCCATAGGTGGCGCCTCAGTTGGCACTGTAGGCAGTGGCGGATCAGTGGTTGTCCCTATAGGTGGTGCCTCAGTTGGCACTGTAGGCAGTGGCGGAATGGTGGCTGGCCCCATAGGTGGCGCCTCAGTTGGCACTGTAGATGGTGGCGGTTCGGTGGTTAGCCCTATAGGTGGTGCCTCAGTTGGCACTGTAGGCAGTGGTGGATCAGTGGTTGGCCCTATAGGTGGCGCCTCAGTTGGCACTGTAGATGGTGGCGGTTCGGTGGTTAGCCCTATAGGTGGTGCCTCAGTTGGCACTGTAGGCAGTGGTGGATCAGTGGTTGGCCCTATAGGTGGCGCCTCAGTTGGCACTGTAGATGGTGGTGGTTCGGTGGTTGGCCCTATAGGTGGCGCCTCAGTTGGCACTGTAGATGGTGGCGGTTTGGTGGTTGGCCCTATAGGTGGTGGTGATGTCTGTAAAGGAAAATGATGGCGCTGTATAAACAATGCATAATAATAACCCTATGGGGCAGCATGGATCCCCATGGTAGATGTCATTTGTTTGCGCCCTTTGTGGGATTGTTGTGAGCAGTATGGCGCCATCACAGTGAGGCGTTGCTGTGTATGAGATCTGTCTGCACCTTGCTTGTTGGCGTCCTGTTCTCTCCTGAGGCTCAGGGTTTTTTTTAAAACTAGGCCTCAGTTTAGGCCTCTGCTGCCCATAACCAATCACAGCGCAGCTTTTATTTTGCCAGAGCTATTTATATAATGAAAGCTGCGCTGTGATTGGTTGCTATGGGTTACACAGGCTTAATAGAGGCCTAATAAATGTGGAGTTACCGCGGGTGAATTCCCAATAAATGATCCCACCACACGTGTCCAGGTGTCTGCAATAAGAGGATGAAACGTCCTCGGCTCATTGTATCCTCAGCACAATCCCGGGTCATCTGTTCTCAGCTGATAAAGAAACATTTATATTTGGATTCTTTCTCCTTTTAGTGACTGCAGCAGGACGAGTCCTCGGGATCCGTTTCCATGACATTTGCCCACTTGTAGCATCTCTGCTGAAGATGAAAGCCCGGCGCCCGCTTTGATGGCCGACAACTAATTGGGCTTTCTTATCCTGCACGAGGAGCGGTCTGTCTGTATGTGAAAAATGTATAAAAACAGCTATATTGTGTGTATTGTGTACTGTGTAATCTGTATATTGTGTGGTGTGTGTGGTGTGTGTGGTGTGTGTGTGGTGTGTGTGGTGTGTGTGGTGTGTGTGGTGTGTGTGGTGTGTGTGGTGTGTGTGGTGTGTGTGGTGTGTAGTGAGTGTGTGTAGTGTGTGTGTGTGTGGTGTGTGTGTATATTGTGTAGTGTGTGTGGTGTGTGTGTATATATTGTGTAGTGTGTGTGTATATTGTGTAGTGTGTGTGGTGTGTAATCTGTATATTGTGTAGTGTGTATATGGGTGGTGTGTAGTGTGTGTAGTGTGTGTGTTAGTGTAGTGTGTGTATATGTGTGTAGTGGTGTGTATATATGTGTGTGTAGTAGTGTGTGTGTATATATTGTGTGGTGTGTAGTGTGTGTATATATTGTGTGGTGTGTAGTGTGTGTATATATTGTGTGGTGTGTAGTGTGTGTATATATTGTGTGGTGTGTAGTGTGTGTATATATTGTGTGGTGTGTAGTGTGTGTATATATTGTGTGTGTGTGTTAGTGTGTGGGGTGTGTATATAGTGTGTGGTGTATGTGTGTATATAGTGTTGGTGGTAGTGTGTGTATATAGTGTGTGGTGTGTAGTGTGTGTATATAGTGTGTGGTGTGTAGTGTGTGTTAAAATGTGTGTGGTGTGTAGTGTGTGTATATATGTGTGGTGTGTTGTGTTAGTGTGTGTGTGTATATATTGTGTGGTGTGTGTGTGTGTATATATATTGTGTGGTGTGTGTGTGTGTATATAGTGTGTGGTGTGTGTATATAGTGTGTGGTGTGTGGTGTGTGTATAAGTGTGTGGTGTGTGGTGTGTGTATATAGTGTGTGGGTGTGTTGTATATAGTGTGTGGTGTGTAGTGTGTGTTATATGGTGTGTGTGTGTGTGTATATAGTGTGTGGTGTGTAGTGTGTGTATATAGTGTGTGGTGTGTAGTGTGTGTATATAGTGTGTGGTGTGTAGTGTGTGTATATAGTGTGTGGTGTGTAGTGTGTGTATATAGTGTGTGGGTGTGTAGTGTGTGTATATATTGTTTAGTGTGTGGTGTGTGTATATAGTGTGTGGTGTGTGTATATAGTGGTGTGTGTGTATAGGTGTGTGGTATATAGTGTGTGGTGTGTAGTTATAGTGTATTGTGTATATAGTGTGTGGTGTGTGTATATATGTGTGGTGTGTGTATATAGTGTGTGGTGTGTGTATATAGTGTGTGGTGTGTGTATATAGTGTGTGGTGTGTGTATATAGTGTGTGGTGTGTGTATATAGTGTGTGGTGTGTGTATATATTGTGTGGTGTGTGTATATAGTGTGTGGTGTGTGGTGTGTGTATATATTGTGTGGTGTGTAGTGTGTGTATATATTGTGTGGTGTGTAGTGTGTGTATATAGTGTGTGGTGTGTGTGTGTGTATATATTGTGTAGTGTGTGTATTCTGCGGCTGCAGATAATTTGTGGCGCAGTCTAATAGTCGTATTTTCGGTGTGACCCTATCGGAGGCTTTTCCGCTGTGTTGGGTAATGGTGGCGGCTTCGCCAGTTCACGGTATTTTCTTCTGAGCCGTTCCCCCCCCCCCCCCCTCTTCCCTTTGGATCGGGCTGTAATATTTGTATGGATTTAATCAGCTGCATTCTTCTGATGCTTTGATGGCGCTTTCCTCCTCAGTGAGAGCAGATAGAGATCGCTGCCTTTTGTGAACACGTCTGTATTGTCTGTGACGGTTCGCTGGCGATTGTGCCGGGTCGTTGTTTGCCTGCAGGTTCAGGAGATGAATACCTGGGGGTCATGGGTGTGTGCTGGATTGTAGCAAAGTAAAATGGAGGCCATGGAGGATGGGAACGTCTGTATGGCTGTGTGCACATGGTGCATTTTTATCGCTTCTTTTGATGTGTCTTTGGGTACAGATTTATTAGGGTGCATACTCACCGTCTGGGGACGCAGCGCTTTGGAAGCAGCATATTGCCGCTGCGTCCACACTGCAGCATAGTGGAAGATATCCAGAGATCCCATCCTCACTATGCTTCTCCCGACTGCAGCGTCTTTATATTAGTGGTTGCAACAGTGACTTTATATGTTTCAGAATTTCTCATGATAGATGTAGGTATGATACATTTTCTTCTATGGGTGAAGGAACATCTGGAATAAAAGTGCAAAATGAAATATTGGCCTAATATCCGCTCTGCTCTGGATACTTTTTCCATTTGCATGTTCTCCCCGTGTTTTCGTGGGTTTCCTTTGAATTCTCTGGGTTCTAATACTAATAGGGAATGTATGTTCTGAGCCCCAGTGATGATAATCTCTGTAAAGTGCTGCATAGTATAATGACGCCATATGAGCAATGCACATTAATAATACTCCCTTCCTGCTGTTGCTCTGGATCCTTCTTTTCCTAATGGTCAGTTTGTATCGGGTCGTGATATGTTGCAGTTTGTGATGGTCACTATGTGGGTTGTGTTTTGATCTTTGTTTCCCTCCTGGTAGTGACGGACTGTGCCGGGGGGTGGGGGGCGCTTGTTACCAGCCGCCTGGAAGCCAGAGAGAGGGGATAATGTAAAATTAATGTCTCCAGCTATTCCTGCAATCTGACACTGTGGGAATGCAGGTGGTCCGGGCCCCTTGTGGAAGAATTAAACCAACATGCCCGTCCTCGCCTGGGCACCGCGGCCTTCAGATGCCTCCTGGTCTGATGTGAGCGGCCGGGGCCATATGGGCTTCTTGTTGTGGCTGATAAAATGCGACATGTTGTTTTCATTCATTTGAGGGATAAAGATCATCCGAAATGTGGCCTGGAAATCGGCTACGTGGTCGGAATCGCGGGCGACGCCAGAGCCAATGTCTCCTCTTGGACTGAGGTTTCAGGACTTTTGTGCATTAGAATAAATCCTTTCCCCGCGCCCCTTGTTCATGGAGACCCCCATATTCCGGGTCAGATTTGTCGTGCGGGATAGTGAAATTAGGCAGGGGTTATTGTTTTTGTTTTTGTTTTTTTACTCTTTAAGCCAAATTTAGAGGCAGGAAACCCCGATTGATGATGGACGATGATCTTCACATGGACAAGCCCTAAGGCCATTATTATTATTATTATTATTATTATTATTATTATTATTATTATTATTATTTATATAGCACCATTATATTCCATGGCGCTTTACATGCTAAAAGGGGCAGACTAGGACAAGTAACATAGTAACAATACAAGTAACAATAAATGTGGACAATTCGGTTGTACAGATACAAGAGGGGAGAAATCCTGTCCAGAGGGCTCACAGTCTACGAGGGGCGGGTGGGGATACAGTAGGAGGGGGAGGTGCTGGTCGTGAGGCGGTGTGGTGCACCGGGTCTCATTGCAGGTTATAGGCTTGGCGGAACAGGTGGGTCTTCAGGCTTCTTTTGAAGGTTCCCAGGGTAGGGAATGTCTGATGCGGTGGCATAGCGAATTCCAGAGTCTGGATGAAGCACGGGAGAAATCCTGTATGTGGTTGTGCGAAGAGGAGATGAGGGGGGAGTAGAGGAGAAGCTCTTGGGAGGATCGCAGGTTGCTCGAGGATAGGTATCGGGAGACCATGTCAGAGATGTATGGAGGGGACAGGTTGTGGATGGCTTTGTATGTCATGGATAGTGTTTTAAACCGGGATCTCTGGGAAGTAGGGAGCCAGTGAAGGGCAGAGGGGGGAGACAGGGGAGTAGCGGGGAGACAAGTGGATTAGGCGGGCAACGGAGTTCAGTATAGATTGGAGAGGGGCAAGGGAGGTAGCGGGGTGGCTGGTGAGCAGGAGGTTGCAGTAGTCGAGGCGGGAGATGATGAAAGCGTGAATAAGGGTTTTAGCAATTTCGTGGTCAAAGAAAGTGCGGATCCTATAGATGTTTTTGAGCTGGAGTCGGCAGGAGGTGGCGAGGGCCTGGATGTGGGGCTTGAAGGAGAGGGAAGAGTCAAGGATAACCCCGAGGCACTTGGCATGGGGGACTGGGGAGAGAGAGCAGTCATTGACGATATGAAGGAGTCGGAGTTGGAGTTGGTGGTTCTGGCTTTCATAGACTTGTATTGAGAGCTTGTGACTAGTGATGAGTGAGCACTATCAATCCTCGGTGCTCGGTACTCCAAATGAGCAGTTGGATGCTCGGATAGGCGCGACTCGAGTACCTGAGTATAATGGAAGTCAATGGGGCTCTCATTCCTGAAGTTCTCCATTGACTTCCATTATAGTCAGGTACTCGAGTTACGCCTATCTGAGCGTCCAACTGCTCATTTGGAGTACCGAGCACCGGAGATTGATAGTGCTCACTCATCACTAGTCACAAGCTCTCAATACAAGTCTATGACAGCCAGAACCACCGACTCCAACTCCGACTCCTTCATATATGGCTCATGATTAAGTGATAAATTTACTGTAGTACAATGAGAACATCAGGCTTTCATCATTATTATGATACAATAATCAAGATATTTAAATAGATCATAATAATAATTCATAATCCTGTGGTCAGGAAACGTAGATTAAAGGCGCCACTCCAGCTCTGAAATAAATAACCCGCTGGAGCGGCGCTACAAAGCTTTTCTATTAAAAAATACAAAATATTCTGCCTCAAACGCATTAAATGTACGTGAAAAAGCAGCAAAAATAGGAGAGAAGTTTGTTGTCCCGTTTAGATTGGGGAGCATTAAACAATGGTGTCAAGGAAAAAAACGGATCAGTAATTGGCGCTCCTCCTCCTCCTCTTCCTTCTCCTCCTCCTCCTCTTCCTCCTCCTTCTCCTCTTCCTCCTCCTCCTCCTCTTCCTCCTCCTTCTCCTCTTCCTCCTCCTCCTCCTCTTCCTCCTCCTCCTCCTCTTCCTCCTCCTCCTCCTCCTCCTCCTCCTCCTTCTTCTAGATCTGTTTTCTGCCCCATAAACGGAGCAGTAAAAGCCGCAGCGTCCGTACAGCACTGACTCCTGGGGATCACAGGAAGGGATCTGAATCCATGCACAAAACGGATCACAAACGCACCCTAAAAGCTCCTTATAGAAGTGTATAGGGAAGAATGCAGTTTAGTTTTATTTCCCCCACTTCCATAGCGCTGATTATTCCCCAGCGCTGTCCCCATTGGGGTCACAGTCCGGTATCTGTAATTGACATCATATAAACTATCCTGGACCTGATCAAAGTGTTAAGAAAAGACGCAACTAAAAAGCCGCATTTCCGCCACGTATAAGCACGAGCTGAGGACTTCTGAATGCGGCTTTTTATTTTAAATACTTTTTTATGTTAAGGTTTCGGTGGATGCGACAATCGTATTTTTATTTTGCATTTATTCCTTGAATCCCCTGAAAACTAATTTTCATGCAAACAGCGTCTAGATTTATAAACCTTGTAACCGGCCGGGGCTTTGCCTGCAGTGAGCGGAGGTTTGGGTGAGGCCTTGTGGAGCGGTGGTCCTTGTAGAGGGTCTTCACAATGGCTGGAGCGCTGCTCTGGGGGAAGGGCCGGTAATCAGTCACAGACTGTCTCCCTGTCTTCAGGCCTCCAGAACACTTTAATTGAAACCTCTTGCAGTGAGAGGCTTTGTTGAGACTAAACTTGTAAAGAGCCCCCCTACCCTGACGAGCCCCCCTACCCTGACGAGCCCCCCTACCCTGACGAGCCCCCCACACCATGATGAGCCCACCCTGATGAGCCCCCCTCCTCACCCTGACGAACCCCCCCTACCCTGACGAGCCCCCCACACCATGATGAGCCCACCCTGATGAGCCCCCCTCCTCACCCTGACGAATCCCCCTACCCTGAAGAGCCCCCCACACCATGATGAGCCCACCCTGACGAGCCCCCCTCCTCACCCTGACGAGCCCCCCCCTCACCCTGACGAGCCCCCCCCTCACCCTGATGAGCCCCCCTCCTCCTCCACCCTGATGAGCCCCCCTCCTCCTCCACCCTGATGAGCCCCCCTCCTCCTCCACCCTGATGAGCCCCCCTCCTCCTCCACCCTGATGAGCCCCCCTCCTCCTCCACCCTGATGAGCCCCCCTCCTCCTCCACCCTGATGAGCCCCCCTCCTCCTCCACCCTGATGAGCCCCCCTCCTCCTCCACCCTGATGAGCCCCCCACACCATAATGAGCCCACCCTGATGAACTGCCCTCCTCACCCTGACGAGGCACCCTCCTCACCCTGACGAGCCCCCCTCCTCACCCTGACGAGCCCCCCTCCTCACCCTGACGAGCCCCCCTCCTCACCCTGACGAGCCCCCCTCCTCACCCTGACGAGCCCCCCTCCTCACCCTGACGAGCCCCCCTCCTCACCCTGACGAGCCCCCTCCTCACCCTGACGAGCCCCCTCCTCACCCTGACGAGCCCCCCTCCTCACCCTGACGAGCCCCCCTCCTCACCCTGACGAGCCCCCCTCCTCACCCTGACGAGCCCCCCTCCTCACCCTGCCCACCCTGATGAGCCCCCCTCCTCACACCTGATGAGCCCCCCTCCTCACCCTGATGAGCCCCCCTCCTCCTCCACCCTGATGAGCCCCCCACACCATAATGAGCCCACCCTGATGAACTGCCCTCCTCACCCTGACGAGCCCCCCTCCTCACCCTGACGAGCCCCCCTCCTCACCCTGACGAGCCCCCCTCCTCACCCTGACGAGCCCCCCTCCTCACCCTGACGAGCCCCCCTCCTCACCCTGACGAGCCCCCCTCCTCACCCTGACGAGCCCCCCTCCTCACCCTGACGAGCCCCCCTCCTCACCCTGACGAGCCCCCCTCCTCACCCTGACGAGCCCCCCTCCTCACCCTGACGAGCCCCCCTCCTCACCCTGACGAGCCCCCCTCCTCACCCTGACGAGCCCCCCTCCTCACCCTGACGAGCCCCCCTCCTCACCCTGACGAGCCCCCCTCCTCACCCTGACGAGCCCCCCTCCTCACCCTGACGAGCCCCCCTCCTCACCCTGACGAGCCCCCCTCCTCACCCTGACGAGCCCCCCCACACCATGACGAGCCCCCCTCCTCACCCTGATGAGCCCACCCTGATGAGCCCCCCTCCTCACCCTGATGAGCCCCCCTCCTCACCCTGATGAGCCCCCCTCCTCACCCTGATGAGCCCCCCCCTCACCCTGATGAGCCCCCCCCTCACCCTGATGAGCCCCCCCCCTCACCCTGATGAGCCCCCCTCCTCCTCCACCCTGATGAGCCCCCCTCCTCCTCCACCCTGATGAGCCCCCCTCCTCCTCCACCCTGATGAGCCCCCCTCCTCCTCCACCCTGATGAGCCCCCCTCCTCCTCCACCATAATGAGCCCCCCACACCATAATGAGCCCACCCTGATGAACCCCCCTCCTCACCCTGACGAGGCACCCTCCTCAACCTGACGAGGCACCCTCCTCACCCTGACGAGGCACCCTCCTCACCCTGACGAGGCACCCTCCTCACCCTGACGAGGCACCCTCCTCACCCTGACGAGGCACCCTCCTCACCCTGACGAGGCACCCTCCTCACCCTGACGAGGCACCCTCCTCACCCTGACGAGCCCCCCTCCTCACCCTGACGAGCCCCCCTCCTCACCCTGACGAGCCCCCCTCCTCACCCTGACGAGCCCCCCTCCTCACCCTGACGAGCCCCCCTCCTCACCCTGACGAGCCCCCCTCCTCACCCTGACGAGCCCCCCTCCTCACCCTGACGAGCCCCCCTCCTCACCCTGACGAGCCCCCCTCCTCACCCTGATGAGCCCACCCTGATGAGCCCCCCTCACCCTGATGAGCCCCCCCTCACCCTGATGAGCCCCCCCCTCACCCTGATGAGCCCCCCTCCTCCTCCACCCTGATGAGCCCCCCACACCATAATGAGCCCACCCTGATGAACCCCCCTCCTCACCCTGAGGAGGCACCCTCCTCACCCTGACGAGGCACCCTCCTCACCCTGACGAGGCACCCTCCTCACCCTGACGAGGCACCCTCCTCACCCTGACGAGGCACCCTCCTCACCCTGACGAGGCACCCTCCTCACCCTGACGAGGCACCCTCCTCACCCTGACGAGGCACCCTCCTCACCCTGACGAGGCACCCTCCTCACCCTGACGAGGCACCCTCCTCACCCTGACGAGGCACCCTCCTCACCCTGACGAGGCACCCTCCTCACCCTGATGAGGCACCCTCCTCCTCCTCCTCACCCTGATGAGCTTCCTATCACCCTGGTGAGTCCCCCCCCCCCCCCCCCCCCCCCCCCCCCCCCACCGTGACGAGTCAAACCCCCCCCCCACCACCACCACCACCGTGTCGTTTTCCCTCCCCCCCGCCCTCCCCCCACCGTGACTAGCCCCCCTGCTGGAGGTAATCATTACAGCACAAGGCTATGCGCTGGTTTGCATACTTTGTGAGTGGCTATTTATGCTTTTTTTTTTTTTTGTTTTGCTGAATATTACCAAAGACAATTGACTAAGTGTAGCAACTTCATGTACAGACAGTGATAAGTAACACACAAAAAATACAATAATTAAAGCAAAAATAATGACAGCCCTGTTCATAAGAGCTTACAATCTACGATGAGGTGGGGGTGACACAGTACAATGATGGTGCAGCCAACTTGAGGAATAAGGATAGATAAGAGCTGCTTTTGGGACTGATGAAGTTCGACTGGAGGATTGTGTTCAGAGAAATAGTGAATACCTGTGACTTCCAATAGGGATCATGATAGGCTGCACTAACAAGATGTGTTTTTTAGGGAGCACCTGAAGCTTTGTAAGTTGTGGATAGTCCTAATTTATTGGGGTAGAGCATTCCAGAGAATTTGTGCAGCTCAGGAGAAGTCTTGGAGCTGGGAGTGTGAGGTTCGGATCACTGTGCTGATTGATGTGATTATAATTATTATTTATTTATAGAGCTCCATTGAGTCCATGGTCTGTACATGAGAAGGGGTTACATACAACAAAATTAAAAATACAATGGACAGACTGGTACAGAGGGGAGAGAGGACCCTGCCCTTGTAGGCTTACATTCTACAAGGCAATGGCTCTGGTGGTGGTGGAGCTCCGGGTCCAGTGGTGGTGTGAGCGCTGGGTCTGAAGGTGGTGAGGTGGCACTGTGGTCATTGCAGGCTGCAGGCTGTTCTGAAGAGATGGGTTTTCAGGTTCCGCTTGAAGGTTCTGAGTTTGGGGGACAGTCAGAAGTTTTGGGGCTCAGAATTCCAGAGGATGGGGGATGCTCGGGTGAAGTCTTGCAGGCGGTTAGATGAGGAACGTACAAGTGTGTAGGAATGGAGGAGGTCTTGGGAGGATCGAAGATTACGAGTTGGATGATATCGGGAGATTCGTTCAGAGATATATGGGGGGGACAGATTGTGGACGGCTTTGTAAGTCAGTGTTAGGAGTGTGAATTGGATACGCTGGAGAATTGGGAGCCAGTGGAGGGATTTGCAGAGGGGAGAAGTGGAGGAGGAGAGAGAGAGGGGGATTAGTCGGGCAGCAGAGTTAAGGACAGATCAGAGAGGTGCATGAGTGTTGGCCGGGAGGCCACAGAGGAGGAGGTTGTAGTAGTCGAGACGGGAGATGATGAGGGCATGCACTAGTAGTTTAGCAAATTGAGGGTTGAGGAAGGGACGGATTCTGGATATATTTTTGAGTTTGAGGCGGCAGGAGGTGGCGAGGGCTTGGATGTGTGGTCTGAAGGATAAGGCAGAGTAATAGATAAATCAGGTAAGGGAGGTGTGTGAGGAGGGGGAAAGATGATGAGTTCGGTTTTGTCTACATTGAGTTTTAGGAAGCGACAGGAGGAGAAGGAGGATATAGCTGATAGACACTCCGGGATTCTGGACAGCAGAGAGGAGGAGAAGGAGGATATGGCTGATAGACACTCCGGGATTCTGGACAGTAGAGAGGAGGAGGAGGAGGATATGGCTGATAGACACTCCGGGATTCTGGACAGCAGAGAGGAGAAGGAGGAGGATATGGCTGATAGACACTCCGGGATTCTGGACAGTAGAGAGGAGAAGGAGGAGGATATGGCTGATAGACACTCCGGGATTCTGGACAGGAGAGAGGTGATGTCAGGGCCAGAGAGGTAGATCTGAGTGTCATCAGCGTACAGGTGATACTGGAAGCCATGGGACTGTATGAGTTATCCTAGGCCAAGGGTATAGATGGAAAAAAGAAGGGGCCCCAGGGCAGAGAGGGGATGGGGTGAGGAGGTCGTGTGGGAATGGGAGACACTAAATGTGCGATTGGAAAGGTAGGAGGAGATCCAGGAGAGGGCAAGGTCAGTGATACCAATGGAGGAGAGGATCTGTAATAAGAGGCAGTGGTCGACTGTGTCGCATGCAGAGAACAGGTCTAGAAGGAGGAGGACGGAGAATTGTCTGTTGGCTTTGGCCGCGAGTACAGGTCGTGTAATTGAATTTCTGGAGCCGCTCATTAACTTCCTGATTATTCACTGGTAAAGGGCACAACAGCCAATCACAGGCACTGTCAAAGGGAGTGGGCGTCTGTGATTGGCTATTGAACCCAATCTAGTAACCTCGAAAGAGCCCATACATTCAAGCATTTACCCTGCACGGTGTGAGAATGGCCACTCTGTGCCGACATCTGTGATTAGCTGTCATTAGGAATTTAAGGGCCCCTCCCTGGCAAAATTTCGAGACCCCACCTGAGACTCCACCACAGCTCTGCCTTCAAACAGGCTCCACCCCAGCTCCACCTCCACCCAAATATACATACACATTACATATCATATATATATATATGTAATGTATACACACAATTGAGACTGCTTCGGGCTGTATACACAATAGAGACTGCTGGTGGCTGTATACACATTAGCAAATATACAATAGAGACTGCTGTGAGACGTACACACATTAGAGACTGCCGGCCGGATGCACACTGGAGAATGCTGGCTTTATACACATTAGAGGTTGCAAGGTTGCCTCTGTGAGACCCGCCCATTATCAATCCTGTGAGGAAATAGTTAAGGGATTTTTCTGTGTGTTTTTTATTTGAAATAAATCAATCCGACAACCCTCATTTACCAATTTATTATTGCCCCACACATACCACTCCAACGATAATCCACAACAATGGTCCCACGAAGCTCGCTTGCCTCTGCTACATCCAGATTCTGCAGACAGGGAACAAAAGCTTCCTCTCCCTGCAGACTCTGCGTTCACACTGACTGCCACCGGCATCGGGGTCACCCGAGTTCACAGCCGTGGGGCCTCACCACTCCTCCCCGCAGCAGTCAGTGATCGCAGAGTCTGCAGGGAGAGGGCGCTTTTGTCAGTCACAATAGGTGAAGTCACAGAATGCTCCCACTTCCTTCACAATGACCATTGCACACGCGATCGGGTCTGATCATTCTATGTACATGTGTTGTTTCCTGAAACCAAAAGCAGCAGATTGCTAATGTGAAAATTGTAAATCTTCTATGATATTTTATTTAGTATAATGTGCTGAGGACGGCTGGATCACTATGGCCGATACATCACAAGGAGACGACAACCCAAGTTGGATGTCACAAGTCATTGTGTGCGCTGTGTTTTTGCACATATTTTTGTCTCTTGTTTTAATGCAAAACTTAAGTTTATTTATAAATATGTCACGTTTTGCTTCCAATGTTCTGGATTTAATCTATCCCTGTGGATTGCAGACGTGCTCGCGTTTTAATGATTTGCTGCTGATTGACGGCTGATACTTCTGACGTGTTGAATGATTCATGTGCGGCGGATGCGCAGTGTTGGGCGCGGCTGATGTCGTGTTAATGCTCCATGCTGTGAGTACTGTGCAAAAAACCCTTAATGGGGTTCCCTGCACCCCTCAATTCTGTATCAGGAGGCATAGTGCTCATCGGCCACTTACCAGGGCTCATACCCACCCACCAGAGAGCAGACTGCCATTGATTTATCCCCCTCCGAAGCAAATGATCACTCCTATTAGAACGGATTGTGCTGGATCCGATCTGCCAGACGATCATTGGTGTAGACTTAACCTTAAAGGGGATATCCAGGATTAATAAAACGGTACTGCATTCTTTCATACACAGCGCCACCCCTGTCCACAGGTCGCCTGTGGTATTACAGCATAGGTCTTTAGATGAGATGCAATATCACACACAACCTGTAGACAAGGAGTGGCGCTGTGTTGGAAAGAAATCAGCCATGTTTCTGGAATTCTGGATAACCCCTTTAATTGTTGTCACACTCAGTGTCTGGCCCCTTTATTGTAAGGATATTTCCATATGGAAAGGAAGAAAATCTGTTGTGGATTTAGCAGCAGAATCTTCATGTTTTCCGTGTGGATCTTGCACTGTGAAGGGTGAACATACAGGAGACTTGATTTCACGTCTGCTGTGTGTCTCCATCTTTATGTGAATATTTCTTGGCAGCGTGTGGGTGAGATTTATTACAGAATTTTTTTTTGGAGGTGGAAAAAATTTTCATGAGGATTTTTGCTCTTTCTTTTTTTTTTCCCCATTAAAGTCGTTTTGAAGAGGTTTTTGAAACTTTTACGTTTGGTTCCTCCATTTTTTTGCAGCCTTTTGACTTGACAGTGTCAGGTATTGAGCAGATTCCACACACACGTGTGAAGTGACGTTACTTCATCTTTTATTTATTCATTTTAACATGGTGAGATTTTCAAGACTTCTTTGGGGGGGAAAAAAATCAACAACTCGCCGTATAAACAGCAAAGTAGATAAAGCCATTGATATGATCACACAAGATGGAGCAACGACACCAGAAGTCAATAGGAGACAAGCTACGGGCAAATCCATAATGAAGTCACTGGACGAGGTCTTCACATCAAGGAACATTTCACTGGTGATGTAGACACGGCTTGTACATAGTCTGGTTGATTCTGTAGTAACATTTCACTGGTGATGAGGACACGGCTCGTACATAGTCTGGTCTATTCTGTAGTAACATTTCACTGGTGATGTAGCCACGGCTCGTACATAGTCTGCTTGATTCTGTAGTAACATTTCACTGGTGATGAAGACACGGTTCGTACATAGTCTGGTCTATTCTGTAGTAACATTTCACTGGTGATGAAGACACGGCTCATACATAGTCTGGTCTATTCTGTAGTAACATTTCACTGGTGATGGAGACACGGCTCGTACATAGTCTGCTCTATTCTGTAGTAACATTTCACTGGTGATGAAGACACGGCTCATACATAGTCTGGTCTATTCTGTAGTAACATTTCACTGGTGATGAAGACATGGCTCGTACATAGTCTGGTTGATTCTGTAGTAACATTTCACTGGTGATGAAGACACGGTTCGTACATAGTCTGGTCTATTCTGTAGTAACATTTCACTGGTGATGAAGACACGGCTCATACATAGTCTGGTCTATTCTGTAGTAACATTTCACTGGTGATGGAGACACGGCTCGTACATAGTCTGGTCTATTCTGTAGTAACATTTCACTGGTGATGAAGACACGGCTCGTACATAGTCTGGTCTGTTCTGTAGTAACATTTCACTGGTGATGGAGACACGGCTCGTACATAGTCTGGTCTATTCTGTAGTAACATTTCACCGGTGATGGAGACACTTCTCTACAGTCTGGTCTATTCTGTAGGAACATTTCACTGGTGATGAAGACACGGCTCGTACATAGTCTAGTCTATTCTGTAGTAACATATGGAAGTGACACCTGGATGATAAAGGAACAAGACAGAAGAAGAATCAACACCTTCATAATGTGGAACTGGAGAAGGAGGTTATCAATACCCTGGATGGCAAGAAGAGCAAGAACCAACCAGACATGTCACTGGAAAGAAGGATCACCAAGATACGACTGTCTACACATCATACGATGAGAGCAATCTCTGGAGAAGACGTCATGGGAGGAAGAATAGAAGGAACAAGACGAAGAAGAAAATCAGCAACCCAATGGCTTGATACTACCAACAAAATGGTGGAAAAGACCCTGGTGGACCTATAAAGGCTTGGAAAAGTCCTTGGTGGCACTATCTAGGCTTGGAGAAGTCCCTGGTGGCGCTGTCTAGGCTTGGAGAAGTCCCTGGTGGCGCTATCTAGGCTTGGGGAAGACCCTGGTGGCGCTATCTAGGCTTGGGGAAGACCCTGATGGCGCTATCTAGGCTTGGGGAAGACCCTGGTGGTGCTATCTAGGCTTGGAGAAGACCCTGGTGGAGCTATCTAGGCTTGGAGAAGACCCTGGTGGACCTATCTAGGGCTTGGAGAAGACCCTGGTGGACCTATCTAGGGCTTGGAGAAGACCCTGGTGGACCTATCTAGGGCTTGGAGAAGACCCTGGTGGACCTATCTAGGGCTTGGAGAAGACCCTGGTGGACCTATCTAGGGCTTGGAGAAGACCCTGGTGGACCTATCTAGGGCTTGGAGAAGACCCTGGATGAGCTATCTAGGGCTTGGAGAAGACCCTGGTTGAGCTATCTAGGCTTGGAGAAGACCCTGGATGAGCTATCTAGGGCTTGGAGAAGACCCTGGATGAGCTATCTAGGCTTGGAGAAGACCTGGTGAAGCTATCTAGGCTTGGAGAAGTCCCTGGTGGCGCTATCTAGGCTTGAAGTTCCTGGTGGCGCTATCTAGGCTTGGAGAAGACCCTGGTGGCGCTATCTAGGCTTGGAGAAGACCCTGGTGGCACTATCTAGGCTTGGAGAAGTCCCTGGATGAGCTATCTAGGCTTGGGAAGTTCCTGGTGGCGCTATCTAGGCTTGGAGAAGACCCTGGATGAGCTATCTAAGCTTGGAGAAGACCCTGGATGAGCTATCTAGCCTTGGAGAAGACCCTGGTGGCGCTATCTAGGCTTGGAGAAGACCCTGGTGGTTCTATCTAGGCTTGAAGAAGACCCAGGTGGCGCTATCTAGGCTTGGAGAAGACCCTGGATGAGCTATCTAGGCTTGGGAAGTCCCTGGTGGAGCTATCTAGGCTTGGAGAAGACCCTGGTGGATCTATCTAGGCTTGAAGTTCCTGGGGCGCTATCTAGGCTTGGAGAAGACCCTGGTGGCACTATCTAGGCTTGGAGAAGTCCCTGGTGGATCTATCTAGGCTTGGAGAAGACCCTGGTGAAGCTATCTAGGCTTGGAGAAGTCCCTGGATGAGCTATCTAGGCTTGGAGAAGACCCTGGTGGAGCGATCTTGGCTTGGAGAAGACCCTGGTGGACCTATCTAGGCTGCACAAAGATTGATCTTCCTACAGAGCGTTCATTAAGCGGCCTTGGTTCAAGATCCAGCTGAAAGCTGTTAAAATAATAATAAAAAACAAAGAATGTTTGAAGTGGTTTTGGTGGGAATCTTGGATCTGTTGATCGGCTTCCAGTACTTCCTTTTGTGTGAACGTGGCCTCATTCCACGCGCCTTTGATTTGGATACACAGGCGCCGAGTGTCAATTTTTGGGGGATTTTAGTTTGAAGCAAGAAAATGAAACCTGGTGCGCTTTACTGAACACGGGAGAAAGCTCGGTACATGCAGACTTGTCTGGCCATGAATGGAGCCTTCAGATGTCGCGGATGGCTCTTCTCCTTCCCTCGATTGGCAAGCGAACGGTTAACGGTTGCGGTAATTGGCAGCCTCTGTGTTTATAGTGGTTGGTAAACTCTGGTAATTGGGTGTCCTGTTTCCTGTGAACCTCCCTCTCCCTAAAGCCAGATAATGGCCCCTGGAGAATGTTCTCCTTTCAAGGGACCGGTGGCCACCAAATGTTTCCATACTTCACTATTGAATCCATGGCGGTGAAGCCAAATTAAAGGGAAATTCCTTGATTTTTCTTTCCTGTGTTAGATGCTAAATGGGTTAAAAAAAAAAATGGAATGATGATATATCTTTAGTGTAAAGAGACTTTTAGGGTGTGGACACTTTTACAAACCTTTGTTGCAAAGCATCAAAAATAAAATTGCAACTACGGGTGAAAATAAAAGTCCTTCTCTTTTTTATATGCAGCTCCTATGTGCCGCTATATTTGGGCAAAGTTCACATGGTCAGTAATTGTCCATTAGAGCAGACCCTGCAGCAATCCAATGTGCAAAGTCAACTTTTTTTGTCAACGGATTGCTGCTGGGATCCGCTCAAAGGCTGTGGTCCCACTTGGGAGAGATGGCTTGAGAGAGACTTGGGTGACTTGGCTTGGAGGAGGCTTAGGAAGAGATCTGGACGGCTTGGCTTGGGAAGAGACTTGGGAAGAGGCTTGGGCGGCATGGTTGAGGCTTGGGAAGAGATTTGAGGGGCTTGGCTTGGTTGAGGCTTGGCCGCCTTGGCTTGGTTGCGGCTTGGGAAGAGACTTGGGCGACTTAGTTTGGTTGAGGCTTTGGAAGAAAGTTGGGCGGCTTGGCTTGGTTGAGGCTTTGGAAGAGACTTTGGTGCAGAAAGGCTTGGTAAAGACATGGTGCTGGCTTGGCTTGGTGGAGGCATAGGAGAGACATGGTGCTGGCTTGGCTTGGTGGAGGCATAGGAGAGACTTGGTGGCGGCTTGGCGGAGGCTTGGGAGAGACTTGGTGGCGACTTGGCTTGGTGGAGGCTCAGGAAAGACTTTGAGGAGACTCTCATTGCATCACACATCATGGCTGCCTGCTCTCCAGACATGAGCATGTTCGCCCCATAGAAATACATGCAGCTGACATGCTCCTGTCCAGAGAGTGGGCGGCTGTGCCGGGGGATGCAATGCGAGACCTCATGCAAGTGGTACCCCTAACGATTGATTACTGGACATGTGAACTGAGCCTTATAAAGACCGGGGAAGATGAGGTCTAATGGGAGCGGCTGATGATTGCAGTTACAGGGTTTGATTGCACGTCATTAATATTGCAGACAAATGAAAATGTCTTGTTAAACAAAAATAATTTTTTTTTTTTTTTTTTTTTAAAGGGGGTTACTGAGCAACTTAATATTGATTACTTACCTTTATCATAATAGCAAGGATCCAAATACTGATCATATGACAGAAGGGGCTGCAGCCGGCCAGACCTGGCCCAGTCCGTACACCGGTACCACGGCTCGCTCTTAGTATCATTTAGCTTCAATAAACCTCACTGAGCTGTTCCACTTTTGTCTGAAGCCCCTTTAGTCTGCGGAGATCGATCTTCATGATCGAGCATGCCCTGATGCACCTAATGACCCTGTTTAATTACATCACAGCTTAGCTATTCTATCCTCAGCTCTGCTATATGTACAGGGGATAAAATTGTAAAATTCTGTGGAAAGTGGAGGAGAAAAAGACTTGAGACAGTCGCTCCCCTCTGGTCTACATTGAACGTTATAAGCACCAACTGTCATCTATACCAGGTTTGGGGGGTGGGTGATGGGAGTGAGAGTTTTGGGAAGGCGGGGTGCAGGTTTGGGGGTGAGGGGATGTTTTGGGATGGGGGTGGGGGCATGAGGGGTAGGTTTGGGGGGAAGCCGGGGCAGGGGGGTCGTGTTTTAGTCGGAGGGAGGTGTGTGGTGGGGGGGCAGGTTTGATGCCTATAGTGGACACACACACACTCTGTTTATAACTAAGAACAGTTCCAGTGCCCGGGCAAAGCTATTTGATTTATAAAATGAAAAGTAAAACGGCTCCTCTGTCATTGTGTCCTGATATGTTTTGCTGCTCTTACACTTTGTATCTTTTTCCTCTTATCGAATGCTTCACACAGCTGAGTGCTTTGTTACAATTGTATCCAGACTGGACAATCCTCTCCACAGCCTGGATTGTTGGTTTCCCCGCACCGATACATTGTAGACCTTATTATTCCTGATAACGGGGAGGGCGTTGTGTTATTTTTGCACATTTCCAGTTTCGCCGGTGTAGAATCTCTGAGTCGTCCGTTCCGGGTCCTGATAATCGCGTTTCTCCGATCTGTGTGAAGTCGTGTTAATCAAATAATAGCAATATCTATTGTCTTATAATGATCTCCTCTGATCCCCGCGCCACGGGGACGGCGACTCTCACGCCATTTTAATTAAAAAACTAAGATGCGCCCAGTGTGACGCCAGGAAACGTCGCTCAGGTCGTCTCGGCTGAATGAGCCGACAATCACAAAGGAAAAAGCTGATTGATGCCGCGAGGACGACTCCATCCGCTGCCGTCACAATACACATGATCCAGTCATTCACCGTTACGAGAACCTGATCGGTACCAGACTGTGCAATGCTGGATTATTGGACGCCTTTACATTTATACCTGTAGGAATGAAGGTAAATCAAGTGTCGGGCGTTCCAGATGATCAAATGCCGGATTGATGGAATCTGCTGTATGTTGTTTCCAAACATGACGCTTTCCTCAGACTGCAGTGACCGAGTTCTGCAGACGCTTTATACAAGGGTGAAAAACTCCACTTTATTCTGAGTCATTCAAGATTCGTTCTGCTTTTAATATGGAATATGAAGACTTGTAAATACTCTGGAATTCATACCCGGGGGCGAAAAAATCTGTAATTATATTTTCATACCACCAATCAAAATTTTACAAAGGGCGCATGTCCTGGAAGTTACAATGACCTAATTGGCCTTGTGTGAATTGGCCTTTTGTAGCAACGGAAACCAGGTCTTCTATAAAAGGAAAAATGAGCATTAAATTGGGCTGGATATTACGGCACATGTCTGACACTGCGAGGCTCGGCCCAAATTGATAAAAGAAAACCACTTTTTGTTTAGTTCTCAAAGCCAGATGTGGAGCAGCTGCTGTTATAATTGGAGAATAATACTTGTTATGTGTAGAGGTATAACTATTATAATACAGCTCCTATATACAAGAATATAACTACTATAATACTGCCCCTATATACAAGAATATAACTACTATAATACTGCCCCTATATACAAGAATATAACTACTATAATACTGCTCCTATATACAAGAATATAACTACTATAATACTGCCCCTATATACAAGAATATAACTACTATAATACTGCCCCTATATACAAGAATATAACTACTATAATAATACTGCTCCTATATACAAGAATATAACTACTATAATACTGCCCCTATATACAAGAATATAACTACTATAATACTGCCCCTATGTACAAGAATATAACTACTATAATACTGCTCCTATATACAAGAATATAACTACTATAATACTGCCTCTATATACAACAATATAACTACTATACTACTGCCCCTATATACAAGAATATAACTACTATAATACTGCCCCTATATACAAGAATATAACTACTATAATACTGCTCCTATATACAAGAATATAACTACTATAATACTGCCCCTATATACAACAATATAACTACTATACTACTGCCCCTATATACAAGAATATAACTACTATAATACTGCCCCTATATACAAGAATATAACTACTATAATACTGCTCCTATATACAAGAATATAACTACTATACTACTGCCCCTATATACAAGAATATAACTACTATAATACTGCCCCTATATACAAGAATATAACTACTATAATACTGCCCCTATATACAAGAATATAACTACTATAATACTGCTCCTATGTACAAGAATATAACTACTATAATACTGCCCCTATATACAAGAATATAACTACTATACTACTGCCCCTATATACAAGAATATAACTACTATAATACTGCTCCTATATACAAGAATATAACTACTATAATACTGCCCCTATATACAAGAATATAACTACTATAATACTGCTCCTATATACAAGATATAACTACTATAATACTGCCCCTATATACAAGAATATAACTACTATAATACTGCTCCTATATACAGGAATATAACTACTATAATACTGCCCCCTATATACAAGAATATAACTACTATAATACTGCTCCTATATACAAGAATATAACTACTATAATACTGCTCCTATATACAGGAATATAACTACTATACTACTGCTCCTATATACAAGAATATAACTACTATAATACTGCTCCTATATACAAGAATATAACTACTATAATACTGCTCCTATATACAAGAATATAACTACTATAATACTGCCCCTATATACAAGAATATAACTACTATAATACTGCCCCTATATACAAGAATATATCTACTATAATACTGCCCCTATATACAAGAATATAGCTACTATAATACTGCTCCTATGTACAAGAATATAACTACTATAATACTGCCCCTATGTACAAGAATATAACTACTATAATACTGCCCCTACATACAAGAATATAACTACTATAACACTGCCCCTATGTACAAGAATATAACTACTATAATACTGCCTCTATATACAAGAATATAACTACTATAATACTGCCCCTATATACAAGAATATAACTACTATAATACTGCCCCCTATATACAAGAATATAACTACTATAATACTGCCCCTATATACAAGAATATAACTACTATAATACTGCCCTTATATACAAGAATATAACTACTATAATACTGCTCCTATGTACAAGAATATAACTACTATAATACTGCTCCTATATACAAGAATAGAACTACTATAATACTGCCCCTATATACAAGAATATAACTACTATAATACTGCTCCTATGTACAAGAATATAACTACTATAATACTGCTCATATATACACACTGTGTGCAGAATTATTAGGCAGGTTGTATTGTAGAGGATTATTTTTATTATTGATCAACAACTCTGTTCTCAACCCAAAAGACTCATAAATATCAAAGCTTAATATTTTTGGAAGTTGGAGTGGGTTTTTTTAGATTTGGCTCTTAGGAGGATATCTGTGTGTGCAGGTAACTATTACTAAAAACCACTACTATAAAAACCAAATATATTCCCATCTCACTTGTTTATTTTCACCAGGTAACCAATATAACGGCACAAAATGTAGAAATAAACATTTCTGACATGCAAAAACAAAACCCAAAAAAAGAGTGCCCAATATCGCCCCCTTTCTTTATGATGACACTCAGCAGCCTCCATCCATAGATTGTGTCAGCTGCTTGATCTGTTTACGATCCACATTGCGTGCAGCAGCCACCACCGCCTCCAGACACTGTCCCCAGAGGTGTACTGTTTTCCTTCCCAGACACTGTCCCCAGAGGTGTGCTGTTTTCCCTCCCAGACACTGTCCCCAGAGGTGTACTGTTTTCCCTCCCAGACACTACTCCCAGAGGTGTAATGTTTTCCCTCCCAGACACTGTTCCCAGAGGTGTACTGTTTTCCCTCCCAGACACTGTTCCCAGAGGTGTACTGTTTTCCCTCCCTGTAGATCTCACATTTTAGGAGGGACCACAGGTTCTCTATGGGGTTCAGATCAGGTGAACAAGGCGGCCATGTCATTATTGTTTCTTCTTTTAGACCTTTACTGGCCAGCCACGCTGTGGAGTAGTTGGATGCATGTGATGGAGCATTGTCCTGCATGAAAATCATGTTTTTCTTGAACGATACCGACTTCTTCCTGCACCACTGCTTGAAGAAGTTGTCTTCCAGAAACTGGCAGTAGGTCCGGGAGTTGAGCTTTACTCCATCCTGAACCTGAAAAGGTCCCACAAGTTGATCTTTGATGATCCCAGCCCATACCAGTACCCCACCTCCACCTTGCTGGTGTCTGAGTCGGAGTGGAGCTCTCTGCCCTTTACTGATCCAGCCTCTTGTCCATCCATCTGGCCATCAAGAGTCACTCTCATTTCATTAGGCCATAAAACCTTGGAAGAATCAGTCTTCAGATATTTCTTGGCCCAGTCTTGACGTTTTATCTTATGTTTCTTGTTCAGAGGTGGTGGTTTTATCTTATGTTCCTTGGTCAGAGGTGGTGGTTGTATCTTATGTTTCTTGTTCAGAGGTGGTGGTTTTATCTTCTGTTTCTTGTTCAGAGGTGGTGGTTTTTCAGCCTTCCTTACCTTGGCCATGTCCCTGAGTATAGGACACCTTGTGCTTTTTGATACTCCAGTAATGTTGCAGCTCTGAAATATGGCAAAACTGGTGGCAAATGGCATCTTGGCAGCTTCACGCTTGATTTTCCTTAATTCATGGGCAGTTATTTTGCCCCTTTTTTGCCCTCGCGCTTCTTGCGACCCTGTTGGCTATTTGCCATGAAACGCTTGATTGTTCGGTGATCGCTTCAAAGGTTTGGCAATTTCCAGACTGCTGCATCCCTCTGCAAGACATCTCACAATTGTGGACTTTTCAGAGCCGTCACATCTCTCTTCTGACCCATTTTGCCTAAGGAAAGGCATTTGCCTAATAATTAAGCACACCTTATATAGGGTGATGATGTCATTACACCACACCCCTCCTCATTACAGAGATGCCATCACCTGATTTACTTCATTGGTAGTTGTCTCTCAGCCTATACAGCCTGGAGGAGGACAACATGGATAAAAAGTATCATGTGATCACAATACTCATCTGCCTAATAATTAAGCACACAGTGTAGCCAAGATAATGACTACAGAATTTTTGTATCGATCTTTTGGATTTTCCTTTCACAAATCTGAATTTGCTCCACTTTTCCGGTCTCGGAATCCTCGGACTTCTCTCTCTCTATGACTGATGTGGTTCCTGTCACTGATACAATGTAACCCGTTCCTCCATGCTGGATCCTTATGTTGTATATAATGAGGAGCAAAATTAATATTTCACCTTCCTGCCCCTTTACATGTTTATTTGCTGATTGTTTTCTGGCCGAGCCAATGCTCTCCAGCTTTTATATTTGGGCAGGGGCCCTGGTGGTGAAGGCTGTAGTGTTGTGGGCAGGGGCCCCGGTGGTGAAGGCTGTAGTGTTGTGGGCAGGGGACCCGGTGGTAAAGGCTGTAGTGTTGTGGGCAGGGGCCCCGGTGGTGAAGGCTGTCGTGTTGTGGGCAGGGGCCCCGGTGGTGAAGGCTGTCGTGTTGTGGGCAGGGGCCCCGGTGGTAAAGGCTGTAGTGTTGTGGGCAGGGGCCCCGGTGGTGAAGGCTGTAGTGTTGTGGGCAGGGGCCCCTGTGGTAAAGGCTGTAGTGTTGTGGGCAGGGGCCCCGGTGGTAAAGGCTGTAGTGTTGTGGGCAGGGGCCCCGGTGGTGAAGGCTGTCGTGTTGTGGGCAGGGGCCCCGGTGGTGAAGGCTGTAGTGTTGTGGGCAGGGGCCCCGGTGGTAAAGGCTGTAGTGTTGTGGGCAGGGGCCCCGGTGGTGAAGGCTGTAGTGTTGTGGGCAGGGGCCCCGGTGGTAAAGGCTGTAGTGTTGTGGGCAGGGGCCCCGGTGGTAAAGGCTGTAGTGTTGTGGGCAGGGGCCCCGGTGGTGAAGGCTGTAGTGTTGTGGGCAGGGGCCCCGGTGGTGAAGGCTGTAGTGTTGTGGGCAGGGGCCCCGGTGGTGAAGGCTGTAGTGTTGTGGGCAGGGGCCCCGGGCTCGGCAGCCATCTGTTTTATATTACGGCTTTGGATCGGGGCCTTGTAGGCGGCCGGCGCTCACTCTGTAGTCAGATCCTCAGTTGTCCACATGTGGGACCTATTTTTCAGGCCTTTCGCCTCCGTCCTATAACCTGCAGCTTTGCTGATTGCTTTCTGGCAGTTTTTCATGTTGCTGATTGCAGAGATCCTTGGTTTGGGGTTCACCGCCCCCCCGACTTTAACTCTTTCCTGACTTGGACAGTGAACACAAGTCCCGCTCTCAGAAATAATCTCCATTCCTAAGGGACATAATTGATAGGATCAGCCTCTATCCGGAGAGGGAACGCTGGGTGACGGTCATCACGGCTGCCAGCGGCAAAGGAGTTATCGGCAAGTTTGCCCAAACTCTCCAGCTGCAGAACCTCTTGGTAAAGTAAATCTATGATGACCAACAGCCACATCTATAGGTTCCCTCAGGGTCTCTGTCATTCTTAGGCTCCAGATTAGTGTTTCTGCCCAGTTGTGCACATACCTTGCTCCTATAGCTCTTAGTATGGCTGTTATTTCTATCTCTTCTGTCCATCTCTCCGTGTCTCGGCCGCTCCGTGTCTCGGCCGCTCCATGTCTCGGCCGCTCCGTGTCTCGGCCGCTCCATGTCACCTCCTCCTCACGCCTGCTCCCCACGACTCAGATACAACTTAGTACCATAATAGATTAAATAATTTTGACTAACAACATTGAGTAATAAATCAATATTATATTCACCCTTTGATGTCTGGTGGAATACGGCAGCGTAGTTTTTAACCCTTCATCCTCCCTACTTTAATTTTCTGAGATTTTTACCTTTGGGTTTTCATTGGATGTAAGCCATAATCATCAACATTAACAGAAATAAACCCATGAAATAGATCCCTCTGTGTGTAATGACTCTATATAATAGATGTGGTCACTTTATGGATTGAATTACTGAAATAAAGTCACTTTTTGATGATCTCATTCATTCAGATGCCACTGTAGATTGTGTTAGAAAGTTTTCCAATTATAGTGAGGAAATGGGATTCTTCACCTAATGCAGTGATGGCGCAATGATCATCTATCGCGCTGATTGGTGGAGGGCAGATCCAGTGGGTTTCTTGCTCGCAGAGCCAGGACAGGAGGGCGGCCGGATATTGGTGGGGTGAAGGGTCCTTGTGGTCTCAGGACCATCAATCAGTAAGTGGTGGCTTATCCTGGCAATACTGTTTAGAACCTTGTATACTAAATTGGAATCCCCCCCCCCCCAATAAAGTTAAATTCCCGTCTGATAAAGCAATGGTGAATCATTGGGGAATGGTGAATTTGATTGGTGGGGTCCGGCCTCTGGGACCTTCTTTGATTTTGCAAATGAGGATCTGCAGCAGTAAGTAGATTGGTTGTTGGGGCGTCGTGATCTGTCCCCTTCACCCTCAGAATTTGTGGGGGTCCCCGGCTATGAGAAAGTGACAGCATATAACTTCATTATCCAGAATGAGAAAACCCAATCAGCCATAAGTCACGGCATGGCAAACTCCATAATCAAGACAAGAGCAACCTAGCAAGTGACCAGTACCCTGCTGCTGCTGCAGAACCTCATGATCATGGTGCCTGGTGTATGTAGGGTGAGTGTCCTGGAGTGACCTTGGCTGGAGCAGTAATCCTCTGCTTCTCGTGACCTTCATGTGATCACTGACGTTCTCTTCTCTGGGATACAAGATCCTCGCAGGGTCCAGGGATCGGCTGCTGCAGCGCTTCTTACTATAATTCGCTGCTTTACAGTTCACTTTTGTATTTTGGTATTTTTTTATTTTTATTTTTTGCTGGGTTCCCATCACCATATAAAAAACGAAGATTTCCATCCATATTGTGTCCGTACGGCATTTTGTATCTCTGCACGGAGCATAAGGCTATGATCACACTGCGCGTGTTTGATCCATTTTTGCATGGAAATCAGATCACTTTCTGTGATCCCCAGCAAAATCAATGAATTTTCAGAGACGCTGTTCAGACGCTGCATTTATTACTGTTCTGTTTTTTGGGGCAGAAAATCCATCCAGAAAAAGCATCCAGAAAAAGCATCCAGAAAACCCATCCAGAAAAAGCATGAGTGTCAATAAGTGGTGGAGTTATTTCGTCTCCGTTTTTCCCCTTGAAACCGTTATTAATGGGGGGGAAAAAATATCAGTCAAAAACAGGTGATGCGTGTTGTGTGATGCGCGTTGTGTGAAAATAAAACATCCAGTTTTGCTGCTGAAAGACACAAAAACTGATCAAAAACACAGTCTGAACATGGCCTGATGGATGATGATGCCGACATGTCCATGTATGAATCTTTCATCTGAATTAACCCTTTGATTTGCAATCATCGTGTTGTCCATTGGACTATACACACCGCACACTGACGACCCGCGCCCTGAAAATACGTCTGGACGAGCCCAAAGGTTTTTTGCGCTGTGGCATAGAAACCTCACTGTACTGTATGTGTTACACAACTATTTCCGGCCAACACAGTGCATGTCCTAACCCAAATGTGTACAAAGCCCTGCGAATCAGCGGACTAGTCCAGATGACCCAGGAGGTCCTTTCCAGCTCTACCATTCTATGAATTGTGGCTATAACACAGACTGTCATATGTGACCACTACACGGTTGTGTGAATAAGCCCTTATTGATGTTACGCTATAAAAGCCGCTCCAGCCTCCATCGCCCTGAAGATAAACCCCCCCATCTTTCACGCGCTGCAGGATTGTGGATCCCCAAATGTTCTGATACCTTACAATGCGTTGCAGTGTTAAATCCATGTCTAATAGTTCAGGAACATCGGCCTCTTGTGGTCTCTGCCCTGCAGCAATGCTCGTACCATGATCTGGTCCAGTTATAGCGGCACAGTACATGTCGGATCATCCGGAGATGGAGCCGCATTCAAAGTGGAGATCCGGTGTCAGGTGTGGCCTCATTGGTTCCTTGTGTTTGGTCTCCAGAACACTCAATGTTCACTTGCTGCGAGTTCTGTGAGGTCACCTATGGACAAGGGGTCGATGGCTGGAGATGTGGAGTCCGATCACTCACACAATCGCCGGACTCAATTTGGTTGCAAATTTGCATTGAAATTCGACAAATGGTTTCAATTTAAAAGTCCACGTAGATTTGTTCTTTACGTTTTTTTACAGAATCTCTGGACTGAATATCTCCATGTGCAGTAGATCTTTATCTATAGTGTATCAGTGTGTTCAGATACATTGAAAATACAGCACTGAAAGGTTAGTTGTGGCCTAACACAAGTCACAGGATGGAGACTTTCATGATCTGCAAATGATGAAAAAATGGAAACAAAATTTACCAAACATCTTGATTTTAGTATGAAGTTATGAGCAGCACGTGTGGAAATCCCAGCACTTACAGCCTCGGCCACAGTCATTGAAGTTATTAATGGTCGTCTCAGGAAGGCTCTGTTCAATGGACTTGGGTGAATTCTCAAGATCTGCTGCTGGCAGCTCCTTGTGCAATGACTGACCAATGACATCCCAGATGTGCTTGATGGGAGACAAGTCTGGAGACACTGCATGGGTCCAGAGATGCTGCAGCCATGAGAGATGGGTCCGGAGAAGCGGCAGCCACGGGAGATGGGTCTGGATGCGCTGCAGTCAGGGGAGATGGGTGCGGAGAAGTGGCAGCCATGGGAGACTGGTCCGGAGACGCTGCAGCCACGGGAGACAGGTCCAGAGACGCGGGAGACTGGTCTGGAGACGCCATTGCTCCTCCGTTCCAGACTCCATTGCTCCTCCGTTGCAGACGCCATTGCTCCTCCGTTCCAGGCGCCATTGCTCCTCCGTTCCAGGCGCCATTGCTCCTCCGTTCCAGACTCCATTGCTCCTCCGTTCCAGACTCCATTGCTCCTCCGTTCCGGACGCCATTGCTCCTCCGTTCCGGACGCCATTGCTCCTCCGTTCCGGACGCCATTGCTCCTCCGTTCCGGACGCCATTGCTCCTCCGTTCCGGGCGCCATTGCTCCTCCGTTCCAGACGCCATTGCTCCTCCGTTCCAGACGCCATTGCTCCTCCGTTGCAGACGCCATTGCTCCTCCGTTGCAGACGCCATTGCTCCTCCGTTGCAGGCGCCATTGCTCCTCTGTTCCAGGCGCCATTGCTCCTCCGTTCCAGGCGCCATTGCTCCTCCGTTCCAGGCGCCATTGCTCCTCCGTTCCAGGCGCCATTGCTCCTCCGTTCCAGGCGCCATTGCTCCTCCGTTCCGGACTCCATTGCTCCTCCGTTCCGGACTCCATTGCTCCTCCGTTCCGGACGCCATTGCTCCTCCGTTCCGGGCGCCATTGCTCCTCCGTTCCGGGCGCCATTGCTCCTCCGTTCCAGGCGCCATTGCTCCTCCGTTCCAGGCGCCATTGCTCCTCCGTTCCGGACGCCACTGCTCCTCCGTTCCGGACGCCACTGCTCCTCCGTTCCGGACGCCACTGCTCCTCCGTTCCGGACGCCACTGCTCCTCCGTTCCGGACGCCACTGCTCCTCCGTTCCAGGCGCCATTGCTCCTCCGTGCCGGACGCCACTGCTCCTCCGTTCCGGACGCCCATTGCTCCTCCGTTCCGGACGCCCATTGCTCCTCCGTTCCGGACGCCCATTGCTCCTCCGTTCCGGACGCCACTGCTCCTCCGTTCCAGACGCCACTGCTCCCTCCGTTCCAGACGCCACTGCTCCTCCGTTCCAGACGCCACTGCTCCTCCGTTCCGGACGCCACTGCTCCTCCGTTCCGGACGCCACTGCTCCTCCGTTCCGGACGCCACTGCTCCTCCGTTCCAGACGCCATTTCCATCTTGTGATGGCCTTTGAGCAGTGGCAGGAGTTCAGTGGAGCTGCGTCTCTGTCTTTTGAGCACCGCAGTGCAAGAAGTGCATAAGGATCCCCTCATTTTTTCGTTGCTCATCCTAAAATGCTTAATAATGCCTCGTGACTTGTCCAGTAGTTGTGTGATGCAGTTTCTTCCTTTATGCTTCTATGTGCAGTCATTTTGGTAGTAGGAACCTGCTTTATAGATGAGTGGCCCCCGACCCTCTCGGGCCCCTGAGCCGCTGCACCAGTGCTGTGTCCTGAGTGAATAGAACCAGATCTTGGTGAAGAATTAGTGTAATCATTTGCAGATCATGGACTCGTCTCCATCCCGTCCTTTCCACATTTCCGTCACTTCTCTGTTTTCTGTCGATCTTTCTGGATGTAACATTTCCTTTCTTCCCTCTTGTTTTCTATCTCGCTCTTCCATTCTCTTCTCGGTAAATAGGAGCGGGCGGAGGGGCAGAGGTATATTTCTGGCATTTTGCTAGCAATTATTTCATAGCCTCAGGGAAGAATAGGAAGACGCTATCTGTGAACCGCCGGGTGACGAGACCTTCTTCACAAAATGGTGCAGTCCTAATTTAATGTGGATTTATTGCTTTTTTTTTTCTTTTTTTTTTTGTTCGGCAGATTTGCTAATAGGGTTTTTTTTACCTCGGCTGCACAGATTTTTAATGAAAACCAGAATCCCGCTTTACCTTGAAAAGGGAGAGTTCAAAGTGTTTGGCGGCGCGGCTCGTGCCGGGTAAATATTGCTCTCGGGTTTAGCGCAGGAAGTTAATTGTTACTTTTCAAAACTTAAATTTAGCCCAAATGGTAAAAATCTGTAAATTTCATATTTTCTGCTTACTGGTGGAAGTTTGGGGAATAATTGGGTATTTTGGCCATAAACCTATAAGGTACATAGTGGTGTGAAAAGATTCCTGATTTCTTATTCTTTTACATGTTGATCACTTACATGTTTCAGATCACCAAATTTAGAAAAGGCTTTATAACCTTTTTCAGGCTGATAATCTCAATTACTTTGTTTCTCATTTGTTCCTGAATTTCTTTGGATCGCGGCATGATGTTCGGCTTATGAGGATCTTTTGGTCCACTTCACTTTGTCAGGCAGGTCTTGTAAAAGAATAAGAAATCACTTTAATAAGACCTGCCTGACAAAGTGAAGTAGATCAAAAGATCCTCATAAACTAAAGATCCACAGGAATTCAGGAACAAATGAGAAACAAAGTCATTGAGATTATCAGTCCAGAAATGGTTATAAATCAATTTATATGTTTCAGATCACCAGATATAGAAGTGTCAAACATGTAAAAGAATAAGAAATCACTTTAATATGTTTGACACTTCTATATCTGGTGATCTGAAACATATAAATTGATTTTATAACCATTTCTGGACTGATAATCTCAATGACTTTGTTTCTCATTTGTTCCTGAATTCCTGTGGATCTTTAGTTTATGAGGATCTTTTGATCTACTTCACTTTGTCAGGCAGGTCCTATTTAAGTGATTTCTTGATTGAGAACAGGTATGGCAATAATCAGGCCTGTGTGTGGCGATGGAAATTGAACTCCGCTCCCTAAAGACGTGATAAACCACAGTTAATTTATGTTTTAAGGGCGGGCAATCACTTTTTCACACAAGGCCCTGTAGGTTTGGATTTCTTTTTCCCTTGCTAACAAAGATCTTCTTTTTAGAAACTGCCTTTTGTGATTTCTTGTTATCTTTGTCTAAAAGGGGCCCTCCGCTTGGAGGGGATTGTCTGTTTTCTGTGCAGGGATCCTCCTATACATTGGGTACATTTTGTAAGCTTGTAGCAGAACATGTGACTATTTGCATTTTCAAAACAAAAGGTTAAATAAAAATAATTTTTTATGTTGCAGCAGAATTCATATTTAATGTTGCCATTTGGAGGAATTTGACTGCAGGGAGATGTTAAGTCCAGAATGGCGCCCCCTGTAGACATGATTATTTAGTGGTGACCAGAGGGGGCGCTGTTCAATTCTGGTGATTTCCATTGATGGATCATGTGGTGTGAGGTCAATGACACGTGTTGGATGATGGATTTGTGTGAAGGAGGAAAACACAAAGTCCAGGCTCTTTTTTTTGGCTCTTGGAGCTGTGAAACGGAAGAGATTTATTGCCACCTTTTAGATGTGAGTTCACATTTCTTGAATTCTGCAATTCCCGGCCAGAGAGAAAGGAAGGGGGAGACTGAATCCATTGGATTTGCAGAGTGAAGAGGGGGGGGGGGGGATCTGCACATTGTAAAGGCTGTGATTTGTGATAGAGATGCGGTGTCCTCACAATATCCTCATTTAATAATAAAACCAAGAGCGGGCGATGCAAGGAGAGCGGGCGGGCGATGCAAGGAGAGCGGGCGGGCGATGCACGGAGAGCGGGCGGGCGATGCACGGAGAGCGGCCGGGAGATGCACGGAGGGCGGGCGGGCGATGCACGGAGGGCGGGCGATGCACGGAGAGCGGGCGGGCGATGCACGGAGAGCGGGCGATGCACGGAGAGCGGGCGGGCGACGCACGGAGGGCGGGCGATGCACGGAGAGCGGGCGGGCGATGCACGGAGGGAGAGCGGGCGATGCACGGAGAGCGGGCGGGCGACGCACGGAGAGCGGGCGGGCGACGCACGGAGAGCGGGCGGGCGATGCACGGAGAGCGGGCGGGTGATGAACGGAGAGCGGGCGGGTGATGCACGGAGGGAGGGCGGGCGATGCACGGAGGGAGGGCGGGCGATGAACGGAGAGCGGGCGGGTGATGCACGGAGGGAGGGCGGGCGATGCACGGAGAGCGGGCGGGCGATGCACGGAGAGCGGGCGGGCGATGCACAGAGAGCGGGCGGGCGATGCACGGAGGGCGGGCGGGCGATGCACGGAGGGCGGGCGGGCGATGCACGGAGAGCGGGCGACGCATGGAGGGCGGGCGACGCACGGAGGGCGGGTGGGCAATGTTCAGTGTATCAAGGAAATGTTTCTGGCGGATTCAGAATTGCTTGAAATGATCACATTGAGCCAGATCTGAACCATTTGTGAATGTGACGTGTAAGGCTGGTTTCACACTGCAGTTTTTTCCCTGATCAGGTTCCATCAGGTTTGTGTACCAAAACCAGGAGAGGAATTTGCAGAGAAAAACTATAATTGAAAGATTGACCCCTGTTCTGAGTTTTGGAGATGCTCCTGGTTTTGGCACACAAACTGGATGGAACCTGATCAGGGAAAAAACTGCAGTGTGAAATCAGCCTAACTGCAGTCCAACGGGCCCCTGTGCAAAATTTTGACCTGAGGTCAGATGTGTGGGCCCTTGTAGCTTTCTAAATCCAATAAAGAAATGTGTGTTGTCCCCCCCCCTCTTCATTCTGTTCTAATAGTCCCCCATCCTGTACTAATGCCCCCCTCTATGGTAAATATCATCTTGTGACACCCCCCCTCCCTCCCCATCCTGGCATATGTGTCCTTGGGGGTTGGGCCTGTTGGATGTGCAAACACGCGAAACAGCTGTTGTCCTTGTGTGCTGTGCAATTTTGTCATTCCCCCACACACACACACACACTCGCGTCGTGCAGTTTTTATGCTGTTTTGAATTGGATGAAGGTTTTTATCCTGGAGCTGTACCACTGATGACTTCTGTTGTGGATATGTCACTCATCCTGGCTTATATGCTCTTTATCCCAGGCCGCTTCCTGCTTGATGCGTCTCACATCCAGAGCCTTTTTGGTATAATTGTTTTCCACTTTGGGCCCCTTCCTGGTAAATGTCACCCCATCCTGGTATATATATTCCCCATTTTGGCATATATCCCCTTTACCCTGAGCCCCATCCTGACTTGTATTTGTCCCCTCCCCCCTTGGCCAAATCTTCGAACAGCGCGATCTGCAGGCCGGATTTCTACATCAACGCATATGATTTAAACAAGGTGAAGCAGCAGACATTGGGGACAACAAAGCTACAGACCGGCAGAGGGCAAAAGCGACTCTCCACTGACCGGGATGACCGTCATCTTATTCCAGTGTCACTCAGCAACCGCAGGATGCTATCATATGACCTACAAAAGAAATGGCAAATGGCAGCTGGGGTGAAGTGCACGGCAAGAACAGTTGGTAACAGGCTCCTAGAGGAAGGGTAAAGCTAGAAAAAAGCCTTTCATCAATGAGAATCAAAGGAGAGCCAGGCTGAAGATTGCCAAACACCATAAGGATTGGACCATAGAGGACTGGAGTAATGTCATCTTCTCTGATGAGTCTAATTTTCAGCTTTGCCCAACACCTGGTCGTGTAATGGTTAGACGGAGACCTGGAGAGGAGTCCAAGCCACAGTGTCTTGCACCCACTGTGAAATTTGGTGGAGGATCGGTGATGATCTGGGGATACTCCAGCAAGGCTGGAATTGGTCAGGTTAATCTTTGCGAAGGACGAATGAATCAATACAAGGTTATCATTGAAAACCACTCGCTTCCTTCTGCTCAGGCAATGTTCCCCAACTCTGAGGACAATGCCCCATGCCCCACAGCTAAGTCAATCAATGTGTGGATGCAGGAGCACCACATCAAGACCCTGTCATGACCAGCCCAATCTCCAGACCTGAACCCCATCGAAAACCTCTGGAATGTAATCAAGAGGAAGATGGATAGTCACTAGCCATCAAATAAAGAAGAACTGCTTACATTACTGTGCCAGGAGCGGCATGAGGGCACCCATAAGCCGCGTGATAGACTGGAGGAAAGCAGCCAAGATGTATGAAAGCTGTGATTACAAATCATGGGTATTCCACCAAATATTAATGTCTGAACTCTTCCTGAGTTAAAACATTAGTATTGTTGTTTCTAAATGAATAAGAACTTGTTTTCTTTGTATTATTTGAGGTCTGATGTTTCTTTTTTATTATTTTGACAATTTCTCATTTGCTGCAAATAAATAGAAAGATTTTAGCTTTGAATTTTGGAGATTATAGGATAAAAGAACAAGGGACATGTTCAAAAGTATAAAGCGAAAAATCAGAGAAACTGAACATTTTGCAATGGTCTCATCATTTTTGCCAGAGCTGTGCATATATATATCTCCCCTCCTGGGCCATGTCCCCTGTCCTGCCATATGTCCTTTTCCTGGGCTCCATCCTGGTATATTTATTTCCCATTCTGGTATATATGTCTCCTCTCCTGGGCCCTGGCCGGCAGCGTGTATTGCAGTCGTGCAGCTGGATGTGCATCCTCGCACACATCCTGGGGTCGGCCGGCTCCGTTCACCCCTGGGCCCAGCTATGACCACATTCGTTACGCCCTTGGTGACACATTGGAATGATTTGGAATATGTTGCAGCTTATACTCCTCAGCCATGTGCTGAATTGCCCGTTAGCCTGTATAGCGTGTTGGGAGTTGTAGTAGTTCTGGGAATGAAATTATTAACACATGTATTTTGCATATTTTTTTTAGTAATTCTCTCAATTTCACATAACGTTCTGCTTTTTCTTTTGTCTCCACAGAGAATATTCAATTCCTTCATCTACACCGAGAAGATTTCAAATGGTGAAAGTGAAGTCCAACAGGTAAATTCACAGATTGGGTCAAGATTTGTGCAAATTTGCATCTTCTTTCCATACAATGTATCACGTCGTCTTCTAGATCTTGTCCTGTGAGGTCCAAAAAAGAGACACTGGAGCCAAACAAATGTCATACTTCATACTGCAGACTTTACACCTATTTACTAAAGATAAAATTAAATGTTTACATTCTTTACTATTTATTTGATTTAATTAACTGCTGTACAGTAATACTGCCCCTATATACAAGAATATAACTACTATAATACTGCCCCTATATACAAGAATATAACTACTATAATACTGCCCCTATATACAGGAATATAACTACTATAATACTGCTCCTATATACAAGAATATAACTACTATAATACTGCTCCTATATACAAGAATATAACTACTATAATACTGCTCCTATATACAAGAATATAACTACTATAATACTGCCCCTATATACAAGAATATAACTACTATAATACTGCTCCTATATACAGGAATATAACTACTATAATACTGCTCCTATATACAAGAATATAACTACTATAATACTGCCCCTATATACAAGAATATAACTACTATAATACTGCCCCTATATACAAGAATATAACTACTATAATACTGCTCCTATATACAAGAATATAACTACTATAATACTGCCCCTATATACAAGAATATAACTACTATAATACTGCTCCTATGTACAAGAATATAACTACTATAATACTGCTCCTATGTACAAGAATATAACTACTATAATACTGCTCCTATATACAGGAATATAACTACTATAATACTGCTCCTATATACAAGAATATAACTACTATAATACTGCCCCTATATACAAGAATATAACTACTATAATACTGCTCCTATATACAAGAATATAACTACTATAATACTGCCCCTATATACAAGAATATAACTACTATAATACTGCTCCTATATACAGGAATATAACTACTATAATACTGCCCCTATATACAAGAATATAACTACTATAATACTGCTCCTATATACAAGAATGTAACTACTATAATACTGCCCCTATATACAAGAATATAACTACTATAATACTGCCCCTATATACAAGAATATAACTACTATAATACTGCTCCTATATACAAGAACATAACTACTATAATACTGCTCCTATATACAAGAATATAACTACTATAATACTGCTCCTATATACAGGAATATAACTACTATAATACTGCCCCTATATACAAGAATATAACTACTATAATACTGCCCCTATATACAAGAATATAACTACAATAATACTGCCCCTATATACAAGAATATAACTACTATAATACTGCTCCTATATACAAGAATATAACTACTATAATACTGCTCCTATATACAAGAACATAACTACTATAATACTGCTCCTATATACAAGAATATAACTACTATAATACTGCTCCTATAAACAAGAATATAACTACTATAATACTGCCCCTATATACTAAGAATATATAAACTACTATAATACTGCCCCTATATACAAGAATATAACTACTATAATACTGCCCTATATACAAGAATATAACTACTATAATACTGCTCCTATATACAAGAATATAACTACTATAATACTGCCCCTATATACAAGAATATAACTACTATAATACTGCCCTATATACAAGAATATATCTACTCTAATACTGCTCCTATATACAAGAATATAATCTACTTAATACTGCCCCTATATACAAGAATATAACTACTATAATACTGCTCCTATATACAAGAATATAACTACTATAATACTGCCCTATATACAAGAATATAACTACTATAATACTGCCCCTATATACAAGAATATAACTACTATAATACTGCCCTATATACAAGAATATAACTACTATAATACTGCTCCTATATACAAGAATATAATCTACTAATACTGCTCCGACTACTTATACTAAGATATAACTATAATACCTATACAAGATATAACTACTTAATATGCCTATATACAAGAATATAACTACTATAATACTGCCCCTATATACAAGAATATAACTACTATAATACTGCTACATAATACTACTATACCTATATACAAGAATATAACTACTTATAATACTGCTCCTATATACAAGAATATAACTACTATAATACTGCCCTATATACAAGAATATAACTACTATAATACTGCCCTATATACAAGAATATATATAATATGCCATATACAGTAATTAATACATACGTCTCTTATATCACAATAATAACTACTATAATACTGCTCCTATATACAAGAAGATACTATAATACTGCCTATATACAGAATAATACTATTGCTCCTATATACAAGAATATAACTACTATAATATACTGCTCCTATATACAAGAAATAACTACTATAATACTGCCCCTATATACAAGAAATTATAACTACTATAATTAACTGCCCTATATACAAGAATATACTATATCTATATACAAATAACTAATAATACTGCCCTATATACAAGAATATAACTACTATAATACTGCTCCTATATACAAGAATATAACTACTATAATACTGCTCCTATATACAAGAATATAACTACTATAATACTGCCCCTATATACAAGAATATTACAAATAGCCCCTTACAGACTATAACTAATAATACTGCTCCCTATATACAAGAAATAACTACTATAATACTGCTCCTATATACAAGAAACTATAACTACTATCTAATACTGCACCATTCTATATATACAAGAATTACTTTAACTGCTATACAATATAATATACTGCCCCTATATACAAGAATATAACTACTATAATACTGCTCCTATATACAAGAATATAACTACTATAATACTGCCCCTATATACAAGAATATAACTACTATAATACTGCCCCTATATACAAATAATATATAACTCCCTATAACAAGATATACATAAATACTGCTCCTATATACAAGAAATAACTACTATAATACTGCCCCTATATACAAGAATATAACTACTATAATACTGCCGCCCAGATATATACTAAACTGCCTATATACAGAATATAACTACTATAATACTGCCCTATATACAAATAATCTATACAACTACTATAATACTGCTCCTATATACAAGAATATAACTACTATAATACTGCCCTATATACAAGAATTAACTACTATAATACTGCCCTATATACAAGAATATAACTACTATAATCCCGCTCCTATAATACAAGAATATAACTACTATAATACTGCCCCTATATACAAGAATATAACTACTATAATACTGCCCCTATATACAAGAATATAACTACTATAATACTGCCCCTATATACAAGAATATAACTACTATAATACTGCTCCTATATACAAGAATATAACTACTATAATACTGCTCCTATATACAAGAATATAACTACTATAATACTGCCCCTATATACAAGAATATAACTACTATAATGCCTTTAGAATAGGTAAGTAACATTTAAAGTTGTAGTGGGTGCTGTCACATACTCATTTCAGCGAGAGGATGTCAGCTGGGTTTGGATTCCATAGATTCCATATTTTTTAGTTGTGTTTATTTAAAATCTGAAGGTAAAATGAATTTTATCATTTGGAGCTTTTAAAAAATAAATAAATAAATGTGTTCAGCCTTCTCCCAGCCTGGCAGCGGTTGGCGGGGCCTGTGTCTCCGGTTGGCGGGGCCTGTGTCCTGCGGTTGGCGGGGCCTGTGTCCTGCGGTTGGCGGGGCCTGTGTCCTCCGGTTGGCGGGGCCTGTGTCCTCCGGTTGGCGGGGCCTGTGTCCTCCGGTTGGCGGGGCCTGTGTCCTCCGGTTGGCGGGGCCTGTGTCCTCCGGTTGGCGGGGCCTGTGTCCTCCGGTTGGCGGGGCCTGTGTCCTCCGGTTGGCGGGGCCTGTGTCCTCCGGTTGGCGGGGCCTGTGTCCTCCGGTTGGCGGGGCCTGTGTCCTCCGGTTGGCGGGGCCTGTGTCCTCCGGTTGGCGGGGCCTGTGTCCTCCGGTTGGCGGGGCCTGTGTCCTCCGGTTGGCGGGGCCTGTGTCTCCGGTTGGCGGGGCCTGTGTCTCCGGTTGGCGGGGCCTGTGTCGCCGGTTGGCGGGGCCTGTGTCGCCGGTTGGCGGGGCCTGTGTCGCCGGTTGGCGGGGCCTGTGTCGCCGGTTGGCGGGGCCTGTGTCGTCGGTTGGCGGGGCCTGTGTCGCCGGTTGGCGGGGCCTGTGTCGCCGGTTGGTATTCCCCCAGAGTGTTAAAGATCTTGTTACTAAAATGTTTGCAGACCCCTGACCTTAAGAATTTGAGCCCAATGAGCTGCCGTGGGTCAGGAAGGGTTAATGCACTTGTCTTAAAAACACAGTTTTCCCTGAGCAGGCCCCGTAATATAAGACTGTGTAAACTGAGCCCGATGACTTCACCAGGACTGGCAGCGCCATCTTTCAGTGCAGTGAGAGCCCGGATTTTACTGGCCAGATGGAGGATAAACAAGGAGGATGAAGTTTGTCATTCAACACAGTTTAATGGCCGCCACAGATTGACTGCAGTGTGTAAAGAGGTCAGGCCTCAGTAAGTTTTACTAACTTGCTGCATTAAGTTGTAATGACACAACAGCCGCTGTTCTCTTACAGAAACATGATCGGTGCAAATTACAGCGCCTTATTCCAGAGGCCTCCAACATTGTAGCTGGGAATGCATCAACTGCTTTCAATGTCCAGGATCAGAAACCGCACCACCCCTGTGTACAGGTTGGGTCTGGTACTGCAGCTCATCTGCTGGTTAAGCTGCAATGCAACACGAGCCATAAACAGGTTGAGTTCAGGTTCTGGAAGAAGGCAGCCAAGTTCATTTTTTGCAAGGATTTTAATGATTTAATTTAGAGGGTTTTTTTTCTTTCAGAATTTTACAAAAGTTACCAAAGAGTTGGGAATTTTATAAAACAAAGAAATACCCATTAAGTAAAATGGCAGCACGGTGGCTCAGTGGTTAGCACTGTATGGTGGCTCAGTGGTTAGCACTGTATGGTGGCTCAGTGGTTAGCACTGTATATGGTGGCTCAGTGGTTAGCACTGTATACGGTGGCTCAGTGGTTAGCACTGTATATGGTGGCTCAGTGGTTAGCAGTGTATGGTGGCTCAGTGGTTAGCACTGTATATGGTGGCTCAGGGGTTAGCACTGTATATGGTTGCTCAGTGGTTAGCACTGTATATGGTGTCTCAGTGGTTAGCACTGTATACGGTGGCTCAGTGGTTAGCACTGTATACGGTGGCTCAGTGGTTAGCACTGTGTATGGTGGCTCAGTGGTTAGCACTGTATATGGTGGCTCAGTGGTTAGCACTGTATATGGTGGCTCAGTGGTTAGCACTGTATATGGTGGCTCAGTGGTTAGCACTGTATACGGTGGCTCAGTGGTTAGCACTGTGTATGGTGGCTCAGTGGTTAGCACTGTATATGGTGGCTCAGTGGTTAGCACTGTGTATGGTGGCTCAGTGGTTAGCACTGTATATGGTGGCTCAGTGGTTAGCACTGTATGGTGGCTCAGTGGTTAGCACTGTATATGGTGGCTCAGTGGTTAGCACTGTGTATGGTGGCTCAGTGGTTAGCACTGTATATGGTGGCTCAGTGGTTAGCACTGTATATGGTGGTTAGCACTGTATACGGTGGCTCAGTGGTTGGCACTGTATACGGTGGCTCAGTGGTTAGCACTGTATATGGTGGCTCAGTGGTTAGCACTGTATACGGTGGCTCAGTGGTTAGCACTGTATACGGTGGCTCAGTGGTTGGCACTGTATATGGTGGCTCAGTGGTTAGCACTGTATACGGTGGCTCAGTGGTTAGCACTGTATATGGTGGCTCAGTGGTTAGCACTGTATACGGTGGCTCAGTGGTTGGCACTGTATACGGTGGCTCAGTGGTTAGCACTGTATATGGTGGCTCAGTGGTTAGCAGTGTATACGGTGGCTCAGTGGTTAGCACTGTATATGGTGGCTCAGTGGTTAGCACTGTATATGGTGGCTCAGTGGTTAGCACTGTATACGGTGGCTCAGTGGTTAGCACTGTATACGGTGGCTCAGTGGTTGGCACTGTATATGGTGGCTCAGTGGTTAGCACTGTATACGGTGGCTCAGTGGTTAGCACTGTATACGGTGGCTCAGTGGTTAGCACTGTATACAGTGGCTCAGTGGTTAGCACTGTATACGGTGGCTCAGTGGTTGGCACAGTATACGGTGGCTCAGTGGTTGGCACTGAATACGGTGGCTCAGGGTTTGGCACTACAGTATTACAGCTCAATTGGGATAGAGTTTATGATGTATGTTAGAGTGATGTGGATTAGTGGCGCTGTATTAGTGAATAAATAATATCATGCACCATTCCAAAATGCTATATATGTCCCCAATCCTCTTCATAAGGTAAAGATCATCTTCGGAGCTGTCTGGTCTTGTGGGTGTTTTTCTGCTTTTAATTGCCGTCTTTCTTTTCTGCTTCGTGTGTATGCTGCGTCCTACATCATCCAACCCGTGTCCTCTGTCGTACTCCTCCGCACTTCTCTCAGCCCTTTGAGGGCAGAGCAAAGTACTGTAATGCGCAGGTGTGCGGAAAGGTCAGAGAACCTCCACGCATGCGCACTACAATACTTTGTCTTCCCTTGGCAGGGCACAGAAGTGTGTGTGCAGGAGCGTAATGGAGGACACTGCTTGGTGTGGATGACGCATCCTATGTCTTTCACACAGAGGAGGACGGCACCGAAGCAAAACCAGTGATACCCATCAGATTGGACCGCCCCATAAGCGAGTATAATAAAAGCTGTTTTTTATAATATACAGATTGGCTTGGAGTTATTTTTTTTTATATAAGGCCTTACTGTGGCCACATTTGCTATGGGGATAAACCTGATGACAAGTTCTCTAAGAGTCCACCCATTGATGAGCCTGTATCAGCTGGACATGGTCAGTCCGGGGTCTTCAGCATCTGGTTGTTTGCTGAAATCTTGGAAAAGTAAAAGCCAAATGATACAGCAGCAACAGCAGCAGCAGCAGCAGCAGCAGCAACAGCAGCAGCAACAGCAGCAACAGCAGCAGCAACAGCAGCAACAGCAGCAACAGCAGCAACAGCAGCAACAGCAGCAACAGCAGCAACAGCAGCAACAGCAGCAACAGCAGCAACAGCAGCAACAGCAGCAACAGCAGCAACAGCACCAGCAGCACCAGCAGCACCAGCAGCACCAGCAGCACCAGCAGCACCAGCAGCACCAGCAGCACCAGCAGCACCAGCAGCACCAGCAGCACCAGCAGCACCCCTACACAAAGCTGGAGTCTCTAAGAATCAGCTATAATAAATGAGGGGGACCCCATGCCGTTTTGTTCTTTTTTTAAATGTAAATAAATAATTTAACGTTGCATGGGGTCCCCCATATTTTTGATCCCCAGCACAGACAAATCACAGAGCTGAGCCCACACTGTATGTTTTACATTGGCTTGGTATCAAAATTGTGGGGGATTCTGTGACATTTTTATTTTTTATTTTATTTTTTACACTAGTGTCTATACGGCAGCCAATCACAGATGCCGGCACAAAGGGTGTCTGACTGCAGCCAATCACAGATGCCGGCACAGAGGGTAGCCAGCCAGGGAATGTGCATGAGGCTTAATGAGCAAACCTGGGAGCGGTGTGAGAGCAGTGCGGATGCGCGGTATGATTTAGCTGCTGTTGATCCCTATTTCGCCTCCTGTTTCAGCCCCCTAGCCACCCTTTTATAGCACAGATGTTCGGGTCCCCATAGATTTACATGGGGTTCGGGGTCCAGACCAAGATTTGATGTCCTTGAACATCCATGGATTTGCCTATCTCTATTCAGGATATATCCCAGACTTCCAAGGACAGTGTCCCAAATTTGGGACTGTCCTGCTGGATTTGGGAGAGGTTGGGAGCAATGCTCATGTACAGCCACACTACTGCTGACGTATAGGATGTATAGGCGCCTATAAGTGTACTTGGGCGCAGTGGAGTAACTTGAAGCTCAGGGGCCCTGATGCAAAAGCTCCAATGGGGCCCCCAATTATTGCAAATCTTTACTAGCAGTAGTCTTTTTCTATTAGGCCACAGGAACATTTGAGGCCCCCTAGGTTCCAGGGCCCGGGTGTGATTGCCACCCCTGCACCTGTTGTTGTTACACCCCTCCTTGGGCGATCCCATACCAGGTAAATTCTGACTTGAGTTAGGAAACCCTTCCAGATGGGTGGGGGTGGAAGCCGATGAGGGGACAGGTAGACCCCCCTTGATTTGCCACAGTTAGTATTGACTGTAGCATTTACCTCCGATCCAAGCCATTAGCCATTTATCAGCAGCCGGGATCGGAGTCATCTCTGATCCTGACCATTAGAGCTGGGTGAAGGCTGTTTAGTGCTATCTGCATTTGTAAATGATGACCGTACATCGTGTCCGGGGACTTGTATACTATTGTGACCGTGGTATTGGCTATTAGGGGTTGAATGGGGGATGATGTTGGTGCGGTACGTGGACGCTGCAGCCTCGGCAGTTACTGACTTCACTTATTATTTTTTTTGCTGTTTCCCCTTTATTTTGTAAATCGCTCAGATTTATCACGTGCCAAAATCTCCTCCTGTATTTTTACCATTTAATTTAAATTCGTTTCCGTTTGGCTATAGGATTAAGGTCGGAGTGTTGATATCTTTAGGGCTTTACACCCGCTCGCTGGAGGTTATTTATGGGAGACTCTTAACCTGTTTGTTCCTCATCAACGATTGCTATTAAGTATTCACCACAGAGACCGGCTCCCCGGCTGCTCGGTGTAGGATGCGTAAATCTTTCCCATAAAGCGCTTGTCCTGCCTGTAAATATCACATTTGTTGTATGGATCAAGAAAAAGCAGCCATACTTAAAGGGATGTCAGGACGATCATTGATGGCCCATCCTTGGAATCTGATGGTGATCTGACACCCGCCTCCATCAGCTGTGCTCACCGGTCCCATGACGGTTGTATATATAGCTGCTGTTGCTGCTGTTGCGGCTGTTGTTGCTGTTGTGGCTGTTGTGACTGTTGCGGCTGTTGTTGCTGTTGTGGCTGTTGTGGCTGTTGTGGCTGTTGTGGCTGTTGCTGCTGTTGCTGCTGTTGTGGCTGTTGTGGCTGTTGTGGCTGTTGTGGCTGTTGCTGCTGTTGTGGCTGTTGTGACTGTTGTGGCTGTTGTGGCTGTTGTGGCTGTTGTGGCTGTTGTGGCTGTTGCGGCTGTTTGCGGCTGTTGCTGTTGCTGCGGCTGTTGTGGCTGTTGCTGCGGCTGTTGTGGCTGTTGCTGCTGTTGTGGCTGTTGTGGCTGTTGTGGCTGTTGCTGCTGTTGCTGCTGTTGTGGCTGTTGTGGCTGTTGCTGCAGTTGTGGCTGTTGCTGTTGCTGCTGTTGTGGCTGTTGCTGCTGCTGTTGTGGCTGTTGCTGCTGCTGTTGTGGCTGTTGCTGCTGCTGTTGTGGCTGTTGCTGCTGCTGTTGTGGCTGTTGCTGCTGCCGTTGCGGCTGCTGCTGTTGCGGTGGCGGCTGCTGCTGTTGCGGCTGCTGCGGTTTCGGCTGCTGCTGTTGCGCCTCCTGTTGAGGCGGCTGCTGCTGCTGTTGAGGCTTTTGTATTTTTAGTCTTTTTTTTTATGTTTATTATAACTATGAAAAATTACAAAAATTAAATATACAGTAGTAGTAAAAAAAAAAAAAAAAAAAAAATTAAGAACATAATTACCGTATTGTATACATAATATAGTAGCTAAATGCAAAAATAATGTAAACAAAAAAAAATTGACAGTAGTAAAAATGATAAAAAATAATTAAAATACAAAATAAACAATACAATAAATAGCAAAAATAAAAAAATAAAACCTACAGTAGTGTTTTTGTTTTTTTGCTATTTCAGTTATTTATTATCTTTCTAGACATTTGGCTCTAATAAGTAAAACTGTCTTTATTGTTATGGGCCGAGCTCTGGGCACTGTGAAATCCTTCTATCTACAGTATGTAAATGACCAATAAACTGGGTAGTCACAGCCACACCCATTTATCATAAGCCACACCTCTTTGTCAATTAAGGTCCAGTCATAAATCTTCCCCCAAAGTTTATATGACAAATTACATCAAGCAAATCCCCCCCAGACTTGGCCAGAGGCAACTAGGCCACATTTATTGTGCGTTGCCCATAGCAACCAATCAAAGAGCAGCTTTCGTTTTTCAGACAGCTCTGGTGAAATGAAAGATCTGCTGTGATTGGTTGTTATGGTCAACAAAGGCAGTTTTCCTGCTTTGATAATTGAGGCTTACTGGTGTAAACTGAGCGGATGCCCGGTGCATGCTGGGAGTTGTAGATTGATCAGAGGAGGCAGGCTTTCCTCTGTCCTCTGCCCCACCCCCCCTTGTGCTCTGCTTCCCCCCTGTCCTCTGCCCCCCCACCCCCCCCCCCTCCTCTGTCCCACCCCCGTCCTCTGCCCCACCCCCGTCCTCTGCCCCACCCCTGTCCTCTGCCCCACCCCCGTCCTCTGCCCCACCCCCGTCCTCTGCCCACCCCCTCGTCCTCTGCCCCACCCCCTCGTCCTCTGCCCCACCCCTCGTCCTCTGCCCCCACCCCCGTCCTCTGCCCCCACCCCCGTCCTCTGCCCCCACCCCCGTCCTCTGCCCCACCCCCTCGTCCTCTGCCCCTTCCCCTGTCCTCTGCCCCTTCCCCCTGTCGTCTGCTCCCCCCGTCGTCTGCTCCCCCCCCTCGTATCCTCTGACCCACCGCCTGTCCTCTGCCCCCCGTGTCCTCTGCTCCCCCCCCCTCCCCGTGTCCCTGCCTCCTGTCATCTCTGCCCCCTCACCTACCGCCCGTCCTCTGCCCCACTGTCATCTCTGCCCCCCGCCCACCGCCCCTCCTGTGCCCCACTGTCATCTCTGCCCCCTCCCCGTCCACCGCCCGTCCTCTACCCCACTGTCATCTCTGCCCCCCCACCGCCCGTCCTCTAGACCCCCCCCCTCCCGCCCGTCCTCTGCCTCCCCCCTCCCGCCCGTCCTCTGCCTCCCCCTCCCGCCCGTCCTCTGCCTCCCCTCTCCCGCCCGTCCTCTGCCTCCCCCCGCCCGTCCTCTGCCCCCCCGCCCGTCCTCTGCCTCCCCCCGCCCGTCCTCTGCCCCCCCCATCCCCCCGCCCGTCCTCTGCCCATCTCCATACCTATCCCCCCTGTTGTATGCCAGCTGTGGATTCATATTCACAATCCGCTCTAGATAAGATTGAAATCCTTTATTTTTTTGCCTTTGAAATGTCATGTTTTTCATCTGCAGAGGGGTTTTCTTTTGAGATGCAAAGTTTCGGAGGAGCGAGGCCACAGATCAGCTCTGTGCGGGGGGCGGCGGGGAGAATGTGTGCTGCTAAACAAAAAAGGGACGCCTGGGGAAAATTAAGCCAGATAAAAGGAACAGATAGGCCGGATTAAAAAAAAAGAAGAAAAAGAAACGCCTCCCATTGAAAACACAAAAGCAATTGTTATTCAGGGGCTGATTGCGGCACCTCATAAGAGAAATATCGCACCCACTTAATACATTTCCATATTTTAATGCCGTCACATCTCCGCTCGCCGGCCCCCATCCGATATTACCTTGTGTTGTTTGATTTTTAGGGTCACGCAGGCAACATTCTGGCATGAAAATGTTGGTTATTCCGGAATCTGGAGGACCCAACACCTTTTTATTGCACAAGAAGATGGCCACACTGACTTCTAATGAAAATATGTAATACTTCAAATCTGCCTCCGGGGGCACTGCAGGGAAATTGAGCTTTTGCTAATTTAAGTTGACTGCATACTTGCAATATCGGGTACCAGGAGATAGTGGGAGTGAGCGGTGTTATTGGTTGGTGTGACACCTGCCCATGTGGACTTGGTCTGGCATTGCCTTCTGCGCACTACATCATGGACCCAGCCCACTTATTGTTGGTCGTTGTTGGTCGCCTGTGTGCCAGCATTGCTGCCTTGCAGTATTCCGCTTGTCTGTTAGTGGACGTACTTTCCTTGCAGTGTTGGGGGAACAAAGAACCAGAGTATGTTGGGGTGGTGGCAGCTTAGTGGGTACGGCCCAGCATCGCGGACCGGCCACTTATCGGAGCAAGCTCACCTCGCATTGTTGGGGAGTCTATGGGTCATGATGCCCAGGCTTAATCAGTGGGAACACAAGACTGAATGTCACTAATCAAGTAGAGCATGTGGAAGGACATTCCAGGCCATACCCATCAAGGTGGGCATCATGCCCATCGCCCTAGCCAGCCACACCTACTGATTTACATTAACCGATAATGCAAGTATGGCAAAGGTTTGCACCTTTCCAATATCCGCCATAAATGTCCGCCACTTGACCAATGGCTCGGAGCTGAGTTGTCATCATACATGGCGGGCGCCAGCTGTGTTTCACAGCCAACACTTATCAATTAAGGCAGCAGCAAGCGGAGCTCCGGTTCAACCCTTAACTGTTTCCATCAATCATGTAAGTGGTGATATCGCACTGTCCCCGCATTTCGGGCATCCATCACCACGGCACGATCGCGGGTTGCCGGTGGATTGCCGTGGCTGCCGGTGGGTTTACTGAAGGCCTCTGCCTCGGCCATCTCTGCGCCTCTTGCTGCAGCACCCGCTCATGTTCTAGGCTGTAGATTTGATTCTAAGGAGATTAGCAATACTGCACGGATCTAATCAATCACTTCCCGCTCTGATTTATGGCGTCTGTATATTGGTGTAATATTTCACTCTTCTCTCCTCCGAGACGTCTGCTACATTTGTAGATTTTCATGCAAATGTCTGTGGGATTTGCGGCGCAATCACTCATTATTCATTCACACAACAACGTGCACAAAGCCGGGGCCGACGCGTTTTATTAGTAACAGTTAAGGAATTCATTTGTCAATATAAATTCTCAGCAATCCAGAGGGGGATTATTAATTGAAGAGATTGGATTACTGGGAAGAGGGTGGATATCTAATCATGGATTACATCAGGGAACTGTGGAGGGGAGAGGCTCCTGCTGCAAATGTCAAGCAAATGTGTGACTAAACCCCACAGAATGGGAAATATCTCCTGTCCGATCCAGATTCCTATACATAGGATATTATATTCCTGGACATAGGGGCAGTATTATAGTAGTTATATTCTTGTATATAGGAGCAGTATTATAGTAGTTATATTCTTGTATATAGGAGCAGTATTATAGTAGTTATATTCTTGTATATAGGAGCAGTATTATATTAGTTATATTCTTGTATATAGGGGCAGTATTATAGTAGTTATATTCTTGTATATAGGAGCAGTATTATAGTAGTTATATTCTTGTATATAGGAGCAGTATTATATTAGTTATATTCTTGTATATAGGGGCAGTATTATAGTAGTTATATTCTTGTATATAGGAGCAGTATTATAGTAGTTATATTCTTGTATATAGGGGCAGTATTATAGTAGTTATATTCTTGTATATAGGAGCAGTATTATAGTAGTTATATTCTTGTATATAGGGCAGTATTATAGTAGTTATATTCTTGTATATAGGAGCAGTATTATAGTAGTTATATTCTTGTACATAGGAGCAGTATTATAGTAGTTATATTCTTGTATATAGGAGCAGTATTATAGTAGTTATATTTTTGTATATAGGAGCAGTATTATAGTAGTTATATTCTTGTATATAGGAGCAGTATTATAGTAGTTATATTCTTGTATATAGGAGCAGTATTATAGTAGTTATATTCTTGTATATAGGGGCAGTATTATAGTAGTTATATTCTTGTACATAGGAGCAGTATTATAGTAGTTATATTCTTGTATATAGGAGCAGTATTATAGTAGTTATATTTTTGTATATAGGAGCAGTATTATAGTAGTTATATTCTTGTATATAGGAGCAGTATTATAGTAGTTATATTCTTGTATATAGGGGCAGTATTATAGTAGTTATATTCTTGTATATAGGGGCAGTATTATAGTAGTTATATTCTTGTATATAGGAGCAGTATTATAGTAGTTATATTCTTGTATATAGGGGCAGCATTATAGTAGTTATATTCTTGTATATAGGAGCAGTATTATAGTAGTTATATTCTTGTATATAGGGGCAGTATTATAGTAGTTATATTCTTGTATATAGGGGCAGTATTATAGTAGTTATATTCTTGTATATAGGGGCAGTATTATAGTAGTTATATTCTTGTATATAGGAGCAGTATTATAGTAGTTATATTCTTGTACATAGGGGCAGTATTATAGTAGTTATATTCTTGTACATAGGAGCAGTATTATAGTAGTTATATTCTTGTACATAGGGGCAGTATTATAGTAGTTATATTTTGTATATAGGAGCAGTATTATAGTAGTTATATTCTTGTATATAGGAGCAGTATTATAGTAGTTATATTCTTGTATATATAGGGGCAGTATTATAGTAGTTATATTCTTGTATATAGGAGCAGTATTATAGTAGTTATATTCTTGTATATAGGGCAGTATTATAGTAGTTATATTCTTGTATATAGGAGCAGTATTATAGTAGTTTATAATTCTTGTATATAGGGGCAGTATTATAGTAGTTATATTCTTGTATATAGGGGCAGTATTATAGTAGTTATATTCTTGTATATAGGGGCAGTATTATAATAGTTATATTCTTGTATATAGGGGCAGTATTATAGTAGTTATATTCTTGTACATAGGGGCAGTATTATAGTAGTTATATTCTTGTACATAGGAGCAGTATTATAGTAGTTATATTCTTGTATATAGGAGCAGTATTATAGTAGTTATATTCTTGTATATAGGAGCAGTATTATAGTAGTTATATTCTTGTATATAGGGGCAGTATTATAGTAGTTATATTCTTGTATATAGGGGCAGTATTATAGTAGTTATATTCTTGTATATAGGAGCAGTATTATAGTAGTTATATTCTTGTATATAGGGGGCAGTATTATAGTAGTTATATTCTTGTATATAGGGGCAGTATTATAATAGTTATATTCTTGTATATAGGAGCAGTATTATAGTAGTTATATTCTTGTATATAGGGCAGTATTATAGTAGTTATATTCTTGTATATAGGGGCAGTATTATAGTAGTTATATTCTTGTATATAGGGGCAGTAGTATAGTAGTTATATTCTTGTGTATAGGGGCAGTATTATAGTAGTTATATTCTTGTACATAGGAGCAGTATTATAGTAGTTATATTCTTGTATATAGAGCAGTATTACAGTAGTTATATCCTTGTATATAGGGGCAGTATTATAGTAGTTATATTCTTGTATATAGGAGCAGTATTATAGTAGTTATATTCTTGTATATAGGGGCAGTATTATAGTAGTTATATTCTTGTATATAGGAGCAGTATTATAGTAGTTATATTCTTGTATATAGGGGCAGTAGTATAGTAGTTATGTTCTTGTATATAGGGGCAGTATTATAGTAGTTATGTTCTTGTATATAGGAGCAGTATTATAGTAGTTATATTCTTGTATATAGGAGCAGTATTATAGTAGTTATATTATTGTATATAGGGGCAGTATTATAGTAGTTATATTCTTGTATATAGGAGCTGTATTATAGTAGTTATATCTTAAAAAAAGTTAAAAAATTATTGATTTTGTAAACTTTTTCCTTATTTCACAAAGTTTTCTTTTTTCTTACCAGTTGGCCAAGAAGATCCGGGAGAAGTTTAATCGTTATTTGGACGTCGTGACGCGAAACAAGCAGGTGGTGGAAGCGTCCTACACGGCCCATCTCACCTCCCCGCTCACCGCCATCCAGGACTGCTGCACCATCCCTCCGTCCATGATGGAGTAAGCGACATCCTTGTGTTTTGTAACGTTCCCTGAGTGATCTGAACCAATGATTCGATTTGGGTCCAGGTGTCAGGTTATTCCCCAGTTTTGCCGTTTTTTGATGTATTTTTCTCTTTCTCAGTGCTGGTGTTTGCTCCACAAATATCTATGATTCCATTATATAATTCATGGTCTTTCATGCTTTTCTGCCCAGACGGGTCGTGATTCTCTCTGATATCGTTCTATGATGTCTGTGTTATTTATCACAATCTTGAACACGATTCTGGTAAATCCGATCCATGATGAGCCGCTCGTCTTACAGTAATGGCTATTTGACCCCTGGATCCGCCTTAATGTTGGGAGTCGTTCGATCGCACATTTCCATAGAAGGATACATTAAAGATGATGGGAAACCTTGATACAAATTTATGGTTGAAGCAGAATAATTAAACTAAACAGTTCCCTCGATTTAACTCTAGTTTTTGCCCCCAAACATTTGATTTTGAGCATTTATGGAAGACACAAATTCAACAGGGTCTCTACGATGGGATTTATAGGGGTGATTAGCCTTGTGGGTGTAACATGAAGCTCATGGGCCCCCATGCGAAAGCTCCAATGGGGCCCCCAGTTATTGCAAATCTTTAATAGCAATAGTCTTTATTTATAGACCAAAGGGGTCCCCTAGCCTTCAGGGTGTGGGTGCGATTCTATCCCTTGAACCTATTGTAGTTACGCTCCTGCTGTTATGCAAAAGTTTGTGCACCCCGGTCAAAATTACCGATATTGTAAACAATTAAGCAAGTTGAAGAGGAAATGATCTCGAAAAGGCATAAAGTTACAGATGTCACATTTGTATTTTAGGCAAAAATATATTTTTTCGTTTTTGACATTTTAAAATTACAAAAAGGAAAATGGGTCAATGCAAAAGTTTGGGCGCCCTTAGAGATCTGTGTGCTCAGATCATTCTGACCAGGGTTTTGGACCTTAATTAGCCTGTTAGGCTATGTGCGCACTGGGCGGGTTTTCGGCGGTTTACCTGTGTAAACCGCCGTTTTGTTTACATTAGTTTTATTTAAATTTATGTTAATCCAAACCGGCGTTTGGATTAACATTAAAACTAATGTAAACCGCCCAAGGCAGTGCACACACCGGCGGTTACACAGCGTCATCCGTTGCTAACCCGCAGGTTTCCCAGCGGGTTAGCAAAGAATGAGCTTGTTCTAAAAAACGGCGGTTCTGCAGCGGCTGCAAGCAGAATCATGTGCTGCTTCCAGCCGCTGCAGAATCGCCGCCGAGAACCCGCTGTGCAACCGCCGGCTCCCGCCCGTCACCCGCCCGGCTCCCGCCGCACATACCCGCCAGGAAGCCGGTGGACGGCGCCGGAGCTTCCTGGCGGGTTTCGCCAGCTGCCGCCGACCAAACCGCCGGGTAAGTGTGCACTTAACATTAGGGTTATGGCTTGTTCACGATCAGGTGATGCAAATTTCACAGCTGTATAAAAACCTCCTCTAACCTTGTGCGAAAAAACAGCAGCCATGGCATCATCTAAGCCAGGGATTCCCAGCTCCAGGCCTCAAGGGTTGCTAACCAATCAGGTTTTCAGGATTTTCTTAGTATTGTACAGAAATTGGAATCATCACCTGTGCAGATTATCACATTAGCACCTGTGCTAAGGAAATCCTGAAACCCTGCACTGTTGGCGGCCCTTGAGGCCTGGAGTTTGGGACCTCTGTTCTAAGCCGCTGAAAAGCACTCCCAAAAATGAAAATAGAGGAGGCCCACAAAGTAAGTGAAGGCTATAAGAAGATAGCAAAGCATTACCAAGTTGTCCTTTCCTCAGTTCAGAATCTAATTAAGAAATTGCAATTACCAGGAACAGTGGAGGTCAAGATAAGGTCTGGAAGACCAAGCTAAGTTTCATTGAGAGCTGCTCCTAGGATTACTAGAGAGATGAATCAAAGCCTCCCACTGCAAAAGACCTTCAGGAAGATTTAGCAGAGTCTGGAATTGTACATTGTTCTGCTGTTCAGAGACACCTGCACAGATATGGCCTTCATAGAAGAGTCATTAGAGGAAACCTCTCCCGTGTCCTCATGTACAGCATGTGTGATTTTCTGCAGGTTCTTCAGTGATGTCAATATATTACAATGCAGGGAGGGGAGAGACTATGTAAACCTGCATGACTGCAGAGGATTGAGGTGACTGAATCCAGCTGAAGTCTCCACCTCAGTGACTGAATGTGCCGGGACATAATGCAAACAGATGAGCATCTAAAGGGCTTTTTTATGATAAATACATGGATTTTTTATTTTTAAACCAGGTTAGTGATGCCCAGTGAAATGATCCAAATACATTGGGGCGGATTTAAAACAATAAAGACATGACTGGTTCCCTTTAGACATGTACTGTAGACAAATGACAGCAAAAACACAGCAAAACAGGCCTTTTACTGATGAGAGTGAAATAAATGCAACATCTGAACACACTTATCCAGGTCACAGTATAGGAAACCTCCCTGCACTTTATACAACAGAACTAAAAGGCAGAATGAAGAGACTGATACAGTTTGCAACTGTGATTCACAATTGTAGCTGTATATGAGTTTCCTGCACTTGGTTGTCTACAGTCATTTTTGCCTTTTTGTATTTGTTTTAATCTTACATCCAGGAGTGTAACTACAACAGGTGCAGGGGTTATAATTGCAACCGGGCCCTGGAGCCTAGGGGGCCCCAAATCTCCCTCTGACCTATAGTAAAGGACTATTGCTTTTAAAGATTTCCAATAATGGATCACTGCCTCCTACTACAGATTCGTTCTTCCATTGGAATCACTGACCTTGTCCTCTCCTGGATCTCCTCCTACCTTTCCAACCGCACATTTAGTGTCTCCCACTCCCACACGACCCCCTCACCTCATCCTCTCCCTGTTGGGGTCCCTCAAGGCTCTGTCCTGAGACCCCTTCTTTATTCCATCTATATCCTTGGCCTAGGACACCTCATACAGCCCCATGGCTTCCAGTATCACCTGTACGCTGATGACCCTCAGATCTACCTCTCTGGCCCAGATGTCACCTCTCTGCTGTCCAGAATCCCGGAGTGTCTATCGGCCATATCCTCCTCCTTCTCCTCTCTGCTGTCCAGAATCCCGGAGTGTCTATCAGCCATATCCTCCTCCTTCTCCTCTCTGCTGTCCAGAATCCCGGAGTGTCTATCAGCCATATCCTCCTCCTTCACCTCTCTGCTGTCCAGAATCCCGGAGTGTCTATCAGCCATATCCTCCTCCTTCTCCTCTCTGCTGTCCAGAATCCCGGAGTGTCTATCAGCCATATCCTCCTCCTTCTCCTCTCTGCTGTCCAGAATCCCGGAGTGTCTATCAGCCATATCCTCCTCCTTCTCCTCTCTGCTGTCCACAATCCCGGAGTGCCCTATCAGTCATATCCTCCTCCTTCTCCTCTCTGCTGTCCACAATCCCGGAGTGTCTATCAGCCATATCCTCCTCCTTCTCCTCTCTGCTGTCCACAATCCCGGAGTGTCTATCAGTCATATCCTCCTCCTTCTCCTCTCTGCTGTCCACAATCCCGGAGTGTCTATCAGCCATATCCTCCTCCTTCTCCTCTCTCCTGTCCAGAATCCCGGAGTGTCTATCACCCATATCCTCCTCCTCCTCCTCTCTGCTGTCCAGAATCCCGAGTGTCTATCAGCCATATCCTCCTCCTTCTCCGACTATGCTGATTCCAATAATGCCTGAGCTCTATCAGATTCTTCTTCTCCTTGGAAATCCTGACTGTCCTATCCTGATTCCTCCTCCCTCTTTCCAACAATTCGAGTGTCTATCATCAGACCCCCTCCCTCTCCTCCCCTGTTGGGTCCCCAACTCTGTCCTGAGTTCTTATTCATCTATATCCTCCTACCCTCTCCCTCGGGCTTCCACAATCCCTGTACGTGATCCCTTCAGATACCTCCTGCCTTCTCCTCTCTGCTGTCCAAATCCCGGAGTGTCTATCAGCATATCCTCCTCCTTCTCCTCTCTGCTGTCCCAGATCCCGGAGTGTCTATCAGTCCATATCCTCCTCCTTCTCCTCTCTGCTGTCCACAATCCCGGAGTGTCTATCAGCCATATCCTCCTCCTTCCCTCTCTCCTGTCCAGAATCCCGGAGTGTCTATCACCCATATCCTCCTCCTCCTCCTCTCTGCTGTCCAGAATCCCGGAGTGTCTATCAGCCATATCCTCCTCCTTCTCCTCTCTGCTGTCCAGAATCCCGGAGTGTCTATCAGCCATATCCTCCTCCTCTCCTCTCTGCTGTCCAGAATCCCGGAGTGTCTATCAGCCATATCCTCCTCCTCTCTCTGCTGTCCACAATCCCGGAGTGTCTATCAGCCATATCTCCTCCTCCTCCTCTCTGCTGTCCAAATCCCGGAGTGTCTATCAGCCATATCCTCCTCCTTCTCCTCTCTGCTGTCCAAATCCCGGAGTGTCTATCAGCCATATCCTCCTCCTTCTCCTCTCTGCTGTCCACAATCCCGAGTGTCTATCAGTCCATATCCTCCTCCTTCTCCTCTCTGCTGTCCACAATCCCAGAGTGTCTATCAGCCATATCCTCCTCCTTCTCCTCTCTGCTGTCCACAATCCCGGAGTGTCTATCAGCCATATCCTCCTCCTTCTCCTGTCGCTTCCTAAAACTCAATGTAGACAAAACCGAACTCATCATCTTTCCTATATCTCGCACACCTTTTTACCTGATCTATCTATCACAATAAATGACATCACACTTTGCCCTGTACCTGACGTCCGCTGCCTTGGAGTAACCTTCACTCTGCCTTGTCCTTCAGGCCACACATCCAAGCCTCACCACCTCCTCCCTGCCTCCAACTACAAAATATTTCCAGAATCGTCCCTTCCTCAACCCCCAATCTGCTAAACTACTAGTGCTTTGCCCTCATCATCTCCCTCTGAACTACTGTAACCTCCTCCTCTGTGGCCTCCCTGCTAACACTCTTGCACCTCTCCAATCTGTCCTTAACTCTGCTGCCCGACTAATCCACCTCTTCCTCCTATTCCTCCACTTCTCCCCTCTGCAAATCCCTCCACTGGCTCCCAATTCCCAGCGTATCAAACTCCTAACATTGACTTACAAAGCCATCCACAATCTGTCCCCCCCATATATCTCTGAACTAATCTCCTGATATCATCCAACTCGTAATCTTCGACCCTCCCAAGATCTCCTCCATTCCTACACACTTGTACGTTCCTCATCTAACCGCCTGCAAGACTTCACCCGAGCATCCCCCATCCTCTGGAATCTGCACCCCAAAATGTCCGACTGTCCCCCACACTCAGAACCTTCAAGCGGAACCTGAAAACCCATCTCTTCAGAACAGCCTACAACTCTCCACCACCCAGCCTGGACCCGGCGCTCCACCCCGGCAGACCCAACCTACTGTCTCCTCCCCATTGCCCTGATAGAATGTAAGCTCACACGGGCAGGGTCCTCTCTCCCCACTGTATCGGTCTGTCATTAGTTTGTTCATTGTATTTGTAACACGTCTGTATGTATCCTCTTCTCATGTACAGACCATGGAACCAATGGTGCTCTATAAATAAATAACTAACAATGGGCCCTATTGGAGCTTTCACATCGGGGCCTATGAGCTTCACGTTACACCACTGGTTACATGCTTACATACCTCCCATATATATGTTTATTTATTTATTTTTTTTCCCAAAAAAAATTGTCGTTTCTGCTTTGCAGCGTGAATTAGGTCCACATCAAACCCGTCCTGAGCTGCAGTGAGATTCAAAGCTCCTGCAAACCTTATTTCATCCTCTGCACCGCTGATCTCCAGCTTGTAAATCCTGTTGAGGAAGAATAAAGATGACGGCGGTCTGATGGGAATTAAGTGTCTGAAGTTCAAAGCGGCAGCAGATCAGAGCAGCTGTCAATCACCCGCGCATCTTCCAAGCTCCAGAAGGGAGCGGATCCCTCCGTGGAGCAGATCAAAGTGGGAGTCACCGCGCTGTTTTTCTCCCTCGGGAAACGTTTCCATCAGTTTTTTTTTTATTTTTCATTAAAGTGAATCCAGAAGGCCTTTTTTCTTTCTTTCTTTCTCTTTTCTTTCTCTTTTCTTTCTTTCTTTCTTTCCTTTCTTTCTTTCTTTCTTTTCTTTCTTTCTTTCTTCTTTTCTTTCTTTCTTTCTCTCTCTTCTTTTCTTTCTTTCTTTCTTCTTTTCTTCTTTCTTTTCTTTCTTTCTTTCTTTCTTTCTTCTTTCTTTCTTCTCTTTCTTTTTCTTTCTTTCTTTCTTTCTTTCTTCTTTCTTTTTTTTCCTCTTTCTTTCTTCTTCTTTCTTTCTTTTTTCCTCTTTTCTTTCTTTCTTTCTTTCTTCTCTCTTCTTTCTCTTCTTCTCTTTCCTCTTTCTTCTTCTTTCTTTCTTTCTTTTCTTCTCTTTTTCTCTTTCTTTCTCTTTCTTTTCTCTTTCTTTTTTTTTTTTTCTTTCTTTTTCTTTCTTTCTCTTTCTTTCTCTTCTTCTTTTTCTCTTTCTTTCTCTTTCTCTCTCTCTTTCTCTCTTTCTCTTTCTTTCTCTTTCTTCTTTCTCTTTTCTCTCTTCTTTTCTTTCTCTTCTTCTCTCTCTTTTACTTCGTTTTTCCCCTCTTCCATGACTTTCCTCTTTTTTTTTTTTTTTTCCTTCTAAATGCGACTTCCCTTGAATATGAATTTCGGCGGCTTTTTGATCTCTTGAAAGCAGCGAAGAAACCAATTACCGTCAGATGAATGTTTTTTTTGTTTTTTTCCTCCTTCTGCGGTTGTTTTTTAGCGCCGTTGTCTGTCATTTGTTTGTTTCCCGCAGTATCTGGCGTTGGACCCGGTGCTATTTTTTATTTCTTTTCTTCATTTTTTAACTCTTGGTGGCAGCGTCCCGCTGTGTTCCAGGCTTTGAGCCGGGAGATTGCCTTGTTTGCCTGTCGGTGTGCGCTTTACGTTGTGTGTACACCGGGCTGTGGAGAACGTTTCCTCCTCGGCTCCTCGCCGTCTATGTGATGACGCTGCTCGGGTACATGCTGTAGTACAAGCCGCTCTCCCTGTGCGTATTTGTCATGCTGCGACCATCGCGGGCTGGATATGTGCGTGATATCTCACATCGCCGGTGCTGCTGGTCCTTTTATTTTTTTTTTATTGCCTTTGGCGACTCACAATGTATCGCTGAGCCCGGCCTATCGGGGCGGCTGTTTTCGCCTAAGGTGACAGTCGGATGAGGATTTGCTCTCTGCTGAGCCTTTTTTGCTGGATTTAGCACAAGAGATTTTTCATTTTTCTCTGTTCTGGTGAGAATGAGGCAGAAGGGGGAAGGATCATGATGCAAAAGTCACTGTCAAGTGGATGGCACACAGCATTATTAGAACAATTCTACCCTGTGCCTGCCTCCTGTTCACACTGTTATATGGTAGATCGGTCTGGATATCACACTGCTCTTCATGGAAATAAATTTTACTTTACCTTTTTCTGCTACAGAGCTCCAAATCTCCTGCATAGATGTAGAATTACATAACATCTGGTCTGCTTGCTGCCACCACTAGGGCTATGTAGCGTGTGAGCTCCTCTATTACTGTAAATCTGTTGTATTGAGCTCCCTCTAGTGGTGACTGTATAAATCTTATGTAGTGAGCTCCCTCTAGTGGTGACTGTATAAATCTGTATGTAGTGAGCTCCCTCTAGTGGTGACTGTATAAATCTGTATGTAGTGAGCTCCCTCTAGTGTGACTGTATAAATCTGTATGTAGTGAGCTCCCTCTAGTGTGACTGTATAAATCTGTATGTAGTGAGCTCCCTCTAGTAGATTGACTGTATAAATCTGTATGTAGTGAGCTCCCTCTAGGGTGACTGTATAAATCTGTATGTAGTGAGCTCCCTCTAGTGGTGACTTATAAATTGTATGTAGTGAGCTCCCTCTAGTGGTGACTGTATAAATCTGTATGTAGTGAGCTCCCTCTAGTGGTGATGTATAAATCTGTATGTAGTGAGCTCCCTCTAGTGGTGATGTATAAATCTGTATGTAGTGAGCTCCCTAGTGGTGACTGTATAAATCTGTATGTAGTGAGCTCCCTCTAGTGGTGACTTATAAATCTGTATGTAGTGAGCTCCCCTAGTGGTGACTGTATAAATCTGTATGTAGTGAGCTCCCTCTAGTGGTGACTATAAATCTGTATGTAGTGAGCTCCCTCTAGTGGTGACTGTATAAATCTGTATATAGTGAGCTCCCCTAGTGGTGACTGTATAAATCTATGTAGTGAGCTCCCTCTAGTGGTGACTGATAAATCTGTAATGTAGTGAGCTCCCTCTAGTGGTGACTGTATAAATCTGTATGTAGTGAGCTCCCCCTAGTGGTGTGTATAATCTTTGGGGTTTCTGAGTCTGTACATTGTATTTGTGACTCCTTCTATGGTGATTAAAAAATCTGAAAAATGAGTGAGCTCCCTCTAGTGGTGACTATAATAATCTGTATGTAGTGAGCTCCCTCTAGTGGTGACTGTATAAATCTGTATGTAGTGAGCTCCCTCTAGTGGTGACTTATAAATCTGTATGTAGTGAGCTCCCTCTAGTGGTGACGTATAAATCTGTATGTAGTGAGCTCCCTCTAGTGATGACGTATAAATCTGTATGTAGTGAGCTCCCTCTAGTGTGACTGTATAAATCTGTATGTAGTGAGCTCCCTCTAGTGGTGACTGTATAAATCTGTATGTAAGTGAGCTCCCTCTAGTGGTGACTGTATAAATCTGTATGTAGTGAGCTCCCTCTAGTGGTGACTGTTAAATCTGTATATATGAGTCCTCTTGTACTGTATAATCTAATGAGCTCCCTCTAGTGGTGACTGTATAAATCTGTATGTAGTGAGCTTCCTCTAGTGGTGACTGTATAAATCTGTATGTAGTGAGCTCCCTCTAGTGGTGGCTGTATAAATCTATATGTAGTGAGCTCCCTCTAGTAGTGAGCGACTGTATAAATCTGTATGTAGTGAGCTCCCTCTAGTGGTGGCTGTATAACTCTGTATGTAGTGAGCTCCCTCTAGTGATGGCTGTAATAACTCTGTATGTAGTGAGCTCCCTCTAGTGGTGACTGTATAAATCTGTATGTAGTGAGCTCCCTCTAGTGGTGGTCATTTATATTTGTGTTTGCTGAGTCTTTTTTTACATTTGTATTTTTGTTTTCAGCTTCGATGGGAATTTCAACACCAACGTCTCGAAAACCATCAGCTGTGACCGATTGTCGGCGGCGGTCAACACTCGAGCGTTCAACCCCGGCAGAGACCTGAACTCAGGTAGGTGCTCGCCGCCATACATGTTTCCTGCACAGTAATATGTATATTTACAATCCTGGATTATAGGCTCCATGGGATTGATTTGGCGTATGGACTTTGCCTTCGCTCAGGCTTTATTATATGGGTGAAGCTGCTGAGTCACTCTGCAGCACACAGTCCGGGTAATTACAGCAGAAATGGTAATGCAGCTTTGGGTGTGATTGGAGTATTTTGTATTGTAGATCAAGCTAGAGCGAAGTGTTTAATACAATCTTTAACTAATGCAAATTTAAGCACTGGGCTCTAGTGTAGAATTCTAACAACCTACAGCCTCCACTAGGGGAGCTGACAATGTAAATATCTAACTAGTATTAAAGGGGTTGTCTGGTCTAAACTGGTAATTCTGCAGTCACTATGTGTCCTATATGTGACTGCAGACTTCAATCCTCCGAGCCTGCAAGAATTTGTGGTTTCTCAAAACCGTAACGGACTGCAATTATGTGATATGCATGTTCCTGGCAACAACGCGTCTAGTGGGCGCGCCTCGCTCAACACAAGTGTCTGGGGGCAATGTGCCCTATTAGTAAGGGAGTGTGTCTTGTGAGGACTGCCTTGCTCCATACACTGGTAGTGAGCGCGTTCGGCCCATTAGTCGGAGGTTCTGGCGGGTACATGGATACCGCATAACTGTGGTCCATTCCTGACTTAGAAGCCGTGACTCCTCACAGCGCACAGTGCAGGCAGTGAGCGGATTGATGAGTCTGCAGTCACATAGAGGCTAAAAAATTATCATTTTAGACCGCACAACCCCTTTAAAAGGGAGCAGCTTTTGCTATATAACTGATAGCAACATACAGTGCAAGAAAAGCTGATTCTAGGGATGTCACTTACTGGACGGCTTGATGTAGTTTTTATAGAAAACAGTGTGTTCCCCCTAGTGGTGGTTGTATAAATATGTAGTGAGCTCCCTCTAGTGGTGGCTGTATAAATCTGTATGTAGTGAGCTCCCTCCCAGTGGTTGCTGTATAAATCTGTATGTAGTGAGCTGCCTCTAGTGGTGTCTGTATAAATCGGTATGTAGTGGCTCCCTCTAGTGGTAGTTGTATAAATCTGTATGTAGTGAGCTCCCTCTAGTGGTGGCTGTATAAATCTGTATGTAGAGAGCTCCCTCTAGTGGTGACTGTATAAATCTGTATGTAGTGAGCTCCTTCTAGTGGTGACTGTATAAATCTGTATGTAGTGAGCTCCCTCTAGTGGTGACTGTATAAATCTGTATGTAGAGAGCTCCCTCTAGTGGTGACTGTATAAATCTGTATGTAGTGATCTCCCTCTAGTGGTGACTGTATAGATCTGTATGTAGTGAGCTCCCCTTGGTGGCTTTTTTGTAGTCGATGACATTGTGCCTGGCCTCCAGGAGTAATTTGCCCTGTCTCTGATAGTATTATAGGGATGGTGTCATACTTATCCTCCATGCTCGCACACCACCCTGTAGTGCTCATTCCTATATACTGTAACAATACACGGACACATTCCTGCTTATCTGTGGAATCTTCTCTCCTTTCTTCACCTGGAGTTATGATTATTGTTGGCTCCTTCTCAATCCTGCGCTGATTGTGCCTGGGCCTGGATTAAGTTCATTCACTCTAAGCCATTACAAGCCGCATATTTACATGGCCGAGGAGCCGCGCTCCAGGCACTTACAGACTGTTTATAATAGAACTACAAGATCCAAAGTTCATGACTTCAATCTGTCTTTCACTCTGATAGAAAGTGGCCTCATCTCAGCCGTAAACACTTCACTGCTATAAATAAATGTGACGGATGATGTTTACAGAGAGACTTTAATAAAGAGAAGTCAAATTAACAGTATGTATCGCTGCAGGTCACAACGGGCAAAGGCGATGACAGATGAGTCCAAGGGAATGTTACAGCATATAATCACCTCTGAGCAAGAAATCTATAGTTTACATATAGAAGTAATGTACAGAAAAAGAGAAATCACCTTGTATATACATTACTTATCCTGAACTGATCCTGAGTTACCTCCAGAGCTGCACTCACTATTCTGCTGGTGCAGTCACTGTGTACATACATTACATTAACTGATCCTGAGTTACCTCCTGTATTATCCTCCAGAGCTGCACTCACTATTCTGCTGGTGCAGTCACTGTGTACATACATTACTGATCCTGAGTTACCTCCTGTATTATACTCCAGAGCTGCACTCACTATTCTGCTGGTGCAGTCACTGTGTACATACATTACATTACTGATCCTGAGTTACCTCCTGTATTATACTCCAGAGCTGCACTCACTATTCTGCTGGTACAGTCACTGTGTACATACATTACATTACTGATCCTGAGTTACCTCCTGTATTATACTCCAGAGCTGCACTCACTATTCTGCTGGTGCAGTCACTGTGTACATACATTACATTACTGATCCTGAGTTACCTCCTGTATTATCCTCCAGAGCTGCACTCACTATTCTGCTGGTGCAGTCACTGTGTACATACATTATATTACTGATCCTGAGTTACCTCCTGTATTATACTCCAGAGCTGCACTCACTATTCTGCTGGTGCAGTCACTGTGTACATACATTACATTACTGATCCTGAGTTACCTCCTGTATTATACTCCAGAGCTGCACTCACTATTCTGCTGGTACAGTCACTGTGTACATACATTACATTACTGATCCTGAGTTACCTCCTGTATTATCCTCCAGAGCTGCACTCACTATTCTGCTGGTGCAGTCACTGTGTACATACATTACATTACTGATCCTGAGTTACCTCCTGTATTATACTCCAGAGCTGCACTCACTATTCTGCTGGTGCAGTCACTGTGTACATACATTACATTACTGATCCTGAGTTACCTCCTGTATTATACTCCAGAGCTGCACTCACTATTCTGCTGGTGCAGTCACTGTGTACATACATTACATTACTGATCCTGAGTTACCTCCTGTATTATACTCCAGAGCTGCACTCACTATTCTGCTGGTGCAGTCACTGTGTACATACATTACATTACTGATCCTGAGTTACCTCCTGTATTATACTCCAGAGCTGCACTCACTATTCTGCTGGTGCAGTCACTGTGTACATACATTACATTACTGATCCTGAGTTACCTCCTGTATTATACTCCAGAGCTGCACTCACTATTCTGCTGGTGCAGTCACTGTGTACATACATTACATTACTGATCCTGAGTTACCTCCTGTATTATACTCCAGAGCTGCACTCACTATTCTGCTGGTGCAGTCACTGTGTACATACATTACATTACTGATCCTGAGTTACCTCCTGTATTATACTCCAGAGCTGCACTCACTATTCTGCTGGTGCAGTCACTGTGTACATACATTACATTACTGATCCTGAGTTACCCCCTGTATTATACTCCAGAGCTGCACTCACTATTCTGCTGGTGCAGTCACTGTGTACATACATTACATTACTGATCCTGAGTTACCTCCTGTATTATCCTCCAGAGCTGCACTCACTATTCTGCTGGTGCAGTCACTGTGTACATACATAACATTACTGATCCTGAGTTACCTCCTGTATTATACTCCAGAGCTGCACTCACTATTCTGCTGGTGCAGTCACTGTGTACATACATTACATTACTGATCCTGAGTTACCTCCTGTATTATCCTCCAGAGCTGCACTCACTATTCTGCTGGTGCAGTCACTGTGTACATACATTACATTACTGATCCTGAGTTACCTCCTGTATTATACTCCAGAGCTGCACTCACTATTCTGCTGGTGCAGTCACTGTGTACATACATTACATTACTGATCCTGAGTTACCTCCTGTATTATACTCCAGAGCTGTTCTCACCAAACACAAAGAAAGATAATGACTATGAAAAAAATTGCAAACTTACGTAGATTAGGAAGACAAATACTGTGAAATAGTTTCCAGGAGCTGCCATATAATGCAGCAATTACAGGGCGTTGATAATTCTGCAGCCTCTGTGTCCCTCTGTGACTGCACTCATCAATCCTGCAGAGCTGTATACTGGTGGCTCAGTGGTTAGCACTGTATACGTGGCTCAGTGGTTAGCACTGTATACAGTGGCTCAGTGGTTAGCACTGTATACTGTGGCTCAGTGGTTAGCACTGTATATTGGTGGCTCAGTTGGTATAGCACATGTTAGTACTGTTGGTCTCAGTGGTTAGCACTGTATACTGTGGCTCAGTGGTTAGTCACTGTATATGGTGGTCTCAGTGGTTAGCACTGTATAGGTGGCTCAGTGGTTAGCACTGTATATGGTGGCTCAGTGGTTAGCACTGTATATGGTGGCTCAGTGGTTAGCACTGTATATGGTGGCTCAGTGGTTAGCACTGTATAACTGTGGCTCAGTGGTTAGTCACTGTATATGGTGGCTCTCAGTGGTTAGCACTGTATACGGTGGCTCAGTGGTTAGCACTGTATACTGTGGCTCAGTGGTTTTTAGTAGCACTGTATATGGTGGCTCAGTGGTTAGCACTGTATACGTGCTCGTGTGCACTAGGGTCGTGTTAGCACTGTATATGGTGGCTCAGTGGTTAGCACTGTATATGGTGGCTCAGTGGTTAGCACTGTATATGGTGGCTCATAGTTGCATTATGGCTCATGGTATTATAGGTGTCTCAGTGGTTAGCACTGTATATGGGGCTCAGTGGTTAGCACTGTATATGGTGGGTCCAGTGGTTAGCACTGTATATGGTGGGTCAGTGGTTAGCACTGTATATGGTGGCTCAGTGGTTAGCACTGTATACGGTGGCTCAGTGGTTAGCACTGTATACGGTGGCTCAGTGGTTAGCCTGTATCGTGTCATTATGATGGTGGCTCAGTGGTTAGCACTGTATACGGTGGCTCAGTGGTTAGCACTGTATGGTGGCTCAGTGGTTAGCACTGTATATGGTGGCTCAGTGGTTAGCACTGTATATGGTGGCTCAGTGGTTAGCACTGTATATGGTGGCTCAGTGGTTAGCACTGTATATGGTGGCTCAGTGGTTAGCACTGTATAGGTGGCTCAGTGGTTAGCACTGTATATGTGGCTCAGTGGTTATCACTGTATACTGGTGGCTCAGTGGTTAGCACTGTATATGGTGGCTCAGTGGTTAGCACTGTATATGGTGGCTCAGTGGTTAGCACTGTAACGGTGGCTCAGTGGTTAGCACTGTAATGGTGGCTCAGTGGTTAGCACTGTATACGTGTGGCTCAGTGGTTAGCACTGTATAGTGAGGTTGGGATCAGATGGTTTAGCACTGTATATGGTGGCTCAGTGGTTAGCACTGTAATAGGTGGCTCAGTGGTTAGCAACTGTATACTGTTGGTGGCTCAGTGGTTAGCACTGTATATGGTGGCTCAGTGGTTGGCACTGTATAGGTGGCTCAGTGGTTAGCACTGTACATGGTGGCTCAGTGGTTAGCACTGTATAATGGTGGCTCAGTGGTTAGCACTGTATACGGTGGCTCAGTGGTTAGCACTGTATATGGGGCTCAGTGGTTAGACTGTATAGGTCATTTGAGTGGTTATAACTGTAAGGCTCAGTGGTTAGCACTGTATACGGTGGCTCAGTGGTTAGCACTGTATACTGGTGGCTCAGTGGTTAGCACTGTATACGGTGGCTCAGTGGTTAGCACTGTATATGGTGGCTCAGTGGTTAGCACTGTATATGGTGGCCTCAGTGGGTTAGCACTGTATATGGTGGCTCAGTGGTTAGCACTGTATACTGGTTGGGCTCAGTGGTTAGCACTGTATATGGTGGCTCAGTGGTTAGCACTGTATATGGTGGCTCAGTGGTTAGCACTGTATATGGTGGCTCAGTGGTTAGCACTGTATACTGGTGGCTCAGTGGTTAGCACTGTATATGGTGGCTCAGTGGTTAGCACTGTATACGGTGGCTCAGTGGTTAGCACTGTATATGGTGGCTCAGTGGTTAGCACTGTATATGGTGGCTCAGTGGTTAGCACTGTATATGGTGGCTCAGTGGTTAGCACTGTATATGGTGGCTCAGTGGTTAGCACTGTATATGGTGGCTCAGTGGTTAGCACTGTATACGGTGGCTCAGTGGTTAGCACTGTATACGGTGGCTCAGTGGTTAGCACTGTATATGGTGGCTCAGTGGTTAGCACTGTATATGGTGGCTCAGTGGTTAGCAGTGTATACGGTGGCTCAGTGGCTAGCACTGTATATGGTGGCTCAGTGGTTAGCACTGTATACGGTGGCTCAGTGGTTAGCACTGTATGGTGGCTCAGTGGTTAGCACTGTATATGGTGGCTCAGTGGTCAGCACTGTATATGGTGGCTCAGTGGTTAGCACTGTATGGTGGCTCAGTGGTTAGCACTGTATACGGTGGCTCAGTGGTTAGCACTGTATGGTGGCTCAGTGGTTAGCACTGTATACGGTGGCTCAGTGGTTAGCACTGTATATGGTGGCTCAGTGGTTAGCACTGTATATGGTGGCTCAGTGGTTAGCACTGTATATGGTGGCTCAGTGGTTAGTACTGTATACTGTGGCTCAGTGGTTAGCACTGTATATGGTGGCTCAGTGGTTAGCACTGTATATGGTGGCTCAGTGGTAAGCACTGTATATGGTGGCTCAGTGGTTAGCACTGTATATGGTGGATCAGTGGTTAGCACTGTATATAGTGGCACAGTGGTTAGCACTGTATATGGTGGCTCAGGGTTAGCACTGTATACGGTGGCTCAGTGGTTAGCACTGTATATGGTGGCTCAGTGGTTAGCACTGTATACGGTGGCTCAGTGGTTAGCACTGTATATGGTGGCTCAGTGATTAGCACTGTATATGGTGGCTCAGTGGTTAGCACTGTATATGGTGGCTCAGTGGTTAGCACTGTATATGGTGGCTCAGTGGTTAGCACTGTATATGGTGGCTCAGTGGTTAGCACTGTATATGGTGGCTCAGTGGTTAGCACTGTATACGGTGGCACAGTGGTTAGCACTGTACACTGTGGCTCAGTGGTTAGCACTGTATATGGTGGCTCAGTGGTTAGCACTGTATATGGTGGCTCAGTGGTTAGCACTGTATACGGTGGCTCAGTGGTTAGCACTGTATACGGTGGCTCAGTGGTTAGCACTGTATACGGTGGCTCAGTGGTTAGCACTGTATATGGTGGCTCAGTGGTTAGCACTGTATATGGTGGCTCAGTGGTTAGCACTGTATATGGTGGCTCAGTGGTTAGCACTGTATATGGTGGCTCAGTGGTTAGCGCTGTATATGGTGGCTCAGTGGTTAGTACTGTATATGGTGGCTCAGTGGTTAGCACTGTATATGGTGGCTCAGTGGTTAGCGCTGTATATGGTGGCTCAGTGGTTAGCACTGTATATGGTGGCTCAGTGGTTAGCACTGTATATGGTGGCTCAGTGGTTAGCACTGTATATGGTGGCTCAGTGGTTAGCACAGTATATGGTGGCTCAGTGGTTAGCGCTGTATATGGTGGCTCAGTGGTTAGTACTGTATATGGTGGCTCAGTGGTTAGTACTGTATATGGTGGCTCAGTGGTTAGCGCTGTATACGGTGGCTCAGTGGTTAGCACTGTATACGGTGGCTCAGTGGTTAGTACTGTATACGGTGGCTCAGTGGTTAGCACTGTATGGTGGCTCAGTGGTTAGCACTGTATATGGTGGCTCAGTGGTTAGCTCTGTATATGGTGGCTCAGTGGTTCGCTCTATACGGTGGTTCAGTGAGCACTGACCGGTCGCTGCCTCCTCCCCGCCTCTTGTGCCCAGTGCTGTTCTTTGGCCTGAAGCTGCTCTAGTCGGCGGTATTCCAGCTTCCACTGATGTTGCGTCTACAGAAGGGCGGCGTCTCTGCTCTATAGACGGGCGTCAGAGCCGACGTCACGCTGATTGACAGCCGGCTCCTCCAATCAGATATCAGGGAGCCGGCTGTCCTGCCTCTTCCGCAGAGAAGGGTGGTAAAGCTGCCTCCGCTGTTTATCCGCCATGCTGCCCCCAGTAGGCGCGGGCTGTGAGCGGTGCCAGGCACAACAGGCGAGTAGGTGGCAGCTTCCTGCCTGGTCATGCTTAGGCGTGTTTTTTTTATATCACGGGTATAAGGGGTCAGACACTGAGTTATGGGGCGGCCGTCTCCAATAGGTGGCATCAGAGTCCGGTTCTTTCCTCTTAGTAGAATGGTGTTTGCTTCCTTCTTTGCCCTATGATTGTTCCCCGGTTTATTAATCTCCCTTTGACCCTGCAATCTCCACAAGGAGAGAATAGTCCAGACTAGACCTGTAAGGCCGTGTCCAACACAGACCCCGGAACGAAAGCCAGCGGGGGCGGGGGACTCTGTCGGGGGGGGGGGGGGGGGGGGGGGGGGGACTCTGGCGGGGAGGACTCTGGCGGGGGGACTCTGGCGGGAGGACTCTGGCGGGGAGGTCTCTGCGGGGAGGTCTTGGGGGGAGGTCTCTGGCGGGGAGGTCTCTGGCGGGAGGTCTCTGGCGGGGAGGTCTCTGGCGGGGAGGACTCTGGCGGGGAGGACTGGCGGGGAGGACTGGCGGGGAGGACTCTGGCGGGGAGGACTCTGGCGGGGAGGACTCTGGCGGGGAGGACTCTGGCGGGGAGGACTCTGGCCGGGGAGGCTCTGGCGGGGAGGTCTCTGACGAAGGACCTGACTATTAGGTGAGCGGTGTACGGCAGAGGCAGCGGTCGTCCTCCCGGGGGATAGTCTGCTTGAGCGCTGCACTGAGCGCTATTGATGTCAGCAGAGGAGGAGAGCTGCTGCAGGAGCCCGGAGCCGCACAGACAGGACGAGCCGAGACCATGAGCAACTCCGACACTTTCCAAGAAAACCTCTGCAGACGGTTTACAGTTATTATTGTAATAGGAGCGAGAAGCCGCGGATATAATGGCGGCATCGCTGGAGGTCTGTGTACGGTTAGCGCTTGGTTTATTAGTGTTATTTCCTCCGGGGTTATCTGCGTCTTTACATATCCTCCTCCTTATATCTCTTCTGTGGTATTGGCGTCTCGGGATATCGGGTTTTAGTGTTTCTTGTCCTATTAAACAGGTTTATGAGCGGTTCCCAGGCCGGGATCATGTGACAGCACAGGTCCGGCCATGTGTCTGGTGCCGGGGGATGTGTATGGGCTCAGCGAGGCTTCCCTATATGTTTATGGAGGGGCGCGTTACAGAGGAGGAGATAGCGGCGCTTCTCCCCTGGAATTATCCCTGTGTTGTTATCTTTGCAGTCTGGCGGGCGAGTGACGTCCTGCTGTAACGTCTTCAGTCCCCATATCCTATGTCTAATGTTAGTGTTGGCCTACTCTGCCCCGATGTTAGCGTCCCGCTGTGACTAAGTCCTCAACTGTGAGACCCCAATCCAGAGTGTGGAGGGCCACAGTGAGACCCCAATCCAGAGTGTGGAGGGATCACAGCGATCTTCTGTTGGTTATATAGATTAAGCTGAATGACCCCTGAGCTCTCGCCCATCGTCACCCACTTTTCTATAACCCAATGTTGTACATGGGGTTTTGCCCCTTGATGTTATCCGGTGTCCGGCGCTTTGTGCTGTGGATTATGTCTCGTCTGTAGCTTTATAATTACTGTAACTCTTATTTTTGCCTTTTTCTATTTCAGTCCTTGCCGACAATCTGAAGTCTAATCCTGGTATTAAGTGGCAATATTTCAGCTCCGAAGAAGGAATCTTTACCGTTTTTCCAGCGCACAAGTTCAGATGTAAAGGGAATTACGAGCATCGCAGCAGGTGAGAACGTCGCTCCTCAATCATTCCTCTCCTAGGACTTTCTCCCATTATGAGCGGCGAAAAGCCAAAATGATTGAGATCTTCTCTTACATATGATGGGATTGCAGCTCTGGTGTGGTGCTGCAGCTCTTTCTAAGTCTTCCCTCCACAGCAGCGCTCCCGGTCACCCTGCTCTGCAAGAAACTGCAGCCAGCCCCAATGCTACGAGTAAGGCCGGTCATAGAGGCCGTCCAAGGGGCCGCATCACTAAATCAGCAGAGCAGCTGCTTCATTCTTAGGATCAGTGGAGTCCCGGACTTTATGAGAATGTTTGTGTGTCACTTCTGTTCACTAGCCAGCAAGCAAGATCTTAAAACTCGATTTGCAGTTTTGGATAGAGTCTCGGTGCTGCTGTCGCTCTCGGTGCTGCTGCTGTCGCTCTCGGTGCTGCTGCTGTCGCTCTCGGTGCTGCTGCTGTCGCTCTCGGTGCTGCTGCTGTCGCTCTCGGTGCTGCTGCTGTCGCTCTCGGTGCTGCTGCTGTCGCTCTCGGTGCTGCTGCTGTCGCTCTCGGTGCTGCTGCTGTCGCTCTCGGTGCTGCTGCTGTCGCTCTCGGTGCTGCTGCTGTCGCTCTCGGTGCTGCTGCTGTCGCTCTCGGTGCTGCTGCTGTCGCTCTCGGTGCTGCAGTCGCTCTCGGGGCCGTCTCCCCCCATGGTCCATGCTCTTCACTGTTGGTGTAGCCCAGTCCTAGAGTCTGCAGCGTCCAGCACCATACGGCCTCCTCCTGCAGATCATCTGACAACCTGTTTATGTAGCCGAGTGTTGGAGATTAGTCTTAAGCACATTCTTTTCTGCCCCTTCCTCAGTCCCGGTCTCATCCCCCTCTTCGCCTCCATGCTGATTGCTCCAGACCGGAGGACGATCCTGAGCGTATCTGGCGCAAAGAACGAGATGGAGCCAGAGATCATTAGGGCCCAAAATCTGTTTCTCCTCATTTCTCCAAAACTCATGAGCAGGATAACCTCCCAGCTCTGCTTACACCACACAGAACATTGTCCAGGAGTGCACGGAGTGAACACTGAAACGCGTCAGACGTGATAAAGTGACATTGTCTCACTCTAGTCCTCTAGAATTGAGGCTGGAGGCAGCGCTGGTACGGAGACTCCTGTATCCGTCATTTTAGGGACTCTTTAGAATGAGCTGTCATGTTTGAGCAAATGTATATAGAATATAGAAGGCTGTGTGGCTCATACTGTATATAGAGAGGCTATGTGGGGGCTCATACTGTATATAGAAAGCTGTGTGGCTCATACTGTAGATAGAGGGGCTATGTGGGGCTCATACTGTATATAGAAGGCTGTGTGGCTCATACTGTAATAAGGGGTGAGCATACATAAATCTGCTCAAAATGATACAATTAATTTGATATAAAATATGTAAATATTAATATTTAAGCAGAATAATTTCAGCCTATTGGTTCGGCCTCCACAGCAGTCAGTTTCTCATGAAGCCCCTAGGAAATTAATTGTCCCTGTCTATGTATAAACTGCTGTTTCCAGTTGTGCCCCTGTCTCTGTATCACCTGCTGACTCCAGTTGTGTCCCTGTCTATGTATCACCTGCTCACTGTTTCCGGTTGTGTCCCTGTCTATGTATCACCTCCAACTGTTTCCAGTTTGCCCCTGTCTCTGTATCACCTGCTGACTCCATTGTGTCCCTGTCTGTATCACCTGCCACTTTCCGTTTGTCCCTGTCTATGTATCACCTCCAACTGTTTCCAGTTGTGTCCCTTTCTATGTATCACCTGCTGACTGTTTCCAGTTGTGTCCCTGTCTGTATCACCTGCTGACTGTTTCCAGTTGTGTCCCTGTCTCTGTATCACCTGCTGACTGTTTCCAGTTGTGTCCCTGTCTATGTATCAGCTGCTGACTGTTACCAGTTGTGTCCCTGTCTATGTCTCACCTCCTAACTATTCCGTTGTGTCCCTGTCTCTGTATCACCTGCTGACTGTTTCCAGTTGTGTCCCTGTCTGTATCACCTGCTGACTGTTTCCATTGTGTCCCTGTCTCTGTATCACCTGCTGACTGTTTCCAGTTGTGTCCCTGTCTATGTATCACCTGCTGACTCTTTCCAGTTGTGTCCCTATGTTTTGGGCATTGATAGCTGAAGCTTGATTTGCTTTAATCTCTATAACCTGTTCTTCCCTCATTAGACCTATTTACGTGTCCACGGTGCGGCCGCAGTCTAAGCACATCGTCGTCATCCTGGACCACGGGGCCTCGATCACAGAGACGCAGCTGCAGATCGCCAAGGACGCTGCGCAGGTCATCCTGAACTCCATCGATGAACACGATAAGGTGAACATATATAAAAAAACAAACAAAAATAAATCCTTCTGCCAGGAGAAATAAATTGTCACCAATCCGGGACAGGGGGTCAGAGATCAAAGAAGGAAAAACTACGAACAAAAACAAAGTTACAAACTTTGTAACAAACTTTTGGTTCACTTCCTCCTCGTTTTTATAATAATAATTATTCATTAATATAGCATTAATTCCACAGCGCTTTACTGACTTTATCATCACTGTCCCCATTGGAACTCACAATCCACACAATTCACTCTGCTTGCTGTCAGCAAATAGGAGCCAAACTTCACCCTATCACATGATGCATCAGATCGTTGGGGGCCGACCAGTCATGAGAATGAGCCCTGAGCTTTCCATTACAGCTGAGCTGCTTTTTCATTATCCACTCATTTTTCCAGAAACAGCGCCACATCTGTGCACAGGTTGTGTCTGGTATTGCAGCTCAGCTCCATAGAAGTAATTATGGTTCAGTTGCAATACCACACACAGCCTGTAGACATGGATGGCACTGTTTCTGGGGGGCTAAAAAGCAGCCATGTTTTTGTAATGTTATACAATTAAAGATGGTTATCCCACCATTGTACTCCATTTTCTAACTATGAACAATCCCTTTAATCCTTAGCAGGTCCCTCCTCCTTTCGCCTTTGTGTGGGGGAAGGGATCCTGAACATAACACTGGTGCTGAAATCATCCAGCACCACCTAGTGGAGTCAGTGAGTATTACCGCTTAATGCTGCTGTAACCCTCCGATACTCCCACCTACAGCACGAGCTGCGCCAGAAGTGCGGAGATAGGAAACGTGTGTTACAAATGTTGGGATCTCGGTCAACTAAAATACTTTGCTAAATAAGAAGAAAGCAAATGTTTAGAGATGAATTCTGCTCTTGGCAGCGGAGCAGAGCGAGCACATCTGCAATCTCCATCCATCCTAGGAATCATCCGGGGAGTCTCCGGGAAGATTCCTCTGGACATTGGCTGTGAAGAGGAATAACAATGTAGACAAATGTTATTACAAGGTCGGCAGCGCGGCCCCAGGAGCTTCCCGTCCTCCTCGGCTATAAACTCCAGCTTTTCCTTCTCTTCTAGATTTCAGTCCTGACCTGTGGCCGATGCGTGAGAACCTGCTCTCTGGACCAGTGTTATAAGACGTTCCTGTCCCCGGCCACCAGCGAGACCAAGAGAGAGATGGCCAGCTTTGTGAGCGGCGTCAAGTCCGCCGACGGCCCCACGCAGCACGCCCTCGGCTTCCAGAAGGCTACCAGCTGATCAGGAACACCAACAATGGCACCAGAGTGCAGCCAAGTAAGAACCCCCACCAGATATACAGCATAACAATGCAAAATATCCAAAGATAACTTGCAAAATGTCCAAAAATTATACAAAAATAACTGTGCAAAATGTCCAAAAATGACCAAAAAAACCTATCAAAATGTACAAACATGATACAAAAAAACAATGCAAATGTCCAAAAATATCAAAAATATAAAACTGATACAAAAATAACAAGCAAAATGTCCAAAACAAAATATGCAAATATCTAAAATTATACAAAAATAAAATGTAATATACAAAAATAACAATAAAATATACAAATTAACTCAAAATATTCAAGGACAAAAATACAAAAGCATGTAAAAATACAATAATAAAAAAGTTAACAAATGTAATAAAATATGTTAATGCAATTTATCTGTGGAAAGTCTAAGTTGGCCACTTTATATTAATATGTCTATTAATACTATTATGTCTCATAAAAGAAAATCTGTGTATCTGTGTGTGTATCTGTGTGTCTGTCTGTGTGTGTCTGTCTGTGTGTGTCTGTCTGTGTGTGTCTGTCTGTGTGTGTCTGTCTGTTGTGTCTGTCTGTGTGTGTCTGTCTGTGTGTGTTGTCTGTGTGTGTGTCTGTCTGTGTGTGTGTCTGTCTGTGTGTGGTCTGTGTGTGTGTGTCTGTCTGTGTGTGTGTCTGTCTGTGTGTGTGTCTGTGTGTGTGTCTGTGTGTGTTGTATCTGTGTATCTGTGTCTGTATCTGTCTATCTGTGTATCTGTGTCTGTATCTGTCTATCTGTGTATCTGTGTCTGTATCTGTCTATCTGTGTATCTGTGTCTGTATCTGTCTATCTGTGTATCTGTGTCTGTATCTGTCTATCTGTGTATCTGTGTCTGTATCTGTCTATCTGTCTATCTGTGTCTGTATCTGTCTATCTGTGTATCTGTGTCTGTATCTGTCTATCTGTGTATCTGTGTCTGTATCTGTCTATCTGTGTATCTGTGTGTGTGTGTGTCTGTCTGTCTGTGTATCTGTGTGTGTGTGTGTCTGTCTGTCTGTGTGTGTCTGTCTGTGTGTGTCTGTCTGTGTGTGTCTGTCTGTGTGTGTGTCTGTCTGTGTGTGTGTCTGTCTGTGTGTGTGTGTCTGTCTGTGTGTGTGTCTGTCTGTGTGTGTGTCTGTCTGTGTGTGTGTCTGTCTGTGTGTGTGTCTGTCTGTGTGTGTGTCTGTCTGTGTGTGTGTCTGTCTGTGTGTGTGTCTGTCTGTGTGTGTGTCTGTCTGTGTGTGTGTCTGTCTGTGTGTGTGTGTCTGTGTATCTGTGTCTGTATCTGTCTATCTGTGTCTGTATCTGTCTATCTGTGTATCTGTGTCTGTATCTGTCTATCTGTGTATCTGTGTCTGTATCTGTCTATCTGTGTATCTGTGTCTGTATCTGTCTATCTGTGTATCTGTGTCTGTATCTGTCTATCTGTGTATCTGTGTCTGTATCTGTCTATCTGTGTATCTGTGTCGGTATCTGTCTGTGTGTGAACATATCTGTATTTTGGTTCTTGTATAATACTGTAATTGTAATGAGTAGGAGAATCAGTTTGGTTCTTTAAAGGGTTATTCATAGTGATGTGCGACTGGTGTAATATTCATAATCGCTTATACTCGTAACGAGTATTTGTTAATACTCACATACTCGTCCGAAGAGCGAGTCCAATGTTAGTCAATTAGTAATTGTCTTTGGCCACACACTTCCGGCCATAACAGCAGCATTTCCGGGCAGGGCGAGAGGGTGGAGGCTTTTCTTCGTTTCTACTGCATATAACACCTTGCTTTGCCCCCCAGAGACCCTAACATCCCCTCTGCCTCACTGAGTGCCAGCTCCCATTGTGTACTGAAGGGAGCTGTCAATTTGTGTCATATCGATAACGATGGACAGGACATATCACTCGTGAGCACCAGTGATAATCGCAGAGAGTATCGCGAATACCGTACTATCCGTGCGAGTAGCGAATAGTAACGATTACACTCCCTCATCACTAGTTATTCACCGAAAAATCAAGTTATCCCTGATCTATAGGATAGAGGATAACTTGCTGATCACTGGTAATCGACTGCTGGCATGAAGCCCGGGGGTTAATAATGGAGAGGGATCTATCAGACACCCCCATTACTAACAAGGCTACATACATTGGTGAACGAGGGAGTGTGGGGGTGTCTTTATTCAGACCCCTCTCCATTATTAACCTGAATGTCAACCCACAGCTGACATCAAACCTGCAAATGTTACCCCGATTGCCCCCGCTGCAGTGCAGATGGGAACAGCCGGGTGAAGTGCCAGAATTGGTGCATCTAATGGAGGGAGCTGTGTGCTGGTAGATAACATCAGCCCCGGCTGTCTGCTTTATCTTGACTAGTTATCACAAATACAGGGGACCCCACGTTGTGTTATTTTTTATTCCCTATCCACATTTGTTTTCAGGGCAATTTTCCTGCTCTTAACCCCATTTTGCTTCATTTTGCAGCCCCCTTGCCCTTACTACAACCATTTTGCAGCACCAGGTTTTGGGCGCCATTGTCTTGTATGGGATCCTGGGTCAAGTCCAGGTACCGAACCCAACTTTACACTAAAGATCAGCTGAAGCTGGTGAACCCCAACATCCACAGGTCCGCTCATCCCGAGCTGCCTCCTATGGATGCCATACAGGGGTCTCCAACACCCACTAAAGAAAGAGAAGTAAATGTTTCCCACAAGTGCAGGATACCGGGGTATGGGATAGCGCAGCCTGGAACACTGCTCCATCCATTTATTGTAGTATAATGCCAGATACATGAAAGACATACAATATATAATATGTTATATATAGTTATTGCTATTCTATATTATGTATCATATATTGTATTGTACAGTTGGGCTCTGCGGGTTCCAGCAGGTATCACATACCCTCGTCAGCTCTTTGTAGACTTGCTGGCGTGTGCAGACCAGAGCGTCAGCCGCGTCTTACAATGTTCTATTATTCCTCAATGTTGCTGACACTCGAGTTATCACATGACCGCGCCGGAACCGGCAGAGCCGAATACTAGAGCATATATATATTTTTTATGGGAGGCCCAATTACAGCTATTGTTAAGGGGCCCTGCAAGGTCTATGCACGCCCCCGTCTATTCCCACATAACAATACTTCTCTTTAGAGGGAACGAGGTAGAAATCCAAGTTCTTCCTGAGTGTTTGCAGAAGGGAAACGTCTTCACACAATGCAGAATGTGCCGCTTTCATCTTGTGCCAGATACGAGGCTGAGAGGCTCCCGGGCAACTGTGTACCATCCGCCTCATCGAGGACAGCAAGGAATGGCAGCTTTTACAAAAGATTCCACCTCTAATGGGCAGATATGCTGTATTATAGTAGTTATATTCCTGTATATAGGAGCAGTATTATAGTAGCTATATTCTTGTATATAGGAGCAGTATTATAGTAGTTATATTCTTGTATATAGGGGCAGTATTATAGTAGTTATATTCTTGTATATAGGAGCAGTATTATAGTAGTTATATTCTTGTATATGGGAGCAGTATTATAGTAGTTATATTCTTGTATATAGGAGCAGTATTATAGTAGTTATATTCTTGTATATAGGAGCAGTATTATAGTAGTTATATTCTTGTATATAGGGGTAGTATTATAGTAGTTATATTCTTGTATATAGGGTCAGTATTATAGTAGTTATATTCTTGTATATAGGAGCAGTATTATAATAGTTATATTCTTGTATATAGGGGTAGTATTATAGTAGTTATATTCTTGTATATAGGAGCAGTATTATAGTAGTTATATTCTTGTATATAGGAGCAGTATTATAGTTTATATTCTTGTATATAGGGAGCAGTATTATAGTAGTTATATTCTTGTATATAGGAGCAGTATTATAGTAGTTATATTCTTGTACATAGGAGCAGTATTATAGTTATATTCTTGTATATAGGAGCAGTATTATAGTAGTTATATTCTTGTATATAGGAGCAGTATTATAATAGTGATATTCTTGTACATAGGGGCAGTATTATAGTACATAGGGGCAGTATTATAGTAGTTATATTCTTGTACATAGGAGCAGTATTATAGTTATATTCTTGTACATAGGGGCAGTATTATAGTAGTTATATTCTTGTACATAGGAGCAGTATTATAGTAGTTATATTCTTGTATATAGGGCAGTATTATAGTAGTTATATTCTTGTATATAGGAGCAGTATTATAGTAGTTATATTCTTGTATATAGGAGCAGTATTATAGTAGTTATATTCTTGTATATAGGGGGCAGTATTATAGTAGTTATATTCTTGTATATAGGGGCAGTATTATAGTAGTTATATTCTTGTACATAGGGGCAGTATTATAGTAGTTACATTCTTGTACATAGGGGCAGTATTATAGTAGTTATATTCTTGTATATAGGGGCAGTATTATAGTAGTTATATTCTTGTACATAGGAGCAGTATTATAGTAGTTATATTCTTGTATATAGGAGCAGTATTATAGTGGTTATATTCTTGTATATAGGGGCAGTATTATAGTAGTTATATTCTTGTATGTAGGGGAAGTATTATAGTAGTTATATTCTTGTACATAGGAGCAGTATTATAGTAGTTATATTCTTGTATATAGGAGCAGTATTATAGTAGTTATATTCTTGTATATAGGGGCAGTATTATAGTAGTTATATTCTTGTATATAGGGGCAGTATTATAGTAGTTATATTCTTGTACATAGGGGCAGTATTATAGTAGTTATATTCTTGTATATAGGGTCAGTATTATAGTAGTTATATTCTTGTATATAGGAGCAGTATTATAATAGTTATATTCTTGTATATAGGGGTAGTATTATAGTAGTTATATTCTTGTATATAGGGGCAGTATTATAGTAGTTATATTCTTGTATATAGGAGCAGTATTATAGTTTATATTCTTGTATATAGGGAGCAGTATTATAGTAGTTATATTCTTGTATATAGGAGCAGTATTATAGTAGTTATATTCTTGTACATAGGAGCAGTATTATAGTTATATTCTTGTATATAGGAGCAGTATTATAGTAGTTATATTCTTGTATATAGGAGCAGTATTATAATAGTGATATTCTTGTACATAGGGGCAGTATTATAGTACATAGGGGCAGTATTATAGTAGTTATATTCTTGTACATAGGAGCAGTATTATAGTTATATTCTTGTACATAGGGGCAGTATTATAGTAGTTATATTCTTGTACATAGGAGCAGTATTATAGTAGTTATATTCTTGTATATAGGGGCAGTATTATAGTAGTTATATTCTTGTATATAGGAGCAGTATTATAGTAGTTATATTCTTGTATATAGGAGCAGTATTATAGTAGTTATATTCTTGTATATAGGAGCAGTATTATAGTAGTTATATTCTTGTACATAGGGGCAGTATTATAGTAAGGAAAAGCGAATGTCCAGCGTGGGAGATGTCCATAAAATATAACATTTATTCCATTTTTGTTAAAAGCACATAAATCCAAAATCCATCGTTACATCCAGAGACACAAAAAACGGGTATATTTTACCAGTGACAATCACAGGCTTATAGTGCATTAAAATCATACGCGTTTCAGCGGTCGCGCGCCTTAATCATTGTGATCACAATGATTAAGGCGCGCGACGCTGAAACGCGTATGATTTTAATGCACTATAAGCCTGTGATTGTCACTGGTAAAATATACCCGTTTTTTGTGTTCTGGATGTAACGATGGATTTTGGACTTATGTGCTTTTAACAAAATGGAATAAATGTTATATTTTATGGACATCTCCAACGCTGGACATTCGCTTTTCCTTTATACCACCTGCGGCACTGCAGGATCCGTGCGCTGGGACTGAAGAGAAGGTGAGCTGATCTGTTTTGCTTTTTTCAGTATTATAGTAGTTATATTCTTGTATATAGGGGCAGTATTATAGTAGTTATATTCTTGTAGATAGGGGCAGTATTATAGTAGTTATATTCTTGTAGATAGGGCAGTATTATAGTAGTTATATTCTTGTATATAGGGGCAGTAATATAGTAGTTATATTCTTGTATATAGGGAAGTATTATAGTAGTTATATTCTTGTATATAGGAGCAGTATTATAGTGGTTATATTCTTGTATATAGGAGCAGTATTATAGTAGTTATATTCTTGTATATAGGGGCAGTATTATAGTAGCTATATTCTTGTATATAGGGGCAGTATTATAGTAGTTATATTCTTGTATATAGGGGCAGTATTATAGTAGTTATATTCTTGTACATAGGAGCAGTATTATAGTAGTTATATTCTTGTATATAGGGGCAGTATTATAGTAGTTATATTCTTGTACATAGGGGCAGTATTATAGTAGTTATATTCTTGTATATAGGGGCAGTATTATAGTAGTTATATTCTTGTAGATAGGGGCAGTATTATAGCAGTTATATTCTTGTACATAGGAGCAGTATTATAGTAGTTATATTCTTGTATATAGGAGCAGTATTATAGTAGTTATATTCTTGTATATAGGAGCAGTATTATAGTAGTTATATTCTTGTATATAGGGGCAGTATTATAGTAGTTATATTCTTGTATATAGGAGCAGTATTATAGTAGTTATATTCTTGTATATAGGGGGCAGTATTATAGTAGTTATATTCTTGTACATGGTATTATAGTTCTGTATATGGTTTTTATGAATCCAGATCTGTCTGATTAGTTGTTGAACCAGAACTTTACATATATGATAACCTCCCGATCTCACCCGTGTGATGTTACTTTAGACCAGTCCCCGATAGTGAACCTGTAACTCCTTGTAATAATGGAGCAGATGTTTATTAATAGGAGAGCGTATTCTGCTTATGTCGCCCTATTTGGGTTTTATACCTCACAATAGAGTCGTATACATGGTGAAGGCTCGGTATGGGCTGCAGGCCATGGCTATAGAACAGACACTGTGTGACCTCCACCTCGGGGTGCGCTGATCGGCCTCATTTTTCGCTTATGTTTGCATTATATGTATATATTAATATATTTATATTTTTGGACCCTCTGCTTCCTCTCGTGTTACCAGTGAGGCCGGATGTTGCACTCGGGGACTATTGTTCTTTGGGGAAATCTGTTTTCTCAGCATCCTGCATTTACACTTTTGCTTTGGCAAATTACATACGGGTCCGGATTCCGCCAACATTTCTCCATTTTCATCCTCTGTTACTTCACAAAATGAAAATTAAGGTTTTGGCTGAAGTTTTACTCTCATCTTTAAACCTGTAGTAATTGTTGCACCGTTCTCCTGTTATAGTTTACAGAGAGTTTAATGATTTAACTAAAGGAAGAAATATTACAGACGCACAGAATCCTTCACTTACCATAAATTATTTTCTTCCTCTGCCCTTGGTGTAAAAGCTGCTTTTCTTCTTATTCCAGAGTTGATTTTCTCTTGTCCCTGTGTCTCTCAGCTCCTGAGATGTAGCCGCCTCTTCCTTGTATATAAATAGTCTTTTTTAGCCAAGTGGGAGTGGTCATTAACTTTTTCTTTGTGTCTAAGCACTACGCCCAGTTGGCAAAATACATTTATATAAAGGGAGGAGCGGCGATATCTCTGGAACAAAGAGGAACAAAGGAAAAAAAGAAAACTGTGCCATATTCAGGAAAGCAGCGGCATTTACATCAGGTAAAAAGAAATTGCAGCATACGGGCACAAGGCAGCACCCTCCGGGGTATGAGTGCCAGGCGGGAACCTCCGGGCCAATGGGTGGCCAGGCGGGACCCTCCGGGCCAATGGGTGCCGGGCGGGACCCTCCGGGCAATGGGTGCCGGGCGGGACCCTCCGGGCCAATGGGTGCCGGGCGGGACCCTCCGGGCCAATGGGTGCCGGGCGGGACCCTCCGGGCCAATGGGTGCCGGGCGGGACCCTCCGGGCCAATGGGTGCCGGGCGGGACCTCCGGGCCAATGGGTGCCGGCGGGACCCTCCGGGCCAATGGGTGCCGGGCGGGACCCTCCGGGCCTATGGTGCCGGGCGGACCCTCCCGGGCCTATGGGTGCCGGGCGGGACCCTCCGGGCCTATGGGTGCCGGCGGACCCTCGGGCCTTGGGTGCCGGGCGGGTAGCCGCGACTCCGGGCCTATGGGTGCCGGGCGGGACCCTCCGGGCCTATGGGTGCCGGGCGCAGACTAGACAAGCATAATAGCTAAAATGTCGTATAAATCCTGTGGGTGCAGTAGGTTATTTGATTTCTTTTGTCTTTTTTTGCCTTCTCAGATACTGACCTGGTGATCATCTATTTATCTGCTGGAATCACCTCAAGGGATTCCTCAGAGGAGGATAAGAAATCCACCCTGAGAGCCATTAATGAGGAGAGCAGTCAGCTGAACAATTCAGTCATGATCCTGACCTACGCCATAATGAACGGTGAGGCCGCTCCGTCATTCTTATTATAGTTTGTGGGGGTGAAGAGTGCAAAACTTAAAGGGTTTCTCTGCTTTGGACAAGGCCAGCTTGTTAGATGGGTCTGAACCTGGCAGTAAGTGTACTATGTCCCTGCAGCGCCTCCGCAGGAGAGATGGAGTATTGCAATGTTTCTCTCCCCGTTTTTCTCATTAGAGGGAGTGACCGGTCTGAAGGAGTTGGCTTTCCTCCGTGATCTCGCAGAGCAGAATTCCGCTAAATACGGTTTTTCTGATAAGAGCGGACTTCCCGTCACCAAGGGCAGCATGATGGTCCTAAATCAGCTCAGCAACCTGGAGACGACAGTGGGGAGGTTTTATACAAACCTGCCGAACCGCATGATTGACGAGGCCGTGTTCAGCCTTCCGTACTCTGATGAGATGGGCGATGGTGAGTCCTCATACAACCTGCAGTGTAAAGAATGGTGGTCTTACTATCTCTCAATGTTGATATATAAGTGATTGGCCATATTGAATGTCAGTGGCCCATGTGTCACAACATTGTATTTTATCACATCTCTGGACTAAGTCTCTCCACTAAAGTAGCAGAACTTATGAATATAATGATCAGGCGCCGCCATATTGGTATAGCTGGCGGAGACTGGCGTGTAAACACTATATGTCAATTGTTTTTCACAAGTTGATTGTGCAAAATATTAAATATATGTCCGGCCTAATTAAGAATAGTTCACCCCCCCCAGACGAGTGGTCAGATACTGACTCGTCACAAACTGACCAACTGTTCTGCCCGTACAGTGGAGGGTCATGTGACCAGACCTGTATACACATCCCAGACCAAGCCTACAAATATACAATATATCAAGTTTGAACTTTTCATTACAAGGTTGGTAAACTCATTGAACATTCTTATTTATTTTTGTGCTACGTTTTGCTCCAGATTTCTGCCCCTTTTCCGGCGGTTCCCTCTCACACCTGCGCTCTGTCTTTCAGGGCTGATCATGACGGTCAGTAAGCCGTGTTATTTTGGGAACCTTCTCCTTGGAGTCGTGGGTGTGGACGTGAACCTCGCTTACATCCTCGAGGACGTTACCTACTACCAGGACTCTTTGGCCTCGTACACGTTTCTCATAGATAACAAAGGTAAGATTGTGATCCGGCGGGCGGGACGTGTCGCTCCACATACCAGAGCGGTGCTGTAACCCCTGGCCGGGCTCCACGTTACGTCCTCCTGTAACAATAAACACTGCACAGAATGGCGGCTATCCTGGAGTAGCCTCACAAGCTGCAAAAATTGGCCTCAAAACAGATAAATGTTAAGTGTCTACAAAAATGCAAAAAAAAAAAAACACATGACTGGAGATCAAATAGCAGAGGGACCAACCTGCAAGATAAACAAGTCGGGCCTGCGGTGCCAGGGATGCGGTGCCAGGGATGCGGTGCCAGGGAGCTTGGCACGTTAAATTGGGTTTTACTACCTTGACGGAGAGTCAGTCTGTGCTGGGAGCGGCGCGGAAACATGTGGTTGCTTTACACACTCCGATCTCAGAGCACTTTACAGCTGTCGGCCATTGCTGGTTCTGTTAAAGGATCATTTGCAGCAACAGATGAGAAAAATAAAGCTCAATTATCGACATGACAGTGGTTCAGTAGCGCCATCACTGGAGAAATGAAGTATTACACTGTTTCTTTTGAAACTAGTGATGAGTGAGCACTACAATGCTCGAGGGCTTGAAACGAGCAGATCGGACGCTCGGATGGGTTCAACTTATGTACATAGTATAATGGAAGTGTATGGGAAACTCAAGCATTTTTCCGGAAGTTTCAGTGGTTAATGCTATAGACGGTGGCTCAGTGGTTATCACTGTAGAGTGTCGCTCAGTGATCAGCTCTGTACACGATGGCTCAGTGGTTAGCAATATAGAAGGTGACTTAGTGGTTAGTGCTGTAGACTGTGGCTAGGTGGTTAGCGCTGTGAACTGTGGCACAGTGGTTAGCGCAGTAGAGGCTCAGTGATCAGCTCTGTACACGATGGCTCAGTGGTTAGCGCTGTAGAATGTGGCTCAGTGATCAGCGCTGTACACGATGGCTCAGTGGTAAGCGCTGTGAACTGTGGCTCAGTGGTTAGCGCAGTAGAGGCTCAGTGGTTTGTGCTGTAGACTGTGGCTCAGTGATTGGCACTGTAGGTTTTGGCTCAGTGTTTGGCGCTGTAGAGTGTGGCTCGGTGTTTGGTGCTGTAGAGTGTGGCTCGGTGTTTGGCACTGTAGTGTGGGTCGGTGGTTGGCGCTGTAGAGTGTGGCTTGGTTGGTGCTGTAGAGCGTGGCTCGGTGGTTGGCGCTGTAGAGCGTGGCTCGGTGGCTGGCGCTGTAGAGCGTGGCTCGGTGGCTGGCGCTGTAGAGCGTGGCTCGGTGGCTGGCGCTGTAGAGCGTGGCTCGGTGGCTGGCGCTGTAGAGCGTGGCTCGGTGGCTGGCGCTGTAGAGCGTGGCTCGGTGGCTGGCGCTGTAGAGCGTGGCTCGGTGGCTGGCGCTGTAGAGCGTGGCTCGGTGGCTGGCGCTGTAGAGCGTGGCTCGGTGGCTGGCGCTGTAGAGCGTGGCTCGGTGGCTGGCGCTGTAGAGCGTTGCTCGGCTGGCGCTGTAGAGCATGGCTCAGTGGCTGGCGCTGTAGAGCGTGGCTCGGTGGCTGGCGCTGTAGAGTGTGGCTCGGTGGTTGGTGCTGTAGAGCGTGGCTCGGTGGTTGGCGCTGTAGAGTGTGGCTCGGTGGTTGGTGCTGTAGAGTGTGGCTCGGTGGTTGGCGCTGTAGGTTGGTGTATATAGTGGCTCAGTGGTTAGCACTGTTGCTTTGCAGTGCTGTGGTCTTGGGCTTAAAGTACCTGACAACCTCTTTAATATACAGGTTTATTTCCGGTGTAATGTATTTAATGTGACCTCAAATTTCCAGATACTGTGAACGTTCCTCAAACACCAAAGTGTTGTGAAAAATTTCTACTGATTATTTTGGCTTTTGATTACCAATAGCTTTCATTTGTCTTTGTGCAGGTTACACATTGATGCACCCCTCGCTGACCCGGCCGTACCTCCTGGTGGAGCCTCCTCTGCACACAGACATCATTCACTATGAGAACATTCCCAGATTCTCTCTGGTTCGGCAGAACATCCTCAGGTAAATGTCATTAATCTCTTATATTCTATCAGTAAGTGCGGATCTGCTGCCTTGTGTCGCTCATCTGGCCGCAGTCTCGTGACGGCCCCACACAGATAATGGCAACACGCAAATCTATAAAGGAGAACACAAAATAGGGTCTTATCCCAATATTATATGGAACTCCCAATTGTCAGTTGCTCACCCGGGAGGGTTGTGCCGCCCACAACCAACATACGTGTAAAAAGATGGCTGCTGCAGGGTCCACACATCAATGGTGAAACGTGGTCAGGAGTGATGATATGGACTGGTTATACTGGACCGTTTTTGATGATCATCTCTGACCGTCTCCGCAGCGCGGTCCTGTATAACACAGTCCATATCATCACTCCTGACCACGTTTCCCCACACAGTGGCCCGCTCAGCTCATTCGAGAGTCCATGTGCTTTTAATGGGTAGAAGGAAAAACAGGAGGTTTCCATGAGCCGTTCACATTTTATTGCATTATACAGAACTTAACTGGAATTTTATATGGCAGCAACTTGACAAAGCAAATGAGCAAAATATTCCATTACTGGAGGCGGTAACACGTCCCTGCGGCCGCTCTGATGGTCGAGGGTGAGAAATTCCCCGTGTGTCCGCGGCATGTCCAGACCGAGCGAGAGTCAATACACTCTGAACTCCCTGAATGTCGACAATGTGGAACTGAAACTATTTATCTCATCTGAATCATAAAAATGTACAAGAATATATCAAGAATATAACTACTATAATACTGCCCCTATATACATATACAAGAATATAACTACTATAATACTGCCCCAATATACAAGAATATAACTACTATAATACTGCTCCTATATACAAGAATATAACTACTATAATACTGCCCCTATATACAAGAATATAACTACTATAATACTGCTCCTATATACAAGAATATAACTACTATAATACTGCTCCTATGTACAAGAATATAACTACTATAATACTGCCCCATGTACAAGAATATAACTACTATAATACTGCTCCTATATACAAGAATATAACTACTATAATACTGCCCCTATGTACAACAATATAAACTACTATAATACTGCCCCTATATACAAGAATATAACTACTATAATACTGCCCCTATATACAAGAATATAACTACTATAATACTGCCTCTATGTACAAGAATATAACTACTATAATACTGCCCCTATATACAAGAATATAACTACTATAATACTGCCCCTATATACAAGAATATAACTACTATAATACTGCCCCTATATACAAGAATATAACTACTATAATACTGCTCCTATATACAAGAATATAACTCTATAATACTGCTCCTATGTACAAGAATATAACTACTATAATACTGCTCCTATATACAAGAATATAACTAACTATAATACTGCTCCTATATACAAGAATATAACTACTATAATACTGCTCCTATATACAAGAATATAACTACTATAATACTGCCCCTATATACAAGAATATAACTACTATAATACTGCCCCTATATACAAGAATATAACTACTATAATACTGCTCCTATATACAAGAATATAACTACTATAATACTGCTCCTATATACAAGAATATAACTACTATAATACTGCCCCTATATACAAGAATATAACTACTATAATACTGCTCCTATATACAAGAATATAACTACTATAATACTGCTCCTATGTACAAGAATATAACTACTATAATACTGCTCCTATATACAAGAATATAACTACTATAATACTGCTCCTATATACAAGAATATAACTACTATAATACTGCTCCTATATACAAGGAAAATAACTACTATAATACTGCTCCTATATACAAGAATATAACTACTATAATACTGCTCCTATATACAAGAATATAACTACTATAATACTGCTCCTATATACAAGAATATAACTACTATAATACTGCCCCTATATACAAGAATATAACTACTATAATACTGCTCCTATATACAGGAATTATAACTACTATAATAGTGCTCCTATGTACAAGAATATAACTACTATAATACTGCCCCTATATACAAGATATAACTACTATAATACTGCTCCTATATACAAGAATATAACTACTATAATACTGCTCCTATATACAAGAATATAACTACTATAATACTGCCCTATATACAAGAATATAACTACTATAATACTGCTCCTATATACAAGAATATAACTACTATAATACTGCTCCTATATACAAGAATATAACTACTATAATACTGCTCCTATGTACAAGAATATAACTACTATAATACTGCCCCTATATACAAGAATATAACTACTATAATACTGCCCTATATACAAGAAATAACTACTATAATACTGATAACAAAATAAACTACTATAATACTGCTCCTATATACAAGAATATAAACTACTATAATACTGCTCCTATATACAAGAATATAACTACTATAATACTGCTCCTATGTACAAGATATAACTACTATAATACTGCTCCTAATTACAAGAATATAACTACTATAATACATGCTCCTATATACAAGAATATAATATACTATACAATAACTATACGCTCCTATATACAAGAATATAACTACTATAATACTGCTCCTATGTACAAGAATATAACTACTATAATACTGCTCCTATTACAAGAATATAACTACTATAATACTGCTCCTATATACAAGAATATAACTACTATAATACTTAAAAGAATACACTATAATTATGCAAGAATTAATATATAAACAGACCACCAATAAAACTTGTGCAGTTGCACATATTACTCAAACTGTGAATATAAAAATTTCAGAATTTGGGGGAAAATGTATCATATTTTTGGCCACCTGCCGTGTCAAGGCATCTCAAATAGGGCGTCCTACATTATACTTTTTTATTTAGTTACGCATTACTGCCTCAAACATAAAAATATAGTAAATACCCTAAGCTAAATCTACCTGGTACATCTCCAGTCTGCTCCATGTCGCCAGTCCAATGTAAGTGAATAAAAAGCCAACCAGGCCCAGCACACCTGACACTGACGCAACAAGAGTCTGGATTCTCAAAGTTCATTCTCACTGCACCAGACCAGCACATATAATTGAGAGCAAGACAAGTCCAAGTAACTGAAGCCTGAAATAACTGAGCATGGGAGCAGACTGGAGATGTACCAGGTAGATTTAGCTTTGGATATTCTACTATATTTTTATGTTTGAGGTAGTAATGTACAACTAAAATAAAAAAGTATAGTGTAGGACCCGCCCTATTTGAGATGCCTTGACGCGGCAGGGTGGCTCAAAAATATTGATCAATTTTTTTTTAACCAAATTATCAAATTTTTACATTATACAGGTTGGAGGTAATATGTGCAACTGCACAAGTTTTATTGCAAGTTTTCTCCAGTTGGTGCTTTCTTTTTTTTTTTTGCTTTTTATTATAATGCGGCCCCTATGTACAAGAATATAATTGCTATAATAATAAACATCTGGACATGTAGCTGCATATTTTATATGTCTGTGGTTTCTGTTCTGAGTCCCGTCTGCTCCTGTGATGAATGTGTATATGTTGTTTCTGGTTTCTGCGCCTGGTGCAGGTCGGTGCCGGCCGCGGTGCGATCTATACACGCTGTCACTGATTTGCAGCAGTTGATGTGACAGATGATGACGGGGCGCGGGGCTGATGTTGTTGGGTCTCTGTCGGAGCTGACTCTGTATATTATGATCTGACTGTATATTAGTTTCCATGAGACGTATCGGTGTGTGTTTCCTCCGCAGCCTCCCTCTGGGCAGTCAGATTATTACGGTGCCTGTGAATTCCTCCCTCTCTTGGCACGTCAACAAGCTGCGAGACCCCGGGAAGGAGGCGTACAATGTCAGCTACGCCTGGAAAATGGTGAGACCCCGCTAACTGCCTGCATTGTAATCCTCTGTGCTGTGATAAGTGCATGTGGCGAGTCACTGTGACAGGCGAGACTCCCCCAAAATATTACATTAAAAGCCCCAGGGTGTCGTCACTACATTATAATGTATCCAAGAGATGTATGCAATATCCAATTGTGAGCCCATCCTAAAATGTCAATATTTCGATCACCAATTTACAGCTTATGTGTAACATAAATTATCCTTTACTGATCCTGAGTTACCTCCTGTATTATCCTCCAGAGCTGCACTCACTATTCTGCTGGTGCAGTCACTGTGTACATACATTACATTACTGATCCTGAGTTACCTCCTGTATTATACTCCAGAGCTGCACTCACTATTCTGCTGGTGCAGTCACTGTGTACATACATTAAATTACTGATCCTGAGTTACCTCCTGTATTATCCTCAGAGCTGCACTCACTATTCTGCTGGTGCAGTCACTGTGTACATACATTACATTACTGATCCTGAGTTACCTCCTGTATTATCCTCCAGAGCTGCACTCACTATTCTGCTGGTGCAGTCACTGTGTACATACATTACATTACTGATCCTGAGTTACCTCCTGTATTATCCTCCAGAGCTGCACTCACTATTCTGCTGGTGCAGTCACTGTGTACATACATTACATTACTGATCCTGAGTTACCTCCTGTATTATCCTCCAGAGCTGCACTCACTATTCTGCTGGTGCAGTCACTGTGTACATACATTACATTACTGATCCTGAGTTACCTCCTGTATTATACTCCAGAGCTGCACTCACTATTCTGCTGGTGCAGTCACTGTGTACATACATTACATTACTGATCCTGAGTTACCTCCTGTATTATGCTCCAGAGCTGCACTCACTATTCTGCTGGTGCAGTCACTGTGTACATACATTACATTACTGATCCTGAGTTACCTCCTATATTATACTCCAGAGCTGCACTCACTATTCTGCTGGTGCAGTCACTGTGTACATACATTACATTACTGATCCTGAGTTACCTCCTGTATTATACTCCAGAGCTGCACTCACTATTCTGCTGGTGCAGTCACTGTGTACATACATTACATTACTGATCCTGAGTTACCCCCTGTATTATACTCCAGAGCTGCACTCACTATTCTGCTGGTGCAGTCACTGTGTACATACATTACATTACTGATCCTGAGTTACCTCCTGTATTATACTCCAGAGCTGCACTCACTATTCTGCTGGTGCAGTCACTGTGTACATACATTACATTCCTGATCCTGAGTTACCTCCTGTATTATACTCCAGAGCTGCACTCACTATTCTGTTGGTGCAGTCACTGTGTACATACATTACATTACTGATCCTGAGTTACCTCCTGTATTATACTCCAGAGCTGCACTCACTATTCTGCTGGTGCAGTCACTGTGTACATACATTACATTACTGATCCTGAGTTACCTCCTATATTATACTCCAGAGCTGCACTCACTATTCTGCTGGTGCAGTCACTGTGTACATACATTACATTACTGATCCTGAGTTACCTCCTGTATTATACTCCAGAGCTGCACTCACTATTCTGCTGGTGCAGTCACTGTGTACATACATTACTGATCCTGAGTTACCTCCTGTATTATACTCCAGAGCTGCACTCACTATTCTGCTGGTGCAGTCACTGCGTACATACATTACATTACTGATCCTGAGTTACCTCCTGTATTATACTCCAGAGCTGCACTCACTATTCTGCTGGTGCAGTCACTGTGTACATACATTACATTACTGATCCTGAGTTACCTCCTGTATTATACTCCAGAGCTGCACTCACTATTCTGCTGGTGCAGTCACTGTATACATGCATTACATTACTGATCCTGAGTTACCTCCTGTATTATACTCCAGAGCTGCACTCACTATTCTGCTGGTGCAGTCACTGTGTACATACATTAAATTACTGATCCTGAGTTACCTCCTGTATTATCCTCAGAGCTGCACTCACTATTCTGCTGGTGCAGTCACTGTGTACATACATTACATTACTGATCCTGAGTTACCTCCTGTATTATCCTCCAGAGCTGCACTCACTATTCTGCTGGTGCAGTCACTGTGTACATACATTACATTACTGATCCCGAGTTACCTCCTGTATTATACTACAGAGCTGCACTCACTATTCTGCTGGTGCAGTCACTGTGTACATACATTACATTACTGATCCTGAGTTACCTCCTGTATTATACTCCAGAGCTGCACTCACTATTCTGCTGGTGCAGTCACTGCATACATACTTTACATTACTGATCCTGAGTTACCTCCTGTATTATACTCCAGAGCTGCACTCACTATTCTGCTGGTGCAGTCACTGTGTACATACATTACATTACTGATCCTGAGTTACCTCCTGTATTATACTCCAGAGCTGCACTCACTATTCTGCTGGTGCAGTCACTGTATACATGCATTACATTACTGATCCTGAGTTACCTCCTGTATTATACTCCAGAGCTGCACTCACTATTCTGCTGGTGCAGTCACTGTGTACATACATTACATTACTGATCCTGAGTTACCTCCTGTATTATACTCCAGAGCTGCACTCACTATTCTGCTGGTGCAGTCACTGTGTACATACATTACATTACTGATCCTGAGTTACCTCCTGTATTATACTCCAGAGCTGCACTCACTATTCTGCTGGTGCAGTCACTGTGTACATACATTACATTACTGATCCTGAGTTACCTCCTGTATTATCCTCCAGAGCTGCACTCACTATTCTGCTGGTGCAGTCACTGTGTACATACATTACATTACTGATCCTGAGTTACCTCCTGTATTATACTCCAGAGCTGCACTCACTATTCTGCTGGTGCAGTCACTGTGTACACACATTACATTACTCGGTGATCCCGTTGATGTAGATCTGATGTGATCCTTTGTCTGCAGGTCCAGGACACCTCCTTTATCCTGTGTATTGTGGTGATCCAGCCAGAAATCCCGGTGAAGCAGTTGAAGAACCTGAACACGGTCCCTAGCAGTAAGCTCCTGTACCACCGGCTGGATCTGCTGGGTCAGCCCTCCGCCTGCCTGCACTTCAAGCAGCTGGCGACGCTGGGTGAGGCGGATGATGGCGGTTGTAGTCCATTCCTCCATCAGTGACATATTTCCCGCTCGCTTTATACTTTGCTCTTTTACCTTTGCAGAAAGTCCCACGGTCATGTTGGCAGCCGGAAGCTTCTCTTCTCCTTATGAGCATCTGAGTCAGCCGGAGACGAAGCGCATGGTGGAGCACTACACGGCCTATCTGAGCGATAACACCCGGCTTATTGCAAACCCCGGGCTTAAGGTTGGTGCCGGAACGTCACTAAGTGGCCACATTCAATATGATGTAAGCAGCAGCAGCCGGACCGCTCTCGTCATGTATTATGCTGTTTGTTTGGTTATGGCGCCACCTAGTGGATTCTCCTGAAATTGGATCATGCTTGTATATATAGTTCCCCTCCATCCATCAGCTGGTGAATTAAAGGGGCTGTCCACTTCCCTATTTATTACTAACAGTTTGGCGCCACCTGGTGTTCAGTGTATGTGCACCTCTACCTAATAAGTGGTCGCACACGCTCAGTCATCTCCCCGCTGCCGGGTCTCTGGCTTTCTGAAATCCTGGATTGTGATTTTAATGTTGACGCGTTTCACAGTACAGATCCCTCCATTAGGATTTTGTTTTGATGGAGGATCTGTACTCAAACGCGTCAACATTAAGACCACGATCCAGGATTTCTGTCCTTCCTCTCGGCAGCGCGGTTTAACCCCTTTTCCTCCATTGGAGCTGCTGCAGCTGTTCTATGACCTGCACAGTCCTACAAGGTGACTGATCACCTGGATAAGACCCTATTGCACTAATTGTCTCCGCAGTCTCTATATCGTGCTTGTTGGGAATGTATCAGATTCTGCAGTACAAAGGGAGCTGTTCAGCTGCCAGAGGGGGAAGTAGACCTATTCAGTCTAGATATCAGAATGCAGCATGGTCCAGCTGTCCCCCGCTCCTCTCAGTAGTGCAGCCTCGGGGTTTAGGCCCTGTTATTTTGTATCATCTTTTTCCAGCCTTTAAATCAAAACTTTGTTACTTTTCTATCAATTTTGCTTTTTCTTTCCTGTTCATTTTTTCTGCAGATTTAAAGTAATTTACAGATTTTTTTTTTTTATTTGTCCGCCTTCCCTGTGATCTCAGCTCCTTTCTTCCCCGTCTTAAAGGCTCCCCGCTTTGCTTGTCTTTATGTTGCAGTTTTCGGTCAGGAATGAAGTCATGGCCACCAGTCACATCACCGATGAATGGATGCGACAGATGGACAGGAGCAGTCTGAACAGTTACATTGTCCGCCGTTACATAGCAACGCCCAATGGGGTGCTGCGGATATACCCCGGATCGCTCATGGACAAAGCGTTTGATCCCACTAGGAGGCAATGGTGAGCCCCGGCGCTCGGCACGTCTGTCGCGCTCGTTGGCCTCTGCTGCATCTGCTGTCTGGAGGGGTCGTTTGTGTTTTTGTAATGAAGCTGAGCTCCCTGCATTGTTCAGTTTGGTCCTCGCTGCGTCATATCTCCGTTGTGATGCCCGGTGGGTGCAGATTGACCGTACTCCACCCGAGGAGCCATCGCACATGGAGGGACTCCAGCTCCTGCAAAACTGCATCTTTCATTGCACATTGCAACAGTCACAAGTTATTTAAAACTACCACCCCCAGTTGCGCTGGGACCTGAGGATGTGCAGTGTAGTATTCCAATTGTTGCAAAACTACGACTCACAGGACATGGTGGGAGTTGTAGTTTTTGCAGTGTAGCTTCTCCGACCTTGAGTTGTTGCAAAAATACAAATCCCAGGGGTGGCGATGCACTGGTCTGCAAATTCACAACTGCAGTAATATTCAATGACTTGCAGAACTACAACACCCAGCATGCCCTGATAGCTGCATGCTTAGAGGAGTTTTCAATCGAGCTCCTGCAGGACTACTGTCTTATTCCAGAACTGGAAAACATGATGATCACCCCCATTCTTTACACTGCAGCTTCTAAAATGTGCACTCTTAACTATCTGGAGACAAAGTATCAGCCGTGCGGCTGCTTTGCAACTTGGCATCAACAAGTTTGTAAGTAAATATGTGTTGTGAAGCAGCTGCTGACTTCTTACCATGGATCACAATGATGTAGTGACCCTATGGATGAGCAATAAGATTGTCAGCTCCCCGGTCCAGCAGCTGTGGTTGTAGCCCCCTCTGCTGGCGCTGACTTTTGTGGGCCACTGAGCCGTGTTCCTGCAAATCTTGCTGAATTCTAAGTGACCCATATAAATATATATATTTATTTTTTATTAGGTATCTCCATGCTTTGGCCAATCCAGGACTGATCACTTTCACCGGACCGTACCTGGATGTGGGGGGAGCGGGCTTACGTGGTCACCATCAGTCACACCGTCCAGTCCTCCAAGTGAGTCGATGTTACCGGAGGTCGTTCTACTCTGTGCTGGATACAGTCATGTGCAGAGTATACTGCAATACATGTGGAAACCCAGTAATTACATCTACAGCAGGACAGTAGAGCTGCTTTGTCATCCAAGCATAAAACCTCCATTCTTTACACTGCAGGCAAAGAATGAAAAATAGAGCAAAGTAGCAACATTTAAGTGACAGCGTCCATTACCGCAATGTTTGTTGGATCTAGTTCCCAGGTCTCCTCCGGTTACACCGTCGCTGTGATGGGCATCGACTTTACCCTCCGATACTTTTACAAAGTCCTCATGGAGCTGCTTCCGGTGTGTAATCAAGATGGCGGCACTAAAATAAGGTATGATGTCATCCAGGCTGGGATTATGCACTATCTTTTAACATATAATGTCACGTAAAGGATTAATGTAAAGGTCTCAGGAGCTGAGCCCGCGCCCTACAGGGCCGGTGCCGGATGTGTTATACAGCCATCACCTGCATTTACTAGCAGCGACTGGAGTGAGCTCTGATCACTGCTGTGCGGCCCATTAAATGCCGCAGTCAAACATTAATGCCGCGGTCTGTACAGAGAAGTCGTCCCGATTTTCTTTATTCTTATAACAGGTGTCTGATCTCTGCTCGCAGTTATTCAGTGTGATCCTTTTTGTTGTTAAGTACATTTAGGAAATAACCTGATCCCAACACGATCTGCGTGTGATCAGGACGGGGGTCAGTAAACATGATTGATCCCCAGCGAGCCGAGATCTGGAGACCAGTGAGGAATATACACAGTGATTTAGAGACGTGCAGAACTTTATAAGGCCAGTTCACACCTCCAGTGATTGTCCGGTACAAAGGATCCAGCAGAACCTTTTTTTTTATCCTTTTGCAACAATTGATTTCTGCTGGATCCGTTTTTGTAACATTGGATCCGGTAACTGATCACTATTTAGCCTCCATTTTTCTTACTTGACCGATCTCAAACGGAGGATAAATAGTGATCAGTTCCCGGATCCAATGTTACAAAAACGGATCCTGCAGGAATCAATCAGTTGTGTTTGCAGAACGGAATGTGCTGGATCTGATGTACCGGGTGATCACTGGACGGGTGATCTCAGCGTAATCCTGTTATCCATTAGTTTTTACTTTGCTGGGGCCTCTGCATTCCCAGGACTCGGTCACCCGTCTGTGGGATCCTATTAGTAAACCTGAGCTTTATTCTTCCTGGATTCCCCTCGCCCATCCCCCCATGTTCTGACCGCTCTCCATTACTCTGATAGGTGCTTTATCATGGAGGACAGAGGTTACCTGGTGGCTCATCCAACACTTATTGACCCCAAGGGCCACGCTCCAGTGGAGCAGCAGCACATCACTCATAAGGTACCACAACTCCCATCATCCTCCACCACCCGGCTGCAGTGATTGGATGACGCAACGGCTCCACGTTTCTTGTTTTGTTGATTCCTCGCAGGAACCCCTCGTTGCCAACGACATTCTCAATCACCCCAACTTTGTGAAGAAGAATCTGTGCAACAGCTTCAGCGACAGAACGGTGCAGCGATTCTACAAGTTTAACAGCAGCCTGGCGGTGAGTGGCCCCGCACCATCGAGACGTCGCGGCTCCTCACCTCGTTCTGTACCTAAAATCTTCAGACAGATCCGCACCGCGCGTAAAGGATCCCAGAATATCCACAAAGAGGCAGAGAACGGACACGTTCATCTGGAGCACAAACTGCATTGAAAGTCCTCACTCCTAATCTATTGGCCGCACCTGTGACCCTGTGACTACAACTCCCAGCATGCCTTGATAACCAGAATCTGTCAGGGCAATGCTGGGAGTTGTAGTTTTTTCAGCCGCTGTTGATGATCGCTGTTCTGTATTTGTAGGGCTAATATTTCAGGACTAGAGCTGGAGGGAAAACGACTTGTCCTTGTTAGAAACTTGCATAAATAGTACTAACGTAGGCATGCTGGGGGTAGTAGTTTTGCAGCTGCTGGGAGTCACTAATTGGCTTTATCTACAATGTTGAGGGTAGTAGTTTTGTCGTAGAGACCGATCGCTGCACTATACCCACACTGTCAGCACCTGAAGCGTAAATTTAAAAGTGAAACGCAATGTCCCTTTTGGAAATTTGCATAAATAGCGATTCCTTGGGCCATGCTGGGAGTAGTAGTTTTGCAGCAGCTGCTGGGGGGGTCACTAATTCCCTCTATCCACAATGCTGGGAGTAGTAGTTTTGCAGCAGCTGCTGGGGGGGGGTTCACTAATTCCCTTCATCCACAATGCTGGGAGTAGTAGTTTTGCGGCTCCTGCTGAGGATCGCTGATCTATATCCACATAACATTTTTAGCATAGATCTGGAGGTGAGACTACTTGCCCCTATGTAGAAATTGCATAAGTAGCAATTCCCTGTAGATGCTGGGAGTAGTAGTATTACAGCAGTCGCTGAGAATCATTGCTGGTTTTCATGCACAATTCCTAAACTTGTGATTATAAAGTTGGGGTACAGCTGCATTCTCTTTTTAGGATATTGTATAGATGGCGATTACCCGGGGGTTTCAGGATCTACAGTTGCTGGGAGTCGCTTCTCGTTATCCACAATCTTTACACTTCAGGGGTAGATTTTATGGTGATTTATCTGTTAGTAAAGCCGATATAACCATTCTTTGGGTGTCCTGGGGTTGTAGTTTTGCATTATTTTGGGGATTTCTGCTCCACGTCTTACACTTCCAGTGTAGATGGATTTCTGTGATTTTGTTAGGATTTTGCGCTTCTCTAATCTCTCTTGGAGCAGATGATGGCGCTTTGCTTCTTTTTGCCTCCTGAGTAAATGGTGCAATTTATTGATGGAACCATATTGTTCCTTCTTTTAGGGGGATCTGACCAATCTCGTCCACGGCAGCCACTGCTCCAAATACCGGCTGACGAGGATCCCCGGGACCAACGCCTTTGTGGGGATCGTGAACGAGACGTGCGACTCTCTGGCTTTCTGTGCCTGCAGCATGGTGGACCGGCTGTGCCTGAACTGTCACAGGTAGGACGGACCCACAGGGGAGGACGGACCCACAGGGGAGGACGGGCGACCATTGCCTAAATACTGAGCAATCTCAAGAGCTTTGCTTTGACACACAATGGGAACCGTCCAGCAGTTTTCATCTAAGGGTTAAAAACCTTCACTGATTGGATACATCTCACAGCTGGGGGTTTGTTACAATTGTAACCAGTCTGGTCAGACCTCTGTGAAGTAGCGTCTGTCTCCTGTTCTGAGCATTTGTTACATTTTACATAGGGCCACGTCACACACACAGATAATTGTGCAGATTGTTGGCAGATCTCTGGTTGCAGTGAAATCATGGACACATTGCTCTATCTTGTTGCTGTGTACAAATGTAACAATGTGTCCATGATTTCACTGCAACCAGAGATCTGCCAACAATCTGCACAATTATCTGTGTGTGAGACGTGGCCCATAGACCGACACATTGTATCAGTGCAGATTTCACAGACGGTTACAATCCCTCAGCAGGTGAATATTAGGTCTGTAAAACCAAGATCACCCGTCCAGTGATCATCATTAGATCCAGCACAATCCATTCTGCAAACACAACTTTTATCTCCACTGATTTCTGCAGGATCTGTTTTTTTTTTAACATTGGAGTCTATGGAGAACAGATCCGGTAACTGATCACTATTTATTGTCTATATGAAATTGATCCAGTAAGAAAAAAATGGATCCTTTACAAATAAAAAATAAGCGGAGGCTAAATAGTGATCAGTGAGCGGATCCATTCTCCATATATTCCAATGTTACAAAACGGATCCTGCAGAAATCAGATTAATGGAGATAAAAGTTATGTTTGCAGAACGGATTGTGCTGGATATGATCTAAGGCGGCCGTCACACGCTGCTATATCGCTAGCGATATTGTTAGCGATCACGTGCACGCGTTGGTGAGATGTCACACAGACAGACTCACCAGCGATGTGGAGCAGCGAGATCGCTGGTTACTATGGTACACATCGGGTTGCTAGGCGCCGCGCGGCACTTAGTAACCCGATGTTTACCATAGATACCATCTCCCAGCATAGGCTCTGCCGCTGGGAGATCGTTCATTGTGGTGTCATACACCACGATGCTGCAGATTGATCAAGCGTTTATCGCTAGATCTGAGCTCCGGCTCACCGATCTGCAATCAAGCGATATTACAGTGTAAAATCGCTTGATTACACGCAGCGATGCACAAACGATATCGCTTAAGCGATCAAAACGCAGATCACATAGGAGATATCGTGCAGGAAATTGAAGCGTGTGACGGCCGCCTAAGGACGATCACTGGATAGGTGATCTCAGCCTTATTTTGGCCTCTTTCTATAGATGAGAATGTTCCTGTTCACTGACAGCAAGCCGAGATCTTGGGAAATTGTGCAGTTTTCAATCACACCATAAATAAATGCTGCTTGTCTGACATTGAAGATTCTTCAAAAACTATAAAGAACATTCCAATTCTCTTTCCTTTTATAATAATAATAATATTATTATACTTGTTTAACTCTTTCCCTGCATGTCGCCGGTCGGTGCATTGAGCGAGCTCCAAACACGCCGAGTGCTGGCTGTGCTATACAGCCAACACCTGCAACTCACAGCAGTGACCGGAGCACCAAGCTCGAGTCCCCAACAAAAATCATAATGAAAAGGAGAAAAAAAAGTTTTTTAATAAATATTGGAAAAAGTGTTTTAAAAATGTAAACAAATGATAGAAGTAAAAAAAAAAAAAAGAGTTAAAAATGTAAAAAAAAAAAAAAAGATAAAAGTAAACTTTTAAGCAAATGAAAAAAAAAACGTTGGGAGTTTTTCTTAAAATGTAAAAAATAGTTTTTCAAAAATATAACAGGAAAAAAGTTTTTTAGAAATTAAAAAGTTGGAAAATTTTTTTTTTAAATGTAAAAAAATATTAAGTAGGAAAGGTTTTTTTTTTTTTTTTTTTAAATGTAATATATGGTATTAAAAGTAAAAATGTTTTAAAAATAAAAAGGTGGGAGAATATTTTCTTAAAAATATAAAAAATAAAGTAGGGAATAATTTTTTAAAAATAAAGGTAAAACATTATTTTTGAAATGTAAAAAGTAGAAAGAAAAGTGTTTTACAAAAATGTAAAGTAATAAATAGAAATAAGTTTTTTTTTTTTTTGTTTTTTTAATGTAAAAAATAGTAGGAAAAAAGTCTGTAAAAATAAGGAAAACCTTTTTTAGAAATGTAAAGTTAAAAAGTAAAGAATTTGAAAAATGTAAAAACAAAGTTGGAAAAAGTGCTTTAAAAATGCAAAAAATAATTAGAAAAAAGTTTTGTTTTTTTTTATTTATAAAAATAAGTTGGAAAAAAGTGTTTTATAAATGTAAAAAATAATTTGACAAATGTTAAAAAAAAAAAAAAAAAAAAAAGTAGGAAAAAAGTTTCTTACATGTAACAGAAATAAAGCAGGAAATAAAAAAAAAAAAAAAAGCCATGGCAGGAAGGGGTTAAATATTCTCTGCTGCAGTTCTTGGTTTTTCTTCAATGTGATGAAGGGTCCGATTCTCATCTGATACACGACAGTTCACACCCGCGTTGTGCCGCAGTTGCAGCTGATCGTCTTCTATTTTGTGGCTGTTTAGGATGGAGCAGAATGAATGTGAGTGTCCCTGTGAGTGCCCCCTGGAGGTCAACGAGTGTACTGGCAATCTCACAAATGCTGAAAGCAGGTAGGAGCCGGTACTCCGTAACCCTGTGATGTTTCCACCGGTTAAATTGCTGCGATTTTAGCTCCTTACAGCTGACCTCTTCTCTGTCCTAAGAAATAGTGACCCCATCCATGAGGATTCTTCATTTAGATTGAAAACTTGGGTTTCTTGCTATAGCTCAGTATCACCAGCAGGTGGCGATAAGAACCTTCCACAAGTCATTGTATAGACGGCAAGGTCAGACGGGTGCACAAAGGAAGCGCCTCTGATGTCATAAGATGTCCGGGTACAACATAATCCAGCGGAGGAGACCATGGAAAGGAGGACAATCAACAGTTGCTGAAGTTTAAAACTTTTTGAGGAACTTGTTTGTTGCCAATATAATGCAATGATCTGAGTCTGAGGTTATAAAAGCAGAATGATGGCTGCATTAAACCCCCGGAGTCCGGGTTTACATTTTTGAGGACACTTTATTATTTTTTTTTTTTTTATCCTAAATTTGTGTATTTTTGGCTAAAGATCATTTTTAGAATAGGATTTCATGAAAAGAATTAGCCCCTTTGTCTTCCACAGCCTCTGTGCTGCTCTCTGTATTACTGGCTGCAGAAGGAGCTAAATGAGCCTCTATCAGTGAGCTCATCCTGACACTTTGTAACGCTTTCATCTTTTCCTGGCCTCCATCGGCTGATTTATGACCACGGATCACATCAAAGTTTCATGTGCAGAATAACAAACCAAACAATGCAACATTTTTAATGAAGCCAAATTGTAAAATGATTTTTAGCACCAAATGCATGTGTTTAAGTAAAAAAAAATAGTCCCTGAATTGTGTAACCCGGTCTGTGTATGGGGAGGCTGCAGATTTGACCCGAACGTAATCGCCCCATAGGGGTAAATGAGGCCTCTGAGTTTGGGTCAGGAGACTCCGGGCAGCGCGGTCAATATCAAGACATCTGAATTCGGCCATAGGGTTAGATAGAAGGGGCCATAATGTGTCTATAGGTGAATGAATGACTATAACGTCCAGTGTGACCTGTAATTATCGCTTCTCCCTCCAGGAACCCGAGCTGTGAGGTTCATCAGGAGCCCATGACCTTCACTGTACTGGACCCAAACCTCCAGGACGCCCTGTCCCAATGTGTCAACACGGGGTGTAACCAGAGGATGGAGAGCGGGTACGGACGTCTGCACTGATAGATTACACACACTCACATATAGAGAGAGAACATATACTAAAGAAGTGCAAGGACAATTAATGCACAGACTATGAGGTTTTTTTAAACAACGTTAAAAAGTGGCGGTATATAATAGTAATAATAATAATAATAAATCTTTATATAGTGCCAACATATTCCGCAGCGCCTCACAATTCAGTTTGTTTACGAGCGGTCATAGGTAACAATAAAAAATATACAATACAGTAAGTCATTAAAGTAGAGAATCAATGTAAAAGGTACAATTCTTAAAGCAGAGAAACAATGTAAAAAATACAGTACAGTAATTAGATACAATGCAATAGGCATAAAATCAGTGTAATAAGTACAATACAATAAGACAAAAATAAAGGTGACCCTGCTCAAAAGAGCTTACAATCCACAGTGAGATAGGGGTTACACAATGTGCAGGGGCTTATTACACTGATGGTCCAGGCATCTTGAGGAAATGGGGGATAGAAATAAGCTTACATGAATGGTCACCAGACAATCTGTGTGGAGCTTTTGGGTTTGGTGGAGTTTGAAGAAGAGTTATGTCCAGAGAGATAGTGAATGGGGTATGTACAGTATAAAGGAATTTTGTTAGGGGGCATGATAGGCCGCCTTAAAAAGATGTGTTTTTAGGGATCGTCTGAAGCCATGCAAGTTGTGGATAGTCCTGATTTCTTGGGGTAAAGCATTCCAGAGGATTGGTGCAGCTCTGGAGAAGTCTTGGCGTTGGGAGTGGGAGGATCGGATTAGAGCAGATGTTAGTCGAAGGTCATTTGTAGAACGTAGAGAGCGGGTGGGGTGATAGACAGAGATGAAGGAGGAAATGTAGGGGGGTGCTGCACTGTGAAGAGCTTTGTGGGTGAGAACAAGCTGTGTGAATTGGATCCTATAGTGTATAGGCAGCCAGTGTAATGACTGGCACAGAGCGGATCCTATAGTGTATAGGCAGCCAGTGCAATGACTGGCACAGAGCGGATCCTATAGTGTATAGGCAGCCAGTGCAATGACTGGCACAGAGCAGATCCTATAGTGTACAGGCAGATAGTGCAATGACTGGCACAGAGCGGATCCTATAGTGTATGGGCAGCCAGTGCAATGATTGGCATAGAGCAGAAGCATCTGAGTAACGGTAAGCTAGACAGGTGATCCTGGCTGCTGCGTTAAGGATGGACTGGAGAGGGAAGTGTCAAAACCAAAGAGGTCGGGCATAAAACGGGCAAATTCAAAGCTAAAAATAGAAAAGTAAAATGCCCTCAATGCAGAGAAGCCGCACCCGACGCGCGTTTCACATCAAGCTTGAGGACACATGCCTCGGGTGCCTTACATTTATGTATATACCAACATTTTTAACATTGTTTAATAAAGTTATATGATTTTATTCTTTACGTTACTTGGGCTTGCACTTTTTTATTGTAGGTTTTCTTGTATTTTTGTGCATATTAGGAACCTTATATTCTGCTCTTCATACATGTGTAGGATATAAATCTAAAAAAGAAAATGAAAAGAGGATGGAAAGAGGTAAAACAAGTAGAGAGCAGGAGAAATGGAGAAAGAATTGAGTGAATGTAGGGTGTATACACTTTGTATGATTGGGCCTAGTTGTACAATGAGAGAGAATTCACTGTGATATAAACCTTATTCAGTTCTCTGTAATCCACCTGCAGTGTAAAGAATGGGAGTAAATGTTTCTCTTTCTTCTGGTTGCTGAGCCTCCATGTAACGTCCTTTCTGTATTTATACATGTAGATAAATTACCAATTTAGGGAGCAAATTATCACCTTTCAGCAAGTTACGTCCATGTTAGAGCTGCCCTTTCTCTTTCCCTCTTTAGTTATTGCTTTGGCGTCCTGGACTGTGAGTGGTGTATGGTGGACAGCGATGGGAAGACCCAGCTGGATCGCCCGTATTGTGCCCTCCAGAAGGAATGTTTTGGTGGCATTGTCGGTGCCAAGAGCCCGTATGCTGATGATTTGGGGTCTATTGGTAAGGTGTATGACGTTGAGTGGGGTGCATTTTCAGGTTTTTGCATACATTTTGGCACCTATGGTATTTTGTGTTTTTTTTTTATCCCAGCAGAGAGCGCCTTAAAGAGTAACCAAACTTTTGTGATTACCTGTATTGCTTGCAGATCGGTGGGGGTCCAGGTCCTAAGACCACCGCCGTGTGCACAATTGATTTTTGTGCAAAGTCTGTTTCCGATCTGCCCATAGACCGTCACGTCTGGAGTTTGGACGGTGGCAAATGTCATAAGCTGTGAGCCAAGATGTGACGACTTTTCCTTCTGCAGGTGACGAGGTGATCACTCTGAATATGATCAAGAGCGCCCCCGTCGGGCCGGTCGCCGGAGGTATAATGGGCTGTATAATGGTGCTGGTCCTGGCTGTCTACGCGTACCGCCATCAGATACATCGCAGAAGCCACCAGCACATGTCACCACTGGCAGCGCAGGGTAAGAAGCCGCCATCACAAAGGGTTAATATAGGGATAAAAAGGGGGGGCCGGTGGTCAAAATAGAACTCTCGCCCCAAACCGGGGACTTCAGTCAGCAAATTCTCTTAATACTTTAAATACTCTTTAAACTAGTTAAGGATTTCCATCACGGGACGTCGCTGCGGGGAAAAAGTAACCAAACAACCTGCCGTATGTTCACCTCCTGGACCGCGCCTGGCCCCGCCATGTCCGCATTTATCTAGACGCGGGAAAATATATAGAATAATTGTATGTAAATAGTTATTATGATACATTAATTGTTCACAGACACGGCGATGCTAAATGATTAAAATCGTTGTCATTTCCTCCGTCTTACATTGACCTGCTCTGATCGGAAATTGGTGTTTTTATATATATAAAAAAAAATCTTTTAAATTAAAATATTTTTATTTATTTTCTTTTTTTTATTTTAAATTGTTTTTTTCATTTTAAATCTTTTCTTTGAAAGCTCGGCCTGTACTCCAGTATATACGGCGTGTACATATATGTTTGTATATTATATAGAGAGATATGTACATATATATACACTCCATACATACTTGAGAATAGGCCGAGTTTTTCAGCGCATGTTTTATGTTGGAAAGCCTCCGCGGCTTATACTCGAGTATATACCATATACAGTATATAATGTATTTTTTATTTTATTTAAATTAAACACGTCATTTCAGATCACACCAGGTCAATCCAAGAGAAAGGAAATGACAACAATCTTTCCATTGGCGATAACTGGTATATCACCCCGGTCTCGTTCATATATATACGATCATAGCAGACGTAGCCTGGCGCTGGGTGTGCAGAGAAAAAGTGCACAAATCCCCCCAAACCCCCTGATCTTCTGTCTCCGCAGAGATGTCGGTGCGCATGTCCAACCTGGAAAACGACCGCGACGAGCGAGATGACGACAGCCATGAGGATCGCGGAATCAGTGAGTGTCTTGTCCCTGTCGTGCAGCGGCTCCAGGTGTGAGTGCGGCGCCCTAACCACGTGTTGTTCCTCCAGTCAGTAACACCCGGTTCATAGCAGCGGTGATCGAGAGACACGCGCACAGCCCGGAGCGGAGGCGGCGGTACTGGGGACGATCAGGAACAGAAAGCGATCACGGTAAGGAGAAAGCTGAAAGGTATCCAGAAGGTTCAGCCCCCCCCCCACACTTAGGTTTGTGTCTCAGGACCTCTGCTTGCTTCACTGGTATTGAAACTTTCAAGTTTTGGTTATTAAGGGTTGTCTGCTCCCAAAACAGCGCCACCATTGTCCATGGCTCTGACGAGTATTGCAGATGAGCTCCATAGAAGTCATCATCACTGAGCTGTACTGGGCAGACATTGCTGACTGATGACTCTGGGTCTGGATACTCGGTGTCCGGACGATTTGTGGCCTATTATGTTAAATGCAGATTTGAAAATAAAGAGGTTTAAAATGTTCAGCCATTTTTTTTTTTTTGCTTCTCAAGGCAAACCTTGTCCCTATTGTGTCTACGCTCCAGTTACTGCACAAAAGTGTAAGTTCTCTAAATATAGAAATGCCGCACAACCAAGATTTAGCTTCCTCTTCTGTACATGAACACAATTCATTGCTCTCAGCTCCACTTCTGCTAAATACTAATGAGCTCCTACCCACAATAGTCTGACACCCACGCTACTTATCCCCGGGGATCCCCAAGTTGGCTCCACAAACCTGTTACCAGATATCCCAATGTGCCCGAATCTTGCCCCCCCCCCCTTTCTTCCCCTCTTCCCCTTCCCCCTTCTTGGTGCTCCCCATGCCTTCCCTTCTTGTGCTCCCCATGTCCCCCCCCCCTCCCTTATTGGAGTCCCCGCGCCCACCCCCTTTCTGGCATGCCCCACGTTGCCCCCTTTCTTGGCGTGCCTCACGTCCCCCCCCTTCCTTCTTGGCGTGCCCCGTGTCCCCCTCTCCTTCTTGGCGTGCCCCATGATCCCCCCCTCTCCTTCTTGGGTGCCCCATGCCCCCCCCTTCCCTTTCTTGGCGTGCCCCACGTCGCCCCCTTTCTTGGCGTGCCCCCCCCTCTTTCTTGGCGTGCCCCGTACCCCCCTTCTCCTTCTTGGCGTGCCCCATGATCCCTCTCTCCTTCTTGTGTGCCCATGATCCCCCTCCCTTCATGTGTGCCCCATGATCCCCCATCCCCCTTCTTGGTGTGCCCCATGCCCCCCCCCCTTCTTGGTGTGCCCCATGTCCCTCACTCCTTGGTGTTCCCTAACCCCACCTCTCCTTGGTGTTCCCCAAGTCCCCCCCCTCCTTGGTGTTCCCCAAGTCAGCCCCCCTCCCCCCTGTCTCCTTGGTGTTCCCATGTGCTCCTGTAGACGGATAATGGAGCGCTTGTTGCTCATACTCAGCAAATCTTCGTTCACGCAGGCATCTTTGGAGCCTCATGTTTTTTGGAAAACGGGGGGACTTCAGCAGCCGGACCTTTAGCAATGAGACCTTTATCATCTACTTACAGGTCATTAGGGTTAACTCTTTAAGCATTTTTCAATTACTCCAGAATCATTATTTCTAACAGATATTTCTGCTTTATCTTTTTAGGCTACAGTACTATGAGTCCACAGGAGGACAGCGAAAACCCCCCATGTAACAACGACCCGTTATCTGCAGGGGTGGACGTGGGCAACCACGACGAGGACCTAGAACTGGACACCCCACCCCAGACTGCGCTCTGTTGAGCCATAAGTTCCACCACCACTATAGACTCCACCACCCGACGTTACACCACAGCCATCACCTGCAGGCGGCGGTCACCGTGCATTCTGTAGACGCGGAGTGCTGATGAACTCTGGGGTCTGTGCCCCCCCCCCCGTCCCCTTTTATATCCAGACCCTCTCTGCTGCCGCCATATTTGCTGCATACGTTGACAATTCCACGTGTGTACGGGACAATACATGGCGCCAAACAATGCAAATCTTTCCATGGACTTTCAGGGTCATAACATTTTGTCCTGGAACATCGACTGCAATATAAAATGGGTCTAACATTTTTTTTTGGAATTTCACCGGAAAAGACAAGCGGTAAAACAGAGGAAGATGTTTCTTTTTATATAAAAAAAAAAATATTTTAAATAGAAAAAAAAAGACTAAACTCGTCAATTCGAGGAGACTTGTGAATAGTTTCATAAAGAAAATAAAATGCATCTCGATTTTTAAGGAAAGGATTATTTTTCTACTATTTATTTAAGTGTCAAGAACTTAAAAGACGGCAGATTATTACACTCCCCGACGCGTTTTTGGCCTTATGAGAGGAGGACGCCGCAGTCGTCGGATACTCGCCTTCCCTAGTATTGATGGAAGACTGAACCCCCGGACGCTGGGGTAGATTTTTACGCTCCACAGGGATGGGGGCATTTACTAAACAAGAAACGCGTTGTTGTACAATCTACGTTTTTATTTTAATGTATCGAGAAGTAAGCGGCCGACCTGCGCGATCTCTGCCGCACGTCAGGGTGCCGCCGCTCGTTTCGCCTTGTTGTATTTGCAGTACAATTTATTTCACCATGTTTTATTTTATTTTTTAAGAATGTAACCACTGTTTAACAAGATTTTTATTTTTTCCACTACAACCACTGTGTCTTTACTGTACTCTGTGCCGCTGACAATCCGGATGTGTTATTGAAATGCGCTCATTAAGATGAATCAAGCTATACAGAAGTTTGTTGAGAAATTTTCTACAAATTTTGGTTTTACTTGTTTTTGAGTTATTTTGTCCCGTTCTCCAATCGCGCCTAAAGCTGCAAACAAAGTTCTTTTTTATGTGGGTTTTTCCTCATGTTTGTAGACAGATATAATTGCAAAGTTCTCATTTTGCAAATGATAAGCTGGAATTTTTAATGTTATAGTTTACATTGCCTAGATTACTGGCTGGTTTTCTAGGGCTTGAGCTTGCAAGCTGTTTGCTATAGAGCTTGTAAGCGCTGCTCTGGATTTGGCCAAGTGCGGTGCTCTTCTGCTCCTCCGATGAAGCATTGGAGAGGGCGCATTTTGGGCCAGCGGCTCAGCCATATCGCTGGTTTGATCTGCCATTCTAAAAAGCAAACACGAGAAGACCCCTGTAACAGAAGGCAGCTTCAAGTGAAGATCCGCCAATTTGGCATGCAATAGTCTACATTATTATGTCCACCTCTTCGTAATTGCCCTGATCGAAGACCCCAAGGTGATCAGGTTATCTCCCCAGGGTTGTATTTGGAGAAAGTTTTATCTCTAAAGCAAAGGATATGGACACTTACTTGAGTGGGTTTTTTTCATTTTACCTCAATTATGCCTGTAAAAGTTTATTTTCAGAATTCCATTTCATTAACACTTTTTTTTTGCCAGTTGGCTTTTACATCCTTTTTAAAAAAAAAAAAAAAAAAGAACCAACCTGCAGGATTTAGGGCTGTAAAGTGAAGCCGGTGCCTTACAGGCTCTGGGATACCGAGTCCAATTAGACCTTTACTTCAATGATTACATGTATGATTGCTGAGAAAAGTGTTATCAAACCAATTGGAAAATCTGTGCAGCAGAGGGATGGAGTGTGCAGCACATTAGCATAAGAGGGGCTGGATTTCTGTTTATTTCTTTTCTGTCTGCTTAAGCCAAACCCTCCCCTCTCTCCCTCCCCTCTCACTCACTCTTTACCTGTCACTCTACCAGTCAGGTCCTTAGTGCCCCAACTCATCACTTCATCCTTCCCTTCCTCCATCTCCTGCTTCTGCTGGGGTTTTTAGTGTCTCTGGATCTGCAGACTGTGTGATGGAGTATGCTGGGAGTTGTAGTGTCTCTGGATCTGCAGACTGTGTGATGGACCATGCTGAGGGTTGTAGGGTCTCTGGATCTGCAGACTGTGTGATGGGAGCATGCTGAGGGTTGTAGGGTCTCTGGATCTGCAGACTGTGTGATGGACCATGCTGAGGGTTGTAGGGTCTCTGGATCTTCAAACTGGGTAGTGGAGCATGCTGGGGTTCGTAGTGTCTCTGGATTTGCCAATCCTGAGCCAGTGACACTACAATTCCCAACATGCTCTTTGGACAGATCCCTGCTTATTTTTATCAGTGATCTGTCCCGGTCTGTGAGAGGAGACAGGTGAGGACACGCAGAGAATGGATGGTGAAGGGCTTCTACTGCTTGTGCCGATCACAAGCAAGGAGATGGAGGAAGGGGGAGGGTTTGGCTTAGAACCCACAGGGGATTAATAAAAGAAACCCAACCCCTTCTTATGCTAATGTGCTGCACAGATTTTCCAATGTTTGATAACACTTTTCTCTGCAATCATACATGTAATCATTGAAGTAAAGGTATGATTGCACTCAGTATCCCAGAGCCTGTAAGACATTGGCTTCACTTCATAGCCCTAAATCCTGCTGGTTGTTCCCTTTAATGAAACCCAATAACCTAATTGGAAAATACTTTTTTATTAGGGCAAATACATACAATTAAGGGAAGTTTAAAAAAAATGGTCCCCAAAGTTGTCCATATCCTTTTATTGAAGTTGATGTTCAATATTCTGGCATCTGCTTGTGTTTTCTGAACTATCGAAACTTTGCTAAGTTGCTGAAATTATAAATTAAAGCTAAACTGTGGGATATATAGTTACACTCCCCTCTCTGATTCTGCTGCTGCTCCATGTTTTTTCAAGTCTCATGTTATCAAGTAATGTCCACTACTTTGATACTTTTGACTCCTCGTTGTTTAAAGGAGGTTTCTCTCTCGCCTTCATTGGGGGGGTCACAGACCATGGGCGTTACGCTGCTGTCTTTAGGAGGCGACACGAAGTAGACAAAAAGTTATCCCATCCTCTGCAGCGTACACTCTCATGCTGACTCAAGCTGAAGCCAGTTTCAGCTTAGTGTCAGCAGGAGGCAGATGTGACTCTGAACCTTTTTTAGTCGGAGCACACCTGATAACTTTATCTCCATTTTTAATTTTTATTCTTATTTTAACCTTTTATCTAATTTTTTTTCCGGTCACCAATGAGTGCGGAGCACTTCGAGTGTCACCTCTTAGTGCCCACAGATCTAGCTGGACCGGTTCTGGGTCACCCTTAGGGGCGTCGTCCCCTTTGGAGAGCCAGATGCCCTAGCTGAATGGATCCAGCCATCCATACCCATACCTCACTCCAGCACCCCTGCTGCACAGGGGTGCTGAGAGCTAGAGTATCTCCTTCCTCTCCCTCCTTCCCTCCGGTCATGGAGCGAGGGGTAATGGGATGATGGGCTCCCTTAGCAGCCTCAAAGCCTCCCCCTGACAAGTTGTCAACATTGTTGACAAGTTTACTGGGCGCAGGCTCATAGACTTACATTACCCCTTCCCTGCCGATCTGTGTAAGGAATGAGCTCACTCCCCGGCCATGGACCCTGCAATTTCAAGGCTGTCCACAAGGACTCTCCTGTCCCTACCAGGCGGAGCGTCCCTTAAGGACTCCACGGATAAACAGACACCCTCTCCCGCTCTGCGGCAAGTCGATGGGCGCGATATTTTCACCGGTCTTTGCCTCGGTCTGGGTGGCCAAGGCCCTAGCGTCGTGGTCAGAATCTCTGCATGGAGATTCAAAGCCGCTCGCCCCCAATGGAACTAGTCAATCTGGCATCTCAAATCTCCGTAGCCGGAGAGTTTCTAATCAACGCCTCCTTGGACGCAACAAACAGTGCGGCCCAAATCAGTCGGTAACAACATTACCGTCCACAGAGCCCTTTGGCTCAGAAACTGGAATGCAGACGGGCCCTCCAAAAAATCCTTAACCGCCCTTCCTTACCAGGGTGGTCGCCTTCTCAGGGGAAAGCATCGATAGACTTATTGCCGATGCGATGGGAGGCAAAAGCACCTACCTCCCACAATTAAAACCTCCACAGTTTGCTTCCAAACTTCAGCCGGTGCCTTTTCGGCCCTTTCAACCCTTTGGCAGATGGGTTAATCCACAGACGACTCCCAGATTAACTAGGTCCCCTCCTAAGGACAGACGTGGCCAGGAGTCGTTCAAGACGAACGCTTCCTGGCGCTCCCGCCCCAAGACTACCAGAAACCAGGGAGCACGGTCCTGCAGGTTTCAAACAGTGTTGACTCATGCCCCCTCTCGGAAAGTGACACCAAAGTAGGCGGCTATCTGCTCCTCGTCAGCAAAGTCTGTCTTTCCGTAGTAGAGGACAAGTGGGTCAGGAATCTCGTATCCTTCAGATACAAAATCGGGTTCACAAGCCTGCCGCCAAACAGGTTCTGCAAATCCCGGCCCCCCAATGAAGGCTCGGAAAAAAAATTTTCGGTGAGCAAACAAAAATCTTTTTTTTTTTTTTTTTCCCCGTTTCAGAATTCCCTTACCTGGGCCCAGTTGATTTGTTTAAAAAAAAAAAAACAGCTTTACTCACTCTCCCCAGGTCCAGCGTTGAGTCTCTGCCGCTGCGCCCGGTGTGATTGTCTGCAGCGCTGACGTGCTGACAGTGCTGCAGTCAGTGACAGCGACTTGTGCCATCATACCGGGCAGAGCCACCTGGTCAGTCAATGCAAGGTCAGCGCTGCAAACCCTGTGAGCAGCAGTGGAGGCTCAACACTGGACCCTGGGAGGGGGCATAATACACAGTTTTTGGTTTGTTTGTTTTTTTAAATCTGCAGTAGAGAGACGAGTGTCTCCTGAAACCAGAAACACTTATGGCGGGTTTACACGTCGCGATATCGCAGTACAATTTCAATGAAAAGTCACGTGGTTCGATCGTTGGAGCCGATATCGTTCCTGCGTTGTATGGTGTGAACGTCCAATACGATGCAGGAACGATGTCAATGCGATATTGGGGATTGAATGAGCGTGCTATTCACTGCTCCGATATTGCATAGCGATTGAAGCCGGATCGTGCTGTGTAAACGCCCAATTACGATGCGATTTCATACGTCACCCATTCACTCCCATGTTAACTATGCGATCCTGGGTTGGGAGGCGTAGACATCGCACGGACGTTGTAATACAATATCGCAGCGTGTAAACATTCAATGCGATGCGGGAGGAACGTGCACTAATTGCGCGCTCCCGCGCCATTGAGTTGCGATATCGAAACGATATCGCGGCGTGTAAACCCACCATTAATGCTGTTGTACAACTTAGGTTTCACTCAGACGTCGTCTTCACATCTGTGTTTTGCATAGATATTAATCTTACCCATTATAGCTTATGGGGCTCTTCTCGTGTCTGTTTTTTTGCAAAAAAAAAAAGCAACTTGATTTCCAATTTGCCAATGCAGGTTAGTGGGTTAGCTTTATTCATCTGCAAAAGGAAAACCCGAGTAAACTCTGAATGAATCCAATATGGCTGACGATTATTTTATTGTCCTCTTTACCCAGAGAGATGTAAGTGCAGGAAGTGCCATTTCTACCAGTGCGAGTCAAACCCTCGGGGCCTATTTTTATAGATAAATTTGGAGCATTTCCTGCTCCTTTCACAGCAGAAAGTTTGACACATAACTTGGGGAAAAACATTTTCATTTATTTGACCGCACCTCCAAACTACAAGCTGTCAGACCTGACTAAGGCTGCTTTCACATAGGCTTTTTTTTTTTAAAATGCAGCAGATCCGGCAGATTTACCGCATCTTCCACCTAACGGCCGCACTTGTGGCGCCGATTTGGCAAGCCCCATGTATTGTCTATGGGCTTGCGGTCAGGTGCGGCAAGTGCGGTTTTGCCGGATGCGACACTTGTGGCCGAGAAAAAACCCGTGGTCAACAGTGTTTTTTTCGCTGCTGCATATGCCGCGACTGGCAAAACCGCGCTTGCCGCATGCCCCATAGACAATGCATGGGGCATGCCACAAGGCGGAGATGCAGTAAATCTGCCGGATCTGCCGCATTTTCAAAAAAACCGCCTATGTGAAAGGGGCCTAAGGCAGATTTACTGCATCTGCCGCATTACTGCCGACTTGCGGCAAGCCCCATTCACTCTCTATGGGACTTGCGGCAAGTCCGTTTTTTTGTCGCGTTCCGTCAAATCCAGCAGTTCCGGCAAGTCAGCCGCAGCTAACTGCGGTTTTTTTACTTGCCGTTACTACCGGATCGTGGCAAAAAACAGACTTGAAGCACCTGGCGCAAGTCCCATAGAGAATGAATGGGGGCTTGCTGCAAGTCGTCCGTTAGGCGGCGGATGTGGTAAACTGCCAGATCTGCCGCAATTCAGCAAAAATGCCCATGTGAAAGTTGCCTAAAACATGCAAAAAAAAATAAATATAGCAGATTTTACAATGCAGACTCTTTTTGTGTAGCTGTAACCATACTGTTTGTTTATGGGCCCCTGACTGCTCTGACCCGAGGGTCCATGTTGTCCCCAGGTGTCCATCATCATCCGGACGACCACATACATATAGGAGAGCACAGCGCCGAGGTTGTACAATAAACATAGGACGTCAATCTTTATACTGTGTATAAACTGTAAGCGAATGAGATGTCTGTATATAACGATGGATTTGTGAATAATTTTGGGGTCGTTCTAATTACTTTCATGTTTCTGCAAATTATTTCTATGTATGGATCCATAAACGTTTCTACAGCTGAAAATTAAATAAAATAATATTTGACGATCTGCCTCCAGCTGCGTGATTTATATATTCTGATTATAATTACATACAACACGTGTTCAATAGTTTTTCCCAGTGTCATTTCATATTGTTACAATAATTTATGGACATGTATGATTTGATTTCTTTGGCTGTGTGGATTGGATGGACTGTTACTGACATCTGGTGATATATTCCCATCACTAGCATCTCTGTTAATATATTTATTTAGAAAATTGGTGACGTGTTCAACACATTTCACCCACTGAATATAATAGTTTTGATTTGTCCACCATGGGACCTAAACCTGCGATCAATATGGAGGAATTGCTATGAAGTGCATTCTCAGGCCTTATGAGAGTCCTAATATGGCTGACATGGGGCCTTCAGTTGGCATGGCAACCGATGATCAGCCTACAATAGTGTTGTGAGGGGACTGATGGCGGCCATCTTTTAAATATAAAGTGTTGTCAAGCTTTGAAATCGATAAGGTTAAACATTTGCAATCTGCACCATGTTTGTGACAATCGGCACCCGTACGTTCTGGAGCCAGCTCCATACACTGCGCTCTTCTGCCGTTTGTGCACAATGGCGACACAAAGGGGTCAAAGAAGCAAATTGGGGGGTCAATTAAGATAGTATGGGCACATTTGAGGGAGATTTCTTAAAATTAGTGTAAGAAACTGGAGATGTTGGCCTGAAGCAAACGACATATTCAGCTCTAATTTTTAGGGCCTAGATGAAAATAAAAGCCGCAATCTGGTTGCTACGGGCAACGCCTCCATCTTATTTTAAACTAAAATTGATGAATATCCCACAGAAGTTCACATATTACACCTGTAATGTTATATGTGGAGTTACTGACTTTTCTGAGGTGATTTTTGTCAGTACATGGTATACAAAGATCAGTGTTGTTGTTTGGCATCCAATATGGCCGACCTCTGAGCTCTCCCAAGTTTAGTCACTCCTCCATCTTAATTTACATTAAGTTGATGAATACCCCCACAGAGTTCACATATTAGCCATGTTCTATGTAGAGTTACTGACGTTTCTGAGGGGATTTTTCTGAGAACATGGTATATGAAGATCAGCATTGTTGAATAGCAAACAAATGGCCGACCACTGAGCTCTCCAAGTTTTGTCACTCCTCCATCTTAATTTACATTAGAGTGATGAATACCCCACAGAGTTCACATATTAGTCATGTTCTATGTAGAGTTACTGACGTTTCTGAGGGATATTTCTGAGTACATGGTATATGAAGATCAGCATGTTGAATAGCAAACAATATGGCCGACCTCTGAGCTCTCCCACTTTTGTCACTCCTCCATCTCTTTTCCATAGAGATAATGAATGCCCTACAAAAGTTCAAATTAAACCTGCGATATTTTATAGGAAATTATTGACGTTTCTGAGAGGATTTTTGTTAGTAGATGGTATATGAAGATCAGTCTTGTTGAATGGCAGCCAATATGGCCGACCTCGGAGCTCTCCCACATTTTATCACTACTCCATCTTATTTTACATGAGTTGATAAATACCCCCACAAAGCGTTCACATATCAAACTTGTCATGTTCTATCTTGAGGTATTGGTGCCTCCGAGGGGATTTTTGTCAGTACGTGGTATATTAAGATCAGCGTTGTTGAATATATGGCCGACCTCAGTGCTCTCATGTTTTCACTCCTCTCTCCTTCATTTATGAATTACATCTTCTCTGTCATTCAGAAGCCTAGGAAAGCGAAGTATAATAATGTAATATATTGTTTATCGCCACTCATCCGGGACGACTTGAAGTTGTGTATTTTTGACTAATAATATTTTCCTGTGCGGCGCGATGCAAAGCTGCACCCACTTCCTGGAACAGTTGCCATTGTGTACACAGCCGTGTGTGCTCAGTTGTGTACATACAGCGTCTCACACACAAGGATTGACCTCGTAAGCTTAGCGATCCTACACCACGTTTCAAGGTTTCCTGCCATGACCGACCAAAATGCTGTTAGCCTGGAATATTCACAACCTTTTTCAAATTCGACCTTATAGTTGTCAGATTTTTATACATTCAGGATTATTGGACCACCATCGAAGAGTCTAAAAACCTAAGGGTACGTGCCCACGATCAGGATTGGCAGCATTTTGGACGCATGTTTTTACTGCAACAAAAACCTTGTACAGTACCAGCACAGTGGATGTGATTTATGGAAATCTCATGCCCTCTGTGCCTCTTTTTATCCGCAGCGTAAACTGACATACGGTGCATTTTCCCAAGCAGCAGCAGCATGTCAATTTATGCTTGCGGAGATGCAAGTGTTCTCACGGGAAAATGCAGCGAAAATCCGCTGATCCCAGATTCCTAATCGTGGGCATGGATGCTGCGTTCTCCTGTACAGGACACTAGCAACTCCGCAAGAAAAGAAATGCTGTGTCCAGGATGCAGCGTGTCCTGATTGTGGGCACAGACGCTGCGCTCTCCCGTACAGGACACTAGTGTCTCCATAAGAGAAAGACCTGCTGTGTCCAGAACACAGTGTAACCTGATCGTGGGCATGGATGCTATAGATCACAAGGACGAAGCATTAAAGTACTTTTGGTGCATGCCTGAAGAAGAGGCTGGGACAGCCTTGAAACACGTTGAAATAAACACCGCTTCCTTAAGAATTCTGGTCCATCTTCATTCATACAGCAGCATGGATCGTCTTTAATAATTTGTCCTTGTGATCAATAGTTTGCACAGCCATCCACGTGGCATGGTGGATCCAGCGGCAGCTGTATAAGGCGTATACACCAGTTGTGGGTCATACAGCTTGGCAAGGTCAGCAGTACATCGTAAGATAAATTAACTTTATTAAGGAGATAAGACCCTATTGCTTCCTTGTCTGCCCCTTTAGGTGATTTCAGAACGCAGTGTGTCCTGATTGTGGGTACAAACGCTGCGTTTTCCCATGTAGGACACTAGCGGCTCTGTAAGAGAAGACATGCTGTGTCTAGAACGCAGGTTGTCCTGATCGTGGACACAGATGCAGTGTTCTCCCCGCATGGGCACTAGCGGCACTGTAAGAGAAAACATGCTGTGTCCAGAATGCAGTGTGTCCTAATCGTGGGCATTGACGCTGCTGCGTTCTCCTGTACAGGACACTAGCTTGTCCAAAGGAGAAGACTTGTGGTGTCCAGAGCGCAGTGTGTCCTGATCGCGAGTACAGACGCTGCGTTCTCCTGTACAAGACACTAGCATCACTGCAGGAGAAGACCTGCTGTGGCCAGAGCACAGAATATCCTGATTGTGGGCACGGATGCGGCGTTCTCACACACAGGACACTAGAGTCTCGGCAACAGAAATTATGCTGCGTCCAAACTTCAGGCGATCATGATCATGGGCTCTGTTCTTCCACAGAGAGCACTGGCGTCTCTGCAGGAAAGGAGACTGCATTCAGAACGCAGCGTGTCCAGATTGTGGGCTCTTAGCCTATGAGGATATTAACATGCAAAATTTCTAAATTGACCTCATTCAGATGTATGACACGGATTTTCAGTCCGTTCTGCAACAAATCTGCCACGTGCGAATAGGGCAGGAAATAAAAAAAAAAATGCAAAAAAGTCCAGAGTGAGAAATGTGTGTAGTGGGAGGAAATACCCGGAACGTGTGAATGAGAAACACGACTGTAACCCACTGGCTAACATGGTATAAATATTCTGTAACCCACTGTGTATTTACCATGTGCAAATCCTCGGGAAAAATCTTTGACATTTCTAATAAATTTGTATGCTAAAAGTGTTTTTTTTTTCTGATTGGGGGAGGGGTGTTTGAAAAGCATCTGGTGGAAAAAATAAAGCTTATTTCACTTCTCTGAAGCAGCGTCTGATGGAAACTTCTCCAAACGAGGCAACGTCACATCAAGGAGCTGCAAAAAAGAAAAATGGAGAAAACTAAAAAACTTTTCAGGAAATGAGAAACTCCCAAAAAGGCGCCTCTCTGGGAATGGAAAGTTTTGTGACTGAGGATCTTCATCCTGTTCCCACATATAATAAAGTGTTGCTGACTGGCAATGTCTAAGGGCACCTTTACACGCCGCAGCCGATATGTCGCCCTGCGACAATCGCCGTCAAAATCCCTCCCAGTTGCGGCGTGTAATTGGGGAATTTAGCGGCAATATGTCGCCTCGCGCCGGTCGCCTGATTTTGGAGCGCTGCTCTCAAACCAGGCGACCACTCGAATGTGTTGCCCTCGCCTATTTACATTGGGCGACACGTTGGCGACTTCGGCGGCAATAGGCCACGCCCCAGCGTCGCCTACAAAATCGCCGCCCACGTCGCCAGGTGTGATGTGGCCCTTAAGAGGATTTTCAGGACATTCATATTGATGCCCCTGACCTTAGGATAGGGCATCACTATCTGGTGGTGGTGGGACAGTCATCACCTCCTGTCTTCCAGGTGTTCCTGGCGGTTGCATGTGCTCACTCTGGAGCTGCAGAGCAAAACTCCCTCAACTGCCCCTGCCCTGCCGTGTATTGTACTTCTGTCGCTGGCATTGGGAACAGCTGAAGGACGTGTTGTACCCCAACAATCAGCTATTGAAGTTACAGACAATGTGTCCAGTCCGCTGTTTATACATGTATATGTGCATATGGATGTGATTATGGGTATGTCACGTGCACATTCATGATGGAGCCCAGACATAAATTGCACTGGGCGCTTTGCTGCTTGTGTCCACCCCTGATGAATTCAAAGATGAAAGATGTAGTGCTGCATCTATAATAATAATACAGTTTATTTATATAGTGCCAACATATGCCGCATCACTTTACCACTGAGCGGGGGTTTGCGCTTTGACGTCTCAGCTCAGCGGTCAGTACAGCACAGCGGGTCAGTACTGTACAGCATGGTGCTGAGATGTGTAAAGATACCGGAACAGCAGGGACCGAGGAGAGGTGAGTACACAGCGGCCAGAGGGCTATGTGGTGTGAGTTATACGATATGGAAGACTATAGGGGATACTTTCTAATTAATGGAGGTCTATAGAGTGTGACTAATGTGGAGGACTATGTGGGTGCATTATGCTATATGAAGAACTATGGTGTGCATTATATTATATAGAGGACTATGGGGGTGCATTATATGATATGTAGAATTATGGGTGCATTGTATGATATGGAGAACTATAGGGGTGCATTATATTATATGGAGGACTGTGGGGTGCATTATATGATATGGAGAACTATAGGGGTGCATTATATTATATGGAGGACTATGGGGGTGCATTAGATTATACGGAGAACTATGGGGTGCATTATAATATATGGAGGACTGTGAGGTGCATTATATGATATGGAGAACTATAGGGTGCATTATATTATAGATGGGCATTATATAGGAACTATGGGGTGCATTAGATTATACGGAGAACTATGGGGTGCATTATAGGATATGGAGAACTATGGGGTGCATGTATATAGGATATGGAGAACTATGGGGTGCATTATATGATATGGAGAACTATGGGGTGCATTATAGGATATGGAGAACTATGGGGTACATTATATTATATGGAGGACTATGGGGTGCATTATATTATATGGAGGACTATGTGATGTTCAATATACTATATGGAGGACTATGGGGTGCATTATATTATACGGGGGAACTATGGGGTGCATTATAGATATGGAGGACTATGGGGGATTACATTATAATATATGGAGGACCATGGGGGTGCATTATATGTATGGAGAACTATGGGGTGCATTATATGGTATGGAGAACTATGGGGTGCATTATATTATATAGAGGAATATGGGGGAGTATGGGGAACTCATGCACACGTCGTCTCTTTTAATCCACTTTTTCTCATTAGTTTTTTACATGCGGGAAAAACAAACGCAGCATTTTACAGTAATTGCAGAATGAAGGTGAATTCTGAAATCTCAATCACGGTTTTCTTCTGACTGAGCACAAAATGATGGCGATCATATTCACTTACATAGCGCTATTAATTCTACGATTATATTACCCAACATGTTAATACCTCCACAGCGCTTTACATACTTCAGCAGCTCTGTCCCCATTGGGGCTCACAATGTAAATCCCTGATCTACAGGTCAAGATAACCAAATCCTCCAGTGTTATCGGTGTGAGCTGTGGCTCAGTGGCAGTTCCCAGGTTTGAGTCCTGGCTGATCTAGGATGATGAGGATGATGAGGGACACAGGAATCACTCAGCAGTTTTTTTTCAATATTTTTAATTTTTTTTTCAATTTATTTAAAATGCATTCACCCCGAGAAATCCCCGCCCCCGAGAGGGCCCGCCCCCGATAAAGCTCCGCCCCTAGAGAGGCTCCGCCCCCGAGAAAGCCCCGCTCCTGAGAGGGCCCGCCCCTGAGAAAGCCCGCCCCCGGGACAATGCGGGCCGGAGCCGTCAGCCCGGGAGGAGGGGCGCAGAGTCTGTGTATTGTGATCATCGCTCTCGGTCTCGGCGCTGCGGACTGTCGGGGCTCCGGTGTGATGATTCTCCGCACTGAGCGCAGATGACAGATGGGCGGGGACTTCCCCCGGCCACACCCCCGGCTCCTCCCTACGCTCCACCTCCTGTTCCTCCCCCTCACACTCAGACGCTCAGTCCGAGCAGCCGCAGCAAAATGGCGGCGCTGGAGCCCTGGCGGCCCCGGGACTCTCCGGAGTGGAGGGAGGACTCCGAGCCCGAGGAGGAGGAGACGGCAGCCGCGGCCCCGGAGCGCTGCGGAGCGGGAGAGAGGCCGCCACTGGAGGCCGCAGAGATCTGGACGAGGCTGGAAGCCACATACCGAGAAGTGCGGAACCGGAGGAAGGTGCTGGTCAGAAACCTCCCGAGCGACTGCTGCAGCCAGGTGAGGAGAGGCCGGGGAGGGAGAGGAGGCCAGGAGGAGGCCGGGAGGAGAGGAGGCCGGGGGAGGAGAGGAGGTGAGGAGGGGAGGAGGAGGAGAGGCCGGGAGGGAGGAGAGGAGGCCAGGTGAGGAGAGGAGGCCGGGGGAGGAGGGGAGGAGGCCGGGGGAGGAGGAGGCCAGGGAGGAGAGGAGGCGGGAGGAGGGGGAGGAGGCCAGGAGAGCGGGGGAGAGAGGCCAGGGGAGGGAGGAGGCCGGGGTGAGGAGAGGCCGGGGGAGGGAGGAGGCCGGGGGAGGGGAGGAGGCCGGAGGGAGGCCGGGGGAGGAGGAGGCCGGGGAGGGAGGAGGCCGGGGGAGGGGAGGAGGCCGGGGAGGAGGCCGGGAGAGAGGCAGGGGGAGGAGGAGGAGGCCAGGTGAGGAGAGGAAGGCCGGGGGAGGGAGGAGGCCGGGGGGGAGAGTGAGGAGAGGAGGCCAGGGAGGGGGGAGGCCAGGAGGAGGAGGAGGAGGCCGGGGAGAGGGCCGGGGCAGGGGAGGCGGAGGAGAGGCCGGGGGAGGGAGGAGGCCGGGAGAGAGGAGGCCGGGAGAGAGGAGGCCGGGGGAGGAGAGGAGAGGAGGCCAGGGAGGGGGGAGAGAGGAGGCCGGGGAGGAGGAGAGGAGGGGAGGGGGCTGGGGAGAGGAGAGGAGGCCGGGGGAGAGGGAGGGCCGGGTGGGAGAGGAGGAGGAGGCCGGAGGAGAGGAGGCCGGGGAGAGAGAGAGAGAGGAGGAGGCCGGAGGAGGAGAGAGGAGGCCGGAGGGGAGGAGAGGAGGAGGCCGGAGGAGGGGGGAGGAGGAGGAGTGAGGAGAGGGAGAGGAGGCCGGGGAGAGGAGAGGAGAGGAGGCCGGGGGAGAGGAGAGGAGGAGGCCAGGGGGAGAGGAGAGGAGGCCGGGGGGAGAGGGAGGAGGGAGGCGGGAGAGGGAGGAGAGAGGAGGCCAGGAGAGGAGGGAAGGAGAGCGAGGAGGAGAGAGGAGGCCAGAGGAGGCCGGGGGGGGAGGAGGAGGGAGGAGGCCGGGGAGAGGGAGGAGGCGGGAGGAGGCCGGAGGAGGGGGAGGCGGAGGAGGGAGAGGAGGGCCGGGGGAGAGGAGAGGCCGGGGAGGGGGAGGCGGAGGAGAGGCAGAGGAGGCCGGGGGGGAGAGGAGGGAGGGAGGCCGGGGGAGGAGGAGAGGAGGCCGGAGGAGGAGAGGAGGGGAGGGGAGAGGAGGCGGAGGAGGAGAGGAGGGGGAGGAGGCCGGGGGAGAGGAGGAGGGGGGAGGCGGAGGAGAGGAGGCCGGGAGAGAGGAGGCCGAGAGAGACCGGGGGGAGGAGAGGAGGGGGAGAGGAGGCAGAGGAGGGGAGGAGAGAGGAGGCCATGGAGAGGAGGCCGGGGAGGGAGGAGGAGGAGAGGCCGGGGGAGGAGGGGAGGGAGGCCGGGAGAGGAGAGGAGGCCGGGGGAGGGAGGAGGAGAGGAGGCCAGGAGGGAGAAGCGGGGGAGAGGAGAGGAGGCCAGGGGGAGGAGGCGGAGAGGAAGGTGGGAGGCGCAGGGTGAGGGGAGGCCGGGGGGAGGGAGAGGGGGGGAGGAGGCCGGGGGGAGGAGGAGGGGGAGGGAGGCCGGGGGGAGAGGAGGGGAGGGGGAGGCGGGGAGAGGGAGGGAGGGAGGAGGCCAGGGGAGAGGAGGAGGAGGGGAGAGGGGAGAGGGGGGAGGAGGCAGGGGAGGGAGAACCGGGGGGGGAGGGGGAGGGAGGGAGGCCGGGGGAGAGAGGGGAGGGGAGGAGGAGGAGAGAGGCCGGGGGGGGGGGGGGAGGAGAGGAGAGGAGGGGGGAGGGGGGGAGAGAGGATAGGAGAGGAGGCGGGGAGGGAGGAGGAGGAGGAGGAGGAGGCGGGGAGAGAGGAGGCCAGGGGAGGCGGGGGGAGGAGAGGGGAGGGAGGAGGGGGAGTAGGAGAGGAGGCCAGGGAGAGAGAGGAGGAGGAGGTGGGGGAGGAGGAGGCGGGGGAGGGGAGAGGGGAGGGAGAGGAGGCGGGGGGGGAGAGAGAGAGGGGAGGCGGGGGGGAGTGAGGAGGGGAGGTGAGGAGAGGAGGCCGGGAGGCGGGAGGTGAGGGAGGAGGGAGAGGGCGGGGGGGAGGAGAGGAGGCGGGGAGGCGGGGGGGGAGGGGAGGGGAGGTGAGAGGAGAGGAGCCGGGGAGAGAGGAGGGGAGAGGAGGGGAGGAGGGAGGCGGGAGAGGGCCAGAGGGGGGGGAGGGAGGAGAGGAGGTGAGGAGGCCGAGGGGGGAGAGGAGGCGGGGGTGAGGAGGAGGGGAGGAGAGGGGAGGGAGGGGGGAGTGGGGAGGAGGGGGAGGGAGAGGGGGGGGAGGGGTGGCGGGATGGAGGACGGGGGAGGAGGGGAAGGCCGGGGGAGAAGGGGGAGGAGGAGAGGGGGGGTGGGGGGGGGGAGGAGGCCACAGGATGGAGGAGGAGACCAGAGGGTGGAAGGGAGGAGGGGGAGGGGAGGCCAGGGGAAGAGAGGAAGAGGGGAGGCAGCCAGCGGAGATGAGGAAAGGTGGTCAGAGGGGAGGAGGGAAAAGAAAGAAGACCAGAGAGAGGAGAGATGGAAAGGAGGCTGGACAGAGGGAGGCTGAGGAGGGAGGATGCCAGGGAGAAAGAAGATAGGCTTAGAGGATGCAATGCTGGGGTGAGAGGAGGGGAAGGAGGCTGCAGAAAGAGGAGTGGGGGTCAGGCAGAGAGGAAAGAAGGCTGGGAGTAAGAGGAAGGGAGGCTGGAGACAAATGAGGCTGTGGAGATGGGAGCCTTGGAAGCAGGGAGGTATCGCCCAGGTTGGGTGTAAGGAGGCCACGGTAGAGGGAGGAGGCGGCTTTTGTTCCATCTGAAGGGTTTCTCCATTATGTTTGGTCCTTGTCATAACTCTGAACTGAGAGATACCAGACTGTTCTGCAGGGTCCCAGTATAAATCTCCCTGTTCCCTCCCCCATTCTTTTTATCCCCCTTTTCTTTCCCCCCCCTCCTCCTGTGTTGGGGGCTCTAGGCTTCTTCGGTAGCTCGGCTATGTTTGCTTAGTGTTATTGGACTTTCTAGATGTCATGAGTCTCGAGTCTCTGATCCCCGGTGCTGGCGGTGCTGGCGGGTGGGTGCTGGCGGTGCTGGCGGTGTGGGGCTGGCGGTGCTGGCGGTGCTGGCGGTGCTGGCGGTTGCTTTCGTTGCCAACTGACAGATCCCATATTTCACTTTTGTGTTTAATGAAACACTAAAGGTACCTTTACACGCCGTCACTGTGCCTAGCAACAGGTATCCACCGCACGCGCACTTTTTTAACGGTGGATACCGATCGCTGATGCCGCATGTACACGCCGCCATTGCGTTCTCCACTGAAGGTATCTGCGTTCCCCGGAAGTGCCGACAGGTGCCGCGGCTAACTTCCTGTGGAATACCTTCCCTGCTCCACACGCCGCTACCACAAAGGAATATGGGCGTACATCTTTCACGCCGCAAGTACATAGGCGTGACAGAGTTGTGTATTCCGTGATGCACAAGCGTTGATTGGACAACGCAATAGCGTCATGATTAGGCAGCCTGCGCAGGAAGGCTGGATAATACATGACGCCATTCCAATTGTGTAGTGTGAATGGTCAGCTCTATAAATATGGCGCCCTGTGCAGGGACAGCCAATGGAAATACAGTAGCCCCCACCAATCATCGCTGATGGGGCGCGGTATCCATGACGCTGTGGCACGCCCCTGTGAAATCACTAGGCGACGCAACATCCATCCCTGTGCCCCATTTACACGCCACTACCAGGGCAATTGTGCCTTTGTGTTGCCTTTGGTTTTTGAGCACGGCTCTCCTGGATGCATGCTGCTGCTGCCGGCTGCCCTGTGCTCCTCTGGATGCACACTGCTGCCGCCGGCCGCCCCGTGACCCTCTGGACGCACGCTGCTGCTGCCGGCCGCCCTGTGCTCCTCTGAATGCATGCTGCCGCCGGCCGCCCTGTGCTCCTCTGGATGCATGCTGCTGCTGCTGCTGCCGCCGGCCGCCCTGTGCTCCTCTGGATGCATGCTGCTGCTGCTGCCGCCGGCCGCCCTGTGCTCCTCTGGATGCATGCTGCTGCTGCTGCCCCGGCCGCCCTGTGCTCCTCTGGATGCATGCTGCTGCGCCGGCCGCCCTGTGCTCCTCTGGATGCATGCTGCTGCTGCTGCCGCCGGCCGCCCTGTGCTCCTCCGGATGCATGCTGCTGCTGCTGCCGCCGGCCGCCCTGTGCTCCTCGGATGCATGCTGCTGCTGCCGCCGGCTGCCCTGTGCTCCTCTGGATGCATGCTGCTGCTGCTGCGCCGGCCGCCCTGTGCTCCTCTGGATGCATTGCTGCTGCTGCCGCCGCCGGCCGCCCTGTGCTCCTCTGGATGCATGCTGCTGCTGCCGCCGCCGGCCGCCCTGTGCTCCTCTGGATGCATGCTGCTGCTGCTGCCGCGGCCGCTCTGTGCTCCTCTGGATGTATGCTGCTGCTGCTGCCGCCGGCCGCCCTGTGCTCCTCTGGATGCATGCTGCTGCTGCCGCCGCCGGCCGCCCTGTGCTCCTCTGGATGCATGCTGCTGCTGTCGGCTGCCCTGTGCTCCTCTGGATGCATGCTGCTGCTGCTCGCCGCCGGCCGCCCTGTGCTCCTCTGGATGCATGCCGCTGCCGCCGGCTGATGTAGGGTAATGTGCCCCAGGACGTTTTTTGAGCAATCTGAACTCAGGAAAACCTGAGGATCCTAGAGTCCCTGACAGGAGATGCAATGCTATGATCTTGGCTGCGTTTTTACTGTGTTTTTTATGCTGCGTTTTTCCCATTAACTGTACCAAAAATGCAGGAATAATTGACATGTCCATTCTTTGCTATCCGCACCAAAAACGCAGGGATTTGACAGTTCTTGACAGCTGCAAAACCAATGTGTGTGCACAGCGTTTCTGTAAACACATTGGTTTTGCTGGGAAGCCCAACCGCAGGAACAGATTAGCATAAAACCAAGGTTTTCTGCATGTGGAAACCGCAGCAAAAACGCCTATGTGCACATACCGTAATGCGCTGTGCTCTGTTACATTCACTAATAAATAACAAGAGAAAATGTAACCAGTGGTTAATCATCCTGTGCTGAACTCCTCCTTGTTGATGGTTTCCAAGTTTATATCATCTTTTATATGGTGCAACATGTTGTAAAAAACTGCAAAAGAGAAATCCTCCGACCACTGTCACCTCCGGCCACCACAGAGCGAAACCAGGGGAGGATCCACACCTGGATCCACTGGATTTATCATCTCATCACTGAACTCAGATCATTTATTACACTGTGAAAGCGGAGAAAACCTAATGAGCGATCAAATCACCAATCATAGGATCACTGAGCAGAGGGGGCAGTATTATAGTAGTTCTATATGGGGGGGCAGTATTATAGTAGTTCTATATGGGGGGGCAGTATTATAGTAGTTCTATATGGGGGGGCGGTATTATAGTAGTTCTATAGGGGGGGCGGTGTTGTAGTAGGTATTTTCTTGCACATAGAGGATAGTATTATAGTAGTTCTATATTGGGGGGGGGGCAGTATTATAGCAGTTCTATATTGGGGGGGGGCGGTATTATAGTAGTTCTATATTGGGGGGGGGCGGGTATTATAGTAGCTCTATATTGGGGGGGCGGTATTATAGTAGCTCTATATTGGGGGGGGGCGGGTATATTATAGTAGCTCTATATTGGGGGGGGCAGTATTATAGTAGTTCTATATTGGGGGGGGCGTATTAAGTAGTTTATATGGGGGTATGTAGTAGTATTTTCTTGCACATAGAGGATAGTATTGTAGTAGCTCTATATTGGGGGGGGCAGTATTATAGCAGTTCTATGTGGGGGGGCGGTATTGTAGTGTGTGTATTGTAGTCTTGTTTGCAGCACTTTGGATACGGTTTGACGTCAGGTTGTTGTGACTGGGCTGGTATATTTCGGTGTTTTCTGATTGTTTCGCCTCTTCTTGCTATCTGGCAGGGCTGGTTTCGGGGGCGGTATACTGTATACGGTTTGGGTATCGCTGTTTGTTCTTATCTCCCTTTGACAAACATCGTTGTCGCCCGGATGCTCTGATCTTGTGTCATCGTATTTGCATCGTGGTCTTGGTTTTACATGCAGAAGAATAAATGCAAAAAAAAAAAGCTCTGTGAGCGTCTTTCCCTGCAGGCTGTGGCCCCTGCGCCCCCAGAGGCCCTGCGCCCCAGAGGCCCTGCGCCCGAGAGGCCCTGCGCCCCAGAGGCCCCTGCGCCCGAGAGGCCCTGCGCAGGCGCTGCTTTCTGTCACTGCTGCGATGTGTCAGCCGCTCGGCCTCGCTGGGTCGGATTCTCTTTTGCTTCACTGCATCATGTCCGACTGATCATTCAGGTGAAAGAAGAGACTGTCGCCCTCAGTGATGAGAAATTCATCGTTCTGTAAGACTTGTATAGCCGGGGCCACAGCTGAGCCATTTATATGATGTGTAATCGGGCAGATGCTCCTGGACTACAACTCCCAGCAAACCGCACGGTGACAGCGGGAATATCCTTCCTCGCTCCCACACTATTGAGTCATAAAGTTGTAGAACTTTTGTGATCGGAAGGGGGGGGTCTGATTTGTGGCCCCCATGATTTAATATTGGGGCCCTCTATTCAGCAGGTTCATAGACTTGAGCAGCTGCATAGACCCAGAGGGATATTTATGGGGTATATGTGGAGGAACGACGTCTTACCCCATGTGCAGCGTCCCGATCCCCCCCCCCCCCCCCCCCCCCCCTTCTACACGTGATATCTATATATAATGTACATGTATTTACACATATATATATGTATGTGTGATGGGGATATACAGATCTATCCTCTGCCGCGTCCTCACCCCGCTCCGTATGTTCCGCGTCTGCTCTTCCTCACAGATGGCAGCTTGTTTTCATCCTTCTGTCTTCTGTTCTTTTCCATTCTAGGATATCTACGATTTATTGAAGGACTACGAGATCAAGTACTGCTACGTGGATAAAAACAAGAGGACGGGTGAGCTGCTGCTCTCTGTTATCTGCTATTTCAGGATCCCCCTCCAACTTACTAATAAGTGGCTTTAGGTTTTGTTACACAATATATCCCATTTATATTCCCATTATTTTATGCATTTTTCTCCTCTGGAGAGGATTGTGTTCATCCAGGGCCTCCTGGTGCATGTGTATGACTATATGGTATCTATCTTAGCTTGTGTTCTCATCTGGGTTGTCATATCTGTGCATCAGGGGGCTCCGGATGAGCAGCATCGCAGCGTGTGATATTGGGCAGAGCTCTCTGGGGCTCGTTAATAACAGTGGAAGCTGATTGCTGTTATCATTTGATATAACCCCCCCCTCCCCCCATCCTCGTGGGTCTGCGGGTTGTGAGATTCTCACGTTCAGTCTCCTCTTGGTAATTGCTCCAGAAAAGCCTCGTCAGCTCTTCAGGCGAGTCCCGGGGATCGTTGTATCAGGTTTAGAGGACGTGGATGGTAACCGGAGACCTGTTTTTACCTGACCCAGCTCTTATTGACCTCCTCCAGACCCAGGAGAATGGGAAATTGCTGCGCTCTCTCTCTGCTGAGTTTGGGCAAATAAAATATTCATTAGGCCCCGGCTGCCATATTGTGTGCGCTCCATAATAAGGGGCGACCGCCAAGCCTGACCGCCTGTCAATGAGATTGCCGACTATTAGCAGATGCATCCGGAGATTCATTACATGTAGGGAGAGGGTTGTATGCAGCGCTCCTGGGCGGACGGAGGCTGTCAGTAACTTTACCATCCCGCCTGTCGTGGGGGTCTGCCTGTCGTGGGGGTCTTGCCTGTCGTGGGGGTCTTGCCTGTCGTGGGGGTCTTGCCTGTCGTGGGTCTTCCTTTTAATAAATTGTAACTCGCTATTAGATTCTGTATGAAGTGTCAGGAGCTCAGCCGTATATCCTACAGTGTAGCTGCAGCAGGAGCGTTCACCTCCCCCCCCCCCAAAACACACACAGCTGTATACCTTTCTGTGTGGCTGCAGCAGGAGCCTCCCCTTCCCCACAGCTGTATCCTTTTCTGTGTAACTGCAACAGGTGCCCCCCCCACAGCTGTATCCCTTTGTGTAACTGCAACAGGAGCCCCCCCACACAGCTGTACCCCTTTCTGTGTAACTGTAGCAGGCAGCCTCGCCCCCCCCACCCCACAGCTGTATCCTTTTCTGTGTAACTGCAGCAGGAGCCTCCCCCACACAGCTGTATCCATTTCTGTGTAACTGGCAGACCCCCCCACCACAGGACGCCCCCCCCCCACAGCTGTATCTTTTTCTGTGTAACTGCAGCAGGAGCCTCCCCCACACAGCTGTATCCTTTTCTGTGTAACTGCAGCAGGAGCCTCCCCCACACAGCTGTATCCTTTTCTGTGTAACTGCAGCAGGAACCTCCCCCCACACAGCTGTATCCTTTTCTGTGTAACTGCAGCAGGAGCCTCCCCCACACAGCTGTATCCTTTTCTGTGTAACTGCAGCAGGAGCCTCCCCCCTTCCTTTCAGCCTTTCTGCAGTAGAAAAAAAATTATTATACCTCAGCCAAAAGTGAAGTGAGAATGATTTTCTGATTTGTTGTCTGATCTCCCCTCAGACACTGCTCAGATTTCCATGACTGGTAAACTATAGACACATTAGATGACGGCAATCAACCCTATACATTCTGGCCTCACTGGTCGATGTTCTCTCGTTTATTGAGGAGGGGATGATTTCTCTAGAAGTAGGGGTGGGGTTGGGGAGAGAAGGATCTGCCATATTGGAATTCAGTCTGCCCGATCCTTTGTTCTCACACGGGTCAATGCTGACATGAGTGGAAGTCAGCCAGATCGCCCGGCACGTCACCCCGACACGTCATGCATCTGTGCGCTGTGCCAGAGGGTCTCCAGCTCATCCTGGATGTTCAGACTCCTCCACTGACCTTCTCTCACCTATTCATTATCTGTAGAGCTCCCCTTTAAGATTCTGATGAGTCGCTAATTTAATTTTTCGCCTCTCCTCTTCCCAGCCTTCATCACTCTGACGGACGGGGACCAGGCCCAAGACGCCATCTCCAGGTTCCACAAACACGTCTTCCGGGAAAAGGAGCTCTGGCTCCAGCTGCAGCCGACGGACGCCCTGCTGTGCATCACCAACCTGCCGCCCTCGCTCACCCTGCAGGAGTTCGAGGACTTGGTGAAGTCGTACGGGAACGTGGAGCGCTGCCTGCTGGTGTACAGCGAGCACAGCGGACACTCCAAGGGCTACGGTTTTGTGGAGTACATGAAGAAGGACTCCGCGTCCAAGGCCCGGCTGGGATTACTCGGCAAACAGCTGGAGGACTTCACCCTCTTCGCCCAGTGGGTCGACGTCAATCAGCTGACGGCGGATTTTATCCATTCGAAGTGCCTGTATGTCGACAAACTTCCTAAAGATTACAGCAATACGGAGCTGCTGACGGAAACGTTCTCCTCCCTGCACACACCGCTCTTCTGCCAGGTACCCGACCCTGCGCTCGCTGACCGTCTGCTAGAGGCCTCCCCCCGATAATCAGAGGAGCACCTAGACAGCTCTAATTAAAAAAGGGCTCACCCAGCGCCTCCCACTTCTGCACCGGAGGGAGCGGCGCTGCTTATTGATCGGCTGTCGGTGTCGGGGTGGTTGTGTTACTTTTATTACAAATGCAGAAGTGAGAGGTGCTGGATGACCCCGTATCACAGCGGATCAGAAGCCTAAATCGAGAGGATGATTGGAGCGACATTAATACGTGCAGAAATCTGACCCTCTGTCGCCCCTTTATGATCCTTCATTCATAAAGCCGAGACGTCGTATAATGAAAGGTTCTGTCGCTTTCTACATTGTCAAGATCCCGCTGCCTTGTAATGAAGGTTATTCCACTAACGACGTTTATCATGTATCTAACAGGATGAGTGATGCATGTTTTATCCATGGGGGTCTGACCATTGGGACACATCACTCTTGTCCTGTCCCACTGGGATCTCGCTACCGATCCATATACCCTTAGAGGATTGGAGGGAGGGGAACTGCGGTCAGACCCCCGGCAATCGCTGTATATAGATATCATTTGTGGTGAACCCCATTAATTACATCCCAAGATCCCATAATCCTTAGAGACGGGAGGTTGTGACAAGTGTTACCCGGTCTTGAAAGTTCTCTGCTTGATATTTGTTACCTGCACTGATACATTGTAGCAAAAAAATAGGGGGGTGGAGGGGCTGGTGATACATTTAATCATTTAATTCCTTAAATCTGCAGCCCCAAAGTGTCTCACATTTTTTGCTGCATACAATGAATTTCTTTTCTGTTTTGCTACAATGTGTCAGTGCAGGTAACAAATATCAAGCTGAGACCTTTCAGGACTGGATAACACTTTTCTCTAAATGTAGAGTTTTACCGTTCATGGACAGACAGCCGAGATCTTCAGAATGGTGAATTGAAAGGCGAACTATACAGATAAAGGGTCCGTATACAGGCAGACGGGTGATTATATGTGATACGTGGGGCTGTACAGGAGGATTCAGTGTCGCCCTCTAGAGGTCATCACAAAGCGTCAGTTACACAAGACAGTGTGGCAATGATATGGTTAATAAAGAGACTGTTGTGCTGGAATACATTTTATCAGATGCCACTCGGGATCAGTAATGTAATGTATGTACACAGTGATTGCACCAGCAGAATAGTGAGTGCAGCTCTGGAGTATAATACAGGAGGTAACTCAGGATCAGTAATGTAATGTATGTACACAGTGACTGCACCAGCAGAATAGTGAGTGCAGCTCTGGAGTATAATACAGGAGGTAACTCAGGATCAGTAATGTAATGTATGTACACAGTGATTGCACCAGCAGAATAGTGAGTGCAGCTCTGGAGGATAATACAGGAGGTAACTCAGGATCAGTAATGTAATGTATGTACGCAGTGACTGCACCAGCAGAATAGTGAGTGCAGCTCTGGAGTATAGTACAGGAGGTAACTCAGGATCAGTAATGTAATGTATGTACACAGTGACTGCACCAGCAGAATAGTGAGCGCAGCTCTGGAGTATAATACAGGAGGTAACTCTGGATCAGTAATGTAATGTATGTACACAGTGACTGCACCAGCAGAATAGTGAGTGCAGCTCTGGAGTATAATACAGGAGGTAACTCAGGATCAGTAATGTAATGTATGTACACAGTGACTGCACCAGCAGAATAGTGAGTGCAGCTCTGGAGTATAATACAGGAGGTAACTCAGGATCAGTAATGTAATGTATGTACACAGTGACTGCACCAGCAGAATAGTGAGTGCAGCTCTGGAGTATAATACAGGAGGTAACTCAGGATCAGTAATGTATGTTACACAGTGACTGCACCAGCAGAATAGTGAGTGCAGCTCTGGAGTATAATACAGGAGTAACAGGATCAGTAATGTAATGTATGTACACAGTGACTGCACCAGCAGAATAGTGAGTGCAGCTCTGGAGTATAATACAGGAGGTAACTCAGGATCAGTAATGTATGTAGTACACAGTGACTGCACCAGCAGAATAGTGAGTGCAGCTCTGGAGGATAATACAGGAGGTAACTCAGGATCAGTAATGTAATGTATGTACACAGTGACTGCACCAGCAGAATAGTGAGTGCAGCTCTGGAGTATAATAAGGAGGTAACTCATCGATCAGTAATGTATGTACACAGTGACTATTGTTACACTATTCGTTCTGTATATTGTGTAATTACTCAGCTCTGGCAAATATGAAGAGCCCCTGCACAGTGTTCTCTGTCTGGCAGCTGTTCTATTCCAGTGTCAGTTGTATTATAATCACAGTCCACCTCATTCTATGTAATGAGCTCTGATTAGGGAATCGCCTGAACCAAATCTTATGTCACGAGGGACAGTATAAACACCCTGCTGTGGTCTATACAATCCTCCTGCAATAGGACAAGCTGGAGGCAAAACAAGTGCTGGGAAGAGCCCAAAAGTAACTTGAATGAAAAAATCACTTTTAACCAGGGCAAGGAGATGACAAGAAAAGTTTTAATGAGGAAAAGCAGAGCTCAATTCTGGCTTTACAGCAGATGGACACAGCGAGCGTCATGTTGCCTCCGTCCCATATAACAACAAAGGTCAAGCAGCAGACATTGGGGACAGACCAGCAGAGGGCGAAAGCGACTCTCCACTGACAGGATGACCGTCATCTTATTCCAGTGTCACTCAGCAACCGCAGGATGACATCACGTGACCTACAAAAGGAATGGCAAATGGCAGCTGGGGTGAAAGTGCACGGCAAGAACAGTTGGTAACAGGCTCCTAGAGGCAGGGTAAAGCTAGAAAAAAGCATTTCATCAATGAGAATCAAAGGAGAGCCAGGCTGAAGATTGCCAAAGACCATAAGGATTGGACCATAAAGGACTGGAGTAAGTCATCTTCTCTGAGTAATTTTCAGCTTTGCCCAACACCTGATCGTCTAATGGTTAGATGAGACCTGGAGAGGCGTACAAGCCACAGTGTCTTGCACCCACTGTGCAATGTGGTGGAGGATCGGTGATGATCTGGGGATACTGCAGCAAGGCTGGAATTGGGGCACGTTAATCGTTTGCAAAAGACGTATGATCAGCAGCATACTAGGTTATCCATGTAAACACTTGACTTCTGATCAGACAATGGTCCCCAACTCTGAGGACTGTTTTTTTCCAGCAGGACAATGCCCCATGCCCACAGATAGGTCAATCAGTGTGTGGATGAAGGAGCACCACATCAAGACCCCTCATGACCAGCCTAATCTCCAGACCTGAACCCATTGAAAACCTCTGGAATGGAATCAAGAGGAAGATGGAAGTCACAAGCCATCAAACACAGAAGAACTGCTTAGATTTATGTGCCAGAAGTGGCATAAGGTCACCCAAAAGCGCGTGATAGACTGGAGGAAAGCAGGCCAAGACGCATGAAAGCTGTGATTACAAGTCAGGGATATTCCACCAAATATTATGTCTGAACTCTTCCAGAGTTAAAACATGAGTGTTGTTGTTTCTAAATGAATATGAACTTGTTTCTTTGCATTATTTGAGGTCTGATGTTTCTTTATTATTATTTTGATGATTTCTCATTTGCTTCAAATATATACAACATTTTTAGCTTTGAAATTTGGAGACAAGTTGTCAGGAGTTTATAGAATAAAAGAACAATGGACATGTTCATAAGTATAAAGAGAAAAATCAGGAGAGATAACTGATACATTTTTCAGCTGGTCTTACTTTTTGGCGGACGGGGGCGGTTGGCAGTGTGCCCGTGTGGCGGGCGGAGCGGTGCGGCCCGTGTGGCGGAGCTGTGGCCCGTTGTGGCGGAGCGAGCTGTGCGCCCGTGTGGCGGAGCGTGGGAGCGGGCGTAGTATTTTCAGCCTCTTCCCGGGGTTGTAATAATGATACATAGATCCGGGTTTCTGTTGTATTTTTTGCCTTCGGCTCTTTTCCTCTCCGGATCTGATGTCACAGACTCGTCCCTCCAAGATGCCTGAAGCTTCTTCATTATATAATGAGACGTGTGCAAATGTTACATTTCTTACGTCTTTGTAGATCTCCGCTACAAGTGCTGTGATCATCTGCAGACGCTTCTCTGTGTCCATCGCACTCTATTATCAGCAGCATCATCTCTCCCCGACCTGAAAAAACTCTGAGGATTGTCTCAATTGGATACAATTGTGACAAATCCTCAGTGTGAGAAGTATTTTGTGTATGGGAGGATGTATCCGCTCACTGATATTATTAGTATATTAGATTAGATCTGTACACAGCTGATACAATGTCTCGTCGAGTCCATGTGATTTTAAGCACTTACACTCATATGTGTCATGGACAGTTGCTGGTATGGTGTTTCTAGTGTTAGCGGTATGCCCCGCAGTGTGTAGAGTGTCGAGTTGCCTGCCGTCGGCTGCCCCAGCCTGCCCGTGCCTCCTCTGCCCTGCGTCGTGTGCCGTCATCCCCTCGTTCCCTGCCTAGTTCCTGCGTAGTTCTCCTCAGTGCGGTAGGTAGAAGTTGTATAAAGTGTAATGTGATATCGCCTCACTGTTATTTATCGTGGTTTCTCCTGCAGCTGGCGGAGGAGGAGGGCGGATATTCAGGTTTCGCGGTGGTCGAATATGAAACTGCGGAGCAAGCGGAGGAGGTGAAGGAGTCTATGGACTGGAGCACTGTGAATGGGAGCCGGATCCAGGTGTCGTTCTGCGCCCCGGGGTCTCCGGGCAGAAGCGTCCTCGCCGCCCTCGTTGCTGCACAGGGAATGGTAAGAGACTGCAAACACGGGGGCTCACCATCCTGTTATCCTGTAAACTACGAGATCAGGGATCCAGTAGATCCTCCGACTTTCAGCACAAAGACCAAAATATTGTAGGAGTTTTGTGAAGTTGGTCCCTGTTCTCACAGGAGGGGAGAATATGTATAATTTGGTGTTGCAGGATACAAAACAACCTAAAAATAAAATGTTACTTTCTATTATAAAACAATGAGGCTGTAAATAGCGAATGTTGCAACTGAGCTTCTGTCTGTCTGTCCAGCTGCAGAATAACAGGAAAGGATTGCTCCCGGAGCCGAACCCGGCACAGATCATACAGAGCCTGAATAACCCGGCCATGCTACAGATGCTGCTGCAGCCACAGCTCCGCGGGAGGGCAGGGAAGCATGGTGAGTGGCCCTGACACGGTCCCCTTGGCCCAGCCTCCCCTTGGTCCTCCCCGGTACTTCCCAGCTCGGCACCCCTACACAGGCCTTGCAGCTCAATCCTCCTTGTGTGCTTTGCCACGTTCTGAATGTTCTTTATCTCGCAGGTTCCTCTAGACAGCCGCCTTTCGTTAATCCGACAGTCAGCCAGGCGCTTCTACAGCTCAACCAGCAACATCAGGTGAGGAGGCGAGCGGGCACAGCACTGGTCACCAATGTCTGATCGATGGGGGGCCGACACCTGACCGGGGCCGCACACGGTTACTGCACATCAGATTGTATTACACTGAATGTCTGACCCCGACACTTCTGTTATACGCCATCAATCTATATCCGAGTTCCAGTACGAATTACAGCTGATTGGGGCTGGATGTCAGACCCCCAATAATATATCGGTGACGTGTCCTGTGGCCAGTTCTGTCCTTGGACGACCCCTTTAAAAGTGAGAGATGCTGATAAAATCCAGGGTCTTTCTGCCGCTTTTCGACACAACCTCCCTTTATAGAAGCCCTTTTGTAGTGGACTTCGTGCACCGTGTCCGATTGCTGTCAGTAATCATCTATGCTCTTCATTTATGCTTTTCTGCTGCGTGTTTGATGTTGAAGTCACTGAGGGTCTGTATCACCGTCGATCTGTTTCTCACACAGAAGCCGGGACTGGCTGGAAACCTCCTGCTGCAGAATTTCCCGCACCTGCAGATGGCGCAGCAGCAGCTCCTGCAACTCAAGAGCTCACAGTCTAATAATAGTGTAAGTACGCGGCTGGCAGGGGGCGTCCCCGCTGTCCTCCTCCGGCTGGCAGGGGGTGCTCCCACGGTCCTCCGCGGCTGGCAGGGGTGCTCCCCACGGTCCTCTGCGGCCAGGGGGGCGTTCCCCACCTTTTTCTATGTCTTCTGCCTGATACGTGTTTTCTTTGGACATAGAAACCCGGCCTCCTGGGAGAAGCCCCGGTGTCCATCTTGCAGACGGCACAGACCGGATCAGTAGAGGCGCTGCACCGAGACTTGCCGAAAAGTGAGAGATCCTCAGTGTGTGATCAGATCGGGGTGGGGGTAACGGAGTGTGAGTTTATCTGAAGCCACATGCTGATGAGCGGCGCTGACTCAGGGTTTGAGTTCTCCCAGCAAATGGTTAATGAGTCACCAATATACAGAGATAAGACGCCGCTTATCAGATGGGCCAGAGCCGCTGATCTGTCACCTTTGCACCTTAGTGCAGCATTGATGCTTCCGCCTGCAGCTTTGCTCTCTGGTATCAGCCCAGCTTCCTATCACCTCATAGACTGTGTAATGGGTCCAGAGGGTCCACGGTTCCTGCAAACAAATCTATATAAACCCCAACATAAGCAGGAGCCACAGCGCACCTTGTGGTCAGGAAGAATCAGGTCCCTGTATATGACGTTTTTTATGGCAGGGACAGCTATAGGGGGTCTGTGTTGTGCACATCTGATGCCGTCGGTGGCTTTAAAATCTAATATTCCTTCTCTGCTCCCCTCATCCAGGTCTGTTACCCTATTACCACAGTCTGCCCCGGCTACCACAGGACAAGCCTTCTGCACCGCTGATGTCTGAGGGGCCCCTGCTGGGCGGACAGAATCCAGCGCACATCCAGGCCGGCGCCACCGATGCTCTGCACATGGTGAGAATCGCCTCTGAGGAATGTAAAAGTTGCGACGGGGCATCTGATGATCCTGGCGCTGTTCTTGCCCGTCTTCGAGGGCATTGTGTGGCCGTACGGGCGCCCCGTGCTGGGAAAAGTGGATGGCAATAGGGACGGCTCAGTGAAACACTGCCATCTAGTGGCCAAGCTACATGCTGCAACCCCTAAGCAGAGATATCAGTAGGGAGTTTATCACCTAGAGATAAACTGAGTCTATTGTCTCCTGGTGTTTTCATTAAAGTGCAATAAATACTGCAGGATGTGGGGTCTGGAGTGGGGGGCACCGGGAGTCTGAAGTCGGCGGGGAAGGGGGGCACCCGGGGATCTGGAGCAAGTGGGTCCGGAACTGGTGGAGCGGAGGGGCACCGAGACTGGAGAGCATGGTGATGGCTGACGGTCCACGTACAACATCATCGCTTTTTAAGCTTCTTCTATTTTATAAAAGTTGGAGTTGTTGAGCTAAACCCTGAACGCTCTGAATGTTTGCACAATGGGCAGATGTGTACGAGTTCACTGTCATTGAATGGATACAGGATTGTTCTCATTCGCTGACAGCAATCAGATATTCAGGAGATTAAATAAGGCCCACGCTTCACTGACGAGGACGGTGACTTCCTACATATGATGTGGGCATGGCCGTGCTTGCAGACCTTCTGGGTGCAGATCCTTGCTATAATGCAGGGGGTCACGGAGGTGACCGTCCCGAGCGCTCCATTGACCTGTATACAGGGAGGAATGGATGATATCATGACGGATGACTATCGCCAGACTCTTGTATGCTGCCGGGAAGCGGATTGCCGCTCATTGCTGAGATGACAAACCGCCAACCGAACGAGAATCTGTCAATAGATTAAATGTTATTATTCGGATGGAACAGAACAGGCTGGACTGTCCGGGCCTCTGCGGACCGACTGGGGTGATCCGGGCACCGCTTTACTGCCTTAGATCGGCTGGTGCATATGGGAACGTAGATTGTGGAACAGTCCGTCAGTTCAATGTGTGACGCTTCATGTCTTGCCAAAGAGCATGTTTGTATGGGGGTGGGGGAAGGGGGAAAAATAATACATAAATGGGGAATAGGGAGTTTATACTTGTGTGGTCTGTGCGGGATGCATTAGATCGTGTTGTTATTTATATGTCTGACTTAAATTCTCAAATAAAAATCACTTGATTAAAAAAATAAAACAGACGATGTATCTGTAGGTGTCGGTTCTATATTTCTGGACAGTCCGGTGTCTCCGGTAGGAGCAGAGATTGGAGTTCTGCAGATTAACATCTGCTCTGTCTATAGAGTGAACATTCAGTGAATGAATATCGAGACTAATGTGACGACCCTGCGCTCACATACAAATAGATCTCAATGTTCAGGACTGAATTATCGCAGTTTTATAAGTTGCTATTGTTTGTTACAGAATAAGACAAGCACCCAGACGTCGCTGCTAGGGGAGCCGCCCCGGGACTTCCGGCTCAGCACCAACCCTTACCTGGACCTGGGCAGTGTGCTCCCAGGTATGTGACATCTAGAGATCTATCAATGGGATTCAGACTGAAAAATATCATCAACCGCATTGTAAATGGCAGATATATATGTATATATAGATGAGTGGCCTGTATTCTGTGTCTCGTAGGAATGGTGATCAGGACGCTCCATTCTCACGGTATGGACGGACTAATCTCTCAGAACACTGTGGCAGCACAGCCGGGACTGGACAGCTATGTCGCCTACAGCCAGCAATACGGGGATTACTCTCAGGTGGAGGCTGTGGTCTGAGCGCTGCTCCGGGGGGTGGTAGGTGGTAACTGTCTGATGGTGACCGCTCGCTCTGTTCTGTTCCAGGAGGGTCTGCAGCAGTGGTACGACCAATACTCCACATACAGCGCACCCCAGACTGACCCTGCAGGTGACACCGGTCAGGTAAGATGCCGCCCGGGTCACAGAGGATACTCCCCCTCTAGCTTCACTGCTATGAATATACTGGGGGACGTGGCCCTAAGTATTCACTAAAGTTTTGGATCTGCAGATCCACATGTCTGCATTGTTACAGACTACAAACCCTGTGTCCTCTGTCCCTGCGCTCGTCACTCTGCTCCTGTGTCCTCTGTCCCTGCGCTCGTCACTCTGCTCCTCTGTCCTCTGTCCCTGCGCTCGTCACTCTGCTCCTGTGTCCTCTGTCCCTGCGCTCGTCACTCTGCTCCTGTGTCCTCTTGTCCCTGCGCCCGTCGCTCTGCTCCTGTGTCCTCTGTCCCTGCGCCCGTCGCTCTGCTCCTGTGTCCTCTGTCCCTGCGCCCGTCGCTCTGCTCCTGTGTCCTCTGTCCCTGCGCCCGTCGCTCTGCTCCTGTGTCCTCTGTCCCTGCGCCCGTCGCTCTGCTCCTGTGTCCTCTGTCCCTGCGCCCGTCGCTCTGCTCCTGTGTCCTCTGTCCCTGCGCCCGTCGCTCTGCTCCTGTGTCCTCTGTCCCTGCGCCCGTCGCTCTGTTCCTGTGTCCTCTGTCCCTGCGCCCGTCGCTCTGCTCCTGTGTCCTCTGTCCCTGCGCCCGTCGCTCTGCTCCTGTGTCCTCTGTCCCTGCGCCCGTCGCTCTGCTCCTGTGTCCTCTGTCCCTGCGCCCGTCGCTCTGCTCCTGTGTCCTCTGTCCCTGCGCCCGTCGCTCTGCTCCTGTGTCCTCTGTCCCTGCGCCCGTCGCTCTGCTCCTGTGTCCTCTGTCCCTGCGCCCGTCGCTCTGCTCCTGTGTCCTCTGTCCCTGCGCCCGTCGCTCTGCTCCTGTGTCCTCTGTCCCTGCGCCCGTCGCTCTGCTCCTGTGTCCTCTGTCCCTGCGCCCGTTACTCTGCTCCTGTGTCCTCTGTCCCTGCGCTCGTTACCCTGATCCCATCCATGAACCTTTTTTCTTGCACTCTGTTGCTGATGGAGGTTTGTTTTTCTGTCGGACGATTTTTCGGGTTTTAATAATAGTGAGCCGCGGTGGCGAGATGCCAGAACCGTCCTGTGAACATATCAATCCGGCAGCTTTATTCCGAGGGTTCGGTTTGTTCCCCGGCTACAGAGGAGAGAACAGATGCTCCAAGCCGCTGCGCAGTTTATATATGTACATAGTAATTACTGGTCCAGGAGCCGCAGTTAATATTTAGGGCTTCAGACCTGCTGTAAATTATACAGCTTCCCTTGTGGGTGTTCACGACGAGCTGCGAAATTAAAGATCCCCCTCCCCCTGCAGGGTTATGTTTAGACAGCGTGGGCAGACTCCAGGCAGAACAGCAGTCGGCTGCATCGGTCCTCAGGTGAGGGGGCGACTGACAGCCTGGTACCGGTCCGCAGGTGTGGGGTGACGGACAGCCTGGTCCCGCAGGTGAGGGGGCGACTGACAGCCGGCAGCCTGGTACTGGTCCGCAGGTTGGTGGGGGGGTGACTGCCAGCTGATCAGTACATTTACACTTTATGTATCCCCCCTAATGAACACCATTTGACTGAGTCCCCACAGTGCGAAAACAGATTAATTTGGGGGGTTCGTATGACTGTGCCCTGATAATTTTGCTCCACGTGGATAGGCCGAGGGACAAAACATGTAGCTGTCATCAAGGGGTTAATCACTGTCCTTCTTTGCCTGCAGTCGTCTTCCACTCTGGGTTTCGGGGACTACAGCTCGTACGTCCAAGCGGCGCCCACCTACTATGCGAACACACAAGCGTTGTACCAGCCGGGGATCACAGCATCCGCAGAAAAGGTGAGCGAGTGTCACAAAACCTCTACACAGGTGACGGCCGGAGATCTAGTAATGAACAGACCTGATAATGGGAGACTCAGAGGTATCGGATCCTGGTGCTGGGGTGCAGCATGGCTGGGGTGCTCCTTACTGCACCTCACATTCTGGGGTCATGCTGCGCCCCCTGCACACAGCGGAAGGCCAGATCTTTTTTTCTTCCTTTACATACAGCAGGTACAGAAGTATTCAGACCCCTTTAAATTTTTCACTCCTTATTTCATTGCAGCCATTTGGTAAATTTTATAAAGTTATTTTTTTCCTCATTAATGTACACTCTGCACTATCTTGAAATTTTTGCAGATTTATTTAAAAAAACAACAAAAACAAAACTGAAATATCAGGTGGTGATAAGTATTCAGCCCCTTTGCTCAGTATTGATAAGTATTCAGCCACTTTGCTCAGACACATATGTAAGTCACATGCTCTCCGTTTCCTTCTGATCCTCCTTGAGATGGTTCTACTCCTTCATTGGAGTCCAGCTGTGTTTAATTAAACTGACAGCTGTGTGCCTTTCCAAATCAAGTCCTATCTATACAAGACCTCACAGCTCACAGTGCATGTCAGACCAAATGAGAATCATGAGGTCAAAGGAACTGCCCAAAGAGCTCAGAGACAGAATTGTGGCAAGGCGCAGATCTGACCAAGGTTACAGAAGAATTTCTGCAGTATTCAAGGTTCCTAAGAGCACAGAGGCCTCCATAATACTTAAATGGCAGAAGTTTGGGACCACCAGAAGTCATCCTAGACCGGGCCGTCCAGCCAAACTGAGCAATCGTGGGAGAAGAGCCTTGGTGAGAGGTAAAGAAGATCCCCAAGATCACTGTGTCTGAGCTCCAGAGATGCAGGTAGGAGATGGAGAAAGTTGCACAAAGTCACCTATCACTGCAGCCTCCACCAGTCAGTCCTTTATGGCAGAGTGACCTGACGGAAGCTTCTCCTCAGTGCAAGACACAGGAAAGCCGCATAGAGATTACAAGAAAACACATGAAGGATCCCAGACTATGAGGAATAAGATTCTCTGGTCGATGAGACAAAGATAGAACTTTCTGGTGATAATTGTAAGCAGTGGAGAAAACCAGGCACCGCCCATCACCTGCCCAACACAATCCCAACAGTGAGAAATGGTGAGCAGCATCATCTATGGGGGTTCAGTGCAGGACAGACGACTGGTGCAGCATCATGCTATGGGGGTTCATCTGCAGGGACAGGACGACTGGTTACAACTGAAGGAAACATGAATGTGGCCAAGTACAGAGATCTCCTGGATGAAAACCTCCTCCAGATCTCTGGACCTCAGACTGGCTGAGGCTTCACCTTCCAACAAGACAATGACCCTAAGCCACAGCTAAAATAACACAGGAGCGGCTTCACCACAACTCTGTGCCCATTCCTGACCGGAGCCAGAGCCTGGACCTAAACCCAATGGAGCATCTCTGGAGAGACCTGAACATGGCTCCACCAACGTTCACCATCCAACCTGACGGCACCGGAGAGGATCTGCAAGGAAGAATGAGAGGATCCCCAAATCCAGGGGGAAACTGCATCATTACGAAGACTCATGGCTGTACGAGCTCAATACTCAATACTGAGCAAAGGGGCTGAATACTTATCATCAATACTGAGCAAAGGGGCTGAATACTTATCATCAATACTGAGCAAAGGGCTGATACTATCCAATACTGAGCAGAGGGGCTGAATACTTATCATCGATACTGAGCAAAGGGGCTGAATACTTATCACCAATACTGAGCAAAGGGCTGAATACTTATCATCAATACTGAGCAAAGGGGCTGAATACTTATCATCGATACTGAGCAAAGGGGCTGAATACTTATCATCAATACTGAGCAAAGGGGCTGAATACTTATCACCAATACTGAGCAAAGGGGCTGAATACTTATCACAATACTGAGCAAAGGGGCTGAATACTTATCACCAATACTGAGCAAAGGGGCTGAATACTTATCATCAATACTGAGCAAAGGGGCTGAATACTTATCACCAATACTGAGCAAAGGGGCTGAATACTTATCACATACTGGCAAGGGCTGATACTTATCATCAATACTGAGCAAAGGGGCTGAATACTTATCATCAATACTGAGCAAAGGGAGCTGAATACTTATCACCAATACTGAGCAAAGGGGCTGATACTATCACCAATACTGAGCAAAGGGGCTGAATACTTATCACCAATACTGAGCAAAGGGCTGAATACTTATCATACAAGCAAGGGCTGAATACTTATTATCGTGAGATTTCAGTTTTTCTTTTTTAATAAATTTGCACAAATTTCTACCTTTGTGTTTTTAAGTGTAGATGGGGCAGAGCGACATTGAGAAAAAATGAACTTTATAGAATTTACCAAATGGCTGCAATGAAACATGATAGATGTGAAGGGTGTGAATCCTCTCTGTAGCCGCTGTATTTCCATGTATTTTGGGTATTAACGTGGCTTTGTTCTCCTGCACATTCCTGGTAACAAGAGTGATTTCTCTGGGAATCTGTCAGTGGCTCGTTCTGAGTGTGAAGAACTTTTACCTTCTGAAGGCCGAATTCACATTTCTGTTCTACAAACTGTCCGCGGTCTCCGGACCTCGACTCCACAGCCTTACTGGTGTATGAGACTGAGCAGTTTGGGTCGGTCCGTACTTTACAGTTAATCCTCTAACATGGAGCAGACGTCATTCTGAGCCGATTTATGACCACATCAAACATCACCTCAACTTTGTTGTGGTCTGAAGTCCTAAGTCTGCGGATAGATTGATGAACAGAACAGCTCACTGATGGATCCTCAGTTGACTCATCCTGCGAGCCATCAATGTGCAGAGAAATGGCCTATAAATGTACATGCATGAAGGCGTCTTTATACTTTTGTTACCATATGTAGACCCCCCCTCCACCTCCAAAAAAGCTGCCTTTCCTAAATATTGTTGTTGTTACCACAGGTATCGGGCAGTGAGAAGAGAGGGTATCTTCTCTCCAGCCCAGACATCGGCCCTGGATACTCCGATCACTACGGCCAAGTATCCGGCGACGCCGATTCCTACTTCAAGAGGAAGAAAGTGTATTGATCTGCACTCGCCCGACCGTCACACCCAAAGATGCACAACGTGGGTTATACTGACTTTCCAAGCCATTTAGTCTGGCACTGAAAGGGTTAGATTTGCCTAAACGAAGATACAAAATATTCTGTACCATTTCTCAGGCTGATTCCTTCTATAAAAGCAGGTGAAGATTTGTAGATATTTTCTACACTTAGCTGTGACTCAGTAAATACATTTAATGGAGATGATTTCTTATATTCTTGTTATGGCCTGCAGAAGTTCCTTTTTTTTTTCCCTTTTGTAAATATTAAGCAATAAAAACCCCCAGGGAACTTTAACTTTTCTTATTGGCCCCTTGTGGTCTGTGTCGCTCCGCGATGTCCGATCTATAAGATAGCGGCAGCGCTCCGGGCAGATACAGGACACTGGACTGTAATAGCCGGTACCAGATTTGTATCTTATGTTTCATGGCTTTGGATGAGGCTTTCTCAGGGCTTTGCACCCGCACTTACCGCAGTCTGTTATAGTGATCTATCCTGCGGCTATAAAGACCAACATAACCGCCAGGAGACAATAATCTGGTGTCCAATGTATCTGGTTTATTCCTGAATAGCGTTGGGGTCCTTGTCTCTAGGGTGAGCGCCAGATACCTGCACTTGATTAACCAAAGTGCTGCCATGTACAGTGGCCAGTACTGCACATATCCTATCTGGATGCATCTTGTCAGATCTTCCCCAATTCGCCTCCCTGTATTGATCCTGGGTGCTGTATTTTTTTGGATTATAAACAAATTTTTTTTTCACCGCAAAATGATGGTGCATGTTATAATAGGAATAGCAGTTTACCAGGAGGAGGGGCGTGGTGGAGCAATGCAGCAGGGGCCAGACGCTGTGTGGATGGGGTGTCCCGGTAGGCGCTCACCATTAATCTGGTAGTTGACGAAATGGGCGAAAGTTAACATTTTCCAAGACCCACAAATTAACAAGACAGTACAGAACATGTATACACTGTAGGGAAAATACAATTATATCACCGGTCTAGAAGGTCATAATGACCATATTTCTATATACAATCCTTAGTACTTCTGATGAGCCCTGTAACATAAGGAAGGGTGAAACGTGTCAAGCGTAGAGGATTTGTCTGATGATCAGGAAATACAATAATACCGGATGAAAGGTTCCCGTTAAAAAAAAAAATCTTGGATTCCAAGCCAGGTTTTGAAACGGGACCCATCCATCTCCAATACTTGCTTTTCTCATGACCTTTCACATAAGGGACTTTTAGGGCAAGTAATTGTTGAGTGGGGAGATCACTTGCCTGGGATACGTATTATTCCCCACTGTTAGTTAGGAGTTGGAGATATGGTCATTTATGACCTTCTAGACCGGTGATTTAATTGTATTTTCCGTACAGTCTGTTAATTTGTGGGTCTTGGAAAATTTTAACTTTTGTATTAATAAAAGTAAACTCCTTAATTTAAATAAGTTGGTAATCCTGATCGATGTGATAAAAACAATGGTAATAGTAGGAAACTTGAAATGGGTGAAAGCAAAATGGCTTCAGAGGCGGCACATGCGCTGATTGAGACCTCGGCTGTCCACTTCTTCTGCAATCATTTTCCCTTCACCCATCACGTCAAGTTCTGGGAGATTAAGGGCGGGCACGCACCTCATGCATGCGCTGGCTTTGCCTCTGGACGCCGCGTCTGCTTTGCCAGTGTGATGGCGGGGATGAAGGTTTTCCTGCCACAATTCACTTCCGGTGCCCTGCAGATGTGACGTACCGGATGGGATTCATCGTGGTGTGGAGCGCGTCACAAGCACGGTCAGACATGTACTTCATGTTATTGGATGATACACACAAATATAGGGATAAGCGCCTTTATAGCCACGCCTCCAGATGAAGCCGCTGTGTGCGGTGAAACGCGCGTTAAGGTGGGGGGTACCCTGCAGTGTGTGCAAACATTACATGACAAGCAGCAAGTGTCCAGGTATTGTCCTGATTGATTGCTGGTCTAGTTCTCTACTTGAACTTAAGGAGGTTTTGATAGGTTTACTGTTCATTACCTGAGCCATATAGTGTCAGACCCCTGGGTATGTGTCAGGCGGCCGTCACACGGTGAGATATCTCTTGCGATATTGTAAGCGATCACGTGCACGCGCAATCGCTTACAATATCGCTCACATCGCTGGTGAGATGTCACACAGACAGACTCACCAGCGATGTGGAGCAGCGATCTCGCTCGTTACTATGGTACACATCGGGTAACTAGGCGCCGCGCGTCGCTTAGTTACCCGACGTGTACCATAGTTACCATCTCCCAGCATAGGCGCGGTCGCTGGGAGATGGATCATCGTGGTGTTATACACCACGATGATGCAGATCGTTGCATCGTTCATCGCTAGATCTGAGAACCGAACCTCAGATCAGCGATGTCACGATCAAGCGATTTACCATCGTAAATCGCTTGATTACATGCAACGATATCTTGCCCGATATCGCTTAAGCGATCAAAAAGGAGATCGCTTAAACGATATCGGGCAAGATATCGTTCCGTGTGACGGCCCCCTTAGTGAGATTATAAGGCTGTGCGCTCAGTCAGGAATTGCTGCGTTTTGGACGCAGAGTATTGCCGCTGTGTCCACAAATGCTGCACTGTACAGTAGCAGCACAATGGATGATTTGTAGAAATCCCATCCTCACTGTGCTTCTCCCCGCTGCAGCATGTTTTCAGCAGCGGTGCAGGTGTCTGGACTTGTACATCTCCACATCATGTTCATTTCATGCTGCGGAGTCCAAATCTGTCTCCATCGGGTGAATGCAGGGAGAAGCCGCCCTGCACTCACTGCAGATCATGGGCACCGGGCGGCTGCGGTCTCATCTCAGGTCTGGAGACGCAGCGTCCAGCATGCACTGCCTCCAGATTGTATGGACATACCCTAAGGGTCTAATATCTGAGCACATGCAGAGGTCTCCTGGTATATGAGGAATTTTATCCTCTGGGTGGTATTTCCACCATAGCGTGTCCTTGTTTTTCACTTGGTGGTTATTAATTATTCAATAAAATCATGTCTATTATCTGGACTTGTACTGATTTATGATTCCCCAATATATTGTACCTACAGTTAAAAGGGGGGGGGGGGGGGGTCATTTCATGATTAATAACTAACATCTGCTGGGACACCCCATCCACACAGCTGGTCCCTGCAGCATTGCCGCACTGTGTCCCTGCTCCACCGCCACTGATGTTATAACTCTCCCCTGTATGCTGCTGCTGCTGTAATTGATATACCTGTAAACAAAGGGCTTATAAACCAGACCAAGGATTGTAGGACAGATCCCCTCCTTTTTTACCTAACTCTAAATTTGGGGTGTCTTATAATCCACAAAAAGTGGTGTCTTAATTGTCATTGTGAAGGGCTCCAGGCTCTTGTTTCACAGAACATTTATTGATAGAAATAAAGTGTCAAGATTCACATTAATAATGATAATGCAGAAAACGTAAGAAAACAAAACCTTAAGTCCTTTCCACTTTGTCCTCGCTCTTTATATGAGCGCTGTCGCTGCTGTTTCCACCCAGAGATTGTTTGTTTGGTGCAGAATTTGCTTAAAAAATTAAACCAAAAACAAAATCCACATGAAAACCTACTTTAAGTAAATTTCCTCTTGTGAATAAGGAAACATCGGTTTACTTCACATGGTTTTTTATTTTTTAAAGCGGCACAGTCAATTCTTGGGAGTTTCTGATGAACAAAAATGCACCAAATCTGACTGCTGAATGCACAGATTGACCATACAGCACTTGGTTTTGTGAGCTCCTGTTGTGTGGTAGGTAATAAAACTCCACTGGAGGGATAAATGAATGTCGATACATAGCAATAAAGGGGTTAGGGCACAACGGCTGGTGAGGAGTTCACAGGAGGCAAGGGCCTGTTTCACGCTGTATCGTTAGTACGTCACAGCTTTGTGGGTGGAGCAATGACGTCGTCGCGTGTAACAAGTAGAAACTATGAACGATAAGTTGGCTCATCGCTGACGGGAGGTTTTTGAACCGGACCTAAAACCAGACACTGATCGTCCGTCCAACCTGCAGCATCAGTGTGTGTGACACCTTGATAACAATGATGTTAACGACTTTGCCTATTCAGAACTGAGCTACCTACGTGGTTTGACCACAAGTATTGTTTGCTTGTCGCGGAATCGTTGCTGCATCTTTAACGATATCTGTACGTGTGACATTTCACCAGCGATCATTGAACAACATTCTAGCAATGTAGGTCAAGTCGGATCGTTCAACCATTGAAGCGTGAAACGGGGCTTTTAAGGCCCAGTTACATGCACAGATATCTGTGCAGATATTGTTGGCAGATCTCTGGTTGCAGTGAAATCATGGACACATTATTACATTTGTACACAGCCACAAAACGGAGCAATGTGTCCATGATTTCACTGCAACCAGAGATCTGCAAACAATCGTGTGTGTGTAACTGGCCTTTAGAAACATGTTGGGAATAAGCTAATTTCTACTCCTCTGAATCCTCTGCATTCTTCATCCACCGTCCTCCCTTTTTTTGGGCTATCAAAACATTTACAACAGGTTTCTGCTAGAAAAGGTTTGGAAAGTCTCATAACTTTTGTGTTTTCACCCCAGTCTGAATCGGCTCCACTGCTGTCAAATTCATCAAAAGTGCCGACATGTTATACTGCAGACGTTCTCCTCCAGCCCTGACTGATGCTACTATACCTGTGTTTGATTATAAATGAGCTCAGCACCTTCTACTCCAGAAAGTATCGCAGCGTGAACTTACGACACTGGTGTGAATGATCGCTCACAAAAAAATCTGCCTGCCGTGTTATCCCAGTCTTGGGCTTCTTTCCCTTTTCTTTATGCGTTTTTTTTTTTTTTTTTGTCCTATAGGAAAAGCTCTGGTAAAAAAAAAACATATGCAAACTTTAACATACACCAAAAGCGTACAAAATAAAAATTAAAAACCCAGCCCTCTTTGCAGTGAGATGTGAGGGACAATGTCTGGAAATCTATTTACAGCAGGAGGTTATAGAAAAGCTGGCTGTTACCTGACTAAACTGGGACGACGAGTCGTCTAGTGACTACATGGCCGAGTCTATAGGAGGTTTGCTCAGGATCAATGGTGGCCTTATACATGGGAATGACTCAAACTGATGTGACAAGAACTGGTTTAGTTTTATTCAGTGGAGGCTCTTGTCCACTCTTCTCTTCCCATTCAACTAATAGTTGTGCAGAACCGTGTCCTCTACCAAGTACAAGTTCTTGGTTGTGAGTGATGTCACTGATGTGGCAGACGCCCGGTGGGTGCTCAGGCTCATAATGTGCAGGCATCAGCTCTTTCCATTCAAACTATGATGTGACTGCACCCCTTAGTACGCGCCACTTGTGGTCACCATGTCTGTACAGTTAGTCCAGTGGGTGCCCCCTAGTGGAGGCTGGTGGCACCTAGATGATTATTCTGCTTCCAGCTGAATGGTTATTTGGTAAAGCAGAAAATGGACAACAATGAAAACTTAGCAAACAGTGAGCAGCTTGTAGGGGATCTGCAATACATTGTGAACACATAATAACTAAAGTCAGCATTGGCTTCTGTGCACAGAAACAGAGGTGAATAAATAGTCTAGTTTTACAGTGCAGACTGACATACGGCACCAGGAGGCCAGACCCAAAACTCAAATGTAAAATATTCTGCATCATTACGAAGAGGATGACGATGGTGAACCTACAATGTGATGCAGAAGAGTTCCTCACACTCCATACCTTTTATTAATATATATTTTTTTTTTTGTCCACTTAAGCTGAAGCAGCAGTGCAAAAAAGATCCAAAATGGTTAAAACAGAAATCCTGAGAATCCACAGAATCCTAGGCCGAGTTTCCACATAATCCACGGCAGCTCGGGCCGTTATGAGCCACAGCCTCTATGTTACATGTGATAATGCCGGCACACCCCTCGCACAGGGCTGTCATCTGTCACTATGGAGAGGTCACGGTATTGCTCCATCGGTGCAGAGTCCAGAGATTACACTTTAGTCCCGCAGAGGAAGACGGACATCCTGGATCTAGAATGTGCCTCCATGGGAGCAGCGATCGTCGTCATCCTGTCCTCTGCTGCGTCACATCTTACCGCTCAGATCTGTGAAGCCTTGGATCAACGTGTGGAAGGAATCGCGGTGACTTGGGTTCTGCTCCCAGCACTTCAGCATCAGCTGATAAACCTGGAAGATCAAATAAAACCATGTCACCCTCCATGATGTGTTCAGTAAGGGAAAGCGGCACTTTTCTACTGTCGATAGACAGAGGAGTGAAAACATTATCAAGCAGAATTACAGCTGTGGGTAGGGGGTTTCCTAATACAGAAATCACAGTCATGTGTACCAGGTCTCCAGCATCTTGGTTGGGAGCGCGCCAAGTCCCAGCTGCCTTATATGAAAGCCACAGTCCAGACATTAATCAAGGGGGGGATGCTGCACAATTTAAAATATATTTAAGTTGGAAAAATGAGGGTATGTGCAGACGATCCGAAGGCAGTGCTTGTTGGTTGCAGCCTCCGGCCCGGCAGGAATCAGTGGGTGAACGGAGGGAGACAGCAGCTGCCTGGTGCCCATGATCTGTGGTGGGTGCAGGGCAGCTTCTCCTGCATTCGCCCATTGGAGATCACGTCAGACTCTGCAGCATGAAATTAACATGTTGCAGAGATGTGGAAGTCTAGAAACCTGCACCGCCGCTGAAAACCCGCTGCGGAGGGGAGAAGCTGGTACTGGACAACGCAGTAGAAATCTGCTGCGTTCACTGATCGTGAGCACACACCCTTATGAAGAAGAAAAAGGGCTGACCTCGCTAATAACCTGAGACAGCCAGCCCCTTCATCATGGAGCAACAATGCAGATGTGGGGCATCCTGGCACTGACGGCACTTTCATAAAGTAAATTAGTGTTAATTTGTAATTTAATTTTGTGGCCAGACATCCCCACACTATAATATACAATAGTACAGAGCAGCAAAACGTCACATGCCTCCAGTTACCATCACAAGATGTTTTATATATAGAGGTCTATCGGAGCCATATGACACCTCTATTCAGAAGTTGTATAAAGCCGTAATACTGAACATGAAGATGAAGAGTAGAGCAGCGGATGAGGAGCTACCTTGTCTGACATCTGGAGGAACGTCAGAATAAAGTGAGGAAACTACAAACTTGTGATTACGGCCAAGCAGACGTCCGACCTCCTTACCTCATTTGGACAATTTTTAGGACACGGCAGTCGACTTCCTTCTTCCAAAACCCTGACGAGACGCGTGACCGTCATCTGGCCTTGAGTCGGTCCAATCATTTTTAGAAAAGTCTATTAAGCATAATGAGACCATTCTAGTTAAATGCAGATTATATAAGCATTGATCGGAGCTTGTACCGATATTCTACGTCTGTGATATCATTTTTTTTAATTAGGATCATTACCGCCATTGGACTGTACTCCGAATTGCAGTAGGTCAGGATTTCATACAGGGTGACCCCGAACGACCAGACGTCGGAGGCGATGTAGAACTTGCTGTGCAGCAAACATTCGGGTGCGTACCTGGAACACAAGGGTCTCGTGAACATCGGATATAGGATCGTCTGCACAGTAAATCTCTTAGTGTACCTTTACACGTTGCAACATTGCATGCAATTTCACTTGCAACTTACTGGTTGTAGTGAAATCATGGACACATTGTTACATTTTGTGGCTGTGTACAAATGTAACAATGTGTCCACGATTTCACTGCAATCAGTAAGTTGCAAGTGAAATTGCATGCAATGTTGCGACGTGTAAAGGTGCCCTTACTGTTGCATTGGGCAGATATATGGTAACGATCGCCTGTTTACCAGAACACCGGGCTGTCCAGGTCGTCCTTCACCGTGTAATACTCTTTGTCTGTTTCAATCGCTTTGGTTAATCCGAAGTCTCCGATCTTCACCCGATGCTCATTTTCTACCAGGACGTTTCTTGCTGCCAAATCACGATGGACATACTGACAGGAGCCCAGGTACGCCATGCCCTGAGCAGAAAGAACAGCGAGGCGGGCAAATCAATATAAACACTCATAGGTCGCACAGGATATTTGTTATCCCCGGTGCGGAGGCCGATACCTTGGCGATCTGAATGGCATATTGAAGCTGCTGCTTGAGGTTTATCTTGTTGACGTTCCTCGGTAAATAATCCTTCAGACTTCCGGAGGGAAGATACTCCATGATTAATTTAATGCCGCTGCCCCCTACAGATTCAAGAAAGGATATGTGAAGCTAAATACTATACTATTAGTTTACACTGTGCAGAATTATTAGGCAGATGAGTATTGTGATCACATGATCCTTTTTATCCATGTTGTCCTCCTCCAAGCTGTATAGGCTGAGAGCCAATTACCAATGAAGTAAATCAGGTGATGGCATCTCTGTAATGAGGAGGGGTGTGGTGTAATGACATCAGCACCCTATATAAGGTGTGCTTAATTATTAGGCAAATGGGTCAGAACAGAGATGTGACGGCTCTGAACAGTCCACAATTGTGAGATGTCTTGCAGAGGGATGCAGCAGTCTGGAAATTGCCAAACCTTTGAAGCGATCACCGAACAATCAAGTGTTTCATGGCAAATAGCCAACAGGGTCGCAAGAAGCGTGAGGGCAAAAAAGGGGCAAAATAACTGCCCATGAATTGAGGAAAATCAAGCGTGAAGCTGCCAAGATGCCATTTGCCATCAGTTTTGCCATATTTCAGAGCTGCAATGGTACTGGAGTATCAGAAGGCACCAGGTGTGCCATACTCAGGGACATGGCCAAGGTAAGGAAGGCTGAAAAACCACCACCTCTGAACAAGAAACAGAAGAGAAAACGTCAAGACTGGGCCAAGAAATATCTGAAGACTGATTCTTCAAAGGTTTTATGGACTGATGAAATGAGAGTGACTCTTGATGGGGCAGATGGATGGGCCAGAGGCTGGATCAGTAAAGGGCAGAGAGCTCCACTCCGACTCAGACACCAGCAAGGTGGAGGTGGGTACTGGTATGGGCCGAGATCATCAAAGATCAACTTGTGGGACCTTTTCGGGTTGAGGATTGAGTGAAGCTCAACTCCCGGACCTACTGCCAGTTTCTGGAAGACAACTTCTTCAAGCAGTGGTACAGGAAGAAGTCGGGATCATTCAAGAAAAACATGATTTTCATGCAGGACAATGCTCCATCACATGTATCCAACTACTCCACAGCGTGGCTCGCCAGTAAAGGGCTAAAAGAAGAAAACATAATGACATGGCCGCCTTGTTCACCTGATCTGAACCCCATAGAGAACCTGTGGGCCCTCCTAAAAACTGAATTAGTCCTTACCGGTAATTCCTTTTCTTGGAGCCTTCCACGACAGCATTGGAGGATGTCGTCCACGCCCTATTGGGGGACAGGAACACAGAGAGGTTAAAAGCCCCTCCCCTTCCTCAGTACTCCAGTGTTTACCAAGATCACCCTTAGCCATGGATTATCTGATACAAACCGGAATCAAACACCAACAAGGGGGGGAACTGATGCTGTCGTGGAAGGCTCCAAGAAAAGGAATTACCGGTAAGGACTAATTCAGTTTTCTCCATTCGCCTTCCACGACAGCATTGGAGGAATACCACCGATACTCCTCAGGGTGGGACTATTGCCTGTAGGACTCTCCTACAAAAGGACAGATCCCGACTGAAGGACAGATCTAACCTATAGAGGCGAGAAAACGTGAGGAGAGGCCACCACGTAGCTGCTCTGCAAATCGGCTCCGATGAAGCTCCAGCCTGCTCCGTCCAGGAAGTAGCAGCAGCCCGAGTTGAAGGAGCCTTCAACCCCACCGGAGGAGCAAGGACCGGAGCGACGTAGGCCTCACAGATCACCTTCGTGATCCAGGAAGTGATGGTAGCCTGGGAAGTCTTCTTCCCTGTATTATTCCCAAAAGCCGAACAAACAGGTTCTGATCTAACCTCCAGGAAGCAGACTCTCGGAGATAGAGGAGGACAGTCCGACGAACATCCAAGGAGTGAAACACGGCCTCAGCCGCATTAGCGGGAGATTGACAAATTGAAGGCAGAACCACATTCTGGGACCGATGGAAAGCCGACAACTTTCAGAAGAAAAGATGAATGTAACCGAAGCGTAATGCGAACAACGGACACCACGAGGCACGGAGTCCGGACAGAGAGTGCCTGCAGTACTCCAACTCTGGGAGCAGAAGTGATGGCCACCAAAAACGCCACCTTGTAAGAGACGTAAGGGATGCAGCAGACAAGGGTGCAAAGGGACTTCGAGCAAGCCCTTGGAGAACAAGCATCAAATCCCAGGGAGGGACAGAAGGCCGAATCCGGGACGCCACCCCGAAGCAGAAGTAAAAAAACTGCTTGAGCCATGGATGGGAAGCAAGATCCTGGGCAAAAACCGCCCCAAGTGCCGACCTCTGGACTTAAAGAGTGCTCGGCCGAAGCCCCAAATCCAAGCCATGCTGCAAAAATCCAAGAGTTGGGCCACATTAGGATGATGCATGGTCGGGATGGGAGGAGCACACCAGGACAGGAACCGATTCCAGCCCTCCCGTAAATAGCGTTTGTCACAGGCTTCCTGCTCTGCTGAAGCGTGCGGATCACTGCCTGGGAGAGACCCTTGGTCCTCAGGATCCTGGCCGCAACAGCCAGGCCGCCCGAATGAGCCACTGAGGGCCCGGGTGAAACAGAGGACCCTGGGACAGTAGGTTGAGACTGGGCTAACATAATCGGTCCCTCCAGGCCCAGGTCTCGGATGGCGTCGTACCACGCCAGTTTGGGCCCCAGGGGAGCCACCAGGATAGTGTCACCCCCTCCACCCGAATCCGTTGCAACGTCTTGGGAAGTGGCGGGATTGGAGGAAATGCATACACCAACCGGAAGTCCCAGGGATGGGCAAAAGCGTCCAGCCCCCGAGGATGGTCCAACCTCGTCAGGGAGAAAAAAAGGTTGGCACCTTTGTATTCGAGCCCGAAGCGAACAGGTCGATCGAAAGGACACCCCACCTGTCCGTAAGAGAGCAAAATACTTCCGGATGGAAGCACCATTCTCCTGGGTGGACCTCCGTGCGGCTCAAGAATCTGCCTGTACATTGGCCATTCCCTTCAGATGTACTGCCGAGGAGGAGAGAAGATGGCGTACTGCCCACAAAAAGAACAGTCTTGCCAGCCCCTGCAAGAGTAAGCCACGAGTACCGCCTTGGTACCTCAAGAAAGCAACCGTAGTCACGTTGTCTTGACAGGACCTTGACATGATGACCCCGGAGAACGTGAGCTGCAGCAAGAAGCGCTTCCTCCACTGCCAGAAGTTTGAAGACTGGCGCCTGACCGAGCGACTCCAAATCCCTGGAACGGTGGGCGAACTACCATCGTGCCCCAACCGGAACCGCTGGCATCAGTGGGAACGGCGGTCACAGGAAGGTGTCTGGGATTCATCCCCAGGAAAGCGAGGTTACCACCCGCCCGGGGTCCGGACCCGCGAGTTTAAGGAATCCTGACGTCTGTCCCAGGAACTCAGTATGTGTTCCTGGAGCAGTCGGGAAGGAGCCTGAGCCCATGTTACTGACTGAATGCAGGCCGTCATGGCCCCTAACAGGGACATTGCTTCCCGCAAGGAGGGCGACCCCTTGCCCGGAAGTGGGTCAGATTCACGCGGCGCAAAAGCTTATATGCCGCAGGAAGGAACGAGGTCTGTCTGGAGGAGGCCAGCAAGACTCCCAAAAATTGACGTCGGGTTGCAGGCACCCGTTCCGATTCCCGAAGATTGGGTACCCATCCCAGGGACTGAAGAATCTCCAATGTGTTGGAGACCTTTGTGCGCAGAAGCACTGCCGAAGGAGCCACCCCCAACATGTCGTCTAAATAGGGAAGCATACATATCCCCTGTCTGGATGAATGTGATCGCTTCCCCCATGAGTTTGGTAACCTCTGGGGCCGACGAAATCCCAAAGGGCAGCACATTAAGCTGAGAATGGACCGTCCCGCCTGCCCCGGAGATCGTGAATCGCAGAAAGCGCTTGTGGGACGGGTGAATGGGGACATGAGAATACGCGTTCTGGAGGTCCACAACAACCTGGAGTAGTGCCCCTGGCCCTCCTCTCCAGGAGGAACTGGGGACCCCACACCCGAATCCAACAGGTGTCGCAGACCCGACAAGAAATACTGTGCGAGAGTCTCCCTGAGGAAGGGAGAGGACTCGAAGACATGGAGGAGCTGGCTCTCGAATTCCAAGCGTAGACCCTCCCAAATGGTCGAGAGGATCCAAGGGCACAAGGAGATTGCTTGCCACTGTGGCAGAAACCGCAGGAGCCGCCCCGCAATGGGGAAGGCGGCCTTGTTTAGGGGCGGCTGGTGATGCCCCTGCTGGGGGAGCAAGATATTACGGGTCTTGTCCCCGTACTGGAATGCCCAGCGACCAGACTTACCCTTCCCTTTAGACTGGGAGGGAAGGCTGCGCTCAGGCCAAAAGGACTGCCTTCGAAAGGGCTCCTGCTCCGGGAGACACCTTTTCCGGTCTGACACCTTTTTCATGATGTCATCCAATTCCCTTTGCAAGGGGAGGCCACACAGCTGGAGCTTAGATGTGACCTCCCCATTCCACCTTGTAAGCCACACTGCCCAGCGAGCTGTGTTAGCCAACACTGCGGACCTGGCGCCAACGCGGAACGACTCAGCAGAGGCATCGGCCAGGAAGCCCGTAGCACGTCTCAGAAGTGGAATGGAGTCCAAAGCTCCTCCCTGGGAGTACCCTGCAGGATGAATTCTCCCAGCTGGGTGAGCCACTTAAAGAAAGACCTGCTCACATGTAGAGGAAATGTACACCTTTAAAGACATAGCTGCCGCCTCCCAGGATTTTTTGAGGACACTCTCCATTTTACGAACGAGGGGGTCCTTCAACCGGGAGGAATCTTCAAAAAGGCAACGTGGTCTTATATGCTAAGCTTCCCAAATGGAATACTGCCATAGACCTTCATGTTAGAAGTCCCATTGACTTTATAGAGACTTCCATAGAGATTCCCATTGGGTCTCTCATGAGGTCTCCCATCCAGCCCGTGACTGAGGCTCCTGCTGCTTAGCCTCAACAGTGTGTCAAGGGCATGCACAATGGGTTTACAATAGCAGCTGATTGCTACCCTGGCCACCTGGATGTCCACCTTCGGGACCTCCCAGACAAAGTCATCACCCTCCAATCCACTCGGATGGGGTGAGCCGCTTAGCCTTCAGGCCTCTGAACATTCAGTCCTGCACAGAAGAAGGGGTTTCCACCACCTCTACTCCCATGGTACAATGGACAGTGTCCACCAATGCACCCATGGACTCCGTGGAAAAATAGTAGTGTCCAGATTCTCGTGTCTGGACAGAGGCAACAGCGGCAAGATCCTCGCCGTCCTCTAACGCTGAGCTCTGGCCAGCCTCCATGAGATCCACAGAGTCACAATCCTGGAGCTTCCTCTCTTACGGAGGGGAAGGCCCGGAAGCTGCAGCAAAACCCCGCAGTGCCGAGATAGAAGCCTGCACCTCTTCCCTAATGGATTGGAGCTCCTCAAGCAAGGATGGGGAGTCCATCCTGACAACCCTGTCAGTCATGGCCGACACCTTGTTGTAGGAAGAGGGAAATTTTGTGCAGCAGTTGCTCCCTTTCACAGACGGCCCTCGTCTCCCTATAGACAAAAAGGGAAGAGAAGGGGGTCCCAGTGTGAGTGCAGGGCTTAAATAACTCTACCCCTTGTGACCCCCCCCAGAAACACTTACATGAGCTGGGGGAACGCTGGGCTCTGCAGAAGCAGAGGTGGAAGCCTATCACCCTCCATGTTTCAGGGATCAGCCTTACCTGGGTGTAGCTTCCGGCGGGTACTTATCCAGAAGTACCGTGCCCCCAACGAGGAACACCTGTTCCCTCCCTCCTCCTGGTCACCGGCCGCGGGCAGTAGCGCGCGAAATTCCTGCTGGGTTCCCTGGAGCCGCGCCCAGCCTGCCACAGCCCTTACAGGAGCCGCCGCCCGAAACCGGAAGTGCCATCCCGGAACCGGAAGTGCCGCACCCGAAACCGGAAGTGCCTCCACGGCACCTCTGATGCATGCCCCAGGGACCGCAGCTGGAGGAGGGAGACGCCGGAGAGCTGAACAGGCCTCCGGCGTTGCAATACACGGCCTGCTTTGCCCGTAGGACGCAGGAAGGCCGGATGGTCCCACCACGGGAGCCCCGAGAAGGAGGAGGAGGCCGCCCCCGACGTCCATCCCTGGCCCGGCTGTAAGTACACCCCAATGCTGCCTCTGCCGGCCTGACAGCACTGGAACCTCTCCATGCCCCAAGGGGGACAGGAAGACACTGGAGTACTGAGGAAGGGGAGGGGCTTTTAACCTCTCTGTGTTCCTGTCCCCCAATAGGGCGTGGACGACATCCTCCAATGCTGTCGTGGAAGGCGAATGGAGAAATGTGAGATCTACAGGGAGGGAAAACAGTACACCTCTGGGGACAGTGTCTGGGAGGGAAAACAGTACACCTCTGGGAACAGTGTCTGGGAGGGAAAACAGTACACCTCTGGGAACAGTGTCTGGGAGGGAAAACAGTACACCTCTGGGGACAGTGTCTGGGAGGGAAAACAGTACACCTCTGGGAACAGTGTCTGGGAGGGAAAACAGTACACCTCTGGGAACAGTGTCTGGGAGGGAAAACAGTACACCTCTGGGGACAGTGTCTGGGAGGGAAAACAGTACACCTCTGGGAACAGTGTCTCGGAGGGAAAACAGTACACCTCTGGGGACAGTGTCTGGAGGCTGTGGTGGCTGCTGCACACAATGTGGATCGTAAACAGATCAAGCAACTGACAATCTATGGATGGAGGCTGCTGAGTGTCATCAGAAAGAAAGGGGGCTATATTGGACACTCATTTTGGGGGGTTTTGTTTGTGCATGTCAGAGATGTTTATTTCTAAATTTTGTGCAGTTATATTCCCATCTCACTTGTTTATTTTCACCAGGTAAACCAATATATTTGGTTTTTATTAAGTTGCCTAATAATTCTGCACAGTAATAGTTCCCTGCACACACAGAATCCTCCTAAGAGCCAAATCTAAAAACCCTCCAACTTCCAAAAATATTAAGCTTTGATATTTCAGTCTTTTGGGTGATTGAGAACATAGTTGTTGATCAATAATAAAAATTAATCGTCTACAATACAACCTGCCTAATAATTCTGCACACAGTTTATTAGTATAATAGTTTACAATAAAGAGTCGCCCAGACAGAAGTGGATATTATCTGACGACGCTTATCTGCTTCCTCAGCCCGGAGGGATCTGCTGATTTACTGCATGTAGTCACAGATTTCCTATTCTCACACATGAATTTGGCGCATAAGATGTCACATTTCTGAAACTTTGCACATTTACAGGTTGTTGGAGACCTTTTCATTCATTATCGCATTACCTTCCCCTCTTTCCACCAAAGTGCAACCCATTAGGATAACCTCCATGTCGATCAAACAAAATTCACAACAGGGATGGATCCACCACGATGAACAAAAACGTCACCCAACAGACCCAGTCAACAATTATGGAGTTAGTTGTTTCCATTATATGCCATGCTGACCATTTTCTTGGGTTACTGTGACAATATCTGACATAAGCCATAATAAGTACCGTCTTCCGCACAGATTCCCTTGTATTTCACGATGTTGTCATGGTAGAGATTGCGCAGGATCTGGATCTCTTTGTTCAGGTCGGAGATGTGGGTTCCTCCTGTTCCCGGCTTCAGGGATTTCACAGCCACCATCTCGCCGGTGTTATCGCCTTCTGGATCGTATCTACAGAGCTCCACCTTCCCAAAGTGACCCTGCAAGATACGGAGGAGAGAGAATGAGCCGTGTGCCAGTAGCGGAGGATTGCAGCCCGCCGTGCAGAGGCTCAGGAGGACGCGCTCACCTCACCCAGGTCCCGGACTCGCTTCAGGAATCGCTTCTCAAACAAACTGGGATCAACTTGTGCAGAATGAGACGTTTCTGATACGATGTCGGATCTGAGAAAAGAAACATGATTAATAACAATCGGCTCGATAATCTTTACTACGACCTGAATTGTACCTACTGCTGCATTCACAATAGTGAGACTTCAGAGCGAAAGTCTCCCAGCATGCCCTACTGCTCAGTGTTGTAATGAGCATACACCAGATCCACAATATGGAGCAAAGTAAAGGCTCCATAACAAGCTGTGATGTCTCAGTGACTCGACCAAAGATTGGGATCGCCGGGACATCGCTATCTGATCACTTGTGAGCTGTCACACATGCAGACTCACCAGCGAGAACGCTGGTAACCAGGGTACACATCGGGTAACTAAGCAGAGCGCTGCGCTTAGTTACCTGATGTTTACCCTGGTTACCAAGTGTCCCAGCATGTACTGTGCGGCGCTGGGAAGGTGTTGATCGTTGGTCTCCCGCTATCACACACGCTGATGCTGTCCGCCCAATGGTCCTTGTCATTTACCAGCGTGCTGTTCGCTGGTTGTTGGTACATGTCACACGCAGCGGCTTCGCTATGAGGTTGCTGCAACGTCACAAAACCGGTGACGTTGCAACGATATCATTAGCAATACCGTTGCGTGTAACCCAGCCTTAAGTCTCTGTTCACATCTATATCACAAGCAGCGATAGTTTTTCCCTATCAAATGTGACAAAGCCTGAAGAAGTGAGTGGATGTCTTAAGACTGTAACTGAGGAGACAGCTGGAAGAGGTGACTAAACCCTATAAGTTGTGTATGCAGTCTCATGTATGACAGCTGTAAATGTAGCAACACCCCAGCTCTGGCACTCACTCTGCTCCTCCAGCTTATTGATCTCTCGCATTATGGCTCTGAAGAATGGTCGCCTGTTGGCGTCGTAGTTCATGCAGTTGATGATCAGGTTGGCCAGCTCCACACACGACGGCTCGGTAAGCTTGAAGCAGCCTTCATAAAATCTTTCTTTCTGCAATAAAAGCACAAAATATTGGACAAGTTGAAAGCAAGGAGACTAGTAAGGAAGGTGATGGAATATGATGGGGGCTTCAAAAAGCAAATAAACTCTAGAATATAGATTATCCCAATATGAAGTGGTTCCCTGCTACAGTTTGTGTCATTCGATGTGCAGGTCCACATCTGTAACCTAAAGCCGCTTGACGGGAGTCCTGATAACCGCCTCCTACCTCCCAGCATCCATCACTCTTCTTTTGATTAGCCGGCCTGACAAGGCATCATCGTTATGGCAAGATGTGTGACATCACGCCAGCGAGAGCTGTGGACTTGGTGTCCATTTTGGTGGAGTCGGATTTAGGGAAAATGAGGAGTTGGAGTCAGAGGTTTAGCTTACTAATGCCACAGCCCTGGTGCCAGGCCAACTAATCAAAGGAAGAGCAGCGGATGCCGTCAGATTGGGAATTAGGAGCCCTCCCTATCAGCAGCCACAGAATCGAGTGGCACCATCTCTATTCCCTGCTTCCACAGTATTGAGTATAAGTAAATAGAAGTGATGACTGAATGATTGGAGCTTGCCGTCCTCCGCAGCCTCCATACCTCCGCCAGGGTCTTATCCTTCAGAGGAACTTCACCATTGAAACAGATTTCCCACAATGTGGTCCCAAAACTCCACTTATCGGCCGCCACGTTCAATATTCTGGAGTCGTCGACACATTCTGGAGCGATCCAGGGAATCCGTTCTACGCGCTCTGAAATACAATGTGTCAATGGAAGGGATGAGATGACATTATACTGAAGAGAACCTACAACCCAGACCGCTGCCGATGTCTGCTGGGAATAGCGTCCACAAACTGGAGAGTCACTAGTGAAATGCACAGCGTGAATGCGCCGGCTTACCTTTTCTGGCGAGTACAGTTATGGGAATACCGGGGTCACTCAGCTTTATAAAGGGGCCACACTCATTATCAATCCCTTCTCTGGCCAGAAGGATGTTCTTTGTACAGACATTTCCATGCACCAAGTCTTTATCTTCCTGAAAGAGTATATCAATATATTGTTATATACAGGATACAAGTCATCACTCTATGCCGATCACACAAATAGATTTGGGTCTTTTCCCAGACATCACATTTTCTGTCCTGGTAATAATAAATCCACACAGAAATCATGAAATATTTACGTCTTAATGCTCGGCGTGTGCGGATGCCTCAGTCAGGAGGGAGCGAGGGACCATCAGGATTAATGGGACGTGAGCTGCGGTAATGAAGAGCTGCTAATTGAGGTTACTGCATTCGGTCCTTGATTTAATGGAGCCGTTTAGCGCGGAGGCAGCGGGTAAAAGACGTCGGCTCCACAAAGCAGAGATTAATAGCGATATTGATTGCTCTCATGTTACACAACTGCTCGCCGACGATGGAGCGCCTAAATGCAGCAGCGTAGAAAACGTCACCCAGCGCTACATTATTACCGTTACAATCATCGTGTGATTGCAGGCGACCAGGACACAGTGGGGAGTGGGTGGGTGGAATAGCTTTACAACAGTTGGAGAGACACAGATTGGGGGATACTAAAGTCTCTGTGCCGCTGGGGTTTTATCCCCTTCAGGACTGGACAATTTTTGTTTTTGTGGTTTCGTTATTCTCTGCCAAGAACCTTGTTGTACTTTTGTATGGTGTCATTCAGTTTTACTATATGATGTACTGAAAGATGAGGGAAATGGTAAAAAGAAAAAAAAAAATTCTAAATAAATAAATAAATAAATTCCACCATTATTTTTTACCTTGTTTATAGAGTGGGGTGAAAATGAGCTGACAAAGATTAATCTGTATGATTGTAACAATACCAAACATGTCAGCGGGTTTTCATATATTCACCGGTTTGTGGATCTTCTTTTATTCGTGCAATTCAATCATTAATACAGTTTGGTGCAGCGGGGAATCGAAGGACGATGGCTGCCGTTTTGCGGTCTTATGCCGCTTCAACGGGTCCAGATCTGGACCCATTGAAGCAGCAGAACGCCGCTAAATGGCAGCAGTTGTCCTTCGATTCCCCGCTGCACCAAACTGTATTAATGATTGAATTGCACAAATAAAAGAAGATCCACAAACCGGTGAGGGCCGTCAACTGTTCTCTCTACATGCTCATGCTTAGAATTGTCTATATTAGAGGCACAACAGAAACATTCAGGAAGATACGGCAGGCTACAACAGTTAAATCAGCCCCCTTTGCTACTCATAGTGCCCGGTATTTACCTTTTGTACATTGTTTTTATATATTCATAAGTCAGAAACACCTAAACTTATCAATAATTATTTTTTTAAATTAACTTTTACCTTTTTAGACTCTTTAGGGATTGTACACTACTGGGGTGTATAGACCGTATTCATCTCCTATAACATCCAGCCTGTGGAGTCTAAATAGTAGCAAAGTTGGCCTTCATTGCAGCCCAGTGTCTGCCGTAATCGCTGCTTTCATGGGCAGGTGCTGGCCATATTTAATATTATATACAACATACATGTACGTCAGAGGGGAGCAAAGGGGTTGTGCTGGCATGTGATCTTGTCTGACATCAGATGACTGGTAGACACAGCTACCGGTGGGGAGGAACACTTGTCAGGTGTCCATCTGATGCTCAGAGGATTGCATGTATACAAGTGGCATCCCTATCATGGGGCATCAAACCTCTTCACTTAACCTACCAGCACATTCAGTTGTGTCACCTTACACCAGATGTCACTCTAGGTTAAGCATGCACCTGCACAACCCTTTTAACACAAGTGCTATTAATCACACGTTTCCCATAATGCAGAACACCGATAGCCGATGTTGCACTCACCAGATAGCTGAGGGCGCTCGCAAGCTGTTTGGCAACCTGGAATTTCCACAGAGTTGTGAGATATTCGCTCTTTCGATGCATGAACAGATCCAGAGGCCCAAAATCTACAAACTCTTCAACCATGATATCTGAAATAAAAGGCGACGGTTAGGATTCAGTTTCATAAAGTAGATTCACGTCTAATCTCCGTCATATTCTCAATCCATGGCGTCGTCACAGTCGACAATATAGAGGTCTGGTGATATAAGAGGCTCCTCAGGGGTCTCCATCTGAAACTACTGCAAAACTACCACTCTCAAAGGTTGTCGGAGCATGCTGGGAATTAAGGTACCGTTACACGTCGCAACATTGCATGCAATTTAACTTGCAATCTGCTGGTTGCAGTGAAATCATGGACACATTGTTACATTTGTACACGGCAACAAAAGAGAACAATGTGTCCATGATTTCACAGCAACCAGCAAATTGCATGCAATGATGCGACGTGTAACGGTACCCTTATAGTCTTGCAAAAGCCAGGAGAAACAATTTACATTACAGCAGTGTATGATACATATTGCTGACTTACTCTCCACATCTCGCACACATACGCCGTGGAGCAGGACGATATGTTTGTGGGACACCTGCCTCATCAGACTCGCAGTCTCAAAAAATGCCTGGAAAAAAAGAAATAAGGGTGAAAATAAACATGTTAGATCAGATAGATTTGGAACATTTCAGGCGAGACACGGACACAGCGAGGAGGAATGAAAATGTTCTGCATGTTCCTCTCCATTTTCAGGATCTCGGCTCTCTGCTCTATTTATATTGAAAGGCAAATTTTTATGAACCATTAAAATATGGGGGGAAAAAAACAACCTATATATGTTTGGTGTTGGGCTTATTGTACAGGTGTGGAAAACCTTGTTATTCGGTAAGTTTTACCATAAACTCAAAACACCTTCTGGTTTATTTCATGGATGGTCACTGTTCTATGGACGGCTTACAGTGGGTTTATTTCGGACTCGGACGTGCTGACACACAAGTCAGTGATCCTTCGCCGTCAGCGCAGGAGAGGAAATAACAGAAATGTCACCGCACCAGAGAGATGTCCCTGTGACTGGGGTCCAGGACTTTCAGGATGACCTTAATGTCTTTTTCTGATCCGCTTCCTTCCCCGTCGTTATCATCTCTGTAGTTGAGCGTCCCTGCATAGATCTGCGTTCTGGTTCCTCTTCCCAGATGATCAAGCTGCAGAGTAAACATTACAAAGTCTCAAGTATCTGACAGCCATACAGATTTGTTTTTTTTCTTCAATAAAAAGTATATAAAAGTATGTGATTATTGCAACTGATTGTTTTTCATGAATTTTTTGTAATTTTGTATGAAAGAAAAAAAAACAATTCTCAGATTTTTATTTTACCTGTAACATATGTATTGGTATGTAGAGATGTTCCGGTGTGTAGGACACGACGTGCGGTGTAGAGACACGACGTGCGGTGTAGAGACACGACGTGCCGGTGTAGAGACACGACGTGCCGGTGTAGAGACACGACGTGCCGGTGTAGAGACACGACGAGCCGTGTAGAGACATGTACCGCTGTATACACATGTACCAATGTATAGACATGTACCGATGTTAGACATGTACCGATGTATAGACATGTACCGATGTATAGACATGTACCGCTGTATAGACATGTACGATGTAGAGACATGTACCGCTGTAGAGACATGTACCGCTGTAGAGACATGTACCGCTGTAGAGACATGTACCGCTGTAGAGACATGTACCGCTGTAGAGACATGTACCGCTGTAGAGACATGTACCGCTGTAGAGACATGTACCGCTGTAGAGACATGTACCGCTGTAGAGACATGTATCATTATGTACCAGAACAATATACCATTAAAGAAGAACTAATGTTGCGCTTGTGGGATTGCATTGACCGGACAGCACGAGACGGTGCAACAGTGACATCAAGTGTGTCCTGAAGTGCAGCTCCGGAGGGACAGGACGTCACAGAAAGCTCACACAACACTATGTATTAGCATAGGAAATGTGAAAAGCCCCTTCCAGCGGTTTTAATTATTTCAGCACTGATGTGGCACTTTTAATCTAAATCTCTGCCGCCCCAGTACTATACTCACCCTCTGACATCTTCACCTTTTATGGACGTTACTTTGGTCCCGTGGCACAATTGTGACCACAAATTCTGATTGGCCGGAGGTAAGACGTTACATCACAAGCTCCCAATACAAGTCTATGAGAACCAGAACAAGGTCCTCATAGACTTGCCATGAAGAGTCACCTCTGGTGCGTTTCATGAACACTGGAGCGGCCGGCAGGTCACAAACTGCAAAAGACCGATAGGAGCAGTGGCGATAGAAGGTGAAGACGGGTGTGGGCAAGTATAAGACCAGAGGTCAGACACTTGGAACAGAAGCTTCATTCAAGCGATAAAATAAAAAAAAAAATAAACAAATTACTAGAGCCTTAAGTATCCCTCCCTCCTTCCCCTCGGCTGCTCTTGGTCCGGAGGACACAAATAAAGGGCTATGCTCTCCTATGACCGGCTGGCAGGTAATAATACATTTCCACTGATCCACTGATGGCAGATGATCACAGGCAGTCCGAGCAGCCGGATACGTCTCAATCAGCCGATTGCCCTTGACTCCACATTTACAGGGGGGTTGTCCAGAAAGTTTTTAAATGGGTTTGCTTGATTCCACTAATCATGTGTATAGGGATAGGACAAAGATAGAAGGGAGGTTAACGGCGGGATCAGACATGGAACACATACAACTGTATACACACTTAATGAAAGCTAAATGCAAACGTGCTTCATTTTTCATCATCTGGTTCAATAAAGAAAATGAGTTGTGCTGATGTATGTAAAGCACTGTGAAGAAATATTATTATTCTTATTATTAAAATTGGACATAGCCAATAAAGTAGCAAACAGCAGACATCTTTGTTGTAGATTGTGGTTCCCAAGTTTTACATGCGAAAATGTCTTACAAAATAAAACCATGTGAGCCCCGGACGACATCTCCTATCTGGACTCACCTGTATAATCTGATCCTTCAGGATCCGGTGGAAGCTCAGCTGGCTGATGTGGTACACCGGCTGCCAGTCCATTGCTTTCTTCGTTGCAATCAGTAGGTTTGAGATTTCTGCAGAAATAAAAAATACTGAGTTGGCGAGAAGCAGCTATAAAATCAATGAAGCAGCTGGGGTGTTACTAAAATAAGGAATAAGGAAAATTCTGTGGGTATATCCTGAATGTTCTGCATCTGTTCTGGGGGTATAGCCTAAATGTTCTGCATCTGTTCTTGGGGTATATCTTGAATGTCCTGCGTCTATTCTGGGGGGTATATCCTGAATGTTCTGCATCTGTTCTGGGGGTATATCCTGAATGCTCTGTGTCTTTTCTGGGGGTATACCCTGAATGTTCTGCATCTGTTCTATGAGTATATCCTGAATGTTCTGCGTGTGTTCTGGGGATAAAGATCCTGAATGTTCTGTGTCTGTTCTGGGGGGAGATCCTGAATGTTCCGCATCTGTTCTCGAGGGAGATCCTGAATGTTCTGCATCTGTTCTGGGTGACATATACTGCAGGTTGTGTCATTAAGCAATTTTGGACGGTTCCTCCGTCTTACCTCTGGGTTTGGGAGGACAGCACCTTTTCAGACTGAAGCTGACGTCATCTGTCCTAAGAACCTGCCCCTTTAAGTGCTCCATCAGCTGCTTCAAGTTGTCGAAGACGCGGTCCGAGCCCAGCAAGCTGAAGGTTTTGTCTTTGACTTCAATTTGAAAGTTCTTGTATAGTTTCAGACTCTTGGATTCATACTTAAAAAATAAATAAAAAAGTCACAAACTAAAGCTTCATCTATATCTGTCATGTTCGGAGCCTCCATGTTGGACGCTAGAACGGATCCCCATTATAGCCAAAGGGGTCTGCCAGGCTCGTTGCAGACGTTGTTCTCCTCCCTTACCTGGGACAGTTTGGAGCACGCCACCGTCATAAGAATGTTAGAGAAATCTGTGCAGCTCCACCGCAGCACGTACATCCCCTCCTCGTTGCCTTCTTGGCGAAGTTTGTTAATGGCGTACTCTGTGCTACAATAGAAGCATGAGAAATCACAGAAGTCACACATATGTAATTACCCTTTTTTTACACTGTGGTGTTTGCACACAAGGGCTGCATAGTCCCCTACTTGTATGGCCGGTTGGGTTATTAGGGGTGCTGCATCTTCGGCTCGGGGTCTTCTCTACAGTAGGACGAGGAAAAAAAAGGTGACCCAGCTCAAGAGACGCGGCTACTTAGCTGTGACCAAAAGGAGAGCTCAAGAGGTGCTGGGATGTAAGAAATTAATACTGAGGGGGAAATCAGGTTCAGCCAATGAAAACACAAAGATCATTATCTCAGAAAATTAAAGTAGGGAGGATGAAGGGTTAAAAACCGCACTGCCATATTCTACGACACATCAAAGGGTGAATATAACATTGATTAGTCAACGTGTTTCACGACTCCCTGGCCTCATATTGCCATGTTTCAGGGAGCCCTGAAATGCGTTGAGTAATAAATCAATATTCTATTCACCCTTTGATGTCTGGTGGAATACGGCAGCAGTGTGTTTAACCCTTCATCCTCCCTACTCTATATGCACCATGCTGGGGACTGCAGCAGCCGTGACCTGCTTTTATAGTGGTTGTGACTCTCACAACCACACAAGGTGAAGCCTCTGATACCTATTCAGGTCATATTTTAGCTTTCAAACCCGTCATCCTCCTTACTTTATTTTCTGAGATAATAATGACTCTTGGGTTTTCATTAATCATCAACATTAACATAAACAAACATATGAAATAGATCCCTCTGTGTGTAATACCACTAGAAGTATAAGAAGTTGTACTTATGTTGTTTTAAAGCCAGAGTGGTGTTTTCCACAAGGTCATCATCCGGTCTGAACCTGGACATGGCAGTAAAGACTGTGATTGGTAAAAAGGATGACAACATGGAAAAAAGCTCCTGCATTCACCTCACTCCCTCCATCCCTCTCTAATCATCCTGGGATCACTGGAGGCGACACAAGGGTAGACAGGACAGTAAGAGGATGAATTCAGATGACCATTATCATGGTCCGAGTATGGACCGGGCGCGGGTCTTTCGTGCATATGAGTCTGTCCAGTTCGGGTCAGGACACTAAGGCTGTGACTGGTATAGGGGGTGAGAACATGAAGAAAGGCTCCTGAATCCCCCCTTACACCTTTCTAGGATGTCTGAAGACTGTACGAGCCCCAGCATGTGGCCAAACCTAAGAAGTAAAGCTATCCCTGCTCCTCCTGACGTCAATGAGTGCTGCATCTCAATTACTGCCCCGGCAATAACCAGGCGGGAACCACAACAGGACAACATCTACCCTGGAATATTCTTATCTTGGCATTTAAGGAGTTTAAACACTGCTTTTTCTGAAGGGGAGTTTGCAGGACAAATTCCACTAAATAAGAATATGAGATGTAAATATGTAACATGGGGTGGGATTTCCCAATGATCTGAGTCACCGTAGTCTGAAGACTTTATCTCCGGAGCACAGAACACAAGAAACAACAACAACTGCGACTAAGAATTACAAAGAGTCAGAATTCCTGGAAGAAGGAACCTGAAAATGACTCAGCGAGTGATTCACATCCAAGAAGAGGCCGGAGAATCCCTCACATCACAGGGCTGTTACCTCTGATCAGTGCGCCCGTCCTCACACACTGACCACCACTGCAATCCATACAGAGGCGGCCGCGGAGGGTCATGTGACCCGAATATCAGCCTCAGCCAATGGTAAATCAACTCACATGGGAAAGCTGCTTGTCTATTGGAGGACGCTGATCACATGCTCCTCTATCAGCAGCCGCTGTATGGACACAAGTGCTGGTCAGTGCGAGGACGGCTGCACCAATGCGAGAAAGTGGCCAACCCCATTAAGTATATTTAAAGGGGAAATATGATCCTAAAGGAAGCTCTTAGCATCACTCCAGATGTTTTTTTGTTTTCAATGCTGGAGTGGGACTTAGTCCCGTGCCCCTGGCCTTATACTTATCCCCTGGCATTTTCACCTTTTTTTGAACCGACAATATAACAGGAAAACCCCACAAGACCCTCCGTATACCGGGACACTCCACAAGACCCTCCATGTACTGGGAACATCCCACAAGACCCTCCGTATACAGGGACACTCCACAAGACCCTCCATATACAGAGAACACCCCACAAGACCCTGCGTATACCGGGACACTCCACAAGACCCTCCATGTACGGGAACACACCACAAGACACTCAGTATACCGGGAACACCCCACAAGACCCTCCATGTACCGGGAACACCCCACAAGACCCTCCGTATACCGGGACACTCCACAAGACCCTACATATACCGGGAACACACCACAGGACCCTCCGTATACCATGACACTCCACAAGACCCTCCATAAACCGGGAACACCCACAAGACCCTCCGTATACGGGAACACCCCACAAGACCCTCCGTATACCGGAACCCACAAGACCCTCCATAAACGGGACACCCACAAGACCCTCCGTATACCGGGAACACCCCACAAGACCCTCCGTATACAGGAACACCCACAAGACCCTCCGTATACCGGGACATCCCACAAGACCCTCTGTATACCGGGACACCACCACAAGACCCTCTGTATACCGGGACACCCCACAAGACCCTCCATATACTGGGAACACCCCACAAGACCCTCCGTATGCAGGAAACACCTACAAGACCCTCCGTATACAGGAAACACCCACAAGACCCTCCGTATACAGGAAACACCCCACAAGACCCTCCGTATACAGGAAACACCCCACAAGACCCTCCGTATACAGGAAACACCCACAAGACCCTCCGTATACAGGAAAGCCCCCACAAGACCCTCCGTATAAGGAAAGACCCACAAGACCCTCCGTATACAGGAAACACCCCACAAGACCCTCCATAAACGGGAACACCCCACAAGACCCTCCGTATACCGGGAACACCCCACAAGACCCTCCGTATACAGGAAACACCCCACAAGACCCTCCGTATACAGGAAACACCCCACAAGACCCTCCGTATACAGGAAACACCCCACAAGACCTCCATAACCGGGAACACCCCACAAGACCCTCTGTATACGGGACACCCCACAAGACCCTCCTATACCGGGAACACCCCACAAGACCTGCCATATACCAGGGACACGTCACAAGACATGTTGTATATTAGATGCACTGTCCCGACCCCTTGTCTAGACCTCACTATTTGGCCCTCGTCACAGTCCCTTGGATCCTTACGTTTCCCCATTTTCCTGCTTCTAACACACAAAAAATGATTGGATATATGTATTAGGCAGCAAATGACCAAACAATGACAACAATAAATATTACTCCTGTCACCGACTTTGATATCACAGCACAATGGATATATACTAGTGACACACAAATAAAGTCTTCACTTACCATATTGGCCCATGACACCCGTTCATTATATTGTGCACAATCAGAGGGGGAGCAACATCCGTGCAGAGATAGTGGTGAGCATCTGCCGTCAGTCTGAAGTACCCATCAATCAAAGCTGTCAAGGACAGCGCCACCTCTGGAGAGGAGACCTTCAGCTCCTGCATAAGACATTACAAACAAATAATAAAAATCAGATGGATGGGTAGACAGATGCATGGGATGGGTAGATGGCGCACGGATAGGTAGACTGACAGACGGATGGGTAGGAGGATAGACGGATGGTAGGAGGATAGATGGATGGGTAGGAGGATAGACGGATGGGTAGGAGGATACACGGATGGGTAGGAGGATGTACGAATGGATGGAAAGGTGAATAGATGGATGGATAGCCATATGGACGGATAGATGGATGGGTGGATGGACTGATGTGACTGGAAGGATGATTGAATAGATGGATTTATTGTAATGTATTAGCGTTGCAGACTGTAAGGATTAGGCAGAGTTCTCATTACTGTTATGACTTTTACTGGATGCCTTAATACTCTCTAGGACAGAGGCCACTGCCACCCAATAGGCCCAGCCATGGTTTCCATCATCTCCGCCGGCAGCGGTATCCTCTCCACCTGATGCTGTTGAAGCTGGCAATATATCCACAGCCGCACCCGTCTGTCCATTACTTACCATGTACTTGTTGTCCTGATTATTTATGATGACCGTGTCCTCCTTGACGACGATGTGAGTGATTTCGGGGAAGTAGGAGAAGCAGCTCCACTGATTCTTGTTGTTCAACTTTGTGTCATTCTTGTTTTTGCTTTCTTTCCTCTTCTTTGTTTTTTTCTCTTTTTCATTGGGATCAGACTGGAAGCAGAATGATTGATACAAGAGAGATAGATATCAGCGATATCATGTACTACATTTACATATCGGATCCCGCTGGAGTATGTGCACACATAGATTTCTGCACCAAATCTGCATTTCTTAGCAGGAAAAACAGTGGCAAAAACAAACGCTTTTTTTTTGGCACATTTTTATCTGCACTTTTCAAATTGAAGTCAATGGGTGAAAAAACGCTGAAAAGAATTAGGAGCTGCAGATTATTTTCTAGAGCAAATCTGCAAGGAGAAAATACTTAACGTGTGCGGAGACTTCAGGATTATCATTGACTTTTCTGGCATCTGGATTTACTTGCCGTTTTGTGACAACTCTGCACTCACAAAACGCAATAAAAACGCAATGTGTGCACACAGCCTTACATACATGACACCTGAGGGTCCAATACTTATGCATCATAATCACAAAAACACTTTAAGAGAATGCAATGGTTATTCCTGCAGCAATGCATCATTCCCTTATACATCACCCAGTCACCAGCAGCAAACACTCGGCTAACTGGGTGCAATACAAATAAACAATACTGATGGCTCTGAAATGAAGGCCACATAAGAGGGCGCGGTGATCAGAAGTGATCAGGGCTCACGTGCCGGTGGATGCCAGGCCTCAGCCTTATCTACTTCCTCCCACACTGGAAGTCACATGCAGGAAACCCTTATTCTCCGAAACGACCAGTAATGAAATCTTTACTATTTTGGTTCATTCAGAAAAATACTAAGTATATTCTATAATGAAATCTACTGCAGAAGACCAGGTACAAGAATCTGATCTCCACCGCCTGCGCAGGACTGCGGTTACGTATTGCACTTTCTGTGGCGCTGATCAGCAAGACGGCATCCTCTGCCCCTCAGGAGGAGTGCACGTGTCCTGCATCACACTTGTCCTCAATCGTCAACCTATTAGGCGATTCCCACCCGGGAATTACATTTCCACTTTCCTCCTTCTTACCGCTGGTTTCGGCCTCCACAGAATCCCATCGTTTCCGGTAATCATAACTTCATGCGCCTCGTGACTGTTGTACGGCTTCTCTGAGTTAATTCTGAACGATGTTACCTCGAAGATCTCTGCTCCGTAATTTTTGGTCAGTGTCTCCAGGGTGGACATGTACTTCACCTTCAGATCATGGGGCGAGACGCTGCTGTCACAGATGGTTTTGTTGTTGAATTCCTTCAAAAAGTTCCTGAAGACGTTGTTGATCCGCAGCCGGGTGAGAATGTTCCTCTGTTTTATGGTCCGGTTTAATGTTTCAGGAATATATCTTTTGTAACTGGAAGGTAAAATTGGGAGAAGTCACAGATTTATAAATCTCAAGAAACAATGGCTGGCACTCTAGATGAGACAACACACACCTATTATACAGATTGTCAACTTTTGGCAGCTGTATAATTTTTATGTTCAACTATTTCCTGTTGTTACAGCATAAGAGAGAGAGAGCCGCACGGTGCCGAGTCATAATCTACCACACCGCAAAGTGGCGAGTTGTAACGTGCCGAGCCATAGTCTACGTGCCACAAGGTGCCGAGCCGCAAGGTGCAGAATCATAATGTACCGAGCCATAATCTACATGCCACAAGGTGCCGAGCCGCAAGGTGCAGAATCATAATGTACCGAGCCATAATCTATGTGCCACAAGGTGCCGAGCCGCAAGGTGTAGAGTCGTAATGTACCGAGCCATAATCTACGTGCCACAAGGTGCCGAGCCGCAAGGTGCAGAATCATAATGTACCGAGCCATAATCTATGTGCCACAAGGTGCCGAGCCGCAAGGTGTAGAGTCGTAATGTACCGAGCCATAATCTATGTGCCACAAGGTGCCGAGCCGCAAGGTGTAGAGTAATAATGTACCGAGCCATAATCTACGTGCCACAAGGTGACGGGCAGCAAGGTGCCAAGTCATTATCTACCGTGCCACAAAGTGGTGAGTTGTAACGTGCCGAGCCATCTACGTGCCACAAGGTGCCGAGCCGCAAGGTGTAGAGTCGTAATGTACCGAGCCATAATCTACGTGCCACAAGGTTCTGGGCAGCAAGATGCCAAGTCATAATGTACCAAGCCATAATCTACGTGCCACAAGGTGCTGGGCAGCAAGGTGCCAAGTCATAATCTACCATGCCACAAAGTGGTGAGTTGTAACGTGCCGAGCCATAATCTACGAGCCGCAAGGTGTAGAGTCGTAATGTACCGAGCCATAATCTACGTGCCACAAGGTGCCGGGCAGCAAGGTGCCAAGTCATTATCTACCGTGCCACAAAGTGGTGAGTTGTAACGTGCCGAGCCATAATCTATGTGCCACAAGGTGCCGAGCCGCAAGGTGCAGAGTTATAATGTACCGAGCCATAATCTACGTGCCACAAGGTTCTGGGCAGCAAGGTGCCAAGTCATAATGTACCAAGCCATAATCTACGTGCCACAAGGTGCTGGGCAGCAAGGTGCCAAGTCATAATCTACCATGCCACAAAGTGGCGAGTTGTAACGTGCCGAGCCATAATCTATTTGCCACAAGGTGCTGAGACTGAAGGTGCCGAGTCATAATATACTGAGTTGCAAGGCGCAGAGTCATAATCTACCGTACTGCAAGGTGCCGAGCTGTAATGCGCCGAAGCTGCAAGGTGCAGAGTCATAATGTACCAAGCCATAATCCACGTGCCACAAGGTTCTGAGCCGCAAAGGGCAGAGCCATAACAAGCTGAGCTGAAACGTGCAAAGTTGCAACGTGCAGAGTTGCAACATGCAGAGTCGTCTTGTGCTGAGCTGCAACGTGCCGAGTCCCATACTGTAATGTGCTGAGCTGAAATGCGCCAAGCTTCCTGCACTCTTGTAGCTGCATCTGAGCAAACTGTGATTACCTGCAGTAAAGTGTTTGGCCAAAGGGCTACATAACCCCAGACTGTGCAACAGCCGAAATGAGTTCTTACATCTAAGGGTGCTTTCACACTGCGTTTTTCTGCCTTCAGTTGGGATCAGATATTTTGAAGGACTCGACGGACAGTCACGGATGCTTCAAATCGGATGACATCGGATGACATCGGTCCGACTTTTTATCGGATCCGTTCGACGGATACGATAAAAATCGGACCGATGTCATCCGATGTCATCCGATTTGACGCGTTTTTTTATCGGATCCGTTTTAAATGTCACTCCTCCTAGTGGGTGTGTATACATAGAGTATTCCCTTCATTCACTTCATACTTTGTGAAAAATGGCGATGACACATGATGAGTTCTGCGAGTACCTTAATATTAGATATGAGCATTTCCCTGGCCACCATACGCACCGCTGGACCCCATACGCATCGCTGCACCCCATACGCACCGCTAGACCCCGTACCAAGACTTGGCCCCACAGCCACAGTCCCTGCACACTACACACCCACAGTCCTCCATACAGCCCTGCAACACCCATACACACAGCACTCACCATGATCCTGGCTCTGTCACAGCAGCAGCAGCATCCAACAGCACCCAGACCTTCAAGATGGTGCTTGCAGGGACTGTGGGAGATGTTTGGAAAGTCTTTGGGATGTCTGTGGGAGGTCTCAGTCTGAATTGAGCATGCCCAGTAAACAAAGTCGGATCAGATATCGGATCAGATATCTGATCCGATTTTTCATCCATCCGATCCCCATAGACTCCATGTTATTTAAATCGGATCCGATTTGATCCGATTTTTGCAGCGGACTCAAAATCGCAGCAGCCTGCGATTTTGGCTGCTGCAAAAAATCGGACAGAATCGGATCCGACAAAAATCGGATGCCATTAAGGGCAAATCCGATCCGATCTGTGCCCATAGGATAACATGGGGCCAAAATCGGATCCGATTCTGTCCGATTTTCAACGGACAGCGTCGGATTGCAGAAAAACGCTGTGTGAAAGCACCCTAATGTGGCTGTTCGTCGAATGCCCACAGCTAATCCTCCTTTCCCCTAGACACACACATGCTCTGTTTTCTGCCGCCAAACGTTCTCAAAAAGAGGCTTGACACAACCTATTCATCAGACATTCACTTGAATGATGTGGTCACTATAAAGCCATGTACCCACTTAGCATAAAAAGCTCCGCTTTGTTCATCCAGGTTTAACAGTTCAAGTATGTGATTTCATGAAAACTCCAACGCGCTTTGTATTTAAAGACACTGATGATAGTGGGAATTTTCCCTGCAAACTCCTATGGTGAACTTAAAAAATAAACTGCAGGTTTAAAAAAAAAAATGGCATTTTAAAAAGGTGCAAAACCTCAGTATTACTGCACAAAGACAAAAACAAGCTGCATCAAATCTGTACAAAAGATAAAATAGAAAAGAGGAAACATGCAGCAAAGAAAAAAGAAAAACAACAAAAATGTACTTTGGTGTGGAAACTTGGAGAACAATCAACCGGGGAAAGAAAAAATCAGCATGACCTAACAATTCTCTAATAAAAAAAAAGTAAGATAATGACATGACAAATCTTACAAGAGCAACCTCCTAGAAAATGCAGTTAATTACTAGATGTATTAAAGGGAACCTGACCCCTCCAAATCGGTCCTCAGCCTCTAAAAACCAGTACCCTGCACCTTCCTATAAGGTTTCAAGCTATCCCTCTCTTTCCCTTTAGAGATTCTGTAATGTGGAATAATCACATTTATTACCTGGCAAATGCGCGGCTTCCGAATCCCTGAGGGGTCACAGTGGGTGTTCCCTCTGTGTCGGATAGCTGGGGGGCTTAGCCGGAATGACGCAAAACGCATAATCTCCGGCGCTGTGACGTCGATACACCTCACGCTGCGCATGCGCAAGTTGTAAATAACACCTCACGCATGCGCAATGCGCAGTGAGGTCAGTACATACACCCAAAGGGTGTATTGACGTCACAGCTCCGATTTGCGTCATTCTGGCTAAGCCCGCCCAGCGATCCGACACAGGATCATCAACATTCATTTTCACGCCCATTGGGGCGTGAAAAACAACAGTGGAGGCGGCGATAAGGAGCCAGAGGGAAAACCCTCTGTGACTCCTCGAGGATTCAGAAGCCGCAGATTTGCCAGGTAATAAATGTGATTATTCCACATCACAGAATCTCTAAAGGGAAAGAGAGGGATAGCGTGAAACCTTATAGGAAGGTGCAGGGACAGGTTTTTAGAGGCCGAGGACCGATTTGGAGGGGTCAGGTTCACTTTAAAGAATTGCAGATAGCACAAAAAAAAAAAAAAAAAGTTATGCAAAAGCATAAAATACTGGAGAAAAAACGCGAGTGCGAGCATCTCACCGACTGCTATAGAAAGCCAGCACTTTCCCAGCAATGCATAAAATGAGGTTTGCTACATTATGTTGTCAGATGTATGTTGTGCATTTTGACTCTGAGGTCACTATGGGAGCGCTGCCTTTGGTATAACTGCAACATTTCAGGATTTATGTCTAAGAGAGGGAGGAACCCAGAGGAATTTGTGAAAGTTTTTCATCCGGATCAAGACCCACGAGAAGTTTTGAGAAGATCACAACCCTGTGAGGGCCCCAACAGCTCTGCACAAAACATGGGCCGCTTTCTTAGACACAGGACCAAAATGTGTGACTACGACTGGCACCGATCACTGACCTTATATCTTGGGAAGTTCTGGCAGCTGCACGTTCTTCTTTATGGCGTAGTGCGAGATCGCAGCACCGCCATCCCCAGCACTCGTTCTCTATTCATGCATTCGTGTCATTTTGGTCCCGAACAGGAGCAACCCTTCACCAACTCGTACTGACTAGAGACAGTGTCAGAGCTGGGCATGAAAATAATATATTATTACTTATAGTTTCAAACGTTTAACAATTTAAAACACTGTACTTTATAATATAAGCAAATTTCTAATAAAAAAAAAAAAATATATATATATATAAATAAATAAAGGACATTACCCCAAGATCGTACAGTCATATCAAGCCATATCCACTAAATGAAACTAAGGATGGTCAGGATACATCACACCATAACGAGCTGCCCCCTCCCATGTTCACACCTACCTGGGCAAAAATATAATCCAAGGAGCTGGCATCGAGGATCGGGGTCCCATCCGATGCCTGCTTGCTGTCATAGTTGTCCTTCTGCCTCTTGGGGTAATATCTCCAGACTGACGCCTCATTTTCATTTGTGCCGTGCCAATTTGTAAAAATGAATCTAAAAAAAGAAGATAAATATATGTAATAAGCGACCCGGCCAGCTTCATCATAGCAAGATGTACAGTCAAGGCTGAAAGTGTTGGCACCCTTGTTCCAGAAAATGAAGTATGTCTACAAGAAAATTATGGCACTTACCCGTTTTGTGATACACAGGTTTATTTCCTTTGTATTGGAACACCACAAAAAATAAATAAATAAAAAAAAAAAAAAAAAAGGCAACTTGGACATAGTTTCACACAAAACCCCAAAAAACTCCTGGCCTAGGAGACCGGGCCCCACTTATCAGCCATTTGCAGGTCCCGCAGAGTCCAAATGTGTACACTGTACAGTGCAGTGGCCGTTCGCGGTACTGCAGCACAGCGCCATACACCGTGTAGTGGCCGTTCAAGGTACTGCAGCACAGCGCCATAAACAGTGTAGTGGCCATTCGCAGTACTGCAACTCAAGTTCCTTTATAATACTATATTTATTCATTTATATAGCGTTATTAATTCCATAGCGCTTTACACACATTTTCAACACTTTCCCTCTTGGAGCTCACAATCTAAACATCCATCAGTCTTTGAAATGTGGGAGGAAACCAGAGGGCACAGAACTTCAGTGCTGTGGCCACGTGACAGTGTCGTAAAAAGGAGTCCAAAAAGAATAAAATTAAATGATCGATGCCAACAATCTAGCCAGCAGCCAATCAATCCAGCACCTTGGTCCAGTTCACCGTTATCATTAACACCAACACAGCCTGAGGTAGTGGACAGGACAATTGCTGATGATCCAGTGCGGTCTATATACCTGTGCAGCAGCGTGGACCGAAACACGCTGTCCATTATAGCCACTGATCTACACCGCTGTGCACGTGGTAGTGGGGTCCAGCAGAAGCTGAAAGAAGCGTTTATACCGGTTGTGGGTAACATAACCATATCAGGTGAGCAGTGCCCACCACAGCCAGCACTTTTATCAAAGATAATGCCCTATTGCTTTCCTACATAGGTTAATGATCTATAAAAATATAAAATCAATTAATTTGATCTGTAAACTGCATAACAGAACAAAGTCCAAACGCCAAAGTTATGTTTTTTTGGTTGCAGCAAAATTTAAATATAATGCAATACCAAGCGATCAAAACAGCACCCCAGACATCATACCGACACCTCAGTGTTACCATATAGTACTGACCCCAGAATCATACCGACACCTCAGTGTTACCATATAGTACTGACCCCAGACATCATACCGACACCTCAGTGTTACCATATAGTACTGACCCCAGACATCATACCGACACCTCAGTGTTACCATATAGTACTGACCCCAGACATCATACCGACACCTCAGTGTTACCATATAGTACTGACCCCAACATCATACCGACACCCCTCAGTGTTACCATATAGTACTGACCCCAGACATCATACCGACACCTCAGTGTTACCATATAGTACTGACCCCAGACATCATACCGACACCTCAGTGTTACCATATAGTACTGACCCCAGACATCATACCGACACCTCAGTGTTACCATATAGTACTGACCCCAGACATCATACCGACACCTCAGTGTTACCATATAGTACTGACCCCAGTACATCATACCGACACCTCAGTGTTACCATATAGTACTGACCCCAGACATCATACCGACACTCAGTGTTACCATATAGTACTGACCAGCATCATACCGACACCTCAGTGTTACCATATAGTACTGACCCCAGACATCATACCGACACCTCAGTGTTACCATATAGTACTGACCCCAGACATCATACCACACCTCAGTGTTACATATAGTACTGACCCCAGCATCATACCGACACCTCAGTGTTACATATAGTACTGACCCCAGACATCATACCGACACCTCAGTGTTACCATATAGTACTGACCCCAGGCATCATACCGACACTCAGTGTTACCATATAGTACTGACCCCAGCATCATACCGACACCTCAGTGTTACCATATAGTACTGACCCCAGCATCATACCGACACCTCAGTGTTACCATATAGTACTGACCCAGACATCATACCGAACCTCAGTGTTACATATAGTACTGACCCCAGACATCATACCGACACATCAGTGTTACCATATAGTACTGACTCCAGACATCATACCGACACCTCAGTGTTACCATATAGTACTGACCCCAGGCATCATACCGACACCTCAGTGTTACCATATAGTACTGACTCCAGACATCATACCGACACCTCAGTGTTACCATATAGTACTGACCCCAGACATCATACCGACACCTCAGTGTTACCATATAGTACTGACCCCAGACATCATACCGACACCTCAGTGTTACCATATAGTACTGACCCCAGACATCATACCGACACGTCAGTGTTACCATATGGTACTGACCCCAGACATCATACCGACATGTCAGTGTTACCATATAGTACTGACCCCAGACATCATACCGACACCTCAGTGTTACCATATAGTACTGACCCCAGACATCATACCGACACCTCAGTGTTAGCATATAGTACTGACCCCAGACATCATACCGACACCTCAGTGTTAGCATATAGTACTGACCCCAGACATCATACCGACACATCAGTGTTACCATATAGTACTGACCCCAGACATCATACCGACACCTCAGTGTTACCATATAGTACTGACCCCAGACATCATACCGATACCTCAGTGTTACCATATAGTACTGACCCCAGACATCATACCGACACGTCAGTGTTACCATATAGTACTGACCCCAGACATCATACCGACACCTCAGTGTTACCATATAGTACTGACCCCAGACATCATACCGACACGTCAGTGTTACCATATAGTACTGACCCCAGACATCATACCGACACATCAGTGTTATCATATAGTACTGACCCCAGACATCATACCGACACCTCAGTGTTACCATATAGTACTGACCCCAGACATCATACTGACACCTCAGTGTTACCATATAGTACTGACCCCAGACATCATACCGACACGTCAGTGTTACCATATAGTACTGACCCCAGACATCATACCGACACATCAGTGTTATCATATAGTACTGACCCCAGACATCATACCGACACCTCAGTGTTACCATATAGTACTGACCCCAGACATCATACCGACACGTCAGTGTTACCATATAGTACTGACCCCAGACATCATACCGACACCTCAGTGTTACCATATAGTACTGACCCCAGGCATCATACCGACACCTCAGTGTTACCATATAGTACTGACCCCAGGCATCATACCGACACCTCAGTGTTATCATATAGTACTGACCCCAGGCATCATACCGACACGTCAGTGTTACCATATAGTACTGACCCCAGACATCATACCGACACGTCAGTGTTACCATATAGTACTGACCCCAGACATCATACCGACACCTCAGTGTTACCATATAGCACTGACCCCAGACATCATACCGACACGTCAGTGTTACCATATAGTACTGACCCCAGACATCATACCGACACGTCAGTGTTACCATATAGTACTGACCCCAGACATCATACCGACACCTCAGTGTTACCATATAATACTGACCCCAGACATCATACCGACACCTCAGTGTTACCATATAGTACTGACCCCAGACATCATACCGACACCTCAGTGTTATCATATAGTACTGACCCCAGGCATCATACCGACACCTCAGTGTTACCATATAGTGAACATGGTGAATAAAAAAATAAAAAACAAACAAACATGTAATTGCACTTTTTTTGCAATTTCTCCGCACTTGGAATTTTTTGCCTATTTTCCTGTACACTATATGGTAAAACAAATTATTTCATCTGAAAGTACCACTCGTCCCACAAAAAACAACAAGCCTCGTATGTCTATACTGACGAAAGATAATAAAGTAACGGTTCTTGGAGGAAGGAGAGGAAAAAACGAAAAATTGCCCGCGGTGAAAGGGTTAACAACTGCATGACGTCAGTGGACTGACCTGACTGTTACCAGCTGAAGTCTCCACCTCGGTGACAATGTGCAGGGACAATGCAAACAGATGAGCATCTAAAGTGCTTTTTTATGATAAATACATGGATTTTCTATTTAAACCAGGTATGATGCCCAGTGCATGATCTAAATACATTGGGGGTGGATTTAAAATGAAAAAGGACATGACTGGATCCCTGTAAATCAACATTTGTAAGTGCCTGTTTCTCAATTTAGCTGGGAAGGGCTGGTGTAAAGCTGCACTCGTGTGTGGTTTATAGGTGTAGCAAGGCGCAGACCACATACTGGACAGACGCTGGTTACATCACTGTGTACATATGATGCCATGGAGAGACTATGGGAAGCATTAAATAAAGACGTCTTATTCCGCCAGGTCTGTGCAGGTAAAGGGTTTCATGTTGAACGCGGCTTGTGTCACATATCTTGATGCAGGTTTACGACTATTTTCCTTTATTGGGTAAACTACAAAAAATCCCCTTCCTGCAGTCACGTCAATAACCCCAAAACGTTGTAACAAAACAGACTTGTTTGTCTCTCTGACTTCATTCATGTTGTTGAATCTTGTGCTCGTCGTACATACGTGCACCGCACCACAGGGTGTGCACACCACAAGGAACCGCTGAGGTCAGATATCATCTTACACAAGCTGAGGAAGAAAGACACCGGCAGCCCGCGGGCCCTCCGGAGAGGTAGAGAGAACAAAAAGGGCTGCAACTATCCCCCCCCCCACCTAAAGCACTAGGACCGGTCTGATTTGCAGAAATAGGATTTAAAGGGTTACACCCCACCTATCCAGACACCCGTGCGGTGGTCACTCTTTGCTCCTCATCAGTGTAGGAGGAGATCAGGAGTCATAATGGTCAGCAATGTGAACTCCTGGGGCCACGGTGACATTGTAAACATTCACGTCAGCCGGGGGGCCGCACCCTCAGATATACGTCTATGCAGAGTATTTCTCAGCCGTGCAGGTTGCAGCTTCTTCCTTATCCAGAAGGGACGCAATAGTGGGAGATATAACGCTGACGATACATTTATGCTTCTGATCAGCCATCGCTTCTAGCCCCTGCCATACATGTGCATGCTCAACTCAGGCAAGCGTGCATGTGCTCTCAATGGGAAGGGGAGAGTAAAGGTCCAATTAAACACACAGATAATTGTGCAGAGATTGGTCACAGATCTCTGGTTGCAGTGAAATCATGGACACATTGTTACATTTGTACACAGCCACAAAATAGAACAATGTGTCCATTATTTCACTGCAACCAGAGACCTGTGAACAATCTTTACACAATTATCTGTGTGTAACTGGACCTTAAGTGCTACCAGACACCTCTGTCCTCTTCCAGCAGAAACCCTTAAATCCCCGGACATCTACCATTGGGAAAAAAATCATAACACTCCCAAACATATTCGGCATATCTTTGTAGGAATACTGCACTGTGCCAATATGGAGGATCACATCACTGGAATGTCTCGGTGCAGGAGGAGAGTATAACATTGTTTTAATTTCAATTGATTAAGCTGGGGTTGTGCAGAAGGTGACAAACGCTTTAAATGATAACAGATTGAATCCGTCTCTGTCTCTATGCTCGTTCCTCCCCCACCATGATCACGGGACAGCCGTGTTAGGTGATTTTACACTAGCGTATTTCGGAATCCATGGGCATGCGGGAAAAACCTGTATGTCCCCGGATTCCCCCGCAATGAAGAACTGGATGCACACGCACCCTGTGCAGAAGCATTCGGTTGCATATTTTTCAGGGATCCGGTGGATGGTAAATGACACGTCCCCTAGGGGGCATTCTTGCGCATGCGCACTTCATGGAACACAGACCGGAAATCCGGATCCACCAGGATCTGCAGTCTGGATGAATCCATGTCGCAAAGACACCCTATTCAGACCAAAATTGCAAGCAGATTTTGTGAATAACTAGATCCACCCAGATCCGGGGCGAATCATACACAACTGCATGTACCCAGCAAGTGTCTCCGGCCCTAATGAAAGTCAATGGGGACGAAAACTGAAGCGGGTGCACCCAGTTTGTAACAGACTCACAGTGATAGCGAAAAACGCCAGTGTGACACCAGCCTTACCTGTCATTGTAACCCTGCCTCAAAAAAAAAAAAAACAGCTAAAAACTCATTGGGAACGGACAGGAAGTGTCGAGCCAAAATAGACAGTTTCCAGTGCAAAAACTGCAAAAGTGATCATTTTTTTGTTGTGGAACCCCCTCACTTCTGGAATAAAACAGCTGCAGTTTGTCTCAATGTCCCAGACCACATGAATAAAAATACCAAAAGATTTTGGTTTTTTTTTTGTAAAGAAAGGGACCCTCTAACGCTCTAAGCCTCGATACAGGAGTATTTATATGTTACTATTTCCCGGCTGTGTCATGTTCTCCCGATCTATGGGGTCACAATGTAGAATGGCATAGGGCGCCAGAAGCTCCGGCCGTCCACGGGGCTTCACAGGGAACAGAACATAGGTCGTTAAGGCAATCATCTAAAAGAGGGAAAGAAAACACAGAATTGGATGCAGTAACTGATGAACTCGGCTCACTGCCAGAGGAGATGAATTTCCCGACAGAGATTACGATTCTTGTGAACAGTCACAATCGCTGTTCAGAAGAGAAACGACGACACGGCCCGAAATATCCATGCTGCAGATTAAAGAAACGATTACATAGAAGAAGAGGGAAAGTGGAGAGAACACGGAGTGTGGGGAAGAAAAGGCAATGCAAGTGCAATCTGTGGGTTCACTGTGAAGGAGGCGAGTGCAATCTATGGAGTCACTGTGGAGGAGGCGAGTGCAATCTATGGGGTCACTGTGAAGGAGGCAAGTGCAATCTATGGGCCACTGTCAAGGAGGCGAGTGCAATCTGTGGGGTCCTGTGAAGGAGGCGAGTGCATCTTGGGGTCACTTGTGAAGGAGGCGAATGCAATCTATGGGGTCACTGTGAAGGAGGCGAGTGCAATCTATGGGTCACTGTGAAGAAAAGCAGAGTGATCTAATGCGATCACTGTGAAGGAGGCGAGTGCAATCTATGGGTCACTGTGAAGGAGGCAAATGCAATCTAAGGGGTCACTGTGAAGGAAAGCAAGAGTGATCTACGGATCACTGTGAAGGAGGCGAGTGCAATCTTGGGGTCACTATGAAGGAAGCGAGTGCAATCTATGGGGTCACTGTGAAGGAGCAATATCATATGTTCCAACAACAGAGCATTATTTTTCATGAAGTGTCAGTATCGCAGGCGACCCCGATCTGTTATTACCCTGTCTGTACTTGCCACAAATTATGTTTTTCGTTTTTTTTTTTCTTTTAAAACTTAAACAATTGTATTTGAGGCTAAAAATAAGTTTTGCAATTGGGTTTCATTAAACATTTTGCACAGTTTGGCTTTTACAGGCTCTTTGTTTTCCTGCACATTCTACTTTGATGTGGTCTGTGGCCGTGTATCAGCTGAGAAGAGCTCATAAAAAAAGAGAAACTCCCTGAAACACCGGCATAAGGAGCTCACTGACTGAATCTCATGTAACTCATTCTGCAGCCAGTGAAAACAGTGCAACATAGAGGCTGTACATAGAAAGAAAATGGTGCAATCTTAGTGAACCTAATGCAAAAATTACAATGACATACATAGAAAGTGAACCCGTTATGTGAAAAAAACGTTATTAACCTGCAGTATTGACAGCCAGTCCTGCGAAGAGTGTTAGTGAATGAGCTGTACGGTCCGGCTCCGGCACATGCGCATATTGCAGCTGGCCGTACACCCAATAATCCCCCACAATACCCCAGGACCGAAATGCTGCCTGGCCAGGATTGATACCCACAATGGGATAACAAGGGTGCAATGGGTCTTATCCCCTTAATGTAATGAATGTATGCAGTGCATTAAGGGCCCTGTTACACGTAGCGACGCACCAGTGATCCCAACAACGATCCAACCTGGCCGGGATCGCTGGTGCGTCGCTACGTGGTGGCTGGTGAGATGCCAGAGAGGCAGACTTACCAGCGATCCCCATTCTGCAGCTGACACCCGACGGTCGTTGGGATCTGTCAGGTTCTCGACACAGAATGGGGATCGCTGGTCGTTGCCCTGTCACACACACGATGCAGCATGCCCAGCGGGAGATCACCAATCAAAAAATGGTCCAGGCCATTCGTTAACGATCAGTGACCTCACAGCGGGGGCCGCTCTGGTGTGTGTCACACACAGCATATCGCTGGCGAGGTCTCTGCTACGTCACAAAACCTGTGATGTTGCAGCGATATCGCTGTGTAGAAGTACCCCTAACTGCTCACCTTGGTTAGTTGTGATAACCTACAACTAGTATTTGCACATTGAACAGCTGCTGCAGGATCCACCACCCTAGGGATGGCTGAGTGACATCCAAGGACAGAAGACAATACGATCAGCGCTGCTGCAATGAGAGCACAGACTCACGTGGTATCTTTAAAGAGCTCATTTTTAAATACTACGGGAGTCTGTGATCTCATTGCAGAAGAGATACCCAGGAGGAGGAGCCTGGAAATTCGAAAAAGGGAGCGTCGCAGGAGACGAAATTTCTCATGCCCAGCAGGCACGTCATAACAGCGGCAAGGGTGGGAGACGGAGCCCTGGAGACCGCCCATATCAGTCCACAGACCGTAGACTGGACGCCTCATTAGCAATGAAAGATGTATGTTAATAAGTCGTTTGTCACGAACAATATATTGCAGTTTTAAGTCAGACAGGAATGGTTAGAGATGTGCTATCAAGGTGCAGGGACAGGTAGTGATAGGTTGGGGTGCAAAAACATCCTGACAGGTTCCCTCTAACCTGCAGTATTGACAGCCGGCTCCTCATTAAAGTCAGCTGTTCGTCAGTACAGGGAGTGCCGTTACGGTCAATGCTTACTATATAAAGTGCAGTGACTGAAGCGCACCAGTACCACTCACATGACTGAAAGCTGAGTCTGCAGGAGGATAAACTTAATTTCCTCCTGGCAGCAGGGCTCTAATTGCAGGACACCAGGCAGGTTCAAGATCCTATTAACCTGCAGTATTGACAGCCGCTCCTCATTAAAGTCAGCTGTTCGTCAGTACATGGAGTGCCGTTACGGTCAATGCTTACTATATAAAGTGCAGTGACTGAAAGCGCACCAGTACCACTCACATGACTGAAAGCTGAGGCTGCCAGGAGGATAAACTTAATTTCCTCCTGGCAGCAGGGCTCTAATTGCAGGCACCAGGTAGGTTCAAGATCCTATTAATCTGCAGATATTGACACCCGACTCTGCATTAGAGGCAGCTGTCTGACAGTGCAGGGAATTCCATCACAGTTGTGCTTACTATATAAAGAGCGGTGACTGAAAGCGCACCAGTGCCACCCACATGACTGAAAGCCGAATTCTGCTGGGAGAAATAAACTTAATTTTATCCCGGCAGTGGGGCTCTAAGCATGGGCGCTAGGCAGTCTCAGAATGCTATTAACCTGCAGATTAACCTACTAACTACATATGTGGAAGCCAAGAATCTCAATCAACATTTGAACAAACCCGAAATTAAAATTCTAAAATCTGAATGCCACTGACCTGACCCGAAAATAAAGCTTCATAGAAGTGCTGCTGTTTATCTTGAAGAGGTGATTTGGAGGCAGCCACAGGTCGTCCTTCTCATTGTAAAGTGCGAACAGATTGTGGCACAATGGGGAGATATCTGATCATAGGAAGAAAAATAAGATACAAAACTATTAAAACCATTCATAATAAAATAAAGCGCATGTCATATGCTGGAATGGTAAAATTAAGAGTCCTTACTGCATTTCTGTGCCGCCTCGATGAGCAGATCCTCCGCCGTATAGGCTCCTTCTGTAAAGGAGATCGGTGACTTGTCTGCCAGGTAAAAATGTATCTCCAGTCCTTTAGGAGGAGCCGAGTCAACTTCGTACTTTCGAGCATTACGGATTTTCGCGCAGAAAGCCATCGCTGTCAGATCTCGCTCCAAATTCACATTCTAAAAAAGAAAAAATAATGTAAAAAAAAGTGAATAGAGGCGATCACAGCCGTACAGATGGGAGAAACTCAGATGTATTTACAACAGAATGAAAATATTATCATTATTCTCAGGGAGTGGAGATAACGAGGATCAAATACAAGATGACAAAAAATCCCTTATCACTAGAAAAATAGTCCTAAGTCTAGACATATGATCTGATATACTTAAATGCTCGTGTATGAGGTTAAATACAAATATTTGTAATCAAGATCAGGTTTCATAAAATATGTTGCCTCCTTTTGTTTTCATTTATATTCAACTTTGATGTGGTCTTTGGTCAATCATCAGCTGAGAGCAGACAGATGGAGTTACACATTGTACTGGACCTGTCTAATAGGCTCACTGACAGATGCTCAGTTAACTCATTCAGCAGCCAGCACAACACTGGGGTTACAGTAAGCAATTGGAGCAACCGTTTTATTGAAAACCAATTGAAAACATTATTTTTAGCCCCAAATATTGTATACCTTAAGAAAATAAATGGTTCCCAAAAGGTGCATAGCCGCATTAAATCAGTGTCAGCTCAACTGTTGGGATCTTTTCCGATTGTCAAATTGGGGCATGAGTGTCCAATGTCTTCCCTGGCATGAGCGCTGCCATTGACTTTTCGTGGCATGGTCTTGTGGCCGGTGGGGAATGGAGGGCACAAGTGGCCCATTCTGAGAATCAGTAGGGATACCGGAGGTCAGACCCAAATCAATAAAACAGTTATCACCCTAATTGGTCCAGTGTTAGGAAATTGAAAAAAAAATATTCTCAGTATGAAAAACAAAATATTAATATTGTACTTATGACACCTTTAATGGCTAACAAGAATAAAATAAATGAGGTTACAAAGCGAGCTGTCTGATACAATGCTTGATGAACAAGAAGTTAACGTATCTGAAGAAACACAAATATAATCAAATAAGCAACAACAAATAAAAATCAGATACCTTGTTATACCATGCCTGATGAAGAGACATAAGCAGTCTGAAGAGATTGACCATAACTGATTAAGAGAAGTAAGTAGTCTCGAGAGCTCGACCATGCCTGATGAGGAGACGCAAGCAGTCTCCAGAGCTTAACCATGCCTTATGAAGAGACGTAAGCAGTCTCGAGAGCTTAACCATGCCTGATGAGGAGACGTAAGCAGTCTCGAGAGCTTGACCATGCCTTATGAAGAGACGTAAGCAGTCTTGAGAGCTTAACCATGCCTTATGAAGGGACGTAAGCAGTCTTGAGAGCTTTACCATGCCTGATGAAGAGACGTAGGCAGACTGGAGAGGTTGACCATGCTTGATGAAGAGACGTTAGCAGTCTCGAGAGCTTAACCATGCCTGATGAAGAGATGTAGGCAGTCTGGAGAGGTTGACCATGCTTGATGAAGAGACGTAAGCTGTCTCAAGAGCTTAACCATGCCTGATGAAGAGATGTAGGCAGTCTGGAGAGGTTGACTATGCCTGATGAAGAGATGTAGGTAGTCTGGAGAGGTTGACCATGCCTTATGAAGAGACGCAAGCAGTCTTGAGAGCTTGCTGCTGCTGGTTTCACACTACCGTGTTTTGAAACCCATGGGTACGCATATAAAACTTGCATGCCCACGGATTCCTGTGGATTGTGAAACCTGATATAACCTGATGCATTTGCGCCGTTCTTTTTTTCACTGATCCAGCTGATGGATCAATCCATCGTAATACAGGTGCGGGAGCATCCACTTGCATCAGGTTGTGTCCGTTTTTTTGTCCAATCCAGTGACAAATGACAGCCCCTAGTGGGTGTGTCAAATGAAACTGGCTTCTGCGCATGCTCTGTCCGGGAAGATGGATCCGTGCAACTGAATGCACACGGATATGTTTCCATAAGACTCCATGTTAATTTCAGCCAGATAAGCACGGATATGTCTGATTCCTTTTTTGAACAAGCAACAAAACGCTACAAGTTGCATTTCTGGTATCGGCCAATAAACGATAAGAAATGTATTCATGTGAAAATAGTACAACTGGATGCAACCGCAAGTTCATCTGTTCCCATTGTCAGTCAATGGGGAAGAAAACTGATCCCTTTCTATCCATCTTTAGATGGAAAGCCCCGAATTCAAAAGACGGTATCGGCCTTAGTAGCATCGTTCATTTTATTTTTGTTAGCCACTAAAAAGTTATTACAACTACAAGATTAATATTTTGTTTTTATGACCGAGAGCATCCTAACCAGAGAGCAGCATTTCCATATTAAAGGACCCCTGAGAAACCCTAATCAGGGAGGTGAAGCTCCTTACCCCAGTCCCAGGAGCGCTGCAGACAGGACCTGTGCGAGGCACTTGCCAAATTAAGATCAGTCACTTTGTGCAAAACATCGAGTTCCCAAGTATGAGGTCAGAGAGTGCAGAGTCATATGTTGCCACTTCACTACTCTCAGGTATTCCCATGAAACAGTGGTGGGTTGTAGCAGGATATCAAGGAGAAAGACATCAACAAACTGGAGCAAATTCAGAAAAGGGCGACCAGAATGGTGACCGGTCTACAAACCATGTCCTATGAGGAACAGTTACAGGATTTAGGAATGTTTGCAAAAAAAAAAAAGACTAAGAGGAGACTTAATAGCGGTCTACAAATATCTCAAGGGCTGTCACACGGTAGAGGGATCAGCTTTATCCTCATTTGCACAAGAAAAAACTAGAAGCAATGGGATGAAACTGAATGAGAGAAAAGTTGGAAAAAACTTTTTGACATTGAGGGTGATCAACGAGTGCAATAGGTGTCCACGAGAGGCGGTGAGTTCACCTTTAATGGAAGTCTTCACACAGAGGCTGGACAGACATCTGTCTGGGATTATTAGTGACCAGGGGGTTGGATCAGATGAACAAGGAGGTCCTTCACACGACGACCAGAGGTGCCAGGGCCCTTCACATGATGACCCGGCAGGTGCCAGAAGGTCCCTTCACGCGATGACCCAGGAGGTGCCAGAAGGTCCCTTCACGCGATGACCCGGAGGTGCCAGAAGGTCCCTTCACGCGATGACCCGGGAGGTGCCAGAAGGTCCCTTCACGCGATGACCCGGGAGGTGCCAGAAGGTCCCTTCACGCGATGACCCAGGGAGGTGTCAGAAGGTCCCTTCACGTGATGACCCGGGAGGTGCCAGAAGGTCCCTTCACGTGATGACCGGGGTGAAAGGCGTTGCCGAGGCAAAGGTCCCTTCACGCGATGACCCGGGAGGTGCCAGAAGGTCCCTTCACGCGATGACCCGGGAGGTGCCAGAAGGTCCCTTCACGCGATGACCCGGGGGTTCCCTTCCAACTTTACCATTCTATAATTACCGTAATTAACCTCGCTGGCCCTTTACCTTGCTCGTATAATACTAAGAAGTCAGGAAACCAGATTTTAAAGGAATGTTGTGAAACATAAATGAAAAACACTAAATACCCGCTACTTGTTTTCCAATTTTCACAGTAAGTACAGGTAGAACTACACATTCCTTTCTAAGAAGGAAAACTCATGGCCATGGGCCGAGCACTTGCAAAATATACAAAATTATAAAATTATATAAATAGTGAATTGATGAGTTATATTGATATCTGGGAGAACAGCTGCCATGAATGGGCCAATGCACAAATGAGCAGAGTTCTCCGGAAGGGGAGATACGTCTGGCAGAGACCCTCAAGGGTCCGGAGCGGGCACATGGAGAAAGATATGGAAAATCAGATATAATGATAGGACAGAGAACAAACGTGCGGATACACCGTATTTATTTTCTTTTATATATAATGCGTTTTCGCTTACAATCTGATTGCCCAGGACAGCTTGTGCAGCAAGTAGGGCCGTGGAATCGATAAGCCAAACATCCAAATTCAGATTCCAATTCCTCAGTTTCCCTGAATCCGACTCCACGACTCCACAGCCCTGGCAGTAAATCCTAATTTTGTTTGCCCTCTTGAAGCAGGAGTTTTTTGTTGCGTGGAGATTTAGCTGGTTGGGGAACAGTATTAATCTCATCCAGCCCTTAACATTGCAAAAAGTTTTACCCAGAATCATCAAATCCATTAAGAAGAGAAAAATCAGCTTCCTCTCATACACAAGCCTTTTTATACAGTAATGTGTAGACATAGGAGCTACAAAGCGAGTGTAAGCCGCCAGTGAGGCCACAAAGAGCGCGTACATGCTGCAGATATTAGAAATACCCCATAGAGGTGAAGTGTGAGACAGATGACTCTTCCCCATCCACCAGCAGGTGCAAAAACTGCATTTCCAGTTCAGCCGGATTCTAACATTATCCCGGAGTCACAGATAAATATGCAAACATCACAACACCAGCGCCGTCCGGCATTGTATCCTCGCCAGATACAAAATAAAAGCAGATTCAGCTCCCAGACCGGCGCCGCTCCTTCGCTCTGAGAGTTGTGGTTCCCGCAGGTTATTTTGTGACATTGTTTGTCAGCGGCTGGTAATAGGCCACAGCGCTAAAGTGACATAAATCACCGGGGAACACAGCGCCGCCAACCGGGGAGCACAGTGCCGCCAACCGCAGAGCACAACGTCTACCAGTGCGAAGAACAGAGTAACACCTGCCCATGTAAAGAGAACCCGCCCACGTACTTGAGGACAACCCGCCCACATACTTGAGGACAACCCGCCCACGTACTTGAGGACAACCCACCCACGTACTTGAGGACAACCCGCCCACGTACTTGAGGACAACCCGCCCACGTACTTGAGGACGACCCACCCACGTACTTGAGGACGACCCACCCACGTACTTGAGGACGACCCACCCACGTACTTGAGGACGACCCACCCACATTAAGAGGACCCGCCCACGTTAATAGGACCCGCCCACATTAAGAGGACCCTCCCACATTAAGAGGACCCTCCCACATTAAGAGGACCCGTCAACGTGAACGGGTCCTTTTAACGTGAAGAGGACCCGTCCACATTAAGAACACTCATCCACATTAAGAGGACTCATCCACGTTAAGAGGACCCGTCCACAACTTGTAGAGTCTTCAGGTACAAACACTTGATTTTTTGGAGGTCAATACAATCCCTCTGGTTGAGTGCACTTGATCACTCCCAGATCTCTATTTAGCCGGAGGAAACACTAAGAAAACAGAAGCAACTCATATAACTCATCCTAATGTAATCGAGGGGTGCGGGCCCTGGAGAGACCTTTTTGCTGTATCTAGGACACCTACATCCAGTTCGCCTTGATTTCACGACATGAAGAGCTGGACGACGACTTCTGCTTTTACGATTTCCTCGCAGTGTTTTGCAATCTCTCATGCACTTCTCAGGCAGATCAGAGCTGATGTGTAACCACTGCGGGTATTTTCTGTGACTAATTTTACTTCTTCTGAACTTGCACAGAAAATGTGGTTTTAGTAAAGATTTCAGAGCTTAAAGGACACCGATCACAAATGACACTGAAGAAGGGAAATACTATGACAGAGGCAAGACATTATCAGCAGCTGCTCATCTGATGCGGAAGCGAGCGGAGCTGGACGAGCCCTGTCATATAGAACATCACCATGGCTTCAGACATTGTACTTGTATACAACCATTACACCAATGTGTACATGATGAATGATTTACACAGATGACAACAGTTAGGCTGCGTTCACACATCGCGTATTTTGCGCGTTTTTTTACGCGCGTATTTGCTCAAAAAACGCATGTGCGTCTGCGTTTTACAGCAAAGTGAATGGACATTCACTTTGTGCCTTGCAGACATCGCGTAATTAAACGCAGCGTTTTTGGAGCAAAAAACGCACGCGTAAAAAGAATGAACATGTCAATTCTTTGCGTTTTTTTACGCGCGCGTTTCCATAGACCCCATTATAAAAACGCGCGTCTAAATGCGCGATTGAAGTAGAAGCGAGTTGTTCTCTCGCGTATTCTTATCGCGTTTTTAAACGCGCGTTTTTCCCTTGAAAAGACGCGCGTAAAAAACGCGATAAAATACTCGAATGTGTGAACGCAGCCTTAGAGTCATTATGGGGGACGCGCCCCCATCTCCAGAACGTCTGACCACTGCAATGAAATGAGATGTGCCAGGTGCATTCACTTCTATGGGAGGTTCCCAAAAAGGAAAAAAAAAAGCTAGCAGTCTCTTTTCTATTCACCACCATTGACAAGACAGGAGCGTGTCTCAATGATGTATCTATGGAGATATCCATAATTTATGGCATTTTCTGTTGTCTAAAATGGCAACAACCCGCTAAAAAGGGCTCTATCATCACAGTGACTATTCAAAGCACATGCACTCGGTGCACCATGGTGCTGCCAAACATTTAATTGCACCTTCACACCCAGTGGAGTAATGGTGGGTTTACACGTTTCAATATCGTTGCGATATCGCAACTCAATGGCACGGGAACGCGCATTTAGTGCACGTTTCTCCCGCATCGCATCGGAGGTTTACACGATGCAATATCGGAATACAACGTCCGTGCGATGTCTACGCCCCCCAACCCAGGATCGAACATTTAACATGGGAGTGAATGGGTGACGTTTCAAATCGCATCGTAGTTGTGCGTTTACACAGCACGATCCGGCTCCAATCTCCCTTCAATATCGGAGCATTGAATAGCGGCTCATTATACCCCCGATATCGCATTGACATCGTTCCTGCATCGTATTGGACGTTCACACCGTACAACGCAGGAACGATATCGGCTCCAACGATTGAACCACGTGACTTTTCATTGAAATTGAACTCCGATATCGCAACGTGTAAACCCGCCATAACATTGAAGCTCAAAGGCCCCGATGCAAAAGCTCCAACAGGGCCCCAATTATTGAAAATCTTTAATAGCAATAGCCTTTTTCAATAGGCCAAAGGGCCCAGGTGCAATTGCAACCCCTGCACCTGTTGTACTTACACCCCTGTTCCCACCTGCTTGTTTTTCTTTTATTTCCGCCCTTCCCTGTTTCTATAAAGCCAAAGCTGACAATCAAATAACAGAGGGTGGAGACAAAAGGAAAACAAGCAGGTAGGAAGGTGAAAATTAATTTTTGGCCGCATTATGGTGCACTGAGCCTGTACTTTGTTTAAACAGTCAATCTGTGCAGTGATAGGCCCCTTTAAAAGGGGAGATACATTTTTGTGCTGTTCCTGCCCTCCTACATGATGAAGCAGAGCTGGGCACAACAGTTCTAGGATCTATAGATCACTTATAAATCAATAAAATCATACCTGCTGCTCAGCTCCCACCCCTCACTCAGGGGACAGAGAGATTCAGTCCTGCATAGTGCTAAAGTTTCCGGGGACAGGAGGCTACCAAGTTACTATGGGGGAGGGGAGACCATGGCAGTGCTGAATCACTCAATGCAGTGCTTTGCCTCTGCTCCTAGCCTGATACATGGCAGTACACATTATGCACCATCATATCATTGTACAGCAGAGGATTACAGTGTGTATTTATATCTGCTGAGTGACATGATTGCTATTTGAAGGTGAACACCCCTGCTCATACATTACATAGGATGTATATCAGGGGTGGGATTGTAGTGTAACCATGGGAGCGATGGCCACGCCCTGCCACACCCCCTGTTCATGCAGAAGTGTGAGGGGGCAGGAATGTAAGATGATCCTGGAGCCCTTAGGGTCCACGCCCCCGACACCTCCTGTTCATACAGTAGTGTGAGGGGGCAGGAATGTAAGATGATCCTGGAGCCCCCAGGGTCCATGCCCCCGACACCTCCTGTGAATGCTGCAGCAAGAGGCTGAATTTCTCTGTCCCCTGAGGGAGGGGTGAGAGCTGAGGAGCAGATATGATTTTATTGATTTAGAAGAGATCTATAGATCCTAGAACTGCAGTGCCAGCTCTGCTTCATCATGTAGGAAGGCAGGGACAGTACAAAAAAGTTATCTCCCCGGATTTCCCCTTTAACAGCTGAGGTCTGTGGAGGATTCACGCCAAGTAGACAACTTTCTCACAAGCATCAGAATATGACAAAGCGCCAAAAGAAAATCACTTCCCGATGGAGCAGCGTAACACAGAGCGCCAAGTATTCCAGGACAAGAAGAATGAAAACAATTCCAGCTGTGTCGCCTTCTTCTCTATATTAAAGATCCTACTACAAGAAAAGCCGAAGTTGTGCAGTCACACAAGGGTTACTGGATACAAAAACAACAAAATACACTAGTGCGCCACATAAAGACGTGCACCAAGAAGCAGACAAGGAGACGCACCCCTGTATCGCCCAGATTCTTTGGATAGATAACTGTTAATGTTGGAAATAGGACCCGTATAGATCAGCATTTAAACCAATGTATATAAGAGCCAATGAAACTCTGGGGGCCTGTCCGAGAGAAAAATGGACATTATATGGATGTGTGAATGCAACCTAATAGCAGGAGTCAAATCAGCAAAATGAAGAGGGGCATCATGTCCTACAGGAGCAGCTCCCCTCCACCAGCAGCATGTAAAGGAGAGGGATGAAGGTTTGCGGTGTCACCATTGTGGTCACATGGGCTGTCTCTGTCATGTACACGATGTGGAGTAAGGTATGTTCCCCACCCACATTGTATCACTTACTGGGCAGCTTAATGTAGTTTTGATAAAAATTAGATTAATCAGCAGGAGATTATCATTAGGCGGACTACTTGACTTGCTGCAAAGTAGTCCTCCATATTCATGAGCTCTGTATAACCCCGCCCACATCACTTGTTGGCTGTCCATGTAGAGTGTATACAGAAAGCTGCCAAATAAGAGGTTTGGGCGGGGTTATACAGAGAAAGCTATCAAAGGTGTGGGCGGGGTTATACAGAGAAAGCTATCAAAGGTGTGGGCGGGGTTATACAGAGAAAGCTATCAAAGGTGTGGGCAGGGTTATACAGAGAAAGCTATCAAAGGTGTGTGGGCGGGGTTATAGAACTCCACCTTCAATAACTGCTAGATCTGCAGTAGAGAAATCATGGATTTTATCAAAATGACAGCAAGCAGCTCAGTAAGTGACACATCGCTGGAATTAGGGTCTCTGTCTCTACAATATGATGGTCTCAGATGGGGTAACAAAAACTGGTGATAGACTCCCTTTACTATGGAGTTTGTACCTGTTCAGATATAACAGCTCTTGTTCTTACAAGAAGGTCTTCTATACCATATTAGATGAGTCTGTGGGAATTGTTGCCCCATAATTCATAAAAGCATTTGTGAGGTCAGACACTGATGTTGTGGAGAGGCTAAGCTCACAATCTGCAGTATCTCCAGTAAGTGTTACATGGTGCTGAGGTCCGAGCTCTGATGTTGGAAGGTGCCAAGATCCAGGCTCTGTGGTGTTAGATGGGGCTGAGGTCCGGGCTCTGTGGTGTTGGATGAGGCTGAGGTCCGGGCTCTGTGGTGTAGGATGGGGCCAGGGTCCGGGCTCTGTGGTGTAGGATGGGGCCAGGGTCCGGGCTCTGTGGTGTTGGATGGGGCTGAGGTCCAGGTTCCGTGGAGTTGGAAGGTGCAGAGATCCGGTCTCTGTGATAATGGATGGGGCTGGGGTCCGGGCTCTGTGGTGTAGGATGGGGCCGGGGTCCGGGCTCTGTGGTGTAGGATGGGGCCGGGGTCCGGGCTCTGGTGTAGGATGGGGCCGGGGTCCGGGCTCTGTGGTGTAGGATGGGGCCGGGGTCCGGGCTCTGTGGTGTAGGATGGGGCCGGGGTCCGGGCTCTGTGGTGTAGGATGGGGCCGGGGTCCGGGCTCTGTGGTGTAGGATGGGGCCGGGGTCCGGGCTCTGTGGTGTAGGATGGGGCCGGGGTCCGGGCTCTGTGGTGTAGGATGGGGCCGGGGTCCGGGCTCTGTGGTGTAGGATGGGGCCGGGGTCCGGGCTCTGTGGTGTAGGATGGGGCCTGGGTCCGGGCTCTGTGGTGTAGGATGGGGCCAGGGTCCGGGCTCTGTGGTGTAGGATGGGACCAGGGTCCGGGCTCTGTGGTGTAGGATGGGGCCAGGGTCCGGGCTCTGTGGTGTAGGATGGGGCCAGGGTCCGGGCTCTGTGGTGTAGGATGGGGCCAGGGTCCGGGCTCTGTGGTGTAGGATGGGGCCAGGGTCCGGGCTCTGTGGTGTAGGATGGGGCCAGGGTCCGGGCTCTGTGGTGTAGGATGGGGCCAGGGTCCGGGCTCTGTGGTGTAGGATGGGGCCAGGGTCCGGGCTCTGTGGTGTAGGATGGGGCCAGGGTCCGGGCTCTGTGGTGTAGGATGGGGCCAGGGTCCGGGCTCTGTGGTGTAGGATGGGGCCAGGGTCCGGGCTCTGTGGTGTAGGATGGGGCCAGGGTCCGGGCTCTGTGGTGTAGGATGGGGCCAGGGTCCGGGCTCTGTGGTGTAGGATGGGGCCAGGGTCCGGGCTCTGTGGTGTAGGATGGGGCCAGGGTCCGGGCTCTGTGGTGTAGGATGGGGCCAGGGTCCGGGCTCTGTGGTGTAGGATGGGGCCAGGGTCCGGGCTCTGTGGTGTAGGATGGGGCCAGGGTCCGGGCTCTGTGGTGTAGGATGGGGCCAGGGTCCGGGCTCTGTGGTGTAGGATGGGGCCAGGGTCCGGGCTCTGTGGTGTAGGATGGGGCCAGGGTCCGGGCTCTGTGGTGTAGGATGGGGCCAGGGTCCGGGCTCTGTGGTGTAGGATGGGGCCAGGGTCCGGGCTCTGTGGTGTAGGATGGGGCCAGGGTCCGGGCTCTGTGGTGTAGGATGGGGCCAGGGTCCGGGCTCTGTGGTGTTGGATGGGGCTGGGGTCCGGGCTCTGTGGTGTTGGATGGGGCTGAGGTCTGAGCTCTGTGGTGTTGGATGGGGCTGGGTACCGGGCTCTCTGGTGTTGGATGGGGCTGGGGTCTGGGCTCTGTGGTGTTGGATGGGGCTGGGGTCCGGGCTCCATGGTGTTGGATGGGGCTGAAGTCCGGGCTCTGTGGAGTTGGATGGGGCCCGAGGTCCAAGCTCTGTGGTGTTGGAAGGTGCAGAGATCCGGTCTCTGTATTAATTGATGGGGCTGGGGTCTGAGCTCTGTAGTGTAGGATGGGGCTGAGATCTGGGCTCTGTGGTGTTGGATGGGGCCGGTGTCCGGGCTATGTGGTGTTAGATGGGGTCGAAGTCAGGGCTCTGTGTGGCCATCATGTTCTCTCTCTCATGACTGTATGGAGCTTGTGCACTGGGCTCAGTCATAGGAAACAGAAAAGGGTGTTCCCCAAACTGTCCCCACAAAGCAGAAGCTACAATTGTCCACAATGTCTGGTACACTGAACAAAAATATTCACAAAACTTGTTTTTTCTCCCATTTTCCAGGAGCTGAATTCAAAGATCAAAGACTTTTTGTCTCAAATATTGTGCACATAGGTCTGTAAATCTGTGTTAGGCTATGTTCACACATTGCGCGCTTTTTCAAAAAATGCGTACTGTGCCTCTGCCGTCAAAGTGAATGTGAAATTCATTTTGCCGTGCAGACGCTGTATAATTTTACGCAGTGCTTTCATGTCAATTCTTTGCGCAGCTGCGCCTGCACTTTCTCCCATAAGAGCCCACTATTCCTGCTGCAATTGGCATCGCCGTTCAGATAATGCGCAATTCCAGCAGGAATACACCAGTGCTGATGTCACAGGGGGAGGAGGAATCCTGTCCCTCCTCCCCTGCGTCACTTCTGTCACAGCCACATTTGATTTCTCAGTGCATCATACACTGCAAAATCAAATGTAAAAGAATGTCAAATGTATTAAAAATAATAAAGAATTTTATATTTACCCTCCGCCGGGTGTTCGAGAACCGGGAGATCCTCAGCAGGTATCGACCTGCAAGGGCCTGTGAATGCTGATTGGCCCGCTCGCGGTCATGTGATATTGACGTCTATGACGTACTTATCACATGACCGCAAGCGACCAATCACAGCGCCCGATGATATCATGCAAGGTCCTTGCAGGTCGATGCCTGCTGCTGCTCCGGAACACCCGGCTGAGGTTAAGTATAAAGATCTTTATTAATTTTAATTACATTTGGCATTATTTTACATTTGATTTCACAGTGTATAATGCACAGCAAAATCAAATGGGGCTGTGATAGATGTCACACAGGGGAGGAGGAACAGGATTCTTCCTCCCCTCTGTGACATAAACTGAAGAAGTTGCCCCGTAAAACACGCGGCGTGTGAATGCACCACGTTTTTTTTACAGGGTTTTTTTGCACTGGTGCAAAACGCTGAAAAAGTGCAAAAAAGTGCAAAAAAAGCGCTGTGTGTGAACGTAGCCTTAGTGAGCGTTCTCCTGTGTCGAGATCATATATCCATATATATACATATCAGATGCTGATTAGACACATGATTATTGCACAGGTGCGCCACGGTGGCTGCCTCCTATTCCAGTGCCACGCCACATCATGCATAGAGATGTAGAAGTCATGTAGATATCAACTTTCTGTGCAAATCTAATAATAATCTTTATTTATATAGTGCCAACATATTCCGCAGCGCTTCACAATTCAGAGGTTCATATACAGTCATAAGTAACAGTTATCAGGAAATACAATACAAAGAATAAAACAATAATTAAAGCAAAATAATGACAGCTCTGCTCATAAAAGCTTACAATCTAACAATAAGGTGGGGGTGACAGTACAGGAGCTCATTTACAATGATGGTATAGTTAACTTGAGGAGATGGGAACAGATAGGAGCAGTAGAAGTAGCCACACCATTATTTATGATCACTTAAAACTGGTGGGGGGATAGGCTAAATGAATTTGACTATGGATCATGATAGGCCGCCCTAAAAAGATGTGTTTTTAGGGACCACCTGAAACTATGTAAGTTGTTGATACACCTAATTTCTTGGGTACAGCATCCAGAGAATTGGTGCAGCTCGAGAGAAGTCTTGGAGCCGGGAGGGGAGGTTCGGATTAATGCAGAAGTGAGTCTAAAGTCACTTTGAGAGCGAAGAGAATGGGTGGGGTGATAGACAGAGATGAGGGAGGAGATGCTCTGCGAAGAGCTTTGTGGGCGAGAATAAGCAATATGAATTGATCTATAGTGTACAGGCAGCCAGTGCAGGACTGGCACAGAGTGGATCCTATAGTGTACAGGCAGCCAGTGCATGAGTGGCACAGAGCAGATCCTATAGTGTATGGGCAGCCAGTGCAGTGACTGGCACAGAGCAGATCCTATATGTATGGGGAGCCAGTGCAGTGACTGGCACAGAGCGGATCCTATAGTGTACAGGCAGCCAGTGCAATGACTGGCACAGAGCGGATTCTGTAGTGTATAGGCAGCCAGTGCAATGACTGGCACAGAGCAGATCATAGTGTATAAGCAGCCAGTGCAATGACTGGCACAGAGCGGATCATAGTGTATAAGCAGCCAGTGCAATGACTGGCACAGAGCGGATTCTGTAGTGTATAGGCAGCCAGTGCAATGACTGGCACAGAGCAGATCAATAGTGTATAGCAGCCAGTGCAATGACTGGCACAGAGCGGATCCTATAGTATACATGGCAGCCAGTGCAATTACTGGCACAGAGCCGAAGCGTCTGAGTAAAGATTAGCTAGATAGGTGATCCTGGCTTCTGCATTAGGATGGAAACACACTGGCGTGAAAAAAACGGTCCGTTTCTCACCCAGGAGAGTGAGACGAGTGACATCCGTTTTTTGCTCTGTTTTGCATCCAACTGCTATGCGAGTGTCCGACATTTTCTCGGATCACATCCGAGTGTTGTCCGAGTGTAATCCGTGTGTGTTCCGTGTGCAATCCGCTGAACTCATGCGATTTTTAGGATTAATTTGCCTTCGTGCTAATTGTGAGATAAATAATGTGTGCCAATCAGGGCTCTTTGGAGCCTATATTCCATGGACATGTGTGCATTGAGCTGACCACTATCCCCTCAGTAAGCAGTGTTTTGTACGTGTGTAGCTGCCTACAGAATAGAAATAACCTGACCCTACACACCACTGAGTAGGGTGTTATTTCATTGGGTCATTTCCCGGCGGTATGAGACTCCCTACCCAAATGTGTTCGATCCTCGGAGCCGGCGGAGAATGTGGGTCCATCCACTCCTCCGGCTGCGTAGTTCTTGTGGCCATTTTCAGAGGCTGTATGGTCAGTTACACGGTCACCCGATAAATTCCACGCCTATAGCAGCACGACCATACCCACATGTGACCGACTCTTAGAGATTCTGCAACGTTGCATCACATTTTAAAATACACAAATGCGGCCAAGTATTACACCTGAGGAACGGCTTCTCTTGACAAGGAGGTTGGTATGTGTTTTGTTTGTTATGTTGTGTAATATATCAGTAGAATATAGACACGAGTGGTAAAACGTCCCATACACCTTAACCATGTCGTGATTTACTGACTATGTCCCTTATGTTGGCTAATATTGACTTTGTTTAAAATAGGTTTGTAAGTTATTAGGTTTACTTTGGTTGTGGACTGTTCAGTTTGTGTTAGTTGTAATTTCTATCTATGTTTTTAGGTTCCTGTCTTACATGTGCAGTTTCTACTGTGCAAGTCCACGATTGGCCAAATTGTGCACCACACCTGCGCGGAGATGTGGCGACGTTTGCAGCCAAGTGTCCTTCCTGAACCCACAGAAGCCGATTGGTACAGGACAGCGAATGGCTTCCATCTAACCTGTAACTTCCCTAACGCCATTGGTGCACTTGATGGAAAACATATATACGGATCAAAAGTCACCCAATTTGGGGACCCTTTTTTATAATTATAAGCAATATTTTTCTTTTGAGCTTCTGGCTTTAGTTGACAGCAGCTATCAGTTCACTGCGGTGGATGTTGGTTCGTATGGGCGAACAGGTGGCGCCAATATCTTCCGTAACTCTGTTTTGGGTAGACGCCTGATTAATAAAAATCTTAATGTACCACCATCTACACAGCTCCCAGGCTCTTTAGGAGACCCTCTCCCCTTTGTGTTAGTAGGTGATGAGGTGTTCCAATTGAGGCGGGAAGTTATGCGCCCATACCCCAGACGTACATTAGGCTACCGGCGCCATGTATTAAACCCTCGGTTAACATGTGTAAGATGAATGGTGGAGTGCACATTTGGGATTCTAACTACTAAATGGCGCATACTGATATCACCTATTCAACTGAGTGAGACATATGTTGGTTCGCTCATTAAAGTCTGTGTCATCATTTACAGTTTTTGTTAATAATGTTATGTGGAACTAAGCTGAATACTCCACTTTATATTGTCATTTTTGAAATATGAATAAATATTTTCTGGAAAAAAAAAAAAAAAAAGCCTGTGTCATCTTGCATAATTTCACTCACTTCCATGATCGGCCTAATGAAGAATCCACATGTCCCTCAGTCAACTAATCCGTACCCTCCGGTAGTATTGGTTAGTAGGCGGAGGCATGAACCCTCTGCGTGTGGGAACACTTTGTCGATTATTTTGTTTTTTACTTATGTTGCTGAAGAAACAAAACTTCACAACAGGAACATATTTGGCTCACGTGTCTCCAAATACAAATAAAAATTACAGCCACAGCAAGTCTTTACGAACCAGGAAAAAAAGGCTAAACTAACAAATAACACCTCTACATGTTGGTGTAGGTTGGTTGGTCGCTGTTTGTGTGCTGGCCTGGACACTTCACTGACTACCTGGTGAAGGTCGTCTCGTAATCCCGATTTGCTGCATATGTTTGCCTATTTTGTGGCAACGTGTGCCCATGGTATCCTGCTGTTGTCTGGCTATACGTACTTCTGTGGCCTGTCTCCCACATTGTGGCATGCGCACAAAATCACCCCTCTGCTGAGCAATATGTCCACCCTGGTTCAGCTGCCTTGGTTGATGACATGCTGCCCCATACTGTGGTAGACTCTGCCAATCAGTGTTGTCTTGCGTGGTTTGGTCACCTTGTTGGTCCCGTGATTGTGTCACGGACGACCACAAACCAGTTTGGTTATGTGTGGACCTCGGATGTTCAAGGTTGTCCTGTTGGGCGGGAGCCATGAGGCGCACTTGAGGGGTATGTTGCAAATGCAGTATTTCTCGAAATGCTGGCCAGAGTGCACAAGGATTTGGAGGTCTGGCAATACTATGTGAGGCTTGTGAGGATGCTGAGGCTGATGTTACTGCTGTGTGCTGGGTGTCAGTCCGGTCAAGTACGTTATTGGGCAAGTTTTGCCACTGCTCCAGCATGTTGAAGGCCAAACGGGGATGATTTGGTGGCACACATGCATCCAGCACTTGCACGCAGCGTCAGTGGGCACGGTACCTCCCGCAAGTAACTACTGAGGCTGCGTCCAAAGGCCATCACCATCATCACTCACAGTCCTCGCAAGGTACTGCCAGACCCCCGTGTCCACATCGCGCCGTAAGTTAGACGATGACAATTGCCTACGACGCCTTGAACTTCGTGTCACTGGTGAGGAAAGGGGAGACCTCGCCCTGCCCATGGTGGGTCTGGCACTTTGTCTTTGCTCCCCTGGTAGTTGGGGTTGGGCAGACGTCAATGGTGGCTCCTGTGAAGGCTCTTCAGATGACTGCGACTCAGGGACAGCAGTACTAGATGAGGCCACGGGATCTTCTTGGGACACTGAAGGGCCCAGGCCCTCGTCACCAGACTCGGCAGGTTCCTCAACGTGGTGCTCAGACTCTGAGGCAGAAGGGTTCCTCAAGTTGCTGTCAGTTTTATGTTTGAACAAATAACAACAATGACTACACTTGTGTTCACAAATCCCAACATATCATGAACACAGATTAGAAAGAATAGCACATAAGTTCTCAGGTCCATCACAGGTGCTAGGAAAGATAGGTGCTGGAAACATATATATACACCCTCTTCCTTGGCGCTGCAGAGCCACTGGGCGGCATATTTTTCAACACCCGGCGGTACTGAACATGGCAACTTCTCCACCGCATCATTTAAAAAACATTGATTAACATTTAAAAAAAAATATTGCACTCGACACCTCTAGTCCCATTACAGTTGATTAGCAGATTTTGGAGAATGATACATTATTAAGGTTTATCTGGGTGTCCCGCGAACTGTTGTCAAAACACAAGAAAAGTTGCCTGGTCCAGGACGCATCCTTCTTCCTCCTGTCGGCATATCCTTGGTCTCTGGGGTCCCACAACTCTGGCCTCTCCTGGACCAGGACGATCAGCATCTGATCTGAACATTGATGTTGTACGCCATGCTGTGTTGGATCCGTGGAGGCTTCCTTCCAGGAGTTGTGTGACTTCTGTAGCCAGTTACTTCCTGAGTAGTCATGTGACGCCTCCTTATCAGCGCTTATTACAAGCTTCTGAGGGTTCCCACTGTCAGCTGTGAAAAACGCTTCTGACTCAGATGGTCCATGTGCGGTCAGTGATTCTGTCGGACCCATAGACTTGCATTGGTGAGTCTTGCGCGTGAATCGCATAATTTGCGACTTTTTTCTCATCCGGAATCCGGATGACAAAAATGCATCCGACACACGCCAATGTCCTGTCAGGCATTGATTAACATTGGTCCGAGTGCAATGTCACAAAATCACGCATTGCACTCATCCGAGTTTCACGCCAGTGTGTCTGTACCCTTAAAGGATGGACAGGAGAGGGAAAAGTCTAGTGAGCGGGAGGCCAATTAATATAGAATTGCAATAATCAAGGTGGGAGTAGATCAGGGCCACAGTGAGGGTTTTTGTGGTTTCCAAGGGGCTAATTCCAGAGATGTTCTTCAGGTGCAAGCAGCAAGAGCGGGCGAGAGATTGTATATGTAGGGTGAAGGAAAGATCAGATTCAAACCTAATACCCAGAGAGCAAGCATGCTGTCTAGGTGTTATCGTGGTGCTGCACAACTGAGAGGTAGATGTCAGATTTAGGGAGGTTAGTGGAGGGCGGGAGCAGAATAAGTTCAGTTTTAAAAAGGTTGAGTGTCAGATATAGAGAGGACAGGATATTGGAAACTGCGGTTATGTGCCTTTCACATCCGCGTATTTGGTGATAGTTGGCAGATGTGGTAAATTTTCTGCATAATGGCCGCACTTGCAGCACCAATCTGGCAATCCTCATGCATTGTCAATGGGGCTTGCAGTCCAGTGCGGCAAGTGCGGTTACGCCGGATCGGCCAGATCTGGCACTTGCGGTCGCGAAAAAAAAAGCTTCAAGCAGCGGGGTTTTTTTTTCACGGCAACAAGTGTCGGATCTGTCGCATCCGGCAGAACCGCACTTGCCGCACCCGACCGCAAGCCCCATTGACAATGCATGGTGTTTGCCAGGTCTGTGCCACAAGTTGGCCATTAGGTGGCCGATCCGGCAGATGCGGACCAACCTGCCGGATCGGCTGCAAACAACAGCAAAACACTGATGTAAAAGGGGCCTTAGACAGTCATTGGTGTTCTTTATTAGAGCAAGGAGTAAGGTCACAGGGGATGATGTGTATAGTTGTGTGTCAGACGCATAAAAGCCAAATCTGCTGATGGTCTGTCTAATCGGGGCCATGTAGAGAGAGAAGAGAAGAGGGCCGAGGACTGAGCCCTGAGGGACCCCAATAGTGAGAGCAAGAGGGGAGGAAGTGAAGCCAGAGAATGATACACTGAAAATCTAATATTGTACATTTTATTTACAATCTCTAAGCGGAGACCACAGCGGTAACCGCAGCCGATATGACCTTATATACAGGACGACTTGACATCTATAAATAATTGCTATGAAAGTAAAGTAAGGTTAAGAGATGTTCATATAAGAAGAGTAAAACCCCCGAAGACTGCGGCACAGATAAGGCCTCACTGGCCGATAACCATCAAATAATAGTTAAAAATAAGAAGTCGGCTTATTACTTTTCTCTCCCAAAACGACATTTATAGTTCTCACCTAAACCTTGGCTCATACAGGGCGTCACATATAGATTGACAGTTTATATGGAGCATTAAAGGTGAATTCCCATCGCTTTTCCAGCCATTCACATGCGAACACATTTTAAATAGAAAGTAAAGGTTTTCTGTGTGATAACCTGCGCTGCATCTACATTTCTCATTACTTACTGAACTTGGCGACTGACCAAAAAAGGTGCAATTTTTAGAGCAAGTTTGCTGGATATCAGTATTTGCCCCTTTCTGAGGGAGAAGGGGAGAGAGTGAGAGGGCATGTTACCCAAAAGCCGCTCATATCCAAGCAGCTGGAAATAGGTCTTTACTTCTGTTGTATGCTCATCCGCACCTCTGTGGGTTACAATCCAAAACGTCATTTGATAAGCATTACAAAAAGATAAATACCCACCTTAAAAAGTCCATATATAAAATAACATATGCAGATATTGCACAGTACTGTGCAAAAGTTTTAGTCAGGTGTGGAAAGATTGCTGCACGGTAAGGCTATGTGCGCACACTGCGTTTGTGCTGAATTTTTACCTTGGTTTTATGCTAATCTTATGCATTTTTGATTTCTACTGAAACCTATGTGATTCAGGGAAAGGCTCCACACACTGGTTTAAGGGGTTGTCCAGGCTTTTTATAAAATATATGTTTGTATCTAGGCTGCAAAATGCTGACGTTTGTAATTTACACCCTGCCAGTGTTTTGCATCATTACCTAGATATCTCCTTTCTGCTTGTGGAGGAGCAGCTCAGCCCCTAACCAGAGGTGTATTTGTTTTGAAACCTGGGTGTAAACGTTCCAGCTGGTCCATCCTACAAGCACGCCGCCACACAGTCGTCTGCAGCGCGCCGCCACACAGTCGTCTGCAAGCGCGCCGCCCACAGTCGTCTGCTACAAGCGCGCCGCCACAGTCGTCTGCAAGCGCGCGCCACACAGTCTCTGCAAGCGCGCCGCCACAGTCGTCTGCAAGCGCGCCGCCACAGTCGTCTGCAAGCGCGCCGCCACAGTCCCTGCAAGCGCACCGCCAGTCTCCTACAATGCGCGCCGCCACAGTCTCCTACAAGCGCGCCGCCACAGTCTCCTACAAGCGCGCCGCCACAGTCTCCTACAAGGCGCCCCCAGTCTCCTACAAGCAGCTCGCTCACAGTCTCCTACAAAGCTCGCCGCCACCAGTCTCCTACAAGCACTGCCGCACAGTCTCCCACAAGCACGCCGCCAGTGTCTTCCACAAGCACGCCCAGACTCCAACATGACCGCCCTCGCCTGTCTCCAGCATGCTCAGCTGCCACTGACTCCTACAAGCCCTCCCCAAGCATGATTGTACATACAGAGCATGGTGCTATGTCTATTGACAGAGCGCTGCCCCCGCGCACACCAGGCTCTGTATATACAATGTCTATAGACACTGAGCTGGCCCCACACACACAGGCTCTGTATATATAATGTCTATAGACAGAGAGCTTCCCCCACCCACACAGACTCTGTATGTACAATGTCTATAGAAAGGGATTGCCCACGGACAAACAAGGTCTGTATATACTAATGTGTATAGACAGAGAACTGCCCCCACACACCAGCTTCGAGATTGTGCATTGACAGTGAGGTGTCAATACAGCAGGGTGTGTGTCAGACTATCCTGAGTATGACCAAGTAGTCCTGTAATGGTAATCACCATGTGATAAAGCCTTTAGTTTAAGTAAATAATAGTACACAACATACATTGATAAGAGAAGCACAGTTGCTCTTTGTTTTTTAACCCCTGTGCTGTCCTCTGCTCACATAGAAAAAACCTGCTGACAAATTCCCTTTAAATATATGTTCCTTTTCGGTTGATAGCATAGTAACGGGGCTTGATTTTTTTGTGGGATGAATTGCACTTTTTATTGGGGTCCATACGACTTTCTGATCTATAGAGATAAAACGTTTTTTAAAAAAAAGGAGGGATTTTGCATTGTCACGGTTTATTGTTTTTTATTTTTACTTTAGGCGGTCACCGTATGGGATGAATTATAGCAACGTGCAAGGATAGCAAATTCTTAAAAATCTTCCTTTTTTATTAAAGAAGATTTTCATAATGGGTTTGAGCAAAAAGGGACGATTTGAACCTTTCCCCACACAATACTGCAGTATTGCAATCACAGTTAGGGGTCCTTGGAGTAATATTGTGGCAAAAAAGTAGGCCTTTGTGGTGGCATCATGTGGGGTCTAATGGACACTGGCTGTCATTTTGGAAGGCTTTAAAATACAGCTGTTATGGGTGTCCGTAGCATTTAAAGGGTTTAAGTGTTACAATCGGACTAGGCTCTATCCATCGCAAATTACTTTTGGGTGCCAGTTTTATACCCTGGCCGGCACCCTCGGTGCTGTATGGGGCCTGCTTAGCTCACGGGTCCGCTCCGTGCACCCCGCTGTATGTGTTTAGTAATTGTCAACAGCTTTAAAGTGTAATCGCTGATTAAATTTTTATTTAATAATAATGTAGAGCAAGATATTTTAATAAACTTTCAAATATACTTCATTAGTCAAATCTGGTGGAAAACCTTTCATAAATTTTCCACAAGGTGTCCCCACTAGACTGTGCGTGAAGCAGACATACAGTGGGTACGGGAAGTATTCACACCCCTGTACATTTTTCACTCTTTGTTTCATTGCAGCCACTTGGTAAATTCAAAAAAAGTTCATTTTTTTCTCATTAATGTACACTCTACTCCCCATCGTGACTGAAAAAAAACAGAAATGTAGAGATTTTTGCAAATTTATTAAGAAAAACTGAAACATCATATGGTCATCAGTATTCAGCCCCTTTGCTCAGACGCTCATATTTAAGTCACATGCAGTCCATTTTCTTGTGATCCTCCTTGAGATGGTTCTACTCCTTCATTGTAGTCCAACTGTGTTTAATTAAACTGATAGGACTTGATTTGGAAAGGCACACACCTGTCTATATAAGACCTCACAGCTCACAGTGCATGTCACACCAAATGAGAATCATGAGGTCAAAGGAACTGCCCAAGGAGCTCAGAGGCAGAGTTGTGGCAAGGCACAGATCTGGCCAAGGTTACAAAAGAATTTCTGCAGTACTCAACAAGGTTCCTAAGAGCACAGTGGCCTCCATATTCCTTAAATGGAAGATGTTTGGGCAACCAGAAGTCATCCTAGACCTGGCCATCCAGCCAAACTGAGCAATCATAGGAGAAGAGCCTTGGTGAGAGGTAAAGAAGATCCCCAAGATCACTGTGTCTAAGCTCCAGAGAAACAGGAGGGAGAGGGGAGAAAGTTCCACAAAGTCACCTATCACTGCAGCCTCCACCAGTCGGGCCTTTATGGCAGAGTGGCCTGATGGAAGCCTCTCCTCAGTGCAAGACATAGGAAAGCTGCACAGAGATTACAAGAAAACACATGAAGGACTCCCAGATTATGAGGAATAAGATGGTCTGATGAGACGAAGATAAAACTTTTTGGTGATCATTCTAAGCAGTGGAGAAAACCAGGCCCTGCTCATCACCTGCCCAACACAATCCCAACAGTGAGACATGGTGGAGGCAGCATCATGATATGGGGGTGTTTTTCATCTGCAGGGACAGAACGACTGGTTGCAATTGAAGGAAACATGAATGCAGCCAAGTACAGAGATCTCCTGGATGAAAGCCTCCTCCAGAGCTCTGGACCTCAGACTGGGCTGAAGCTTCACCTCCCAACAAGACAATGACCCTAAGCCACAGCTAAAATAACAAAGGAGCGGCTTCACCACAACTCTGTGCCCATTCCTGATCGGCCCAGCCACAGCCCGGACCTAAACCCAATGGAGCATCTCTGTAGAGACCTGAAAATGGCTCCACCAACGTTCACCATCCAACCTGACGGGACTGGAGAGGATCTGCAAGGAAGACTGGCCGAGGATCCCCAAATCCAGGGGGGGAAACTGCATCATTCCCAAGAAGACTCAGGGCTGTACAAGCTCATAAGGTGCAAACACTCAATACTGAACAAAGAGGCTGAATACTTATGACCATATGAGATTTCAGTTTTTCTTTTTTAATAAAATTTGCAAAATTTTCTACATTTGTTTTTTTTTTTCCAGTCAAAAAAATGAACTTTTTTCATTCACCAAATGGCTGCAATGAAACAAAGAGTGAAAAATTTAACGGGGTCTGAATACTTTCCGCACCCACTGTATGTTCATTATCAGTCAGATCTGTCTTCACACTGAATTCGGCCACATAACCATATAAGGGAGAAGGAGGTGGGGCCTACGCAGTGTGTGAGCTACTGACTGCAGCTGCTGTGGTGACACAAAGTATCAGATTACTTCAGGCTACAGCACAGTTACTAAGCAATGGTGGAAATGTCAGGATCAGTGCAAATTCCTCTTTCCTTTGCACAAGCTTCTGATCTGTCTCCACACAGCTCAGTCAGGATCTTTGATAACCCCTTCTCTGCGGTCACATTGCACTGCTCCCTATCAGCTGCTGGCCACGCCAACACAGCCATAAAATGCAGTTTTTAACCCTGTTGTTCTGTTTGGTCAAAAATGACCGATATTTGAAATTTTTTATTTCATTTTTCATTCGTTTATGAACAACTATGTTCACATACAGTATAATAATACAACAGGTATTCAAATAAAACACTTAAATTAGCTAAAAATCAAGACTTTAATAGGTCAAGTAAAAAATGGTCGAAACAATATAAGTGTATAGTAGACGCAAACAGAACAGAGTTAAAAGAGCAAAGAAAAATGTAAGAAAATAAGTCATATGGCACAAAAAATGCATCATCTTAGCTGCTATATGACCCATCATTAACAACCTGTGCAGTATTGGTTTTTTTTTCCAATAAAATTACATTTACACTATAAAGAGGACCTGTCACCCCCCTGCCGCATTGCAAACTAATTGCAGCACTGAATGCAGCATACCTGCTGCATTCAGGGAAGGGCTCTCCCATGTTTCTAGCCCACCTGTAAGCTTTAAAAAAAGACATTAGAAAACAAACTTACAGTTAAGTTGTCTAAAGGGTGGGATCTATGTCTCTGCACCACCTCCTGTTCTGCTGGCTCTGCCCTCCTCTGTCATTCAACAGAGCTCGGTTAGAGTGGCTGCAAAGCATTTGGCCTGACGTCAGCGCCAGATTCCCGCCCTCTTTATGTTTTATTCAGAGAGCAAGAGAGGAGGAGGGCAGAGCCAGCAGAACAGGAGGCGGCGCAGAAACAGATCCCACCCTTTAGACTACTTAACTGTAAGTTTTCTAATGTCTTATTTAAAGATAACAGGGGGGAGCCCTTCCCTGAATGTAGCAGATATGCTGCATTCAGTGCTGCATTTAGTTTGCCATGCACCAGGGGGTGGGGGGGTGACAGGTCCTCTTTAAGCTTTCCAGAACCGTTAAATAAGAAAGGTGAACTCCATCATCTTCTCAAAAGCATGATAAATATTTTGCTGTCAACTACCCGGGCCTACTAGAAGGAATTCTCCCTGCACCCAGAAGCCTCCAGTAATTGTCCATTATCACAGATCCTGCAGAGATCCGTCATAAAAAAATAATAAAGAACTTGTGCAGGATCTGTTTTTTTTTTTTTTTTATTTTAAACACTTGGAGTTCATGGAGAATGGATTTGTTAATGGATCGCCATTTATCTTCCATTTGTAATTAATTCTGTAAGCAAAAAACTGATTCTTTACAAATGACAGAAAAACGGAGGCTAAATGTTAATCAGGTAACGGATCTCCGTAGACTCCATTGTTAACAAAAGAAGGATCCTGCAGAAATCTGTTAAAGATTTGTGTTTGCACATTTTTTTTCCAATGGATTGCTGCAGGATCCGTTCTAACGAATGGTTACTGGACATAAGAACTTAATAAGATGGGATATGGGCAGGGCTGTGGAGTCACAGTCGTAGTCGGTTCCCATTTTGGGTGGAGTTGAAGTCAGATTCAGGGAAATTGAAGAGTCGGATGTTTGGCTTACCGACTCCACAAGCCTTGATATAGGGACACCTATTTATCCAAAAAAGAAACCCAAATTCATGTAGAATTTTGACCTGAAACATTCATGATGTTATTCACATTTATTTTTGACTCACAGAACATCTCTTCTATGTTAAATCGCTGCAACCGATGCTGCAAAACTGATCACATCCCGTTCATTTCCGACTTTGTGTAAATCCACTTCTCTGTACAAAACCTAAAAGAAAAAAACAAAAAAAAACAATAATTAATTATTGTCTGTGAAACAAGTGTTTATCATACACATTTCTGAAATCAGCAAAAAAAAGAGTGAATGCAAATCACCAGACGAGACTGCTCGGGCACCATTGTTCCTCCTGACATTGTGTATAATGGAGCTCCCGTGTCTCATTAACCCTGCACAGTCTGAGGCCGCACACGTCTGTGACATTCCCAAAAAAAATTGTGCAAGTGACATCCATAGATAATTTCACATATGGATAAATAAACCACAAAGCTTCTATCAATTGCAATGTTAATGAAGGACAGCACGCTGATGCCATCCATGTGCTGACTGTAGACTTATAACGGTGATGTTGATCGGAGACAAAAACTAAACCACTAGTGGTGAATTACACGGATTTTCAGCAAAAGAGGCCATCTATACCAGAGACAGGTACACCATCATTTCTAAACCGCAATCAATGCTCCAATAAATCATTACCTCGTATGTCATCTTTCCAAATATAGGAGCCAAGAGCAATTGGCCAAAGCCCCATGTAAACTACACGGGGAGATGTCAAAACTGTCCGGATCTGAATGGCCACATGGAGATCACATTAATCCCTTCCTAAACTCGGATTTAAAAAGAATCTGTCGCCAGGTCTAATCCAAGAGTAGCAAAATGTAGAGCCAGAAAGCCTGATTCCAGCGATGTGTCACTTACTGGGCTGCTCAGTGTAGTTCTGATAAAATCGCTGTTTAATCATCTGAAGATTATCAATACAGGACTACTTGGCTGTTGCCAGAAGTCCAGCATATTCATGAGCTCTGTATAACCCCCGCCCACACCACTGATTGGCAGCTTCCTCTGTATAACCCCGCCCACACCTCGGATTGGCAGCTTCTGCTGTATAAACCAACCCCACCACTCATTACACAGAAAACTGCCAATCAGTGGTGTGGGTAGGGTTATACAAAGGAAGCTGCCAATGAGTGGTGTAGGCGGGGTTATACAGAGGAAGCTGCAATCAGTGGTGTTGGTCGGGTTATACAGAGGAAGTGTCACGGTGTAGTGAATACTGATGAGGGAATGGCAGTTACGGGCAGGGTGACCAGGGAAGACTAGTCTGACCCTAGTCTAGGAACCCTGAATGGCCCTGATCCCAAAGGTATCTATGATGGTGAGAAGATTCGGGCCTCCAGCCTCTCCCTAACCTCCTCCACCAGCCCTGCACTATTCCCTCCTCACCTCCCTCCACAGAACTGGGATACAGCAACTCCAAAGGAAGTTTGGAAACACACAGAACTGCAAAGCACGGCTTCCAGGCATAGAGTTAAACTCTATCAGCACCACCTGGTGGAAGGAGAGGCTACTTAAAGGATAGGGGGGAGGGGAGTTCAGGTGAATCAAACATTAACCCCTCAACCAGCAGTTGAACCTAATAGTGAATGCAGTTCTGGAGCACAGCACAGGAGGCCAGGACCTTCACAACTATCAACCATGCAGCTCTTAAAGACAGACACATACCCAACAGCATCCAGCAATGTCAGCGCCATCTAAGCGCGTGACAGGAAGCTGCTAATCAGTGGTGTGGGCGGAGTTACTGAGCGCCACATTCAAATAACTGCTAAATCTGCAGCAGAGAAAACAGTATTTTTATCAAAATGACAGCAAACAGCTCAATAAGTGATGCAACACTGGAAGCAGGGTCTCTGTCTCTACATTACGCTGCTCTCAGATGGGGTAGCATAAACCTGGTGACAGATTCTCTATAAGGGTATGCACACACTAGCGTGAAAAACGGACGAGTGCAATGCGAGAAAATCTCGCATTGCACTCGAACCAATGTTATTTAATGACAGAACAGATTAGCGTATGTGAGATGCTTTTTTCTCACCCAGAATCTGGATGAGAAAAAAGTTGCAGCATGCTGCGACAGTATGCAAGTCACGGGTGAGACTCCCCAATGCAAGTCAATGGGTCCGACAAAACCACAGACAGAACACTGACCATCCGAGAGACATCCATTTTTTTTTATCATTCTGCAGCTGAGAACACTGTAAAACGTTCCTGCAAATGATTATACAGTAAATAGCTGCAGAGAAAAAAAACAGATTGCACACAGACAGCACACGCAAGCCACACGGATCAAAAAACGGATGTCACTCGTCCAACCCTCCTGAATGAGGATCTGGCCATTTTTTTTTCACGCCAGTGTGTTTCCAGCCTAAAGAGGTTATCCAGTCTACAATAATAATTCTGCAGTCTCTGTATGTGTCACTTTGTGTGACTGCAGACTCTTCAATCCTCCAGTGGTCACATTGTGCACAACGAAGATTCGCAGTTTATAAACCGGCAACGGACCGCAGTTATGCTGTATGCATGTTCCCGTCAACAACACGACTAGTGGGTGTGTCCTCACACAATACAAGTGTATGGAGCAAGGCTGTGCCCACTAGATGGCCACTCCCACTAGTCAGACACGCCCACCCAATACACTTGTATGGAGCGAGGCTGCACCTACTAGTCTTGTTTTGCAGGGAACATGCATACCGCATAATTACTGCAGAATCTCCACTGCTCCAACATTAGACAAATCACTTAACCTGGGCATGCAGCTGATGAAGGTCTGAGTGTAAGAATGAAACATCTTGCATTTGCTTACCAGTGCCATCATAAATAAACACATCACTTTGAAAGAAAGAGTATAGTGTGTCAAATTCATTTTTCACATGAGTCACATGACCAGTCACATGGTGCAAGGTCCTGGAAGGAGGAAACATCTCCTGCGAGTGCACAGAGGAGGACCAATCAATCCATTTGTGATGCTTTTTTGGGGGGGTTTACAATGAATCGAGTCAAAGGGGGAAATGCAGCCCAAAAAACAGGCATGTTAATTGACAGAGACTTTTATAAACGCTGGCGATTTCTGCAGCACAAACGCACATGTGGGCACAGAAATGTATAAATCACATCGACTTTAATGCAGCAAAAAAAGGAGCACAAACATATATTTTGAACAGAGCCTAATTGTAGTAGGAACAACAAGTAATTACAAAGTACGACAATCACAATGCATCCCAGCTGACACTTTGGGATCCTGATCAATCTCTCCGACGCTGTTTTGCATATATAACACTCCGCTCTTATACACCCAATGACTAATGAGTCATGTGTGAGACGAATCCTTCATTACATTTTGCATAATCAAATTTGCATCAAATTGTAGCCGTTGTCAGAACGTTCCAAAAAAAGAACGATTTGCATAGATAATGGATTTCCATAAAATGTATCCAAGCCATATTACAAATAATATGCTGCATATGTCAGGGTTACATAAGTCCATCAGTCAAACAAGGTGATTGGGATCTCCATTATTTTGCTTGTTAGTCCCTATCCAGACTATACAATGATCAGAGGCATTCCTGTGCTTGGGATCCCTAGTGATCTTGGAGAATAACTGGAACACTGCAATTTCCCTGCAGCGCCACCCACAGGTGAAATGAGGCATTACACTGCACCCATTGTGCTTCAAGTAATGCCCAGGAATGGCAGGTCCTACAGAAAAAAGAAAGACTCTGCTGTGGTAGAGAAGAGTGCAACACCTTCCCCCACTGAATGGTGAACTCACCATTAAATGTATCTGTATGGATGGCTAACTTCGCACTTGCATTCCATTTATGTGTCCCACTCCATCCATATTTTTTTTTTTTAACCGGATGCAAGCGGATGTAACCGCAGCGGTACTGTACAGGATCCGATGCTAGGATATGGTAGGACACCAATGCGGTTACATCCGCTTACATTCATTTTTTGCCGGATCTGTCAGATTGTCTATCTAGGTGTGTGCTATGAAGAACTAAGGGCGCGGCCGCACCTGCCGCAAGTGCAAAACCGCACTTGCCGCACCTGCCGCAAGTACGCCTATACTTTGCATGGCGTTTACCGCAACCGCGCCGCAAGTGCAGCCGGTATGCGGTAATTGCGGCAGATGCGGTTTTTTTCACCGCATCTGCCGCAAATTTCAAAAAACGCTGATGTGAAAGGGCCCTAAGTCTCCCGCTGCTGCTTTCGGGGCCGTCCATGAAGCTTCATGAATATTCACTGCACTGACCAGCAACGGCCAATCACAAAAGTTCACTCTCTGTGACAGCATTTTGATTGGCTGTTGCACTCAGACTGCGCGCCCACAATCTGTACTGGTGTCAGAGCATGGTTGCACACAGATCAGGTACCATGATAAGTGGTTATCATGGTACCTCAGCTGTGTCCCCGGGTGAGGTCGCCGACTCACCGATCACATACCCGCTGCTCTCAGTGCCGTCATTCTGTGCTCAAAGGCTATGATGATGGGATGCTTCTTCCCCAATGGCCGCTGATGTAGCAGTGCCAAGAATGTGACGTGAGATCTCGTGGTGGGTTATCGTCGGGGGGTATGTGGTTAGGGATTTTAATAAATGGTAAATCAGAGTTGTCAGGGTGTTTTATTCCTAATAGAAATAAAACTCAAAAAAAATTCTAATAAAAGGAATTTTCCCTGTGTGTGTTTATTAACTGGTCACTTACTGGAATGGTAATGGGCAGGTATCAGAAGACACCTGACATTATCAATCCAGGGCTTAATGAGAAGCTGTCAATCATCAGCTGTCATTAACCCCTTCTATCTTCCCGATATCCCCGCACCAGAGCATCAGGAAGTGCCGGGGAAAAACACCAGGATTTGGCGTTTCTAATGAATGCGGCAAATTCTGGGGCACCTATAGGCTGCTATTCTATAGCGTTGGGGACCCAATAACTATGGGCGACTACCATGCTGAGAACACCAGCCCCCAAGCTGACTGGTTTTACCTTGACTGGCAATTAAATATAGGGTGAAGCTCATGCAATTTTTTCGCTAACCAAGGTAAAACTAGGCACCTGAAGGAGGCAACCTGCAGCTGTCAACTATCTGTACCAAAAATGAAAAATACAAAGAAGCCCTATGCATTTTTTTTCATTTTTTAATTTTTAATTTACACACTATGAGGGCAGGTTGGTAGCCATACACCATTGTGTACAGCAACCAAGCACAGACACTGGGTCAGATTGTGTGAGCGTAGTCTGAACGCATCAGCCAATCACAGACGTTCTCATACAGAGTGAGCCTCTGTGATTGGCCATTGCCGGTCAGTGCAGTGAATATTCATGAAGCTTAATGGGATGCCCGGAAGTACCGTAGCAGCAGGAGGCTGATGAGATCTATCTTCTATTGAACTCGCATGCTCAGTAGGCAAAACTGGATCCAGTTTTACTGCATCATGACTGATTCAGTAAACCCGAATCCAGTGCACATTTTCTTTAATTCTAATTTATGCTGAATCCTTCAGGATCTAGTTGGAGGAAGTTTTTTGTCAACTCCAAATAAATTACAGATTTGGGATATAGTTAGGTATCAGTTATTTTAAGCAATTTACAGTAATAGCCATATTTATCAATGATTGGAATATTTAAACAACAGTAACTGTATACATTTAAAAGGATCCACATAAACAGACAAACAGGTACAGGGAGGAAGGTCACAGAACCAACTTATCAACAACAGTAACACAATAGGGGCCTATTTCACCCTAGTTTGAACCTTGCCCATCAATGGAGGATTTTCACCTTAGGATTTGGGTGCCCCTATACCACGGCAGCTATCCTTATGGGTGCCCCTAGGCTAAGATCAAACAGTGAAGACTCCAGAGGAGTCAAATTAACTCAATGGTAGGACATCATTGGTAGATAGTTGTTGTTCTTATGAACTGTGGCTTTCAAAGATGGATTAAAATACTCCAGAGACTTGACGTTTTTCTCCCCTATGTTTTAGAAGGGGTTCATCAGAAGCTGGGAGACGTGCTGTTCGCCTTATAATGTAGATTGTAAGACTTTTCAAAGCAATTGTATACAATACTGCTATAATTATTATTTTTATAGCGCCATTAAATTCTACGGCGCTTAACATTAGGAACAGGCGAACAAAGGCAAGGACAAGTACAGTATGTAAGGACAATGAAGTCACACGGGTACAGGAGGGAAGAGGACCCCATCCGCGAGGGCTCACAGTCTATGAGGGGACGGGTGAGGATACAGGAGGAGAAGGTAGAGCTGAGCGTGCGGTGGATGGGGCTCGTTGTAGGCTGTAGGCTTGTTGGAAGAGGTGGGGTCTTCAGGTTTCTTTTGAATGTTTCTAGGGTAGGCGAGTGTCTGATATGTTGTATGAGCGATTTTTTCAACACAAGATTGTGCGGATGGTGGATAAAGAACCTCGACTAACATCCAAACAAGTTCAAGCTGCGCTGCAGTCCGAGGGTACAACAGTGTCACCCGTACTATCCGTCAGCGTCTGAATGAAAAGGGACTGTATGGTAGGAGACCCAGGAAGACCCCACTTCTTACCCCGAGACATAAAAAAGCCAGGCTGGAGTTTGCCAAAACTTACCTGAGAAAGCCTACAATGTTTTGGAAGAATGTTCTCCGGTCAGATGAGACAGAAGTAGAGCTTTATGGGCAAAGGCATCAACATAGAGTTTACAGCAGAAAAAAAGAGGCATTCAAAGAAAAGAACACGCTCCCTACAGTCAGACATGGCGGAGGCTCCCTGATGGTTTGGGGTTGCTTTGCTGCCTCTGACACTGGACTGCTTGACCGTGTGCATGGCATTATGAAGTCTGAAGACTACCAACACATTTGCAGCATAATGTAGGGCCCAGTGTGAGAAAGCTGGGTCTCCCTCAGAGGTCATTAGTCTTCCAGCAGGACAATGACCCAAAACACACTTCAAAAAGCACTAGAAAATGGTTTGAGAGAAAGCACTGTAGACTTCTAAGGTGGCAGCAATGAGTCCAGACCTGAATCCCATAGATCACCTGTGGAGAGATCTAACAATGGCAGATTGGAGAAGGCGCCTTCACATATCAGGGACCTGGAGCAGTTTGCCAAAGAAGAATGGTGTAAAATTCCAGCAGAGCATTGTAAGAAACTCATTGATGGAAGTGGTTGATCGCAGTTATTTTGGCTAAAGGTTGTGCAACCAAGTATTAGGCTGAGGGTGCCAATACTTTTGTCCGGCCCATCTTTGGAGTTTTGTGAGAAATGATCAATGTTTTGCTTTTTGCTTCATTCTCTTTTGTGTTTTTTCATTGAAGACAAATTAAATGAAGATAATAATACCAAAGAATTTGTGATTGCAATCATTTTCAGGAAGAAACTGAGGATTATCTGACAGAATTGCAGGGGTGTCAATACTTTTGGCCACAACTGTAGTACTGACCCCAGACATCATACCGACACCTCAGTGTTACCATATAGTACTGACCCCAGAAATCATACCGACACCTCAGTGTTACCATATAGCGCTGACCCCAGACATCATACCGACACCTCAGTGTTACCATATAGTACTGACCCCAGACATCATACCGACACCTCAGTGTTACCATATAGTACTGACCCCAGACATCATACCGACACCTCAGTGTTACCATATAGTACTGACCCCAGACATCATACCGACACCTCAGTGTTACCATATAGTACTGACCCCAGACATCATACCGACACCTCAGTGTTACCATATAGTACTGACCCCAGACATCATACCGACACCTCAGTGTTACCATATAGTACTGACCCCAGACATCATACCGACACATCAGTGTTACCATATAGTACTGACCCCAGACATCATACCGACACCTCAGTGTTACCATATAGTACTGACCCCAGACATCATACCGACACCTCAGTGTTACCATATAGTACTGACCCCAGACATCATACCGACACCTCAGTGTTACCATATAGTACTGACCCGAGACATCATACCGACACCTCAGTGTTACCATATAGTACTGACCCCAGACATCATACCGACACGTCAGTGTTACCATATAGCACTGACCCCAGACATCATACCGACATGTCAGTGTTACCATATAGTAGTAACCCCAGACATCAAACTGGGGTCTGCAGTGAAGCCCCAGCCACAATCACAGTCATTATAATAAAGACCTTCCTACTGCACCACAACCAAGAAGAAATAATATTTGGCTCCATCCTATGGACCGCCACCGGAGAAGAGATCAGGCTGAATTAGCAGAATTCTCATCCTGGATCTCGACGTTACTGATAACTATAATAATATCGCAGTTCCAAACAAAGGAGGAAGTCAGAGGATGACGAATGTAACAAAATCACCATCATTTCCTACTAGCAGCGAATTATACTACGAATAACAGCCGCAGCTTGTAAACAGGACACGGCCTGAAGGTTTAACCAGGAAGAAAAACACAGATAACAGAACTACAACAAGCGGCTGCAGAGACGGTTTAGGCTGGCTTCACAGCACGTGTTTGGGAACCCGTGTGTATCTGTTTTGAAATGGATAGTCAGGGATCAGTTTTGGCCTCCCATGTATCCCATTGAGCACAGATTAGGCCTATATGGCCATCTGTTTGTGTCAATTCAGTCAGGGATCCGTTTGCGTCATGTTTTTTCCTGTACGGAGACTGCACCATTTTTTGGCACAGCGGACATAAACAGACACGGTCCGGAGCACATAAGTCTATGGAGACGGATCCGGGAAAAACTAACGACCGTTTCCCGGATCCAGTTTGTGGTTTTGGTCGATCTCTCTCTCTTGTATGCACTAAACAGATCCTTGAAAAAACAGGATGCGGGAGCACAAATGCCAACTGTTTACACAAATCCGTGCCCATCCGTGTGGTCCTTCAAATTAAAAGATCCACACCGACAGGCAAAGAACGTGGTGTGAAGGGGGCCTGACATTCTTTGTATGGTTTATCTCACCATGAAGCAACAGACTGCTGAGCTCTACCATATGGAACACATTGTATGGTCTCATTCAGCAAGAATTTACTAAATGCCATTTGGTTAGAAGAAAAAGTTTTGGTGCCGTGTTAGGCGGCTTCACACTACGTTTTTTACTATCCTTTCGTTTTTGAAATGAACAGAACAAGATCGTTTTTGGCCCCCATACATCCCTATGGTACCGGATTGGCACTATTGGGCCATCTGGTTTTGTGACTCTCGATGCAGGATTTGTTTCTGTTCTGTGCCTATGCCTGCAACCGTTTTTGGACACCGGTGACAAAACAGGACTGAAACTAATCCTGTCCTGTCCGGCACACTTATCATGGGGGCCTATGGCACCGGATTCGGGAAACAACAGAATCGTTTCCCAGATCCGGTGACAGGATACAGAGCATGCGCAGAACAGGAGCGCTGCTCTGTACCCATGGTAAATCTGTGTAATATCACTTTAGCTAAAGTGATATTAAATAAAGGGATGGTTAAAAATAAAAGATTAATTCTCACCTGTCCGGCGACAGTGTCCCGTACTGAATACAAAGCTTAAGGACCTTACAAGGATGTCACCGGGAGAGGCGGGGCACCCGATCACATGACCACATCAGATTTGCGGATGCAGTCATGTGATCGGATTGCCCTGCCCCTCCCAGTGACATCATGCAAGGTCTTTGAATGGACGGGAGAGCTGTAGTCAGCGTGGATTTATGATTTTTTATTTTTAATCATCCCTTTATTTAATATATCTCTTTAGCAGTGTGCATAGATACACTGCTATAGCTATATTACACAGCGCTGACAGCGGGCTCGGCTCCCCACTGCTCTTTCTGTGTCCGGATACCGAACGGGCACAGAAATGGGGCATCTGGAGGTGCCAGTCCGAAGCTGTCCTTTCCGGTTTGTTGGATCCTGTAAAAAACAGGATCCAACGAACAGGAACAAAACCGTAGTGTGAAGCCAGTCTTAAGCTCTTGTAACACACAACGACGCACCAGCGATCCCGACAACGATCCTTAGGGATCGTTGGTGCGTCGTTACCTGGTTGCTGGGGAGTTGTCAACCAGGCAGATTTCCACAGCGACCAGGGAGTCACCTCCACATATCTGTGGAAGCGGGAGGACACTGGTAACTATGATACCCGGTGTTTATCATAGTTACCAGCATCCTCCCTGCTTAGCACTGGTAACCATGATAAATACCGGGTATCTAGGCAGCACGCACTGCCTAGATACCCGCTGTTTACCATGGTTACCAGCCTGTGAGGTCGCTGATCGTTGAGCTCCCGCTATCACACGCAGCGATGCGTGCTGACCAGCGGGAGACCAAGGACCAAAAAATGACCCAGAGCACTTTGTTACGATCAGCAATATCACAGCAGAGGCCTGATCGCTGCTAAGTGTCACACTTAGGGTGCTTTCACATCATGTTTTTGTTGGATCCGTGGCTGTCCGGATCCAATTTGGCCCCCATGTTATCCTATGGGGATCGGATTGGATTTGGCCTAATTGCCATCCGATTTTGTGGGATCCGAATTGTGTCCGATTTTTTGCTGTGCCCAAAATCGGAGACTGCTCTGATTTTGGGCACAGCAAAAAATTGGATTCCACAAAATCGGTTGGCAATTAGGCCAAATCTGATCCGATCCTCGGCCTTTAACATGGGGGCCTATGAGCGCGGGTCCGAGGAAACAGCTGATCGTTCCTCGGACCCGATTTTAGTGTACTGAGTATGCTCAGTACACTAAAATTGCTCCTAACCGTCTAATTTCATTTCTGCAATGTATATACATACTAGGCTGGGCGATTTTGGGAAAAATCAAAATCTCGATTTTATTTAAACTATGGACGATTTTCGATTAAATCTCGATTTTTTTTCTATTTTCTATTACTTTAAGGAGACCGCATCTATTGAACGGAGCAGGTTCCCCAGGTATATAATGTATGAGGGGGAGGGGATATAGGACCCAGGTATAGAATATATAAAGATGTGGAGGCGATATAGGACCCAGGTATAGAATATATGAGGGGATATAGGGCACAGGTATATAATCTGTAAGGAGGGGAGGGATATAGAACACAGGTATATTATAGAATATGTAAGGAGAGCGAGGGGATATAGGACCAGTCACCCAGGTATTCTATAATCTGTAAGGAGGGGAGAGATATAATATATAGGGAGGAGGATGGAATATAGGACCTGGAGTATAATTCCTGTCACACAGCAACTATAAACTGCCTTTACCTTCAGTTATTATCTACTTTAGCTATGTCCTGCATTTCCACAACAGCACAACCACCACAGCAGACATCACGCACACCACAGCACACACCACCACAGCACACGCCACACACCACACGCCACCACAGCACACGCATCCCACAGCACACGCATCCCCACAGCACACGCATCCCCACAGCACACGCATCACCACAGCACACGCATCACCACAGCACACGCATCACCACAGCACACGCATCACGCATCACCACAGCACACGCCACCACAGCAGACATCACGCATCACCACAGCACGCGCCACACAGCACGCATCACCACAGCACGCATCACCACAGCAGACATTACACGCCACACAGCACACGCCACCCACAGCACACGCCACCATAGCACACGCCCACAGCGAACATCACGCATCACCATAGCACACGCCACCACAGCAGGACATCACGCATCACCATAGCACACGCCACCACAGCAGACATCATGCATCACCATAGCACACGCCACCACAGCACACGCCACCACAGCACACGCCACCACAGCACATATCACGCATCACCACAGCACACACCACCACAGCACATATCACCACAGCACACACCACCACAGCACATATCACCACAGCACACGCCACCACAGCACACGCCACCAAAGCACACGCCACCACAGCACACGCCACCACAGCACGCATCACCACAGCACGCATCACCACAGCAGACATCACACGCCACCACAGCACACGCCACCACAGCAGACATCACGCATCACCACACGCCACCACAGCACACGCCTCACCACAGCACACGCCTCACCACAGCACACGCCTCACCACAGCACACGCCTCACCACAGCACACGCCTCACCACAGCAGACATCACGCATCACCACAGCACACGCCACCACAGCACATATCACCACAGCACACACCACCACAGCACACACCACCACAGCACATATCACCACAGCACACGCCACCACAGCACATATCACCACAGCACACGCCACCACAGCACATATCACCACAGCACACACCACCACAGCACATATCACCACAGCACACACCACCACAGCACATATCACCACAGCACACACCACCACAGCACATATCACCACAGCACATATCACCACAGCACATATCACCACAGCACATATCACCACAGCACATATCACCACAGCACACATCACCACAGCACACACCACCACAGCACATATCACCACAGCACATATCACCACAGCACACACCACCACAGCACACATCACCACAGCACACACCACCACAGCACACGCCACCACAGCACATATCACCACAGCACATATCACCACAGCACATATCACCACAGCACACACCACCACAGCACATATCACCACAGCACACACCACCACAGCACATATCACCACAGCACATATCACCACAGCACATATCACCACAGCACACGCCACCACAGCACATATCACCACAGCACATATCACCACAGCACACGCCACCACAGCACATATCACCACAGCACATATCACCACAGCACACGCCACCACAGCAGCCTTCTCCCCGTTTTACCTCGCCTTACCACATCTCCACGTAACCTTCTCTATGCCTGTCAGCACATCCCCCGGTCCTCATCCCTCGGCTGCACAGCAGAGGCGGCGGCGGTGGTGCTGTGCCGGGCTCAGCCAGCTCGGCCTGTCAGCAAATCCCCCGGCTGCACAGCAGGGGCGGCGGAGGTGCTGGGCCCGTCCGGTCCTCTTCCCGCGGCCGCTGCAGGGGCGGCAGCGGGCGGTGCTGGGAACGTGTCAGCACCCCCCTTTCCTCCCGGGGGCTCCTCAGCAGCAGGGGCTTAGCCGACCCCAAACCAAGTCCTCACCCTCGGCACGGCAGCGTTACCATCAGCAGGTAATCCCGAGTGTGACTCGGGGTTACCGCTTCTGAAAGTGAAAGTCAACCCCGAGTTACACTCGGGATTACCGCTAGGCGTCCGGAGCGCTGTTTAGAAGATCCGGCCGACTTCTAAACAGCGCTCCGGACGCCATTTTAATCGAATTTGACGATTGTGGTTAAAACCACAATCGTGGCCACAGCAGGGGGCGAATTAATCGAATTAATTCGATTAATCGCCCAGCCCTAATACATACATTGCAGAAGTGAAATTCAGTAAAGAGTTAAAAATAAGCAATCTGCATGCTCACCTGTCCGTGATCCACCGCTGCCTCCCAGCAAGGTCCGGGTGCTTATAGGACCTGCGGCGACGTCACAACCCAATCTGCTGATCTGGTCACATGATTGCAGTTACCGGTAACTGCGGTCATGTGACCCGATCAGCTGATCGGGTTGTGATGTCACCGCAGGTCCTATAAGCACCCGGACCATGCTGGGAGGCAGCGGTGGATCGTGGACAGCTGAGCATGCAGAGTTTTTATTTTTAGCTCTTTCTTTTACTAAATTTCACTTCCGCAATGTATATATTAAACCTTGTGGAAGTGAAAGTGCCCCGCTGTGTCCGGATCTGTGATAATCACAGAACCGGACACAGAATAGGTCACCCCCTGTGGTGTCCTTTCCTGTCTGTGGGGTCCTACAAAAAGTATGATCCCACGGACAGGAAAAAAAACGCTATGTGAAAGCAGCCTTAGTGAGATTGTTAGCGAGATCGCTGTTACGTCACAAAACCTCTACAAACTGATGATCAGGGGGTGTGCGGGCCTGTGCCCGCCCCCCCCTCCCCACCGATCTGATATTGATGACGTTTCTCAAAGATACGCTATCAAATCTATGGACCTGTATTCAGGGTTGTGGAGTCGGTAAGCAAAACCACCAACTCAGACTCCACGACTCCACCATACTTGGCTCATGTTTAAGTGATACATTTATTGCACTACACTGGTAACATGAGGCTTTTAATCATTATTAGGATACAATAATCAAGATATTTAGATATAAAGAACATTTAGAACATAATAATTCATAATAATATTATTCAGCACATTTTGTATTGAACTACTGGACCAAATTTATTATATATTTTAGGAGTCAGACCGACTCCAACTCCACCAAAATGGGCACAGAGTCTGACTCCATAGCCCTGTGTAGATCCTCTTAATATTAGACTACACTCTCTGCCTGGGGACACCACTAGAGGGAGCTCACTGCAGACAGTTTTTGCCTGGAGTGCCAGAATAATAATGCTATAATCTGAGCTCACTCTGGTGGTGGCTATAGCTAAGCCTGGTTTCACAATGACAAATTTGCAAATCCGTGTCTGTCCGTTTTGAAACACATGGCCATGGATCAGCTATGGCCTCCCATGTTATCCTATGGGCACGGATTGGTCCTAAAGTGGCCATCCGTGTGTCTCCGTTTTGGCAGGGATCCGTAGTATGGTGTCCACATTTTTCATGTGCCAAGAAACGGAAACTGCTATTTTGGGGTGCCTTGAAAATAGTGGACACAAACGGACAGACACGGATCAGTTGGTGTCCGTATGCAATTATAATGGAGGATGGATAGAGGACGGATCTGCGCGAATCCGTGAAAATTATGGATCTGTGAAACGGATCCGTTTTGCAGTACTGAGCATGCTCAGAAGCAAGGTCCAGCTCCTCCCAGCCTGATCTCTGGTGACTGATGACTGATCCGTTAAAAAAAAGTTCTTGCACATCCATTGGCATCCATCTGCACAGATCTGTGCCTGTCCACGACTAGACATGAAGTTCATGGAACCACACGGATGTGAAAATAGCCGGTGTGAAAGCAGCCTAAGAAGTTATCATTTACATCCTGTACACGAATCGTTATATGAAAAAAATTGGGCTTTGACCACTATACACAGATATTAAGATCCAAACAAAACATGAATTTATAACATGGACTTTTTGTTTCTCTACCGAATGAAGAACCACCATCCAGGGAGATACACTCAGAGGAGTCCCAGAGGTGGGGCCCCCAATTATCAGGAGACCCCTGACCCATCTCAACCCACACCCACCCTAATCCATGTGTATTTATTAGTTATGAGCTAGTATTATTATTATTATTTATTTATATAGCGCCATTAGGTTCCATGGCGCTTTGCATGAGGATAAGGGAGACAAGAACAAGTACACTAAATCTAGGCGATCAGGACGTACAGGTACAGGAGGGGCAGGGACCCTGTCCACGAGGGCTCACAGTCTAATGGTGGGTTTACACACACCAATCATTGTATCCAATATCTGAACCAATCTCTGGTTGCAGTGAAATCATGGACAGATTGCTCCATGTTGTACACAGCCACAAAATGGAACTATGTGTCCATGATTTCACTGCAACCAGAGATCTGTTCAGATATTGGATACAATGATTGGTGTGTGTAAACCCACCATAAGAGGGCTCACTAGTACTACAATGCTCAAGTGCTCGTTGCTCGAAACAAGCAGGACGGACACTTGGACAGGCGCAACTCGTCTACTGAGTATAATGGAAGAAATTGGGAAGCTGGAGCATTTTTCCAGAAGAGTATTCCGAAGAAATGCTCGAGTTTCCCATTGACTCCCATTATATTTGGTACGTGAGTCTTGCCAACCCAAGTGTCCGACCTGCTCGTTTCAAGTGCTGAGCACCCAAGCATGGGAGTGCTCGCTTATCGCTAGTATTAATTATATCCAGGTGCCTGATGGGGTCCCCAATGAGAAGCTTGTGAGCCCCATAAAGCACACATTTGCTGCAGACAGAACTGAATCACTGCAGCCTCTTCAGCTTATTACATCCCTTAACATTTAATCTGCAACAAGAAGAAAGAATCAGGGAATGATGGAAATCACAGGACAGACAGACACCATTCTGATCTAGAAATGATTAAAAAAAAACATTTCCAAAATATCTTTATTTATTCAGTATGACATATGAGCCACAAGAAAAAATCTCGGCACATCCAGCTGCTGAGGTTAATAATGGTCGTCTGAGGACGGTTCTTCCAGGTTGACTGCACTTGGGAAAATCATCATGATCTGCTGCTGCCAGCTCCTATGTAATCACCAATCACATCACCAATGGAAGAGAAAACCGGAGATACAGCAGCCATGGGAGGACATTTAGGCCACACAGGCTGCTCGCAGCAACACCCGCAATGTGCGACTTGGAGTTGTCTTGTTGAAAAAACGATTTTGGGAAACTCTGGAGAAATGGTGGCACCACTGGCTCCCTGACCAAATCAATGTAACCCCAAGCACCTGTGCACCTAGAAGAATAGAGGGGTCCGGCTACTGCTTATTATACCACCCCACCATAATCCTGGCAGTAGGAATGGTGGGACAGTCCCTTGTGAAGATCTAGACACTGACCCAACACCACCACTCTCAAAGTCCAACATGATTCAGAACAAGATGGCGATGGAGGCTGGCGTGGGCATGACAGAGGCTGGCGTGGGCATGACAGAGGCTGGCGTGGGCATGACAGACGCTGGCGTGGGCATGACAGACGCTGGCGTGGAGTACATCCACTTCAGCAATGAGTGACACTTTTGTTAGGACATAATATTAGTCAGAGATTAGTCAGGAGACCATGTGGGCAACACCATGAAGAGACCTTCATAAGGGAACGTCACACTATTCCTAATCCAGGCAATGTGGTGTGTGTGTGTGTATGAAGGGGAACATAATATACGACAGACGCACCCCTCTAGTCTTTATTCCAGGTACACTAATAGCTTGGTGTGCTACCCTGATTTGGTATGTGAGCCAGTGCTATGACTCAGGAGTAATTTTTCAACATGACACACCTCGCCACAAGTTGCTTGCGTTCCTGTAGGCAGCTTGTGTGGTTCAATATGCCTCTATGGTTGCAGAGTCAACAAACTTGTCTCCCATCGGACACCTCTGGGAAATAATTGGCTGGAGATTGCACAGGGAGCTGCCAGCAGCAGATCTTGATGATTTTCCCAAGTGCATTCAGTTTGGTAAACATTCCTCTGACAACTTTTAATAACCTCATTGATAGCAACCGAGACTGGAAGTGCCGGGGTTTCTGCACAGATTCCAGAGCGAAGAAATCAAGATGTTTTGAAAATTTTGTTTCCCTTTTCTTTGAATATAATTAAAAGATCTCTCGATTCTGTGATTTCCATAACTCCACGGACATTTCCTTCTTAGTGTTGCATTTGCAATGTTAAAAAGTGAATAGTAACAGCAGCAATTGTATTAATGTGTTAATATTAGGAAATTGCTGACTGTGCGATCACCAAACACACAAGTGGAGATTCTCAGCTGAGCAGAGGTGCCCGCGATCTGGGAGGTGGCACTGGGCGGGTGGCCCGTCCTATACTGGTTTATTCTTCCAGTAAAGCACTTAGTAAAATGTTTACATGTGAAAAGCTGAAAGGCATCCCCAAGGGTTTACCAGCCCGTCCTTCTGCAATCAGTGACCCTCCAGCTGTGGTCACTACAACTCCCAGCAAGTCCTTAAAAAAGTAGTTTTAGCTTCAGCTACAAGTTGCAGATCACTGCCCTAAACCTGCCCCCTTACAGAGAAACCGTGGAGGGTTGTCACACTGGGGGCTCAATGTGTCTGATCTAGGGGAAAACTGGGAAAATTATCAGCAAGTTCTGGAAATTCTCACCAGTGTAACGAAGGTCTGAGTCACCGTCTACCCCCCCGTACACCTCACCCCGTAAGATCGACTCCCTAAGATGCCCGTCACTTCCTTCATGAGCCCTCGCTTCTCTTCTCCATTAGTCAAAACATTTCTCAGCCCAGTCATCACCTGTTATGTGCCCACAAATAATAATACAAATAAATACAAACATCTTCTGCATATTTCACTGGATCTACTCCTGGTACACACCAACCGCCCACCCATGTATACTGCACCCTCTGCCCACTCACCTGCACCCTCTGCCCACTCACCCATCTCACCTGCACCCTCTACCCACCGCAACTGCATACTCCGCCCACTCACCTGCATACTCTAACCACTCACCTGCACCCTCCACAACTGCATACTCCGCCCACTCACCTGCACACTCCGCCCACTCACCTGCACACTCCGCCCACTCACCTGCACACTCCCGCCCACTCACCCATCTCACCTGCACCCTCTACCCACAGCAACTGCATACTCCACCCACTCACCTGCATACTCTACCCACTCACCCATCTCACCTGCACTCTCCACAACACTGCATACTCCCGCCCACTCACCTGCACACTCGCCCACTCACCTGCACACTCCACCCACTCACCTGCACACTCCACCCACTCACCTGCACACTCCACCCACTCACCTGCACACTCCACCCACTCACCTGCACACTCCACCCACTCACCTGCACCTCCACCCACTCACCGCACACTCCACCCACTCACCCGCATACTCCACCCACTCACCCGCATACTCCACCCACTTCACCTTCTTGTTTCCACTACCTCCTCAAAAATAGTGAGTTATAGAGTGGTACCATAAATTAGATGGAGGGGATATAAAGAAACAATCCTTATTGTACAAAACATATAAAATCTTCACATAACACGTAACAAATGGGAGTGAAACCTTCAAAGCTTTAGAACTAACAAGAAACAATTGTACATGGGCTATCCCAATGAATTTCCATTGCCTAGCAATGGAGGTTATCACCATAGGTTATAGGGTGCCTCCATACCACGTCGGCTATCCCTATGATAATATAATAATATTACACTGCCTCCTCCCATTGTCCTAACACTATGCCCCCTTGGCTTTCCATTAGCATACAACCACTCCTATCATCCCATAAGACAAGTTTATCTCCACTATTCCCTTAAGTGTGTACCTCCTGACCTACTACTCCCCTCAGCCTCCAGTCCCCTCACTACTCCCCCCAACCTCCAATCCCCTCACTACCCCCCTCAGCCTCCCCACTACTCGCCTCAGCCTCCAGTCCCCTCACTACTTCCCTCAGCCTCCAGTCCCCTCACTACTCCCCCTCAGCCTCTCGTTCCCTCAGCCTCCGATCCCCTCACTACTCCCCTCAGCCTCCGGTCCCCTCACTACTCCCCTCAGCCTCCCCACTACTCCCCTCACTCCGTCCCCTCAGCTCTCCCCTCACTACTCCCTCAGCCTCCAGTCCCTCAGCCTCCGTCCCCTCACTACTTCCCCTCAGCCTCCGTCCCCTCACTACTCCCCTCAGCCTCCGGTCCCCTCAGCCTCCGATCCCCTCACTACTCCCCTCAGCCTCCAGGTCCCCTCACTACTCCCCTCAGCCTCCGTCCCCTCAGCCCCGTCCCCTCACTACTCCCCTCAGCCTCCGTCCCCTCACTACTCCCCTCAGCCTCCAGTCCCCTCACTACTCCCCTCAGCCTCCGGTCCCCTCACTACTCCCCTCAGCCTCCGGTCCCCTCACTACTCCCCTCAGCCTCCAGTCCCCTCACTACTCCCCCTCACCTCCAGTCCCCTCAGCTCTCCCCAGCCTCCTCCCTCACTACTCCCCTCAGCCTCCAGTCCCCTCACTACTCCCCTCAGCCTCCAGTCCCCTCACTACTCCCCTCAGCCTCCAGTCCCCTCACTACTCCCCTCAGCCTCCAGTCCCCTCACTACTCCCCTCAGCCTCCAGTCCCTCACTACTCCCCTCAGCCTCCGTCCCCTCACTACTCCCCTCAGCCTCCGGTCCCCTCACTCTCCCCTCAGCCTCCGGTCCCCTCACTACTCCCCTCAGCCTCCGGTCCCTCACTACTCCCCTCAGCCTCCGGTCCCCTCACTACTCCCCTCAGCCTCCGGTCCCCTCACTACTCCCTCAGCCTCCAGTCCCCTCACTACTCCCCTCAGCCTCCAGTCCCCTCACTACTCCCCTCAGCCTCCAGTCCCCTCACTACTCCCCATCAGCCTCCAGTCCCCTCACTACTCCCCTCACCTCCGTCCCCCTCACTCTCCCCTCAGCCTCCAGTCCCTCACTACTCCCCTCAGCCTCCGGGTCCCTCACTACTCCCCTCAGCCTCCAGTCCCTCACTACTCCCCTCAGCCTCCGTCCCCTCACTACTCCCCTCAGCCTCCAGTCCCCTCACTACTCCCTCACTCACTCCCCTCAGTCTCCGGTCCCTCACTACTCCCCTCAGCCTCCGTCCCCTCACTACTCCCTCAGCCTCCAGTCCCCTCACTACTCCCTCAGCCTCCAGTCCCCTCACTACTCCCCTCAGCCTCCGTCCCCTCACTACTCCCCTCAGCCTCCGGTCCCCTCACTACTCCCCTCAGCCTCCAGTCCCCTCACCTCCATCCCCTCAGCCTCCGGTCCCCTCACTACTCCCCTCACTACTCCCCTCAGCCTCCAGTCCCCTCACTACTCCCCTCAGCCTCCAGTCCCCTCACTACTCCCCTCAGCCCTCCCATGTCCCCTCAGCCTCCGTCCCCTCACTACTCCCCTCAGCCTCCAGTTCCCTCACTACTCCCTCAGCCTCCCCACTACTCCCCTCAGCCTCCGTCCCTCAGCCTCAGTCCCTCAGCCTCCAGTCCCCTCAGCCTCCGTCCCCTCACTACTCCCCTCAGCCTCCAGGTCCCCTCACTACTCCCCTCAGCCTCCGGTCCCCTCACTACTCCCTCAGCCTCCGGTCCCCTCACTACTCCCCTCAGCCTCCAGTCCCCTCACTACTCCCCTCAGCCTCCAGTCCCTCACTACTCCCCTCAGCCTCCGGTCCCCTCACTACTCCCCTCAGCCTCCGGTCCCTCACTACTCCCCTCAGCCTCCGGTCCCCTCACTTCTCCCCTCAGCCTCTGGTCCCCTCACTACTCCCCTCACTCCCCTCCAGTCCCTCACATCCCTCAGCCTCCGGTCCCCCTCACTACTCCCCTCAGCCTCCGGTCCCCTCACTACTCCCCTCAGCCTCCGTCCCCTCACTACTCCCCTCAGCCTCCGGTCCCCTCACTACTCCCCTAGCCTCCAGTCCCCTCACTACTCCCCTCAGCCTCCGGTCCCCTCACTACTCCCCTCAGCCTCCGGTCCCCTCACTACTCCCCTCAGCCTCCGGTCCCCTCACTACTCCCCTCAGCCTCCGTCCCCTCACTACTCCCCTCAGCCTCCGGTCCCCTCACTTCTCCCCTCAGCCTCCCCTCGGCCTCCTCTCACTCACCCCGGCCTCTCCGGTCTCCTCCGGTCCCGGTTCTCGTCTTCTTCCTCTGTGCGCGCTCCCGCGTCTCCGCTTCCCGTCACTTTCGCTCCCGCGCTGGTTGTTTTGCGCATGCGCGGACACTCTGCAAGATTTTTAAGGTGGAACTGAGAGTTGTATGATGCCATCAAGAGCTGTCCAACCAGATCCTCTCTCCAATGATCTTGCCACTGATCCTCTGTCCAACCAGATCCTCTGTCCAACCAGATCCTGTGTCCAACCAGATCCTCTGCCCAACCAGATCCTCTGTCCAACCAGATCCTCTGTCCAACCAGATCCTCTCTCCAACCAGATCCTCTGTCCAACCAGATCCTCTCTCCAACCAGATCCTCTGTCCAACCAGATCCTCTGCCCAACCAGATCCTCTCTCCAACCAGGTCCTCTGCCCAACCAGATCCTCTGTCCAACCAGATCCTCTGCCCAACCAGATCCTCTCTCCAACCAGGTCCCCTGCCCAACCAGATCCTCTCTCCAACCAGATCCTCTGCCCAACCAGATCCTCTGCCCAACCAGATCCTCTCTCCAACCAGATCCTCTGCCTAACCAGATCCTCTCTCCAACCAGATCCTCTGCCCAACCAGATCCTCTGCCCAACCAGATCCTCTCTCCAACCAGATCCTCTGTCCAACCAGATCCTCTGTCCAACCAGATCCTCTGCCCAACCAGATCCTCTCTCCAACCAGATCCTCTGCCCAACCAGATCCTCTCTCTAACCAGATCTTCTGCCCAACCAGATCCTCTGCCCAATATGATCCTCTGCCAAACATGATCCTCTGTCCAACATGATCCTCTGTCCAACATGATCCTCTGTCCAACATGATCCTCTGCCCAACATGATCCTCTGTCCAACATGATCCTCTGTCCAACATGATCCTCTGCCCAACATGATCCTCTGTCCAACATGATCCTCTGTCCAACATGATCCTCTGCCCAACATGATCCTCTGTCCAACATGATCCTCTGCCCAACATGATCCTCTGTCTAACCAGATCCTCTGCCCAACATGATCCTCTGCCCAACATGATCCGCTGTCTAACCAGATCCTCTGTCCAACATGATCCTCTGTCCAACATGATCCTCTGTCCAACATGATCCTCTGCCCAACATGATCCTCTGTCCAACATGATCCTTTGTCCAACATGATCCTCTGTCCAACATGATCCTCTGTCCAACATGATCCTCTCTCCAACATGATCCTCTGCCCAACATGATCCTCTGTCTAACCAGATCCTCTGTCCAACATGATCCTCTGCCCAACATGATCCTCTGTCCAACATGATCCTCTGTCCAACATGATCCTCTGTCCAACATGATCCTCTGTCCAACATGATCCTCTGTCCAACATGATCCTCTGTCTAACCAGATCCTCTGCCTAACCAGATCCTCTGCCCAACATGATCCTCTGTCCAACATGATCCTCTGCCCAACATGATCCTCTGTCCAACATGATCCTCTGTCCAACATGATCCTCTGTCCAACATGATCCTCTGTCCAACATGATCCTCTGTCTAACCAGATCCTCTGTCCAACATGATCCTCTGCCCAACATGATCCTCTGCCCAACATGATCCTCTGTCTAACCAGATCCTCTGTCCAACATGATCCTCTGCCCAACATGATCCTCTGTCTAACCAGATCCTCTGTACAACATGATCCTCTGCCCAACATGATCCTCTGTCCAACATGATCCTCTGTCCAACATGATCCTCTGTCCACCTAGGTCGTCTGTCCTGCAGATTGTTATGTGTCACAGATGGGCAGGGGCTGGGGGCAGGGGCGTAGCTACAACAGGTGCAGGGGTTGTGATCGCACCGGGGCCCTGCAGCCTAGGGGGGCCCCAGAAGTCCCTTTGGCCCATAGAAAAAGACTAATACTATTAAAGATTTGCCATAATTGGGGGCCCCGTTGGAGCTTTCGCATCAGGGCCCCAGGGCCTGATGTTACGCCACTGGCTGGGGGCCAGTGGTCAAGCAGCAGTTTTGGGGTCCCCCGGCCATCCGTCATGTTGGTCTGGCAGTCCGCTCTGCCCCTGAAGCTCACTGTCACTGCTCATGGGCCAGTGCTTGTCCCCCAGGCCAATATTTGCCAGCCCCTGCAGATCGGCTTTTATCCCCTTTTCACACTTTCTGTTTTTATTGATTTTTATGTCTTGGTGCAGATTTGTCCCAGGGCCTGCGGTTTTCCTGATGCAGCAGTGATGGATCCTGCCGTCTCCTGCACACGGGGGGGGGGTTCTCGCAGATTTGATGTGGTTTCCGCAGCCTCACCTCTCAGGGGATGTTCACATGTTGCTTTTTTGATGCTTTTTTTTTTTTCTTTGCTCTTAGCAATATAATACAAAATAATATTGTTGTAAACAATATTATTTTGTATTATACTCTGAAAAATGGAAGATACCCCAATGTACCGAACACAAATGGATCTAAAAAACCTACTGAAGAAACTGGCACAACTGAACAGCGACATCTTCTTTCTATCCAGATGCAAGAAGGAAAACTTGATCCCTAAAGGTCTAATGATAAGGAACCCAACTCAATTTACCTACAATACACACTTTTCACAGAAACTTTGCTACAGATCATCTGAGAGATTGTGGAATCACCTCATTGGATTTTCCTACAACAAAAAGAGAAACGTCCAAAACCAAATAAAATCTCTACAAGACAAAATACAAGGACCTGGTTCACGTTCAACCAAGGAGACATTACAGGACTTTTATAACAAATTACAATACCACCTAATTATCAACAAGAAAAAGAAACTCAACAGACTCAGGAAGAAAGCAGGGCTCAATGTAGCGGAAGGTAAGCCAAATTTACAGAATTTCAATACATCATCATCTGTTGTGAACCTCTCACAGTATGAGCCAAATATGTCAGAAATGAAGGTTCTATCAAAGGGTCTAACATTCTGTCCCACTAAACAACTGGACACTACTCAGTTCTGTAGTGACATTGAGGAATTCTTCCGCAGATTAAGACTAAAAGAATTTTTCCATGATCACACAGATGATACATCGCAAATCAACGTGGAAGACACACCAAAAAAGAAAAAGAGGACAGACTGGACCCCACCACCTGGGCACAACCAAACTCTGGACCACTACATAGACTGTTTCCGTAAAAAAGTAAAATCTGATATTTTGGACAAACGCCTCAAAGTACCAATCAATATCAGCATGGAGGAAAGAAAAGCCATAAAATCCTTAAAGTCCAACAATAATATCATCATTAAACCAGCAGATAAAGGAGGAGCTGTAGTGATTATGAATATGTCGGACTACATCCAAGAAGCACACAGGCAACTCTTGGACAAAAAATACTACACCCCCCTTCAGGAGGATCCCACCAAAATATACAAAGAGGATTTAACAAAGATCATCAATGGGTTCGACTCTATGTCATCCTCTTACTGGACCTAATACCAAACAACCCCAAAACAGGCACCTTCTACATGTTACCTAAAATACATAAAGAAGGCAATCCAGGGAGACCCATCATCTCTGGTATTGGGACATTAACCGAGAATATCTCTGGCTGGGTGGAGAACATTCTAAAACCCTTGGTGAGGCAAACACCCAGCTACATCCAGGACACCACAGACATTCTCTGCAAATTGTCAGCCCTGGGTCCACTTCCAGAGGACACAATATTAGCCACCATGGATGTAGAGTCCCTTTACTCCAGCATTCCTCACAAAGATGGGATTGCTGCATGCGAATATTTCCTCCAAAAAAACAATCTGGCCACGGAACCAGCCCTGCAATTCATCAGGTTTGTACTCCAGCACAACTATTTTTCCTTTGGGGACAATATATACCAACAGTGTATGGGCAGTGCCATGGGAAGCAAAATGTCACCACAGTATGCTAACCTGTTTATGGCTAAACTAGAACATGACTTTTTGGCATCTTGTACTATCAAACCTCTAGCATACTTCCGCTATATTGATGACCTACTAATAATCTGGTCTGGCTCAAAGGATGATCTGCTTACCTTCCACAACAATTTCAACAAGTTTCACCCTACTATCAAGCTCACCCTCAACTTTTCAAAGTCACAAATACATTTTCTGGACACAACCATATACATTAAAGACAATACCATACAAACGTCTATTTACCATAAACCCACAGGATGTCCGGCATACCTGAGATGGAACAGCTTCCATCCAAGACACACAAAAAAATCAATAATCTACAGTCAAGCTCTGAGGTACATTCGGATCTGTTCAAACAATGAAGACAGAGAACTACAACTATTATCACTGAGGAAAACATTCCTAAATCAAGGATACCATCCACTGGTAATAGATGAACAGATCCACAGAGCTGCAAGGGTCCCAAGAAGCAGCCTCCTGGATTACAAACAGAAGGAGGACAACAACAGGGTGCCTCTTGTGGTCACATACAATCCTCATATGAACATCCTAAGGAGAATTGGTGCTGATCTTCAGCCCATATTCCACAAAGACCACAGACTTAAAGTCATATTCCCAGAACTGCCACTGCTCTCCTACAAACAGCCCCCCAATGTAAGAAATCTCCTTGTCAGAAGTGTCCTCACATCACCATCAGAGACGGGCACATTCCCCTGTAACAGCAAGAAATGCAAGACCTGTGCCCACATATCACCAACAGATACAGTCCTTATACCCAACACAAACCAGGACTATAAGATCATGGACTTCTTTTCATGTACATCCTCCAATGTGGTGTATATGATACAATGTACAAAGTGCACTACAGGAATGTATATTGGGGAAACAATGCAAAATCTACAAACAAGGATGAATTTACATAGACATACAATAAAACATAAGCTGGATATGCCTGTAGGAATTCACTTCTCTGAGCCTGGACACAGCATGGCCGACCTAACAGTCCTGATATTGAAAGGTCACTTTAAAAATGACAGAGAACGTAAAATCTGGGAATTCAAATTCATAAGAATGTTCCAATCCTTAACAAAAGGACTTAATTTGACACCTGGATTTATGACTCATTACCTAGACACAACTAACACTTCCACAAGAAGATCTGATGTGTAAATGACCATTGCACGTCATCTACATCATTAACAAAGACTTCATTTTAATTTCCTTAGCACACCTCCATTTCCTTATGTCCTGCTGTATTTTGTATATAAATGTCTCAGTAACTCATTTGTAATATTGTCTGATGAAGGAGCCTTGAGCTCTGAAAGCTTACAAATATAATTTTTCTTGTTAGCCAATAAAGGTATCACTCCTATAATACTTTTCTCAACCCTTTTTTTGGGACTTAAGTATTTACATCTCTTAGCAATATAAAAGCTGCTTCCAAACCCCCCATTTCTGCTGCATTTTTACTGTTTTTGGTGTCATTTGTCTACGGTTCATGTTCAGGTTCATTCATCACTATTAAGCGGTTCCATTTTTGCACTTTCTCATTAATGGTGAAATAAACGCTGAAGACTCGACGTCAAAAACGCAGCAGAGTCAGTCAGGAAGTAAAACCTCTGCTGGAGCTGGAAAAAGCAGCATAAAACTGATGAAAAACGCAGCAGTGTGAACATGGCCTTACTCTAATGGGAAAATCTGCATCAAAAACACTGAAAACCTGGCAAAATGCACATTTTTGCTGTTACGTTTTTTTGGTGCAGAAAACGCTGCGGACATTTCTGCACCAAATTCTAATCCTTTGTTCACACAAGGTTTTACTGCAGCAAAAAGCCTAAAGGGTTTGTAGAAATTCACGATTTCTTTGCAGAAAATCTGCGTTTTTGTGCATTTTTTTCTGCATTTGTCCCCATAAAAAGCTGCAGAAACGCAGTAATCAAATAACGCTGATTCTTTTAAAAATGCGGCGAAACCTGCGCAAGTTTCACTTACTGCAAAGAAATAGATCCGGTGTGCGCGGATCTTCTCCCTGGATCGCACAGGATCAGCTGGGAATCAAACACACAGGATTAGATCAGCATAAAACCAAGGTAAAGCCTGACCCCCCCCCCAGCTCCCCCAAAAAATGCACCAAAAATGCAGTGTGTGAACATGGCCTAAGTGACATTCCCGTATGGACACCAAATAAGGAGGGGGTTGGGGTTTATTTTCTTAAAAAATAACTATTTTTGCATAAGGAAAAGGGGATTTTGGTGAATATATCTTTTATTTTTCATGCCCCCGCGCTGTATACGGCAGCACGACGTCTCCTGTATACTCCGTGTATGGACCGGAGATGAGCGATGAAGGATCTCCGGGAAGATGAAGACTTTACATTGGACATTAACCCTATAATGACCGGGCAGCGGAGGGGACAGAGGGATCTTTCTCTCCATACCGGGGTGATCTAATGTGCAGAGACCCACATGACGAGCATCGCTCCTGTTACCAGTAATGGCCTCTGTCCTTCTTCCTTCCTTACAGTAACGAATTACAGACTTCCCAGATGTAATAAAAGGTCGCCTCGTCTTCCCGGACTACAGCCCCCATCATTGTCATCTTACTGAATGTTGTTCTAACATGGATCCTGAGTGCTGAGGATGTATCCAAGTCAGGGGGTGACTTGAAGCTCAGGGGCCCATATGCAAACGCACCAATGGGGCCCCCAATTATTGCAAATCTTTAATAGCATTAGTCTTTTTCTATAGGCCAAAAGGACTTTTGGGGCCCCCTAGGCTCCAGGGTCCGGGTGCAATTGTTGTAGTTACACCCCCTGATGTAAGCCTCTATCATATTACACGCAGAACTGGTGTATATAAAGGTACCGTTACACGCTTCAAAGTTGTAACGATCTCACCAGCGATCTCGGGCGCGCGGTCGTTAGGACATCGTTTAGAGATCGCTGGTGAGATGTCACACGTGTAGATATCGTGGACGACGCACCAATGATCCAGCGAGCAGCTATCAATCACACATCCCAGGAACGATACTTGTTCACTGATGTGAATAGGAGAAGTCGTGAACGACATCATTATCGCGGTGTCACAGACAACGATGCAGCAGGTCGGCTGGACGACAATCGTCTGATTTATGAACATGTTCTCAAATCTGCCATCAACGATCCAATGATTTATTGTAGTCGTATCTCGGTGTCGCACACAACGACGTCCTAACGATGTCGCTTCAACGACTCCAAACCTGTGACGTTTAATTGAAATCGTTCACGATCTCGTACTGTGTAACGGGACCTTAAGCCTAGCCACAATGAGATACAATATGTACAATGGATATAAAGAGTCCTGTTAGGGACCGTTCACATGATGCGTATTTGGTGCAGATTTTTTAATTCCATAGCACTTTACATACATAAGTAACACTGTCCCCATCAGGGCTCACAATCTAAATATCTTATCAGTCTTTGATATGTGGGAGGAAAATCAAGACAACACGAGGAGAACATACAAACTCCTTGGAGATGTTTCCTTGGTGGGAATTGAACCCATGATCCCAGTGCTGCAAGACTGCAGTGCTAACCACTGAGCCACCATATACAGTGCTAACCCTGAGTCACCATATACAGTGCTAACCACTGAGCCACCGTATACAGTGCTAACCACTGAGCCACCATATACAGTGCTAACCACTGAGCCACCGTATACAGTGCTAACCACTGAGCCACCATATACAGTGCTAACCACTGAGCCACCATATACAGTGCTAATCACTGAGCCACCATATACAGTGCTAACCACTGAGCCACCATACAGTGCTAACCCCTGAGTCACCATATACAGTGCTAACCACTGAGTCACCATATACAGTGCTAACCACTGAGTCACCATATACAGTGCTAACCACTGAGCCACCATATACAGTGCTAACCACTGAGTCACCATATACAGTGCTAACCACTGAGTCACCATATACAGTGCTAACCACTGAGCCACCATATACAGTGCTAACCACTGAGTCACCGTATACAGTGCTAACCACTGAGTCACCATATACAGTGCTAACCACTGAGCCACCATATACAGTGCTAACCACTGAGCCACCATATACAGTGCTAACCACTGAGCTACCATATACAGTGCTAACCACTGAGCCACCGTATACAGTGCTAACCACTGAGCCACCATATACAATGCTAACCACTGAGCCACCGTATACAGTGCTAACCACTGAGCCACCATATACAGTGCTAACCACTGAGCCACCATATACAGTGCTAACCACTGAGCCACCATATACAGTGCTAACCACTGAGCCACCGTATACAGTGCTAACCACTGAGCCACCGTATACAGTGCTAACCACTGAGTCACCATATACAGTGCTAACCACTGAGCCCCATATACAGTGCTAACCACTGAGCCACCATATACAGTGCTAACCACTGAGCCACCATATACAGTGCTAACCACTGAGCCACCATATACAGTGCTAACCACTGAGCCACCATACTGTGCTAACCACTGAGCCACCATACTGTGCTAACCACTGAGCCACCATACAGTGCTAACCACTGAGCCACCATATACAGTGCTAACCACTGAGCCACCATATACAGTGCTAACCACTGAGCCACCGTATACAGTGCTAACCACTGAGCCACCATATACAGTGCTAACCACTGAGCCACCATACACAATGCTAACCACTGAGCCACCATATACAGTGCTAACCACTGAGTCACCATATACAGTGCTAACCACTGAGCCACCATATACAGTGCTAACCACTGAGCCACCGTATACAGTGCTAACCACTGAGCCACCATATACAGTGCTAACCACTGAACCACCATATACAGTGCTAACCACTGAGCCACCATATACAGTGCTAACCACTGAGCCACCATATACAGTGCTAACCACTGAGCCACCATATACAGTGCTAACCACTGAGCCACCATATACAGTGCTAACCACTGAGCCACCATATACAGTGCTAACCACTGAGCCACCATACAGTCTAACCACTGAGCCACCATATACAGTGCTAACCACTGAGCCACCATATACAGTGCTAACCACTGAGCCACCGTATACAGTGCTAACCACTGAGCCACCATACAGTGCTAACCACTGAGCCACCATAACAATGCTAACCACTGAGCCACCATATACAGTGCTAACCACTGAGTCCACCATATACAGTGCTAACCACTGAGCCACCATATACAGTGCTAACCACTGAGCACCGTATACAGTGCTAACCACTGAGCCACCATAACATGCTAACCACTGAGTCACCATATACAGTGCTAACCACTGAGCACCATATACAGTGCTAACCACTGAGCCTACCATACAGTGCTAACCACTGAGCCACCGTATACAGTGCTAACCACTGAGCCACCATATACAATGCTAACCACTGAGCCACCGTATACAGTGCTAACCACTGAGCCACCATATACAGTGCTAACCACTGAGCCACCGATACAGTGCTAACCACTGGCAAGGCCACCATATACAGTGCTAACCACTGAGCCACCATATACAGTGCTAACCACTGAGCCACCGTATACAGTGCTAACCACTGAGCCACCATATACAGTGCTAACCACTGAGCCACCATATACAGTGCTAACCACTGAGCCACCATACAGTGCTAACCACTGAGCCACCATACAGTGCTAACCACTGAGCCACCATATACAGTGCTAACCACTGAGCCACCATATACAGTGCTAACCACTGAGCCACCATATACAGTGCTAACCACTGAGCCACCGTATACAGTGCTAACCACTGAGCCACCATATACAGCGCTAACCACTGAGCCACCGATATACAGTGCTAACCACTGAGCCACCGTATACAGTGCTAACCACTGAGCCACCGTATACAGTGCTAACCACTGAGCCACCATATACAGTGCTAACCACTGAGCCACCGTATACAGTGCTAATCCACTGAGCCACCATATACAGCGCTAACCACTGAGCCACCATATACAGTGCTAACCACTGAGCCACCATATACAGCGCTAACCACTGAGCCACCATATACAGCGCTAACCACTGAGCCACGTATACAGCGCTAACCACTGAGCCACCATATACAGTGCTAACCACTGAGCCACCGTATACAGCGCTAACCACTGAGCCACCGTATACAGCGCTAACCACTGAGCCACCATATACAGTGCTAACCACTGAGCCACCGTATACAGCGCTAGCCACTGAGCCACCGTATACAGTGCTAACCACTGAGCCACCATATACACTGCTAACCACTGAGCCACCATACAGTGCTAACCACTGAGCCACCATATACAGTGCTAACCACTGAGCCACCATATACAGTGCTAACCACTGAGCCCCATATACAGTGCTAACCACTGAGCCACCATATACAGTGCTAACCACTGAGCCACCATATACAGTGCTAACCACTGAGCCACCGTATACAGTGCTAACCACTGAGCCACCGTATACAGTGCTAACCACTGACCATCGTATACAGCGCTAACCACTGAGCCACCTATACAGAGCTAACCACTGAGCCACCATATACAGTGCTAACCACTGAACCACCGTATACAGTGCTAGCCACTGAGCCACCATATACAGTGCTAACAGATACAGAGTATCAGAAAGCACAAGGTGTGCTATACTCAGGGACATGGCCAAGGTAAGGAAGGCTGGAAAACCACCACCTCTGAACAAGAAACATAAGATAAAACGTCAAGACTGGGCCAAGACATATCTGAAGACTGATTCTACAAAGGTTTTATGGACTGATGAGAGTGACTCTTGATGGCCAGATGGATGGGCCAGAGGCTGGATCAGTAAAGGGCAGAGAGCGCCACTCCGACTCAGACGCCAGCAAGGTGGAGGTGGGGACTGGTCTGGGTTGGGATCATCAAAGATCAACTTGTGAGACCTTTTCGGGTTGAGGATGGAGTGAAGCTCAACTCCTGGACCTACTGCCAGCTTCTGGAAGACAACTTCTTCAAGCAGTGGTACAGGAAGAAGTCGGCATTGTTCAAGAAAAACATGATTTTCATGCAGGACAATGCTCCATCACATGCATCCAACTACTCCACAGCGTGGCTGGCCAGTAAAGGGCTAAAAGAAGAACAAATAATGACATGGCCCCCTTGTTCACCTGACCTGAACTCCATAGAGAACCTGTGGTCCCTCCTAAAATGTGAGATCTACAGGGAGGGAAAACAGTACACCTCTGGAACAGTGTCTGGGAGGAAACAGTACACTCTGGGAACAGTGTCTGGAGGAAAACAGTACACCTCTGGACGTGTCTGGAGGGAAAAACAGACACCTCTGTAGACAGTGTCTGGAGGGAAAACAGTACACTCTGCAACGTGTTGAGGGAAACAGTACACCTTGGGAAGTGTCTGGGAGGGAAAACAGACACTCTGGGGACAGTGTCTGGAGGGAAAACAGCACACCTCTGGGGACAGTGTCTGGGAGGGAAAATAACACCTCTGGACAGTGTCTGGGAGGGAAAACAGCACCTCTGGGGACAGTGTCTGGGAGGGAAAACAGTACACTCTGGGACAGTGTCTGGGAGGGAAACACACACTCTGGGGACAGTGTCTGGGAGGGAACAGCACACTCTGGGACAGTGTCTGGAGCTGGTGGCTGCTGCACGCAATGTGGATCGTAAACAGATCAAGCAGCTGACACAATCTATGGATGGAGGCTGCTGAGTGTCATCATCGAGAAAGGGGGTGATATTGGCACTTTTGGGTTTTGATTTTGCATGTCAGAAATGTTTAATTTCAAAATTTTGTGCAGTTATATTGGTTACCTGGTGAAAATAAACAAGTGAGATGGGAATAATTTGTTTTTTATTAAGTTGCCTAATAATTCTGCACAGTAATAGTTCCTGCACACACAGATATCCTCCTAAGAGCCAAATCTGAAACCCCTCCAACTTCCAAAAATATTAAGCTTTGATATTTGAGTCTTTTGGGTGATTGAGAACAGAGTTGTTGATCAATAATAAAAATAATCCTCTAAAATACAACTTGCCTAATAATTCTGCACACAGTGTAGTAATGATGGGGGCACATATACAATGAATATAAGACGGACCCCATTATACATTACATTTTTTTTCTTTGCTCTTCACCAGATTTGAGGTGCGTGTTATATAGTGAAAAATACATTACACCATTTCCCGGATTGGCATACTATATCACATTGTAACATTTCTTTAATAAAGCTAAATTTATTAAAAAAACAAAATGTACAAAAAAATGCCAGTTTTTTTGAGTTTAATAAAAAATATTTTAGAACTTTTTCATCTTTTAATGTTGCCCATAATTTGCACAAATGTATTGAGAAACACATGATTTTAAGAAAAAAATAACAAAAGTAAAGTAATGTAACTGCAGAAGTGTGAACACGCTGTTATAATTGGGGATCTGGTTGTGTTCAGAATCAGCCAATCACAATCATCCTCACGTCACACAGGATCAGCGATCGGCCGCTGTCAATCATAGCGGTTCTGATCACACAGGGGGATCTGCCTCTGATCTGGGAGGATTTTCCTAACAATTTCTGGTCCATAAACAGCCGACAACACAGCAAAGGGTGAAAGTTATCAATCAGGAGAAGGGACAACAGACTTTTAAGGTTTTTGTTCTTTTTCCTCCTGAAAACATTTCAGGTTATTCTTCAATATCATTGTACAGATCAGGGGCGACATTAAAGAGTTCAGGAATCATTCCCCTTAATGCCCAGTTACACACAGATAATGGTGCAGATTGTTGGCAGATCTCTGGTTGCAGTGAAATCATGGACACATTGTTACATTTGTACAAGGCCACAAAATACAACAATGTGTCCATGATTTCACTGCAACCAGAGATCTGCCAACAATCTGCACCATTATCTGTGTGTGACTGGCCTTTAGTAGGGCTTCTTGCATTTCATCAGGGTGTGAAGATATTTTTTATATCCTTTTTGTGCTGGTTTCTTCGGCTGACACAAACACTGCAGCCGCTCTGCTCGCTCGGATTGCCTGCAGCGCTCTCAGCGCTCTCTAACTGTCTGCAGCGCTCCTTCAGCGCTCTCTGACTGTCTGCAGCACTCTCTGACTGTCTGCAGCACTCTCTGTCTGCAGCAGTCTCAGCGCTCTCTGACTGTCTGCAGCGCTCTCAGCGCTCTCTGACTGTCTGCAGCACTCTCTGACTGTCTGCAGCACCTCTTCTGCAGCTCTCAGCGCTCTCTGTCTGCAGCATCTCAGCGCTCTCTGTCTGCCTCAGCGCTCTCATGTCTGCAGCGCTCTCTGTCTGCAGCACTCTCAGCGCTCTGTCTGCAGCGCTCTCAGACTGTCTGCAGCACTCCAGCGCTCTCTGACTGTCTGCAGCACTAGCTCTCTACTGTCTACCTCCAGCGCTCTCTGACTGCAGCACTCAGCACTCTCTGACTGTCTGCAGCACTCCCAGCGCTCTCTGACTGTCTGCAGCACTCCCAGCGCTCTATGACTGTCTGCAGCACTCCCAGCGCTCTCTGACTGTCTGCAGCACTCCCAGCGCTCTCTGACTGCAGCACTCAGCACTCTCTGACTGTCTGCAGCACTCCCAGCGCTCTCTGACTGTCTGCAGCACTCTCAGCGCTCCCTGACTGTGTGCAGCACTCGTGTGACATCAGCGACTACCAGGGACATAAGACAATATGGAAGAGCTGCAGCAATCGAGGGCGGGAGTAGTTATTTGTTATTTCTCCTCACCTCTCTGGTGACACTGATCAATAGTGAACGACCCTTCACACGATTGCTCCAGGCACTTGTGTCTTGGTGTATCTAGGCCTGGGCTTTCTACCTTATGGAGAGGAGTTTGCCTGCAGCCACACGGAGACAGATAAGTTAATAAAGAGACTTAAAGCCGCAATACTCCTCTGGGAAATGTGCGTTCTGATCTGGCACAAATCCTTGGTCATATTAAAAGGCTTGTTAAAGAGTCGACTATGACTTTGGGGAGCTACCTAAAGGTGGCGCTAGAGTTCATCCTCTTCTTCATTGAAGTGACACAATTTGCATTGGTGTATCTAAGCTATTCAGGTGTGATACTATCTACTGATCTGGTAAAATCTGCAGCAATTACACTGCAAGGCAAATAGAGATATGGCATCACTGTGTGTATTATCCCTGTACTGTGACATCACTGTGTGTATTATCTCTGTACTGTGACATCACTGTGTGTATTATCCCTGTACTGTGACATCATTGTGTGTATTATCCCTGTACTGTGACATCACTGTGTGTATTATCCCTGTACTGTGACATCGCTGTGTGTATTATCCCTGTACTGTGACATCGCTGTGTGTATTATCCCTCTACTGTGACATCGCTGTGTGTATTATCCCTGTACTGTGACATCGCTGTGTGTATTATCCCTGTACTGTGACATCGCTGTGTGTATTATCCCTGTACTGCAACATCGCTGTGTGTATTATCCCTGTACTGCGACATCACTGTGTGTATTATCCCTGTACTGCGACATCACTGTGTGTATTATCCCTGTACTGTGACATCACTGTATGTATTATCCCTCTACTGTGACATCACTGTGTGTATTATCCCTGTACTGTGACATCACTGTGTATTATCCCTGTACTGTGACATCGCTGTGTGTATTATCCCTCTACTGTGACATCACTGTGTGTATTATCCCTCTACTGTGACATCGCTGTGTTATTATCCTGAACTGTGACATCGCTGTGTGTATTTTCCTGTACTGTGACATCGCTGGTGTATTATCCCTGTACTGCGACATCGCTGTGTGTATTATCCTGTACTGCGACATCGCTGTGTGTATTATCCCTGTACTGCGACATCGCTGTGTGTATTATCCCTGTACTGCGACATCGCTGTGTGTATTATCCTGTACTGCGACATCGCTGTGTGTATTATCCCTGTACTGCGACATCGCTGTGTGTATTATCCTGTACTGTGACATCGCTGTGTGTATTATCCCTGTACTGTGACATCGCTGTGTGTATTATCCTGTACTCTGACATCACTGTGTGTATATCTGTGATATCCCTGTACTGTGACATCGCTCTGTGTATTATCTCTGTACTGTGACATCACTGTGTGCATTATCTCTGTACTGTGACATCACTGTGTGCATTATCCCTGTACTGTGACATCGGCTTGTGTATTATCTCTGTACTGTGACATCACTGTGTGTATTATCCCTGTACTGTGACATCACTGTGTGTATTATCCCTGTACTGTGACATCACTGTGTGATATTCCCTGTACTGTGACATCGCTGTGTGTATTATCCTGTACTGTGACATCCTGTGTGTATTATCCTGTACTGTGACATCACTGTGTGATTATCCCTGTAGTGAATCTGTGTGTATTATCCTGTACTGTGACTCACTGGTATATCCCTGTACTGTGACATCACTGTGTGTATTATCCCTTACTGTGACATCGCTGTGTGTATAATCCCTGTACTGTGACATCACTGTGTGATTATCCCTGTACTGACATCGCTGTGTGTATTATCCCTGTACTGTGACATCGCTGTGTGTATTATCCCTGTACTGGACATCGCTGTGTGTATTATCCCTGTACTGTGACATCACTGTGTGTATTATCCCTGTACTGTGACATCGCTGTGTGTATTATCCCTGTACTGTGACATCGCTGTGTGTATTATCCCTGTACTGCGACATCGCTGTGTGTATTATCCCTGTACTGTGACATCCTGTGTGTATTATCCTGTACTGTGACATCGCTGTGTGTATTATCCCTGTACTGTGACATCGCTGTGTGTATTATCCCTGTACTGTGACATCGCTGTGTGTATTATCCTGTACTGTGACATCGCTGTGTGTATTATCCCTGTACTGGACATCACTGTGTGTATTATCCCTGTACTCTGACATCACTGTGTGTATTATCCTGTACTGGACATCGCTGTGTGTATTATCCCTGTACTGTGACATCCTGTGTGTATTATCCCTGTACTGTGACATCACTGTGTGTATTATCCCTGTACTGTGACATCGCTGTGTGTATTATCCCTGTACTGTGACATCACTGTGTGTATTATCCCTGTACTGTAGACATCACTTGTGTATTATCCCTGTACGTGACATCACTGTGTATTATCCTGTACTGTGACATCACTGTGTGTATTATCCCTGTACTGTGACATCACTGTGTGTATTATCCTGTACTGTGACATCACTGTGTGTATTATCCCTGTACTGTGACATCGCTGTGTGATTATCCCTGTACTGTGACATCACTGTGTGTTTATTATCCCTGTACTGTGACATCGCTGTGTGTATACTCCTGTACTGTGACATCACTGTGTGTATTATCCCTGTACTGTGACATCACTGTGTGTATTATCCCTGTACTGTGACATCACTGTGTGTATTATCCCTGTACTGTGACATCAGCTGTGTGTATTAATCCCTGTACTGTGACATCGCTGTGTGTATTATCCCTGTACTGTGACATCACTAGTGTATTATCCCTGTATTGTGACATACTGTGTGTATTATCCCTGTACTGTGACATCACTGTGTGTATTACCTTACTGGACATCCTGTGTGTATTATCCCTGTACTGTGACATCCTGTGTATTACCTACTGTGACATCCTTGTGTTATCCCTTACTGTGACATCCTGTGTGTATTATCCTGTACTGTGACATCCGTTGTTATTATCCTGTACTGTGACATCGGTGTGTTGTATTATCCCTGTACTGTGACATCCTGTGTGTATTATCTCTGTACTGTGACATCACTGTGTGTATTATCCCTGTATGTGACATCACTGTGTGTATTATCCCTGTACTGTGACATCACTGTGTGTATTATCCCTGTACTGTGACATCACTGTGTGTGATTATCCCTGTACTGTGACATCGCTTGTGTATATCCTGTACTGTGACATCACTGATGTGTATTACTGTATTGTCACCTGTATCTATGTGACATCACTGTGTGTATTATCTCTGTACTGTGACATCCTGTGTATTATCCCTGTACTGTGACATCACTGTGTGTATTATCCCTGTACTGTGACATCCTTGTGTATTATCTCTGTACTGTGACATCACTGTGTGTATTATCCTGTCTGTATGGACATCGCTGTGTGTATTATCCCTGTACTGTGACATCACTGTGTGTATTATCCTTGTTATCCTGTAGTGACATCACTGTGTGTATATCCTGTACTGTGACATTCACTGTGTATTATCCTGTACTGTGACATCACTGTGTGTATTATCCCTGTACTGTGACATCCTGTGTGTATTATCCCTGTACTGTGACATCATGTTGTTGTATTATCCCTGTACTGTGACATCACTGTGTATTATCCTGTACTGTGACATCACTGTGTATTATCCTGTATGTGACATACATGTGTGTATTATCCCTGTACTGTGACATCACTGTGTGTATTATCCTGTACTGTGACATCACTGTGTGTATTATCCCTGTACTGTGACATCCTTGGTTATTATCCTGTACTGTGACATCACTTGTGTATTATCCTGTACTGTGACATCACTGTGTGTATTATCCCTGTACTGTGACATCACTGTGTGTATTATCCCTGTACTGTGACATCACTGTGTGTATTATCCTGTACTGTGACATCGCCTGTGTATTATCTCTGTACGTGACATCACTTGTATTATCCCTGTACTGTGACATCACTGTGTGTATTATCCTGTACTGTGACATCACTGTGTGTATTATCTCTGTACTGTGACATCACGTGTGTGTATTATCCCTGTACGTGACATCACTTGTGTATTATCCTGTACGGTGACATCACAGTATCCCCTGTATTGACATCCGTTGTTTCCCGTCTGGTGGGTCACTGTGCTGTTCTCTGTCGCTCTTCCATTTCGTTACTGTCATTATCCTTATATAAATGACTGTTGTCGAGCCGTCTCTGTGTTCTCGCCGCTCTGTACTTGTAACATCATTGTCTGTTCGCATTCTCTTGTAATGTACAAACCACGGCAGGAAGATGTTGCTATGGTAAATGCACAGAGCCGTGATCAGAGGAAAGGTGACGGGCGACTCTGATCACGCAGGAGAGCGAACAACACAACTAGAGACCACGATCCGAGGCTCCTCGTCCTCCATCCTCATCATCGGACCGATAGAATATACATCAGCCATCACCCGGGCCCTATATACAGAGAGGGACAGCGGTCCATATACTTCTCCAACCCTAACACTAACCTAGCACAACTACAACTCCCAGCATGCTCAGATACCTGTATGCACAACCACAAATCCCAGCATGCTCGGATACCTGTATGCACAACCATAACTCCCAGCATGCTCGGATACCTGTATGCACGACCACAACTCCCAGCATGCTCAGATACCTGTATGCACGACCACAACTCCCAGCATGCTCGGATACCTGTAATGCACAACTACAACTCCCTGCATGCTCAGATACCTGTATGCACAACCACAAATCCCAGCATGCTCGATACCTGTATGCACAACCATAACTCCCAGCATGCTCGATACCTGTATGCACGACCACAACTCCCAGCATGCTCAGATACCTGTATGCACGACACAACTCCCAGCATGCTCGGATACCTGTATGCACAACTACAACTCCCTGCATGCTCAGATACCTGTATGCACGACCACAACTCTCAGCATGCTCGGATACCTGTATGCACACCACAACTCCCAGCATGCTCAGATACCTGTATGCACAACCACAACTCCCAGCATGCTCGGATACCTGTATGCACAACCACAACTCTCAGCATGCTCGGATACCTGTATGCACACCACAACTCCCAGCATGCTCAGATACCTGTATTCACAACCACAACTCCCAGCATGCTCGGATAACCTGTATGCACAACCACAAATCCAGCATGCTCGGATACCTGTATGCACAACCATAACTCCCAGCATGCTCGGATACCTGTATGCACGACCACAACTCCCAGCATGCTCGGATACCTGTATGCACACCACAACTCCCAGCATGCTCGGATACCTGTATGCACACCACAACTCCCAGCATGCTCGAATATCTGTATGCACACCACAACTCCCAGCATGCTCAGATACCTGTATGCACAACTACAACTCCCAGCATGCTCAGATACCGGTATGCACAAACACAACTCCCAGCATGCTCGGATACCTGTATGCACAAACACAGCTTGCAGCATCTTCGGATACCTGTATGCACAACCACAAATCACAGCATGCTCAGATACCTGTAGGCACAACCACAACTCCCAGCATGCTCGGATACCTGTAGGCACAACCACAACTCCCAGCATGCTCAGATACCTGTAGGCACAACCACAACTCCCAGCATGCTCAGATACCTGTAGGCACAACCACAACTCCCAGCATGCTCAGATACCTGTAGGCACAACCACAACTCCCAGCATGCTCGGATACCTGTATGCCACCATAAAGTGCTAACCACTGATCCACCGTGCTTTCATATTGATATGAACTGTATCACTTAATATTGAGTAGAATTAGATATGCATTCACCTACAGTGAAAACTGCTGTATAATCATCATCAGATACTGTGATAGGAGTTTTTTGCGCTCCTTATCTCATTCTATTGAGAGTTTCAGTGGATCAATCTATGTAATTTTATTACATCAGAACTTTTTGTAACCGAGTAAGTAACCGCTTTACAGAAAACATGAATACATGCAATTCCCATGAGATTACATGCCCGTACATACATTACGTGGCTATGACATATTTTCTTCAGTAAATGTTACCTAATAAATAATAACTGTACGGTTACTTTGGATGGTCTGGGCCGGACATATTGATGATGGATCCAGTTCTGAACGTCATCTCTATTCATGTGAACTGGATCTGTTCTGCAGAACCTGAGAGTGAAACGTTGTATGGAGTCACCAGAACGGATGATTGGTGGAGATGACGGATGATCGACCCTCACCCATCAGATATTGATAACTCTGATGAATCATTAACATCTTATTTCCTGGACAAACCCTTTAAGTATTTTTCCGATTAATCTGAATAAATATTTTCAGCTCTCCAGTCCCATTGATTCTTCTCCAGGGTTATATAAGGCCGTCTATGTACATAGTGTGTGATGGGAGCAGAACAGGGAACTCTGCGCATTCTGCAATTATTTATAGTTTTATTGCAAAAGGCACAAAAACAAAATAAATCAGTTCAAATTCCAGAGTGGAAGAAGTCACATTTATAAAGAGCTCGTTTGTCATGTTACACAATCATTCACGAGGCTACCAGTGTCATCAATCTATAATATCATCATTATAATCATCATCTATAATAATAATAATTATTCCTTTATATAGCGCTATTAATTCCATAGCACTTCACATACATCTGAAACATTGTCCTCATCGGGGCTCACAATGTAAAATCCTATCAGTCTTTGGAGTGTGAAAGAAAACTGGAGAACACGGGGAAACTCAAGAGAACACGAAGAGAACATACAGACTGCTGCAGATGGTTCATTGGTGGGATTTCAACCCAGGACCCCAGTGCTGCAATGCTGCAGTGCTAACCACTGAGCCACCATATACAGTGCTAACCACTGAGCCACCATATACAGTGCTAACCAATGGTAACCACAACGTATACAGCGCTAACCCACTGAGCCACCATATACAGTGCTAACCACTGAGCCACCATATACAGTGCTAACCACTGAGCCACCGTATACAGTGCTAACCACTGAGCCACCATATACAGTGCTAACCACTGAGCCACCGTATACAGTGCTAACCACTGAGCCACCATATACAGTGCTAACCACTGAGCCACCGTATACAGCGCTAACCACTGAGCCACCGTATACAGCGCTAACCACTGAGCCACCGTATACAGCGCTAACCACTGTAGGCCTACCATATACAGCGCTAACCACTGAGCCACCGTATACAGGGCTAACCACTGAGCCTCCATATACAGTGCTAACCACTGAGCCACCATATACAGTGCTAACCACTGAGCCACCGTATACAGTGCTAACCACGAGCCACCATATACAGTGCTAACCACTGAGCCACACAGTGTAAGTGACTAACCACTGAGCCCAGCCGTATACAGTGCTAACCACTGAGCCACCGTATACAGTGCTAACCACTGAGCCACCATTATACAGTGCTAACCACTGAGCCACCGTATACAGTGCTAACCACTGAGCCACCGTATACAGTGCTAACCACTGAGCCACCGTATACAGTGCTAACCACTGAGCCACCTATACAGTGCTAACCACTGAGCCACCATATACAGTGCTAACCACTGAGCCACCATATACAGTGCTAACCACTGAGCCACCATATACAGTGCTAACCACTGAGCCACCGTATACAGTTGCTAACCCACTGAGCCACATATACAGTGCTAACCACTGAGCCACCGTATACAGTGCTAACCACTGAGCCACCGTATACAGTGCTAACCACTGAGCCACCGTATACATGCTAACCACTGAGCCACCATATACAGTGCTAACCACTGAGCCACCATATACAGTGCTAACCACTGAGCCACCGTATACAGCGCTAACCACTGAGCCACCATATTACAGCGTATACCACTGAGCCACCGTATACGCGCTAACCACTGAGCCACCAATATACAGCGCTAACCACTGAGCCACCGTATACAGGGCTAACCACTGAGCCTCCATATACAGTGCTAACCACTGAGCCACCATATACAGTGCTAACCACTGAGCCACCGTATACAGTGCTAACCACAGAGCCACCATATACAGTGCTAACCACTGAGCCACCGTGTACAGTGCTAACCACTGAGCCACCATATACAGTGCTAACCACTGAGCCACCGTATACAGTGCTAACCACTGAGCCACCGTATACAGTGCTAACCACTGAGCCACCATATACAGTGCTAACCACTGAGCCACCATATACAGTGCTAACCACTGAGCCACCTATACAGTGCTAACCACTGAGCCACCGTATACAGTGCTAACCACTGAGCACCTATACAGTGTACACTGAGCACCTATACAGTGCTAACCACTGAGCCACCATATACAGTGCTAACCACTGAGCCACCATATACAGTGCTAACCACTGAGCCACCATATACAGGCTGCTAACCACTGAGCCACCATATACAGTGCTAACCACTGAGCCACCTATACAGTGCTAACCACTGAGCCACCTATACAGTGCTAACCACTGAGCCACTATACAGTGCTAACCACTGAGCCTATTACAGTGCTAACCACTGAGCCACCATATACAGTGCTAACCACTGAGCCACACTATATACAGTGCTAACCACTGAGCCACATATACAGTGCTAACCACTGAGCCACCGTATACAGTGCTAACCACTGAGCCACCTATATACAGTGCTAACCACTGAGCCACCGTATACAGTGCTAACCACTGAGCCACCATATACAGTGCTAACCACTGAGCCACCGTATACAGTGCTAACCACTGAGCCACCATATACAGTGCTAACCACTGAGCACTATCATGCTACCACGAGCCACGTATACAGTGCTAACCACTGAGCCACCATATACAGTGCTAACCACTGAGCCACCATATACAGTGCTAACCACTGAGCCACCATACAGGCTAACCACTGAGCCACCATATACAGTGCTAACCACTGAGCCACCGTATACAGTGCTAACCACTGAGCCACCATATACAGTGCTAACCATGAGCCACTATAAGTGCTAACCACTGAGCCACCATATACAGTGCTAACCACTGAGCCACCATATACAGTGCTAACCACTGAGCCACCATATACAGTGCTAACCACTGAGCCACCTATCAGGCTAACCACTGAGTACTTACAGTGTAACCACTGAGCCCATATACAGTGCTAACCACTGAGCCACCGTATACAGTGCTAACCACTGAGCCACTGTATACAGTGCTAACCACTGAGCCACGTATACAGTGCTAACCACTGAGCCACCATATACAGTGCTAACCACTGACCCATACAGTGCTAACACTGAGCCACCTATACAGTGCTAACCACTGAGCCACCATATACAGTGCTAACCACTGAGCCACTCAGTTATACAGTGCTAACCACTGAGCCACCAATAACTACTAGTTCATGCTAACCACTGAGCCACCATATACAGTGCTAACCACTGAGCCACCGTATACAGTGCTAACCACTGAGCCACCATATAACATGCTAACCACTGAGCCACCGTATACAGTGCTAACCACTGAGCCACCGTATACAGTGCTAACCACTGAGCCACCGTATACAGTGCTAACCACTGAGCCACCATATACAGTGCTACAAACAATGTACCAAGCCCAACAGTGCAACCACTGAGCCACCATATACAGTGCTAACCACTGAGCCACCATATCAGTGTAACTGAGCACTATACATGCTACACGCACTAGCTAACGTGATCATAATCAATGTGCCACCAAACCTCTTGGTCTTAGAAGTAATTTGCTCTTCGCACAGTCATTACGAGTAGCAGGGATGAACTACAATAGGTGCAGAGGCTGCATCACACCTGGGCCCTGAGCTTCAAGTTACCCATTGCCAAGTACATCTGGACGGACGTGCGGCAAACTGTCCAAAGAAGCCAAAAAAGAGAAATCTCGAGGGATCTTCAGAACTCCACAACTATGTATCTCAATGTGAGTTTACACTAGGATGTCCTGAACGATATCCTTGAAACGTCACAGATTTGTGATCGTTGATGAGATATCGTTTGGGCGTCCTTGCGTGTAAACGACGATATAGGATGAAAAGATCGTTGATCGTTCATCCTAGATTTGAGATCCTGACCTCAAATCTATGTTCGTCGTCCAATTAACGCAGCTTCAGGAATCAGCATCGTTCAGTGTGACAGCTTTTAGAACGATATCGTTGATATTTCTCTTATTCCTGACGCTTTATTGCATCGCTCACTCCTTCCTCTCCTATTTAACAGTTGCGCTGCCGCATAGGATATTGTAAACGAGATCCTTGTGTGTGACAGCGCACTAACGATGTCGGAACGATCATGGTTATGTGATCATTCCAAGGATATCGTTAATGATATCCTAACGTGTGAACCCACCATAAGCCGATCATTATTTGTGATACTCCTGGTGTCAGTGAATTTACTGCAGAAAACAAATGTGTTCTAATACAGTTGTGGCCAAAAGTATTGACACCCCTGCAATTCTGTCAGATAATCCTCAGTTTCTTCCTGAAAATGATTGCAATCACACATTCTTTGCTATTATTATCTTCATTTAATTTGTCTTCAATGAAAAAACACAAAAGAGAATGAAGCAAAAAGCAAAACATTGATCATTTCACACAAAATTTGTCCAGACAAAAGTATTGGCACCCTCAGCCTAATACTTGGTTGCACAACCTTTAGCCAAAATAACTGCGATCACCCGCTTCCGGTAACCATCAATGAGTTTCTTACAATGCTCTGCTGGGATTTTACACCATTCTTCTTTGGCAAACTGCTCCAGGTCCCTGATATGTGAAGGCGCCTTCTCCAAACTGCCATTGTTAGATCTCTCCACAGGTGATCTATGGGATTCAGGTCTGGACTCATTGCTGCCACCTTAGAAGTCTCCAGTGCTTTCTCTCACACCATTTTCTAGAGCTTTTTGAAGTGTGTTTTGGGTCATTGTCCTGCTGGAAGACCCATGACCTCTGAGGGAGACCCAACTTTCTCACACTGGGCCCTACATTATGCTGCACAATGTGTTGGTAGTCTTCAGACTTCATAATGCCATGCACACGGTCAAGCAGTCCAGTGCCAGAGGCAGCAAAGCAACCCCAAAACATCAGGGAGCCTCCGCCATGTCTGACTGTAGGGAGCGTGCTCTTTTCTTTGAATGCCTCTTTTTCTCCTGTAAACTCTATGTTGATGCCTTTGCCCATAAATCTCTACTTTTGTCTCATCTGACCAGAGAACATTCTTCCAAAACATTTTAGGCTTTCTCAGGTAAGTTTTGGTAAACTCCAGCCTGGCTTTTTATGTCTCGGGGTAAGAAGTGGGGTCTTCCTGGGTCTCCTACCATACAGTCCCTTTTCATTCAGACGCTGACGGATAGTATGGGGTGACACTGTTGTACCCTCGGACTGCAGGGCAGCTTGAACTTGTTTGGATGTTAGTCGAGGTTCTTTATCCACCATCCGCACAATCTTGCGTTGAAATCTCTCGTCAATTTTTCTTTTCCGCCCACATCTAGGGAGGTTAGCCACAGTGCCATGGGCTTTACACTTCTTGATGACACTGTGCACGGTAGACACAGGAACATTCAGGTCTTTGGAGATGGACTTGTAGCCTTGAGATTGCTCATGCTTCCTCACAATTTGGTGTCTCCAGTCCTCAAACAGTTCTTTGGTCTTCTTTCTTTTCTCCATGCTCAATGTGGTACACACAAGGACACAGGACAGAGGTTGAGTCAACTTTAATTCATGTCAACTGGCTGCAAGTGTGATTTAGTTATTGCCAACACCTGTTAGGTGCCACAGGTAAGTTACAGGTGCTGTTAATTACACAAATTACAGAAGCATCACATGATTTTTCTAACAGCGCCAATACTTTTGTCCACCCCCTTTTTTATGTTTGGTGGAATTAGATCCAATTTGGCTTTAGGACAATTCTTTTTGAGTTTTTTCATTGAAGACAAATTAAATGAAGATAATAATACCTAAGAATCTAGGCTTGGAGAAGACCCTGGTGGAGCTATCTAGGCTTGGAGAAGACCCTGGTGGACCTATCTAGGCTTGGGGGAAGACCTCGGTGGACGCATCTAGGCTTCGGGAAGACCCTGGTGGACCTATCTAGGCTTGGGGAAGACCCTGGTGGAGCTAGCTAGGCTTGGAGAAGACCCTGGTGGAGCTAGCTAGGCTTGGAGAAGACCCTGATGGAGCTAGCTAGGCTTGGAGAAGACCCTGATGGAGCTAGCTAGGCTTGGAGAAGACCCTGGTGGAGCTATCTAGGCTTGGAGAAGACCCTGGTGGAGCTATGTAGGCTTGGAGAAGACCCTGGTGGAACTATCTAGGCTTAGAGAAGACCCTGGTGGAGCTATCTAGGCTTGGAGAAGACCCTGGTGGAGCTATGTAGGCTTGGAGAAGACCCTGGTGGAGCTATCTAGGCTTGGAGAAGACCCTGGTGGAGCTATCTAGGCTTGGGGAATACCCTGGTGGAGCTATGTAGGCTTGGAGAAGACCCTGGTGAAGCTATCTAGGCTTGGAGAAGACCCTGGTGGAGCTATCTAGGCTTGGGGAATACCCTGGTGGAGCTATGTAGGCTTGGAGAAGACCCTGATGGACCTATCTAGGCTTGGGGAATACCCTGGTGGAGCTATGTAGGCTTGGAGAAGACCCTGATGGACCTATCTAGGCTTGGAGAAGACCCTGATGGACCTATCTAGGCTTAGAGAAGATCCTGGTGGACCTAGCTAGAATTGGAGATGATCCTAGTGGAGCCTAACTAGAGATGCAGATGATCCTGGTGAACCTAGCTAGGCTTGGAGAAGACTCTGATGGACCTATCTAGGCTTGGAGAAGACCCTGGTGGAGCTATCTAGGCTTGGAGAAGATCCTGGTGGAGCTATCTAGGCTTGGAGAAGACCCTGGTGGACCTATCTAGGCTTGGAGAAGACCCTGGTGGACCTATCTATGCTTGGAGAAGATCCTAGTGGACCTTACTAGGCTTGGAGATGATGCTGGTGAACCTAGCTAGGCTTGGAGAAGAACCTGGGGGACCTATCTAGGCTTGGAGATAACCCTGCTGGAGCCATCTAGGCTTGGAGGAGACCCTGGTGGAGCTATCAAGGCTGCACAAGATCCATTTTCCTACAAGCGTTCATCCAAACAAGTCGAGCTGAAGGCTGATAAATAATAAAATAATATGTTGTATATTATATATATCCAGAAGTGTACGGTATTTCAGAAATAGAACCAATCCTCCACCCATCTGCTCACTGGCACTTTATGGGGGATGGGGAGTAAATCATCCAGCCAGTGACCACATCACCCCCCTCACCCCCTGCCCTGCCTGCGCTCATCCACTCAGTCACTTTTGTCCCCAATTAGCAGAACCTAGAACATTATTAATGCCAAAGTTCAGTCCTTAAAATAAAAATGCATTTTGTTCGGAAGTCGTGACTCCCCGTGTAACGAGCGCCTCCTATAAATACACTCAGCCGCACGGCGCCGTGATATCAGCTGGACACAAAAAAAGCCAAAAAGCCACTTTATCATCTTTTTTGTACCAAATAACAGTTCACATTTCATAAACTTGTTGCAATTTGTAGCCATTCCCCTGATTCTAGAGCTGCTGAGAACGTGATACATTGTGGCAATAAACCGATGATACAACCAAAGGCGTTTTTATTTGATATTCTGGTTTTATAGGCGCAAAATAAAAGATTGTTCATTGCCGCCAAATGTCCCAGGATGATCGGAATCTTCTACATGATGTATCCTGGATACTGAGGCGTCTTCGTGTGCGTTTCGCTTGGGGTGGGAAGTCAGGGGGGATTTCCTGCGTCCGCCGTCTCATGTACAGACGATGTTAGGTCACAATTAGTTTCAGGAAACGGCTGAGCTGCTGCTTGGAATACAACCGTACAGCGGGGCCGCCCCACAGACGCACTTAAGGTGGACCGGCTTCATCCGCCATATACTGGCACTCAGCAGAGAGGCACATCACCCACCTCCACAGGAATTCACTCATTTTTTAATTGTTTTTACAAATTTGATTAGGATTTCAGTTTGCAGCTCCGCAATACAACAAGGAAGCAGAAAAGGGGCTGCAAACCTGCAGAGTTCGGCCAAAACATCAGATAGGTTTGTTTGCAATAGTAGAAAAAGTGGCGTTCAGCTATGACAATTAGAATATAAAAATCTTTAAGTTAAGCAAAAAAAATGCAAAAAAAAAAAAAGAGACACTTAGCTTTATAAATATGGCCATATCCATAAACCACCCGGTCACCGCATCGAGGCGTGTCTGCTTGACCGGGTCCCTAACCTCCTCAATGCAGTGAACGGGAACCTAACCTCCTCAATGCGGCAACCGGGTCCCTAACCTCTTCAATGCGGCGACCAGGTCCCTAACCTCTTCAATGCGGCAACCGGGTCCCTAACCTCTTCAATGCGGCGACCGGGTCCCTAACCTCCTCAATGCGGCGACCGGGTCCCTAACCTCCTCAATGCGGCGACCGGGTCCCTAACCTGCTCAATGCGGCGACCGGGTCCCTAACCTCCTCAATGCGGCGACCGGGTCCCTAACCTCCTCAATGCGGCGACCGGGTCCCTAACCTGCTCAATGCGGCGACCGGGTCCCTAACCTCCTCAATGCGGCGACCGGGTCCCTAACCTCCTCAATGCGGCGACCGGGTACCTAACCTGCTCAATGCGGCGACCGGGTCCCTAACCTGCTCAATGCGGCGACCGGGTCCCTAACCTGCTCAATGCGGCGACGGGTCCCTAACCTCCTCAATGCAGCGACCGGGTCCCTAACCTCCTAAATGAAGCGACCGGGTCCCTAACCTCCTCAATGCAGCGACCGGGTCCCTAACCTCCTCAATGCAGCGACCGGGTCCCTAACCTCCTCAATGCAGCGACCGGGTCCCTAACCTCCTCAATGAAGTGACCGGGTCCCTAACCTCCTCAATGCAGCGACCGGTCCCTAACCTCCTCAAAGCAGCGACCGGGTCCCTAACCTCCTCAATGCAGCGACCGGGTCCCTAACCTCCTCAATGCAGCGACCGGGTCTCTAACCTCCTCAATGCAGCGACCGGGTCCCTAACCTCCTCAATGCAGCAACCGGGTCCCTAACCTCCTCAATGCAGCGACCGGGTCCCTAACCTCCTCAATGAAGCGACCGGGTCCCTAACCTCCTCAATGCAGCGACCGGGTCCCAAACCTCCTCAATGCAGCAACCGGGTCCCTAACCTCCTCAATGAAGCGACCGGGTCCCTAACCTCCTCAATGCAGCGACCGGGGTCCTAACCTCCTCAATGCAGCGACCGGGTGGTGTAACAATATGGCATATTTATAAAGTTAAGTGGCTTAGTTTTTTTGCATTTTTTTGCTTAACTTAAAGATTTCTATATTGTAATTGTCATAGCAGAGCGCCGCTTTTTCTACTATTGTAAGTATTGTGTTTGGTGTCGCACCGGAGCACACTGACATCATTGAATGTTGCACGTTTGCAGTCACATTCATATAATGTTCTATACATACAGAAAACTGAGCCAGAGCAAACATAGGTGATCAGGACTGGAAGATCCTATTCACACTGACCACCAGAACTAACCCTTAAGGAAGAAGTAAAGTATATACAGATGTGTAAAAATACCCTATATTACCAAAATGAAAAGTTAGTGCATATAATGTTCTATGGAGCTTTGGAGCTTTTTTTTTTTAATATAACATGTTTCACATAAATACAGGAGCATCTCAATGAATTAGAGTATCAAAAAGTGACTTTATTTCAGTAATTCAATACATATTTCATGTGCTTATTTCTGTTAATGTTGATGATTAATGAAAACCCAAAGGTCATTATCTAAGAAAATTTAAGTAGGGAGGATGAAGGGTTAAACACCGTGCTGCCGTATTCCACCAGACATCAAAGGGTGAATATAATATTGATTTATTAGTCCCAGAAACATACCGTAGCAATATGATATTGATTGTTTTTTGTATTGTCTCATATTGTATTATATTATTATATAAAATTGTATCCCTTCTGAACTGTTAAGTGCTGCAGAATATGCTGGCACTAAATAAAATTATTATTATTATTATTGATTATTTGAGTTGAGGAAGAGGCCAGGAAGTCGTAAAACGCATTGACTAATAAATCAATATTATATTCACCTTTACCTTTCACTTTTACTTCACATTACTTCATTTTCACCTTTTTTTTACCTTCACTTTTAACATTTACCTTCACCTTTATCTTTATTTCCACCTTCACTTTACCTTTACTTTCACCTTTATCTTTACCTTCACCTTTTTTACCTTCACTTTCACTTTTACCTCCACCTTTATCTTCATTTTCACTTTCACCTTTTTTTACCTTCACTTTCACCTTCACTTTTACCTCCACCTTTATCTTTATTTCCTCCTTCACTTTTTTACCTTCGCTTTCACCTTCACTTTTATCTCCACCTTTATGTTCATTTTCACCTTCACTTTTTTACTTCTTTCACCTTCACTTTTACCTCCACCTTTATCTTCATTTCCTCCTTCACCTTTCACGTTCACTTTCACCTTATCTTCACTTTCACCTTCACTTTTATCTTCACTTTACCTTTATTTCATTTCCTCCTTCACTTTTTTACCTTCACTTTCACCTTCACTTTTATCTCCACCTTTATCTTCATTTTCCCTTCACCTTTCACGTTCATTTCACCTTTTCTTCACTTTCACCTTCACTTTTATCTTCACTTTCACCTTCACCTTTATCTTCATTTTCACCTTCACCTTTATCTTCACGTTCACTTTCACCTTTATCTTCACTTTCACCTTCACCTTTATCTTCATTTTCACCTTCACCTGCCATTCACAAAATGCTGTAAAAAAATAACACGGTTTTCACGGTAGTCAACATTTAAAAATAAAAACAAATCTGCAGTGTTCATAAATTTGATGCAAATTTGACAATTTAAAAAAAAATATATAATCAATTAATGAGTATGGAAAGAATATAATTTTTTGCCACCATTGCTTCTGTGCACCAGTATGAGGCGATGTGCGCACGTTGTGTATTTGGTGCAGACATTTTCTGCATTTCCTGGCAGAAAAACGCACCAAAAAAACACAATGTGTTTTCATAATAAAGTCAATGGGTGAAAAACGCACAAGAATTTATAATCAGCCATTTCAATGTTTGGAGTAGTTTGTTGTTTAATAGCAAGATTGACAATAAATTTAAACACCCAGAAACAATTGACACGTTGCTTCTTTTTTCTGCACCTAAATCTGCAAGGAAAAAAACCCTGAATGTGTGCACAAAACTGCAGGATTCCCAATGATTTGCTGGGATGTGTTTTCCCTTGCTGATTTGAGAAAATCTCAAGGAAAAAAAAAAGCATAAAAAAAAGCCAGGTGTGCACAGCGCTTAACTACGACCAAGTAAAATCCAGCAAAGGGTGCAACAAATGTCCACCAAAAAAAGCAACTTTGGCAGGTGCCAACTAGAGGGAAAAGTGATAAAAAAAGGGTCCGGTCTCCAGAGAGTCGTGGCTAAGTTAGGCCATGTTCACACTGTGCATTTTTGATCCGGTTTTTGGATGGAAATCAGATCACTTCCAATGCTGTTCAGACGCTGCGGTTTTTTTTACTCGTCCATTTTTGGGGCAGAAATTGCATCCAGAATAAGAATGAGCGTCAATTATTGATCCGTTTTTTTCCCTTTAAATCATTGTTAATGATTTAAAGGGCCCAGCTGTTGCCGAGATAATAACTAACTGTTCTTAGGTATGGAACAAATCAGTGATGTCACAATATAATGTGCCTATAACCTTGAGTCATGTCACTGTATGTGTGCAGTATTTGTGTCTCCTGAGTTCTACTTGTGGATTTGCATTTGACTCATTGTATTGTGACATACACACGTCGTCACAGGCGTGTCAGGAGGCACGGATGAGGCTGTAGAGACCACTCACAGGAGGTCGCAGCCTCTGGCCAAACAGCCAAAATCCCGAAAATTGTCTCTGTCCCTTTAAGAGGCATGTCTCTCTTTGTAATAGCTGGAGGTCACTAGGACCCAGTTGATCTCTCATCTTCAGCTGTCTCTATTTATACCCTATGGTTCCCAGGTTGCATTGCTGGTGATAGCTGATCAAGTGTTGGTGGTCGCTTCCTAGCTCAAGCATTGTATCCGGATACTTTCTGTTTGGATCTTCATAAGTTAAGTGTTTCTCCCTTCCCTCTTTGTTTCTTTAGTAGTTAGCTGGGTTGACAAGTGTTAACCCACTCTGATCCCTGTGTAGTCTTAGTTTAGGGATAGCAGGGCCAGGTATCTGGTTCAGCGACAGTTGCGGAGACTGTATAGGGCTGTTAGGGGAGCCAGGTGTCAGCGCTAGTTTATCTAGGGGTCACCATCTCCCCTTTGCCCTTAGCTTCAGGGACTCCTTCCCCCCCCTCGTCTTCCTGCGCTGGGTTTCTCCCTACGCCCAGTGTGACATACATACACACACATGCATACATATGCTCAGCTTTACATATTAGATATGGAAGGATATGAGGCTGCATTCAGCTATATGGAGAGCTATAAGGCTGCATTATGCTATAAAGATAGCCACACCCTTTAGGGGTGTGGTGATGTGGAGTGTGAATGGCCATGTAAAGTGGGCGTGGCTATGCAGAGTGTGTGTGAATGTGAAGTGGGCGGGGCTATGTGGAGAGGGCGGGCTTGATACATACACACATTGATACATAGACTCAGCTTCAAATATTAGATTATTATACATATAATATATTAGATATTAATATATTATTATTTTTATTAACCTTTTGTACTTGTTGACAGTATGCCGGGGGGGGTCACAATTTGACCTGGGTCACAATGTGCAGTTACACAGAGCGATATTTGACTGTACAACCTGTCATTGTGTAGACCCAACCTTAGATTTTCATAGTTTTTAGATAGGTACCACACGCTTATTATATATACGGGTATATTATATTTTTTTATTTCCATGCATTTATGTTATTTACTTTAAAAAATATAATAATACAAATATTAAAATGTTATTTTTTTACAGTTTCCAAGAAGTTTATCTAAAAAAATATAAAAATTGGAGCATTTTATGTTCTGAAAAAATAATAAATAAAAAAAAAATCAACAAAAATAAAAAAGCAAGCAGTGTTTATAGACAATGCCATAATTACCCTCCCTTCAGTAGCGCCCCCTACCTTTGCCTTCCAGCGTCCTGCTTGCCAGAGGAGCGATGTGTTCCTGATGATTGACAGCTCAATTACAATATTATTATGGTGCCGCTGCCTCGAACTGTGCGCTCAATACGGCAAGCACAGGGAGAAGCGGAGGGACACAGCGCGCCAGACCAGCACTTACAAGCTGTATATTAAGGAGCTTGTAAGCTCTGCATTGTATGTTTAGGAGGCTGGTCACCTCTCATAGATGGCAGAAGTGGCCAGGATTCTTGGCAATGAGCTGTAACCTATAGATTTAACAATCCATCCAATCTTGAGAACAAAATGTTTTTCTTTTAATAATAGGCAGATAATACAGTCATTGTTTTTACAAGCACTTTGCAAATTTATCCATTTCATCCAAGATGGGAGACGAGCCCTATAAACCAGTCTGAAATGAGGGTCAATATCGTCAGCAATAACAGATGTTATGGTTTCAATACGTTTCAATATCGTTGCGATATCGCAATTCAATGGCGCGGGAGCGCGCATTTAGTGCACGATTCTCCCGCATCGCATCGGAGGTTTACACGCTGCGATATCGGAATACAACGTCCGTACGATGTCTACGCCCCCAACCCAGGAACGACCATTAACATGGGAGTGAATGGGTGACGTAGAACTTCACATCGGAGTTGGGCTGTCACACAGCACGATCGGCTCCAATCTCCTTCAATATCGGAGCATTGAATAGCACGCTCATTCCATCCCCGATATCGCATTGACATCGTTCCTGCATCGTATTGGACGTTCACACCATACAACGCAGGAACGATATCTGCTCCAACCATCGAACCACCTGACTTTTCATTGAAATTGGACGCCGATATCGCAACGTGTAAACCCGCCATTAGGTTCTGGGCACTGGTGAGCATTTGTCAGCTACACAAACACCTATGTATAAACAAAAGCAGCACAAAGCTATTGTGTCTGTGCACATACAAACAGCACAAATACGGGGACACACAGAGACAGGGACACACAGAGACAGGACACACAGAGACAGGGACACACAGAGACAGGGACACACAGAGACAAACAGAGACAGAGACACACAGAGAAAGAGACACACAGAGAAAGAGACATACAGAGAAAGAGACACACAGAGAAAGAGACAGAGGCTGACAGAAACACAGGCAGAAACAGAGGCAGACAGACAGACACACACACACACACACACACACACACACACACAGGGACAGAAACACACACAGAGACAGACACACACACAATTTCTCACCCCCCCATTCCCCCCCGGCGAGCCCACAGTGATCCCGGTGAGGTCTTCCTCCATGCACCAGCAGATGCTGTGTTTATCAATCTTCCAGAACCTGCGCAGGCTGAGTCACATGACCAGTCACATGACACAGGTCCTGGAAGATTGATACACACATCTCCTGCCAGTGCACGAAGGAAGAATCACTGGGGGTCGCCGTAGGATTAATATGGAGGACGAGTATTGTAGTGTTTTTGTTTTGTAAATCGCTGTAATAAAGTCTCACAAATGCACTGTGTGAATGGAGTCAATGGGATAATAAACGCAGCCCAAAAACAGGCAATGTAACTGCAGGGACATTAAAAAAAATGCAGGCCATTTTGCAACAAAAAGACGCGTGGGCACAGTGGAAGATCACATAACCTGTAATGATAAAGCTGTGGATGGAGCAGAATCGCACAGTGTGCACAGGCCTCAGTGCCATCAGCGGCTCCTCGTATAACAACGCTGCATTATTATATTCTGCAACAAGGGGACGGTTTCCTGGAAGACACGAGCCGGGCTCTAGGACCCGACGTCAGGGACGGCTCAGGGCAGCTTCACAGAAAATCTGCAGGAAGACGTAATTGCCAGAAAATTAGATGTGGGCAGGGAAATATGTTATTTACCGAAAGTGGAATCCACCAGGCTCCTTCACTGCTAATAGCCTGGAATTCCCATAACTTATTGATTGAGCCGGGATTAATAGATCGGGGTGTAAGAGCAACAGCTACAGCTCGCCCTAAAGAGCACGGAGCGAATCACATAACCAGGAGGGTAAAACCCGGGTAAGCCGCATCTTACTATTTCGGGATCTTATTGTGGACCTGGTAAGAACGGAAATGGACGACGAAAGGGAACAGATCATCAGATCCCAGGGGACGGATTCCTGAAATTCCTCGATTTCTTCCAAAAACAATTGAGAAGTTAATTATTAGATAATTTCTTAATATGGAGCAAAGTGATGGGTAAAGGGGGAAGCGATAAAACGTGATCATGAAATGAGGAAACCGAGTATTACACAAAGGCGCTGCACTGATTAACCTACAGCAGAGGGGCAGAGGTCGCATTATTTCCAATAGTTTGAGGTCGTAAATGGGAAATGAGAATTGAGGAACTTGCTGAGCAGGAGGTGCATCTATAAGGCGGCCGTCACACGGTTCAATTTAATGAACGATATCGCTTGTGATCTGCTTTTTGATCGTTTAAGCGATATCGTTTGTGCATCGCGTGTAATCAGGTGATTTTACAATGTGAAATCGCTTGATCGTGACATTGCAAATATGAGAGCCGGAGCTCAGATCTTGCGATAAACGCTTGTTCAATCTGCTTCATCGTGGTGTGTGACACCACGATGAACGATCTCCCAGCGGCAGAGCCTATGCTGGGAGATGGTAACTATGGTACACGTCGGGTTACTATGCGACGCGCGGCGCCCAGTAACCCGATGTGTACCATAGTTACCAGCGAGATCGCGGCTCCACATCGCTGGTGAGTCTGTCTGTGTGACATCTCACCAGCGATGTGAGCGATATTGTTAGCGATCGCGCGTGCACGTGATCGCTAACAATATCGCTCTCGATATTGCAGCGTGTGACGGCCGCCTAAGGCGAAGTGCTCACAGCGTCTGAGCTACACGAGGTACCCAAAGTCTGGATAGACCGTAAATATATGATAGGCGGCCGTCACACGCTGCAATATCGTGAGCGATATTGTAAGCGATCACATGCACGCGCGATCGCTTACAATATCGCTCACATCGCTGGTGAGATGTCACACAGGCAGACTCACCAGCGATGTGGAGCAGCGAGATCGCTGGTAACTATGGTACACATCGGGTTACTAGGGCCGCGCGTCGCTTAGTAACCCGACGTTTACCATAGATACCATCTCCCAGCATAGGCTCTGCCGCTGGGAGATCGTTCATCGTGGTGTCACACACCACGATGAAGCAGATTGATCAAGCGATTATCACTTGATATGAGCTCCGGCTCCCATATCTGCGATGTCACGATCAAGCGATTTTACATTGTAAAATCGCTTGATTGCACGCAGCGATGCACAAACGATATCGCTTAAGCGATCAAAAAGCAGATCACTTACACGATATCGTTCAATAAATTGAACCGTGTGACGGCCGCCATAGACACATCCCTATCCAGAGACTGCATTAATGGGGGGGTAAACCGAGCTCCTGCCCAGGGTCCCCCATCCATAGAAAGGGGCCACGCAGCTTCTGTGGCATCATCGTTAAGTGAACCGGAGGATGCACTACATTAGGGCAGGGACACACTATGCAAGAAGCACATCTTGCATGCATCTCGCATGACTCACCCAGCTTGGACGCTGCCTCTTCGGATGGGAGTGTGGTGGTGTGTTTTTAGCTAGAAGCTTCCCATTTCTCAAAAATGAGCTCCAATAAGTGGCAGAGGCTAAAAAGACATATCGAAAGCAATTTTCTAAGCCGTATGAAACCAATAAAATTGGATCAAGACTTGTAGGATGATGGATACTGGGTGAAGGTGCTTTATTCAACGCATTTTGCAGTGAAGCCCCACCTCACTTGGTGCCTTTTCCTGAAGAATAAGTGGCGCTTCCCTTTGAAACCATCTGAATAAAGCCGTCTTCATCCCCTATCCTTCATTTTGGAGTCTTTATCTCCATCTGTAGCAGATCAGATTGATCCACTTGACTGGTTCCTATATACGGCTCTCTGACTTGGGGCTTGTGGACCGTGCGGCCGCTGTGTGTCACACGATGAGCGACTGTTCCTCACAATGTCCCCTTATGATGGGTAAACTCTATTGCACTTGTTCATCCACAGCATTTCCAATAGAATGGAGGGTGTGAGCCCGGTGTCTCCCCAACATCATATGTAAATGAAAAAAGACATGGATGAAACCTGGTGGTCTAGTCGAGAGGGGGAAGAGGGTTTATGGTGCACTAACCTTATAGGGTTGTGCACCCTTGCATAACCCCGGTGGATGCCTTCGGCTTGTATCGCACACCATGCGAGTGTCCGGACTACTGGAATAGTGGGTCACGTGTGCCGATGACATCACTGAAGGTCCTTCCACACTGGAGGCCCTGCGGCGCCTACAAGACCGCTTTATTATCCTTGTATCCCCAACATCAGGGTCACATCACAAATTCACGTCTGGATGAAGGGTCCAAAAACTTTCTAAGACGCTTCAAAAATCTTGTAGAAAACCTTCCCAGAAGAGCGGGAGCCGTTAGGCCTCATTCACACAGAGCGTTTGTGCTACGTTTTTTGTTGATCCATTTGAGTTGCTTTTTTGGTCTGTTTTTGGGGGACACAGACAGACACACACACTTCATTACCCTCCTGGGCGATCCACGATGAGACCTGGTGATGTCTTCCTCCTGAACACCAGCATGACCTACAGAGTACTAACAGGACCTGCCCATGTGACTTTCAGGCTGAGTCACATGGTGCACAGGTCCTGTCAGTACTGTACCAGCAGGTCCTGCTGAAGCTCCATGAGGAAGACATCACCAGGGATCACCGTGGGATCGTGGAGAGGATAAATAATGAGCGTTTGTGGTGCAGAAAGTGCAGCAGAAAAACGGAGCAATCATTGACACTCATTTTCTGGATTTGCTTTCTGCATCACTAACTCAGCAGTCAATAACGCAGCATCCGAACAGCAAATAGAAAATCCCATCACTTTGCTGCAGACGCAGAGACTGATCCGTTTTTGGTGCCGTTTAAAAAATAACAAAAAAAAAACTGCAGAACCAACAATGTCCAATGTGAACATGGCCTAATATCTGCAGAGCGGCCAACTCCATATCAACGTCTATGAATGTAGAGGGGAGGTCAATAAAACATTTGGATGTGTGAGAAACTTGGAATGTTGAAGACACCATAAACATTACATTTGTGGCTCGTCCTGCAGAAATCAGCTGAATGGTAAAGCCACAACTAAAAGACTAAAGCAGATGGAGACCGCTGCCCCCTACAGGCTGATGGCATATATTGACGATTTTGTTTTTGACCCCTGAAAAGCTACAAATTTAAGGCCGTGTGCACACTGCGTTTTTGATGTTTTTTTGTGCTGCGTTTTTGTAATATTTTCAGCAGCAAAACTGGATCTATTTTTGGGGGAAAAAAAAAGGACCCAAAACGTATTGCGCTTGATGCATTTTTTTTAATTACAATGGAATCAATGGAGAAAATGCATCACTAATTAACACTCGTTATTTTTCTGGATGCGATTTTTGCACCAAAAAAGACAAGTAAAAACCGCAGCATCTGCACAGTATTTCATTGACTTTACTGGGCATCACAGAAAGTGAATTTTCATGCAAAAAACAGATCACATGAAAAGGATCAAAAGCGCAGTGTGAACAAGCCCTAAGGCAAAATCAGCCACGGTGACTTTTTTTTACCCTCGACACAGGAGCAGACAGAAGAGATCCCTGTGCAGGAATATAGGGGTCCTTTGCCGTTGAAAAGCTCCTCATCATGCACAATTCCACCTACTGTGGAGCTGGATGTGGCCCCCTCACGTCTTGGGACCCTTGAGGCTGCACAAATGATCTGTCCGCTCCTTCTCTACAGATTATCTGAGGTCTCTGACACAAGATGTGGAAACATTTACAGGTGAAGCCGTGTCATTTTTACTGTAATATAACCCCAGATTCATCCACCAGTTTTGATGAACAGTTCTCAAGTTAAGGGGAACTCAGGGGAGATACATTTTCTGTACTGTACAGTCCCTGTCCTCCTACATGATGAAGCAGAGCTGTACACTACAGTTCTAGGATCTATAGATCACTTATAAATCAATAAAATCATATCTGCTCCTCAGCTCTCACCCCTCCGTGAGAGCTGTATTTAAAGGGAGAACACCCCTGCTCTTACATTACATAGGATGGTATATCAGGGGCAGGATTGTAGTGTGACCATGGGACCGACGGCCACGCTCCCTGTTCATACAGAAGTATGAGGGGGCAGGAATGTAAGACGATTCTGGAGCCCCCAGAGTCCGTGCCCCCAACACCTCCTGTCACTGCTGCAGCATGAGGCTGAATTTCTCTGTCCCCTGAGTGAGGGGTGAGAGCTGAGGAGCAGATATGATTTTATTGATTTATAAGTGATCTATAGATCCTAGAACTGTAGTGCCAGCTTTGCTTCATCATGGAGGAGGGCAGGGACAGGACAAAAATAAATGTATCTCCCCGAATGTCCCCTTTAAGATGTGCCAAATTCATCTAGACCAGAGTCCCTCAATAAATTTGATGTTTCAGCTGTTGCGTGACAACAAAAGAAATGTACTACAGTCCTGGAATACAATTTACAACCTTTTAACTGTTTTTAAGGGACCTTCCTGGTGAAGAATATTTGATGAATTGATGCCACAATGTATCTCAGTAAGGAATAGCAGCTATAAAGCGGAGACGGTCGACAGCACAAAGTAAACCCAAGACACAAAGTACCTGACACTCAAGTGGCATTGCACAGCCGAGTTACAGGATTGTCCATTGTAGCAGAGGTGATCCTCAATTGATTTTCTATGTAAAAAAATAACAGAGCAGGTACTCACCTGCCCGGGGTCCAGCACCAACCCTCCGCCCTGAAGCACTGAATTGCTCTGTAGCAGGAGTGGGCAACTCCAGTCCTCAAGAGCCGTAAACAGTCAATGCTTTCAGGATTTCCTTAGCATTGCATAGATGTTGAAATGATCACATGTGCAGGCGATTACATTCCCACCTGTATAATGCTATGGAAACCCTGAAAATATGCACTGTTGGTGGCCCTTGAGGACTGGAGTTGCCCACCCCTGCTCTGTAATCATGACATAGAAACTGGAACAATAGCAGAAAGCGGCCGCTGGACTGGGGAAGGCAAGTAACTGCTACGATTGTTATTTTACATGTATAAAAGCATTTAGACTCTGCTTTCCCTATAGTGGAAAACCCTTTAAGAGATCTGGCAAGAGGTTGTCAGAACGGCACTTCAGGATGCTGCAGAAACCTGGAGCGTGAGCGAAGAGACTGAACCAGATGAGGAGAAACCGGGCGGAGATAGACCCCAGAACCTGGACAAGAAGTAACAGCACTGACTGAAAATAGGAAAAATAGCCAAATTCTGAGTATTAATCACATCAGTCATTAACAAAGGCTAAAGTGGTTACTAAAATTAACATTGTGTCCATGGGGGACGTTCTGGATCTGGTGTGGGTTACTGATCGATAGGATACATGACATTTCTACCTATTTGTAAACATCACAAAATAGATCACAGATACTTCTGATGGATTCACATCCAAAAGAATTTACAAACAAAAAGACTCATCAGTTTCCCTGGTGTCTAGTGATAAGGAAAAAGAGAACTTGCATTGAAAATTGTGATATTTGATACATTACCTCCTCACTCCTTCATTACCTCCTCACTCCTGCGTTACCTCCTCACTCCTTCATTACCTCCTCACTCCTGCGTTACCTCCTCACTCCTTCATTACCTCCTCACTCCTGCGTTACCTCCTCACTCCTGCGTTACCTCCTCACTCCTGCGTTACCTCCTCACTCCTGCGTTACCGCCTCACTCCTTCGTTACCGCCTCACTCCTGCGTTACCTCCTCACTCCTTCGTTACCTCCTCACTCCTGCGTTACCTCCTCACTCCTTCATTACCTCCTCACTCCTGCGTTACCTCCTCACTCCTTCATTACCTCCTCACTCCTGCGTTACCTCCTCACTCCTGCGTTACCTCCTCCGCTACCTCCTCACTCCTTCGTTACCTCCTCACTCCTGCGTTACCTCCTCACTCCTGCGTTACCGCCTCACTCCTTCGTTACCGCCCTCACTCCTGCGTTACCTCCTCACTCCTTCGTTACCTCCTCACTCCTGCGTTACCTCCTCACTCCTGCGTTACCTCCTCACTCCTGCGTTACCTCCTCCGCTACCTCCTCACTCCTTCGTTACCTCCTCACTCCTGCGTTACCTCCTCACTCCTGCGTTACCTCCTCACTCCTGCGTTACCGCCTCACTCCTTCGTTACCGCCTCACTCCTGCGTTACCTCCTCACTCCTTCGTTACCGCCTCACTCCTGCGTTACCTCCTCACTCCTTCGTTACCCCCATCATCCTGCGTTACCGCCTCACTCCTGCGTTACCGCCTCACTCCTGCCTTACCTCCTCACTCCTGCCTTACCTCCTCACTCCTGCCTTACCTCCTCACTCCTGCGTTACCTCCTCACTCCTCCGTTACCTCCTCACTCCTCCGTTACCTCCTCACTCCTGTGTCACCTCCTCACGCCTTCGTTACCTCCTCACTCCTTCGCTACCTCCTCACTCCTTCGCTACCTCCTCACTCCTTCGCTACCTCCTCACTCCTGCGTTACCTCCTCACTCCTGCGTTACCTCCACCGTTACCTCCTCACTCCTGCGTTACCTCCTGACTCCTGCGTTACCTCCTCACTCCTCCGTTACCTCCTCCGTTACCTCCTCACTCCTGCGTTACCTCCTGACTCCTGCGTTACCTCCTCACTCCTCCGTTACCTCCTCACTCCTTCGCTACCTCCTCACTCCTCCGCTACCTCCTCACTCCTCCGCTACCTCCTCACTCCTCCGTTACCTCCTCACTCCTCCGTTACCTCACTCCTTCGCTACCTCCTCACTCCTCCGCTACCTCCTCACGCCTCCGTTACCTCCTCACGCCTCCGTTACCTCCTCACGCCTCCGTTACCTCCTCACTCCTCCGTTACCTCCTCACTCCTCCGCTACCTCCTCACTCCTTCGTTACCTCCTCACTCCTTCGTTACCTCCTCACTCCTTCGTTACCTCCTCACTCCTTCGTTACCTCCTCACTCCTGCGTTACCTCCTCACTCCTGCGTTACCTCCTCACTCCTCCGTTACCTCCTCACTCCTTCGCTACCTCCTCACTCCTTCGTTACCTCCTCACTCCTGCGTTACCTCCTCACTCCTCCGTTACCTCCTCACTCCTGCGTTACCTCCTCACTCCTGCGTTACCTCCTCACTCCTTCGCTACCTCCTCACTCCTTCGCTACCTCCTCACTCCTTCGATTCCTCCTCACTCCTTCGCTACCTCCTCACTCCTTCGATTCCTCCTCACTCCTTCGTTACCTCCTCACTCCTTCGATTCCTCCTCACTCCTTCGTTACCTCCTCACTCCTTCGCTACCTCCTCACTCCTTCGATTCCTCCTCACTCCTTCGCTACCTCCTCACTCCTCCGTTACCTCCTCACTCCTTCGCTACCTCCTCACTCCTTCGCTACCTCCTCACTCCTTCGTTACATTAGGTTTTTCTTTACAGAAAAGCAGAAAGATACTGAGATCTAAACTGAGGCGTCCACTTTAATCCTAGGGATTGTCTTTTCATTTGATGCTTTATGACCTCTACTCATGATATTTACTGCATATTATTTTGGTTACCAAATCCAATATTAAATGATTCTATATTTCTCCTTCAGTACTGGATGACCTTTATCCACCCATTGCATGGGGATATGATATACAGCTGTAAAATGTTTCCCTAATAAATTATTTGAAGCCAGGAGTGCCTGTTGCTCAAAGCCTATGGAGCCTCATTCTCCATTGATCTATGTCATTGAAGAAAAGTAATGGGAACTGCTGGACTAAAGACCCCGTCACACACTACAATGTCCCAGCGATCCCACCAACAATGTGGATCACTGGGACGTCGTGATCTGATCGCTGGTGAGCTGTCACACAGGCAGACTCACCAGCGATAACACTGGTAACCAGGGTAAACAGCGGGTAACTAAGCGTCGCAATCTGCTTAGTTACCCGATACTTACCCTGGTTACCAGCTCCCAGCGCTTTCTGTGCGGCACTGGGAGGTCATTCATCGTTTGTCTCCCATTGTCACACGCACCAATGCTCGGCGCCTAAATTTACAGTCCAGGTTATTTACCAACGACCAACAATGAACAACCTCATCGTTGGTAAATGTCACGCGCAACAATGTTGTTTCGATGTCGCTGCAACGTCACCAAACCAGTGATGTTGCAACGATATCGTAGTGTGTGACGGGGCCTTTAGTCAGACCCGGGAACGTGGGAAAATGTCTTGTTTTCATTTCTCTCTTTTTATGTATTTCAGGTTTCCATTTATGGACTACATCAGAAGCCCTGGACTAGGGTGAACCTGCGTGTTTTTTTTCTTATTACAATAAATGATGAACCAGGGAGTCGGGGAGTGTTTTTTAAAGTTGACTAGTTTGTTTCTTTTTCTTTACACTTGCTGGATAATGAGGGTGTCTGACCCTTCTCCATTACCAGCACCAGGGCTTAATGCCAGCTGACACTACACAGCTGACATCAACCCCAAAAACTATTGTCCTGATTGCCACTGCACCATGGCAATCCAGAATAGCCAAATTGAAGAGCCGGAATTGGCGCATCTAATGTGACGCTCCCCTTCTGGGGTGGCTGCAGGCTGGCGTTTTTAGGCTGTGAAGGGTCCAATTATCATGGACCTTCCCAGCCTGATATCAGCCCCCCAACTGTCTACTTTACCTTTGCTGGTTATTAAAAATAAGGCGGGAACCCACATCAACTTATTAAACTATTTATTAGGTTAAACCAGGCTAAACACCCTTTAGCGCCACATGAAAGACACTAAAGGGTGCAAGTGTATATTATGTCAGGAGGTTGGGACATTATATATCTGCAGGATATCTGACTATTCTATCCAATATTTCTCTGTCATGTTACACATCCACTTGCAGCTGCAAGTTTAATTAATTTGCTCTGCCTCATTGACTAATGGTGGGTTTACACGCCGCGATATCGTTTCGATATCGCAACTCAATGGCGCGGGAGCGCGCAATTAGTGCACGTTCCTCCCGCATCGCATTGAATGTTTAGACGCTGCGATATCGTATTACAACGTCCGTGCGATGTCACCGCCTCCCAACCCAGGATCGCATAGTTAACATGGGAGTGAATGGGTGACGTATGAAATCGCATCGTAATTGGGCGTTTACACAGCACGATCCAGCTTCAATCGCTATGCAATATCGGAGCAGTGAATCGCACGCTCATTCGATCCCCGATATCGCATTGACATCGTTCCTGCATCGTATTGGACGGTCACACCATACAACACAGGAACGATTTCGCCTCCGACGATTGAACCACGTGACTTTTGATTGAAATTGTACTGCGATATCGCGACGTGTAAACCCGCCATAACACTGGTCTGAGTGCAAATACGAGATTTTCCTTCATTGCACTCATCCAATTCACGCGCTCGTGTGACCACAACTTTAGAGACGCTCTTGGCTTCAACCAAATGAATGCAGCTCTAAGGAGACGTTAGGTATATACAGCTGGAGCTTTTCCTGGTGTATTCACCAAAGTTAACTTGAGGGCAGATGGTCGACGCTACGACAGAACAGGTTTTACTGCATAACTCATGAGGGTTCGTTTCCAGTAACGAGGCTCAGCTCCACTTTAAAAAAAAATGCAATTTACAAATGAGTCCAGAAACAAACCTTCATTTCCCCCATTAAATCTATCCTGTAATTCAGGAACCGAACTCCTGCCGGAGAGATGAACTCTAAGGCTACATTCACACGATGCGTTTTTTGATCCTTTTTTTGCAGTGCAGAAAATGGATCACTCAAATGACACCGCAGCAAAGTCTATGGGTTTTGATTTTTGCCATTCAGACTGTGCTCTTTGTGATCCATTTTTTCACTTTAGGGAGGCTCCGTTTTGGAATATGACGTGTCAATTTCTGTTGTGTTTTTCCCATACGAGCTCTTCGAAACGGTGGAAAAAAAAATGCAAGTCAAAAACGGATTAATAAATATCCAACAACAAATACGTTTTTTGGATGCGGTTTTTTTTGACAGCTCCTATTTTGCAGCTAAAAACGCAGCAGAACAGAAGAGAAAAAAAAAACCACACAGTCTGAATATAGCCTGAATGGCAAAAATGAAAACCCATAGACTTTGCTGGGATGTCATGTGAGTGATCAGATTTCTGCAGTGCAAAAGACAGATCAAAAACAATGTCTGAATGTAGCCCAGGACGTGAAGAGGAGGGACAGTAAAAGATCCGCACACGCCAGCAGAGTACAAGAGACAACAATCAGACATACTCAGCTCATGTCTGCTAGGCTTATCCTACAAAATAGTGAGTGCAGCTCTGGAGTATAATACAGGAGGTAACTCAGGATCAGTAATGTAATGTATGTACACAGTGACTGCACCAGCAGAATAGTGAGTGTAGCTCTGGAGTATAATACAGGAGGTAACTCAGGATCAGTAATGTAATGTATGTACACAGTGACTGCACCAGCAGAATAGTGAGTGCAGCTCTGGAGTATAATACAGGAGGTAACTCAGGATCAGTAATGTAATGTATGTACACAGTGACTGCACCAGCAGAATAGTGAGTGCAGCTCTGGAGGATAATACAGGAGGTAACTCAGGATCAGTAATGTAATGTATGTACACAGTGACTGCACCAGCAGAATAGTGAGTGCAGCTCTGGAGTATAATACAGGAGGTAACTCAGGATCAGTAATGTAATGTATGTACACAGTGACTGCACCAGCAGAATAGTGAGTGCAGCTCTGGTGTATAATACAGGAGGTAACTCAGGATCAGTAATGTAATGTATGTACACAGTGACTCCACCAGCAGAATAGTGAGTGCAGCTCTGGAGTATAATACATTTCAGATCCTGAGTTCCCTCCTGTATTATACTCCAGAGCTGCACTCACTATTCTGCTGGTGCAGTCAATGTGTACGTACATCACATTACTGATCCCGAGTTACCTCCTGTATGTATACAGTGACTGCACCAGCAGAATAGTGAGTGCAGCTCTGGAGTATAATACAGGAGGTAACTCAGGGTCAGTAATGTAGTGTATGTGGACAGTTTCTGAGTAAAATTTCTAATTTTGCCTGCAAAATGTGTAGCAACAATGAAAATAATACTCTTCTTGTATATAGGAGCAGTATTATAGTAGTTATATGCTTCTACATAGGGGCAGTATTATAGTAGTTATATTCTTGTACATAGGAGCAGTATTATAGTAGTTATATTCTTGTATATAGGGGCAGTATTACAGTAGTTATATTCTTGTATATAGGGGCAGTATTATAGTAGTTATATTCTTGTATATAGGAGCAGTATTATAGTAGATATATTCTTGTATATAGGAGCAGTATTATAGTAGTTATATTCTTGTATATAGGAGCAGTATTATAGTAGTTATATTCTTGTATATAGGGGCAGTATTATAGTAGTTATATTCTTGTATATAGGAGCAGTATTATAGTAGTTATATTATTGTATATAGGAGCAGTATTATAGTAGTTATATTCTTGTATATAGGGGCAGTATTATAGTAGTTATATTCTTGTATATAGGAGCAGTATTATAGTATATTCTTGTACATAGGGGCAGTATTATAGTGGTTATATTCTTGTATATAGGGGCAGTATTATAGTAGTTATATTCTTGTATATAGGGTCAGTATTATAGTAGTTATATTCTTGTATATAGGAGCAGTATTATAGTAGTTATATTCAGTATTATGGCAGGTTCTTATGTTCACTTGGTTCCTTTCATACAAGTATGTATTTGCTGTAGCTGTAATACAACTGTATATCTCTAACCATTATTATACAAATTCTTTTTGTTGTCCTGTGTAGGTGAAGACAGTGTAGTTTTAGTCTAATGTGTCCTGTCACTTCTTATCGAACTTGTGCAGTCAATGAATAATAATAGAAAATAAATGTGTTTATTAGCTTTATTGCAATTTTTCATAGGGAGATTAATATTCAATGTATTTGAGCACAATCAGATGGAGGAGCGCAATCTTCCGGTCCCTTGTAGGAGTATGATGTTAGATGGCTGCCATCCTTCAGTTATCACAGTACTGTACCTTTAGACCAGACAGCATCAGCACTGTGATAACTGAGCCAGGGTAGCCTGTCAGTCACTGCCGACTTCGCCAAAAGAGGACGTGCAAGTGTTTGTACGGTTTTCTGAGTTGTTCCCTGTTGAGTAGTAAAAAAAAGCAACAAAAAAAACAAACAAACAAACAAACCTTAAAACACATTACGTTGCAATGCTACAACTTTATTATGCAGTATAAAGAAAAAAAAAAAAAGAAGACACTAGAGGGCAGTGTTGTACTTTAGGCAGGAAGACAAAAACCCTATACTGACCAGCAGAATGAGGGACTGTGGCAGGTATTTAAATCAATGCATATACAGGGGCGTAACTAGGTGCAGGGGTTGCAATCACACCAGGGCCCTGGAGCCTAGGGGGCCCCAATAGTCACTTTGGCCTATAGAAAAAGACTATTGCTATTAAAGATTTGCAATTATTGGGGACCCCGCTGGAGCTTTTGCACCGGGCCCATGGACTTGGAGTTAGACTACTGTGCATATACATTACTAATGGAGGAGACAAAAAGAAAAAAGCAATGGAATAGTCATTTAAGAGCTTACTGCATAATATAATGCACGTCCAGGAAGAACAGAAGAACAGCTCGGTACAGAAGTCCAAGAAAACCACTTCGGCTACGTTCACACACAAAAAGTGCGTGTGCGTCTGCTGGCAAAGTGAATGTGAAATTCACTTTGCCAATTCAGACAATGCGTAAATATACGAAGCGCTTTTATGGGAGAAAGCGCGGGCGTAAAAAGAACGACCATGTCAATTCTTTACGCACCTGCGCCCGCACTTTCTTCCATAGGAGCCCATTATTCCCGCTGGAATTACACATCGCTGTTTACACAGTGCGCAGCTCCAGGGATATGATGTCACACAGGGGAGGAACGATCCTCCCCTGTGTGACATCTGTGCCAGCCCCTTTTGGGTTTCGTAGTGTATTAATATAGACTGTGAAACCCAAAATAAACTAATCCAAATGTGTAAAAAATAATAAAAATTGAATACTTACCCTCCACCGGGTGTTTCGGGAGCTGACATAACCACAGGTATCGACCCTCCAGGGCCTACCAAGATCGCTGATTGGCCGCTCACGGTCATGTGATATGCGCGTCATAGCACGTCATGTATCACATGACCGCAAGCGGCCAATCGGCGATCTTGATAGACCCTGGAAGGTCAATACCTGTGTCAGCTCCCGGAAAACCCGGCAGAGGGTAAACAATTTTAATTTTTTTTTTTTTTTTTTTTTTTTTTTTTTTTTTTTTTTTTTTTTTACACATTTGGATTAGTTTATTTTGGGTTTTGTAGTGTATATTAATACACTTCGAAACCCAAAAGGGGCTGTCACACAGGGGGAGGATTGAATGCACTGTGTTTTTTTATGGCGCTTTTTTGCAGGGGGGCAAAACGAGGCAAAAAATGTGTCTCGTTTTGCACCCGCGCAAAAAAGCGCCATAAAAAAACGCGGTGCATTCGATCCTCCCCTGTGTGACACGTGTGACTGCCCTGTGCACACACTGTGTATTTGGTGAAAATAATTCTTTATCAAATATGGATGCCTATCCTGAAGCCAGCAAAGTCTGAGATTACAGAAGTGCTGCATTTTTCATGCTGTGTATTTGGTGCAGATTTTTCTGCATCTTTGATAAAGGAAAGTCTGCAGCATGTCAGTTATTGCTCCATTTTATACAGCGTTTTTCAGCCCTCCAGTCATTAATTTCATTCTAAAATACGCGACTGAAAAAAATGCACTAAAAAGGTGTTGCGTTTTTTTTTTTTTTTTGGACCTGCAAAACTGATGCAGAATTTTCTACACCAAATATGGAGCAACTATACAGCGCGTAAATTAATGAATCCCTTCTGTCAATTAGATTGTTTATAGGTGCAGGACCGCGCTGTGGCCACTATCGCACACGGGGCCGCGCCGCAGTTGCTCTGTGAGGCACGGGGCCGCGCCGTGGCCTCTCTTGCATGCAGGCATAATAGAGAACAGCTTGCAGGTCCTCGGCAAGACCAATGCATCCTGATAAGTGAGGGATAGAAAGTTACTGCACCTATAGTACGGGCAGAATGCAGATGAATTCTTGGACATACTAGACTGGTATTTTGTACCAAAAGCAGTTTTACTCATTTGGTTGAGGTCTGCAAGGTCACAGTTTTCTACAGGTTTTTAATCATACATTTATGATTTCATATCAAAGGATCTGAGATGCCCCTTTAGACAAAATGAAACCATCATGGGTCTGTCAGGTGCCTAAATAAAGAGAATTTTGTTTACGTACCGTAAATTCTTTTTTCTTGAATCATCAATGGGAGACCCAGACAATGGGGTTTAGGGCGCTGCCCTCCGGAGGTCACACTAGGTACTACAAGTTTGTAGCACCGCCTCCTCCGCTTATAAACCCCCACCGTAGGAGACATCCTCAGTTTAGTCCATAAGCTGCGAGGAGAAATAAACCACACCCGAAACATCGGGAAGAATGCCGTGCACAGACGGTGTAACAACCCGGAAACACTGTCTCAACAGAGAACAGATCAAATGCAAACATGCAACGGAACAACTGGGTGGGTGCTGGGTCTCCCATTGATGATTCAAGAAAAAAGAATTTACGGTACGTAAACAAAATTCTCTTTTTTCTGGTCGTCATAATGGGAGACCCAGACAATGGGGATGTCCTAAAGCAATACCCCAGGGCGGGAAGAGTTCCTCAACAAGACGGATAACACATGGTTCCCTTTTAAAGGTGGGCAACCGCCGCCTGGAGAACCCGCCTGCCCAAACTCGCATCCGCAGAGGCATGGGCATGCACCATATAGTGCTTAGAGAAAGTGTGCAGGCTGGACCAAGTGGCCGCTTGACACACCTGTAGAGCAGAAGCTCGATGTCGCAAGGCCCAAGAGGCACCTACAGCTCTAGTAGAGTGTGCCTTCAAACCCACCGGGAGAGGCAAACCAGAAGACCGGTAAGCCTCCTGAATGGGAGCCTTGATCCATCTGGCCAAGGTCGACTTTGAAGCCGCGGACCCCTTACAGCGACCCATCGTGAGGACAAATAAGGAATCCGAACTCCTAAAGGAGGCGGTCCTGGACACATAAATGCGTACAGCTCTCACGAGATCCAGAGTATGGAGGTCGCGCTCAACCTGATGAACGGGAGCGGGGCAAAATGATGGGAGAACAATCTCCTGGTTCAAGTGGAATGTTGAAACCACCTTCGGCAAAAATTCAGGCCGTGGGCGCAACACCACCTTGTCCTGGTGAACCACCAGAAAGGGTGACTTGCACGAAAGTGCAGCCAATTCTGAGACCCTTCTCAGAGACGTAATCGCCACCAGAAAGACCACCTTCTGGGACAGACGAGAGAGAGAGATGTCTCTCAGTGGCTCAAACGGCGGTTTCTGCAGTGCCGCCAGGACCATGTTGAGGTCCCAAGGGTCCAGGGGCCGCCTGTAGGGCGGAACCACCCGAGACACCCCCTGCAGAAATTGGCGAACCTTCGGGAGGAGCGCCAAGCGCCTGTCAAATAGCACGGAAAGTGCTGATACTTGACCTTTCAGAGAGCCAAGGGATAATCCCAACTCCAAACCCGACTGTAGGAAGGCCAACAATGTCGGGATAGACAACGGCCACGGTGAGTGACCACCAGAGGCACACCAGGAGAAAAAGATTTTCCACGTTCTGTGGTATATCTTCCTGGAAACAGGTTTCCTTGCCCGATTCATGGTGGCAACCACTGTGGGAGAGAAGCCTCTGGATGTCAGCAGCCAGGCCTCAAGAGCCATGCAGTCAATCTGAGGGCCCTGGAATTGAGGTGGAAGAATGGGCCTTGCGCGAGAAGATCTGCGCGATCTGGAAGAGCCCACCGGTGTCCGCCTGACAGTTGCCACAGGTCCGGGTACCAGGACCTCCTGGGCCAATCTGGAGCCACTAGAATGGCAACTCTGCATTCCGTCCTGATCTTCCACAGGACCCTGGGAATCAGAGCTAGAGGCGGGAACACATATGGCAGCTGGAAGCTGGACCAACTCAGGATCAGGGCATCCGCCCCCAGAGACTGAGGATCCCATGATCTCGCCACGTATTGGGGCACCTGATGATTCAGCCGTGAGGCCATCAGATCCACGTCCGGAGTGCCCCATCTGCCGCAGATGTCCCGAAAGACGTCTGGATGAAGGGACCACTCTCCGGCGTCCATCCCCTGTCGGCTCAGATAGTCGGCCTCCCAGTTCTCGACCCCTGGGATGTGAACTGCGGAGATCAGGCAGCCGTTTTCCTCCACCCAAGCTAGAATGCGGTGGACTTCGGTGAGGGCCTGAGCACTTCTGGTCCCTCCCTGATGATTTATGTAGGCGACGGCCGTCGCATTGTCGGACTGTACCCGAATGGGTTGTCCTGACAGGAATTTCTGAAACGCCAGGAGCGCCAGATAGACCGCCTTGATCTCCAGCACGTTGATCTGCAACGCCGACTCCGACTGAGTCCAGAGGCCTTGAGCCCTGTGGTGCAAGAACACCGCACCCCAGCCCTTCAGACTGGCGTCGGTGGTCACCACTAACCATGACGGTTTTAGGAAGGACCGTCCCCGTGACAGATGATGTGGCTGTAGCCACCACTGTAGGGAATCCCTGGTTGGTTGTGACAGCGTCACCAGCCGATTCAAAGAAATCGTCCTCTTGTCCCATCTGCGAAGAATCTCCAGCTGGAGAGGACGGAGGTGAAACTGTGCGAACGGCACCGCCTCTATCGCCGCTACCATGCGACCCACCAGTCTCATCAATACCCGTAGGGATGATTGTGGTGACAGGAGGACATTCTGCACTCCTGAATGGATCGCCAGCTGCTTGGCTTGAGGTAGGGACACCAGGGCTGAGTCCGTGTGGAAGTCCATGCCCAGATATGTTAATGACTGGGTCGGAACCAGGGTCGACTTCTGAATATTGAGAAGCCACCCGAACCGTTCCAGGGACCTCATGGTCACCTCCAGGCTCACCCGACAAAGGTCTTCCGATGGCGCTCTGACCAGCAGGTCGTCCAGATAGGGTATGACGGCGTGTCCCTGCACATGCAGGAGAGCCATCATGGAGGCCATCACCTTTGTGAACACCCGCGGTGCTGAGGCTAGCCCGAATGGCAGTGCCACAAATTGGAAGTGTTCTTCCCCCACTGCGAATCTCAACCAGCGCTGATGAGCCGGTGCAATGGGCACGTGAAGGTAAGCATCCCTTATATCGATGGATGCTAGGAAGTCTCCCTGTGACACAGCCGCGATCACGGAGCGCAGGGATTCCATGCGGAACTTCCGAACCAACACGTGACGGTTGAACAACTTTAAGTCCAGAACCGGGCGGAATGAGCCGTCCTTCTTTGGGACAATAAAGAGGTTGGAGTAAAAACCCCTGAACCTCTCTCCGGAAGGTACCGGGACCACCACTCCGTCTCTGCGGAGTCCCTCCAACACCAGGTGAAAAGCCTGAGCCTTTTCTGGAGATGGAACCGACCGATGGAATCGGGGTATCGGTTTTGACGTTAGCTCTATCCTGTACCCTCGTGAGACTACGTCTCGAACCCACTGGTCTTGAACGTGAAGGAGCCACATATCCTGAAATCGAGACAGGCGGCCCCCCACCTGTGGGGAGGCAGGATGAGGTAGCGAGTCATGTCGAGGCGGGCTTGGGGGTGGCAGCCGCTGCCCCCGCTGGCTTCTTCTGACGACTCTTGGAACGCCACTGAGTAGCAGGCTTGCCCCCTCGGTCCGAGCGAGCAGACGTCGTTGATGACTGTGAGCTGGAACGAAAGGACCACTGCTTAGGGTTCCTTTTCACGGTGTACCGTGGCTTAGGTTTATTCTGCGGGATCTTAGACTCAGCAGAATCCTTTATCAATTTGTCCAGCTCGGTGCCAAAAAGCCTGTCACCAGCGAACGGAAGATTTTGCAAAATCTTCTTAGATGTGGCATCTGAGTCCCAAAGACGCAGCCACAGCAGCCTGCGTATCGCAATTGCATTGGCCGAGGCCACAGCAGAGCGAGTGGCAGTCTCCAAAGATGCCGTCCTGGCGTAATCCGCATAAGCTCTTGCTCTGTCGGTAAGCGCCAGGACCTCTGGGCTGGACCTAGCTAGATCAGTGATACCATCCAAACAGATAGTAATCGCTTGTAGGGTCCAGACCGTGGCAAAATTAGGGGCAAATGATGACCCCACAGCCTCATAGGAAGACTTGGCGAGTTGCTCGACCTGTCTATCAGTAGCATCCTTCAACGAGGAGCTATCAGAGGCAGAAAACAAGGAGCGCGCAGCAATCCTAGTCATGGAAGCGTCCACCTTAGGAGACTGCGACCATTCCTGGAGCGCCTCCTGGGGAAAGGGGAAGCGATTGTCCTTGGTTTTACGGACATAACGCCGCCCAGGATGTAACCTGGGAGCTTTAATCACCCTTCCGAAATTAGTGTGGTCCATGAAGGAGCCACTTGGTCTAGCCTCTGGCCGCAGCCATTGATAGACCTCCTTGGGGTGTACAGTCACCTCCTCAGGAGGAGTGACAAGACGTAATGTCTCATTGATGGAGGACACCAGATCCTCCACCCCATCTGGAGGTTCAGACATAGACCCGAGAGTAGAACCCCCATCATCTTCCTCACCAACAGAGGAACGCTCCTCCTCAGAGAGAGCCTGGAGCTCGGGTGAATCCTCACGACGAGCTCGCTTAGGGGGTCTCACAGCAGAAGTGAGAGGCACCCGGGGGTAACTGGGCGGAGTAGCTGGGTTCTCCAGCCTCCTATGTAGTGCCTCCAGGGCTTGTGACATGGAGGACATCTGGGACAGCAGAGATTCATTGAACCTATTCTGCGTTTCCCATGGCCCTGGGATCACCTGAACCTCAGGGTATAATCCCGGATTTGCAGACTCAGTAGTAGCAGACCGGGCCTCTGGGCGTCCGCAGTTATTGCAGGACCCCTCCACCAGTGTCCCGTTGCATGTAGCACAGGTAATGGTGATCACCGCCGCCTTAGCAGCATGCTTCCCAACTGAGGACATCTCCACAGTGAGGGGAATATAAGCCAAGTTCACAAACAAACCGGGAATCCCGGTGGCTTACCGACCGCAGTAAAGCGGTAGGAGGAAGCGGTGTGGGTGTGTGACCTCCGCGAGTTCCGGTCTCCCTTTGAAAATGCAGACACGCGCTGCAGCCAGATCCCAGCCGGGAAGTGAGGGAGAAGATGGCCGCCGACAGTGAAGTCGTGGGCGGAGCCAGGAACACGCGGGAAGAATACAAAACACGCCCATCGGTGAGTCACCACAAGGGCTGCTTCCTCCTCCTCCAGGCAGCTTCAGTAATTGAAGTGCCAGAGCCCGCAGCGCGGGAAAAGAGTGTGAAATATCAACACACACACACTCAGACTGCATGTACACACAAACACCCGCAGTCTACAGCCTCAGCCCCTGTGACACACAGGGCGGTCAGGCAGGGTGACCCCAGCACAGGGTACACCATCAGAACCGCGGACCCAAGGGTAACCGCGCGGTCTGAGTGTCATGACACAAAATGCCAGACACTACCCCCAGGCACAGCAGGAGACACACCAGGTGCCTCAGTGCCGGTCCGGTCTGTAAGCACCTTTAGGGAGGCCTCGGACGGGGGTACAGCACCAGTCCGGAGTGTAAGCACCATTTAGGGAGGCCTCGGACTGGGCTGGCTCCGTCCGGTCTGTAAGCACCATTTAGGGAGGCCTCGGACGGAGCGGAGCTGTGCAAGGCTCCAGGCTCCCCCTATCCAGAGCCTCCATGGAGGGATGGAAAGGAAAGGAGCACGACAGCGTACCGGGAGAACACTAAAGTGTCCAGGCTAAAAGCCCTCCGGTACCTCCACCAGCGTGTTCCACAAGGGTGAGCGGGGAGGCTGTCGAGGGTCCCGAATGGGACCATTTTACCTTGTCTTCATACGCCATCACGTAAGTTGTGAGAATGCAGTGAAGTGCAAGCAAAGCGTGATCCTCCGAGCACACTAAGTTTAAAACTGAGGATGTCTCCTACGGTGGGGGTTTATAAGCGGAGGAGGCGGTGCTACAAACTTGTAGTACCTAGTGTGACCTCCGGAGGGCAGCGCCCTAAACCCCATTGTCTGGGTCTCCCATTATGATGATCAGAAAATGGTAAATTCTGGAGACCTAAAGTCATCTGCTTCTGTCAAGTTGTGAACCAAAACCATTGATCCATTTCTGGGGGCAAATCAGTCTCTGCTGCCCGAACGGTCGTCTTTCATCCTAAACCACAGACGCAGCAATGAATGATCCCATAATGTATCACAATATAGCAGTTATCCGGAGTCCAGGAAACCCGGGTGTCCGGCTGATGGAGGCGTAATACGAGGGGTCGTCATCATCACTGCAGATGAAGCGCAGGGCTATTTATGGAGTAATCGCAATCCCATGAGACTTTCCTCCTATTAAATTATGAGGCAGGAGGCTGGCAGAGGTTGGTTGAGGCTGGCTGCTGTACAATGAGCAGCAATGAGGAGATGCGTTTTGCAAAAAAGAAAGGAAGATTTTTCTTACTGCTGGTAGATGATAAAAACAGATAAAAGGGGGTTGGACCTTAGTAGGACGACATAACATTAATTTTCTATTTAATAAAATCTTACCTTATAATTGCGCTGTCCCGTCCATCATCCATTTCCGGCGTTATGCTGTCTCAGCACCACACGCCGCAGCAGCCATATTTGCACACCCAAGTGATGGGTGCACAAATATGGTGCCCGCTGCCGATACTGGCCCATTGCGCAGCCACCCGAAACCGACAGACACACTGTTGCCGCTTCTCTCCACCACCTCAGTAACTGCACATGCACACACCCTGCGGGTATTGAGAGCGCGCACACGGGAGCGTGGGTAGAGCGCGCACACGGGGGGAGATCGGGGATGAGCTTCTTACCTCTCTTTTCTTATGCATTAGGCGAGGGTAGAAGGTCAAGAAATACCAGGGCAAACAATTATACAGGGGGATACGTTACCTCATCAAGGAGTACTGTCTTCATCTTAAATGGGTCGCCCACTATTTCAAGTGCAGCTGCTCAGTAAAAAAAAATTAAAAAAAGAGGGGGAAAGAAGAAATTTTGAGTTATTTTGATTGCAAAATCAAACTAAATGTATCTACCAATTACACACGTGATGTGACCTTATAGCTTCTGCCAAAGCTTGGGTTCTCTATAACAATTCACTAGAAATCAATGTTATCCTATTCCTCTGATGTTCCTCCTGGAAATGTATTTACAGATTCACAATCAGGAGGTCTTCCTATACAATGTATCCAAGCAATCCTAACCGTACAAGACAGACAGACTGACAATTAATAACTCTCAGTCGTCAATGTATTCATACATTTCCAGGAGGAATAACAGAGGTCCGGCACACCTGAGAACAGATGCTGCACAATTTGTTTTTCAGAATCACTGAAGTTAGTATTACGTTTAGTCTGGAATCACACCTGCAAAACAGAATATGGATTCAAAGCAAAGGGAAATATAATGGACGGACTGATTTGTCTTCTCACTGTTCATTCCTCCCCTTGGAACCCAATACTACACTTGTGTTTCCAGGCAAGTCTACGTTGACACAATGTGATCGAGTCACTGGTTTTGGAGAAGAATCCGCTCAAAACACCTGGATAAAAAGTCAGTGGAAACATTGCCCTATGTTCACACGATGCAGTTGTGTGGGTGTTTTTAGCAGCATTTTCAAAACATTCTTGTTATTTTCTTATAGGTTGCAGCTGAGAACTCCTGGGACTAAGGGGACAAGTTTATGTAAATCCCTGGTGAGCAGAGGGGGTTCTGGGAGAGGCAAGTCTTCAAAGGAGAAATTTACCGTAAATATCTCCAGAGACAGAAATGTGGGCAGGTTTGTTTTTTCAGCAAATATGTAAAGCAGCATGATTTCAAACTTTACCATTAAGATAAAAAGCAGGAAAAAAAAAAAAAAAAACCTGCACCAAAGAAAAAAAAATGTTTTTTTGGAGGTTTTATTTCCCCTTTATGAGTTTTTCATGTGAGTATTCTCTGTCTGATACCTAAAACTGTAGATAAAAGTAGAAAAAGGGATTATGGCTTAAAATTTGCTACTTAGAAAATTTGCTGCCGTTGCCTCTATAGAAAAAAAAAAACACCACAAAAAAAAAAAAAAATATCAAGAAATGCAACTTTGGCAGAAGTGGAAAAAAGTTTTTTTTGTTTTTTTTTCCCTTTTGTAAGGTGGGAAGAGTAGGGAATCTTAGGGAACCTGACCCCTCCAAATCACCCCCAACCCTATTAATACCTGGCCCTGCACCCTGAGAGATCATTAGCAGCGGTCCTTTTCTGTAAAAAATGCATTCTTTAACATTGTGTAAAACACCATTATACACTTACATATCAGCGACTTCTTCACATTGATTAAGTCTCACAGGGCGTCCCCTGTGAGACTCTAAACCCTGCTGAGCAGTTCATTATCATGCCCCGATGGGCGTGATAACTAATCGTAGTCCTCCTCGCCCTTTCTGTAGGGGCGTAATAGCCGGTGTGACGCTGTTTGTGTCACATCCGGTCCTGGTGACGTGTGTACACCCTTTAGGTGTAAAGCAAAGGTCGCGCATGCGCAATGCGCATGGTGAGGTCAGCTTACACCTAAAGGGTGTTCACACGTCACCCACAAAGATGACTGGCGTCCGCGCAGGAGGCAGGGAGCCTGGATGCAGTGTCCACACATTATGGGTACATGCCCTTAGCTCTGTTTATCTGGCAGAGTTGTACAGACCGGATATAATAATATCTATAGAGCTTTGGATGTAAACAGGAAATTAACTTTTGTTTTGCAACAATTTAGCTTTATTTACATAATGTCCTTGAATTGACTTCTTCCTCCACTCTGATGGGTTTGGAAGCTCCATAAACTCATGGAGAAGGCGGGTGACGATAAATGAGGCCACATTACATCAAGCACTCAGCTTTTCTAGGGTCCAGACCATACATCAAATTATGCCATAACGAGGGACAATGCAGATTTCTTCTCCAGGGTTTAATGAAATCTAGATGACGACTCCCTTGTAAACAATATACAGACATGTTACCCGTCATCAGCGTTAGCACCTGGCAATCCGGCCAAGGGTTGGTGTCCACTCTGCCCAGGTCCCAATGTGTGTATCTATGTGGAGCCATAAAGTGCGATGACTGCTCAATTATCAATCAGGAAAGATTAACCTCTCAAATGCTGCTTTCAGTCAGGACAGTAGCAAGAGGTTGGAAATAGGGGAAGGTGTCCCACCCCTAATGCAGCATGTTTGCATGGTGCCAATGACATTGTCATAGCAGTCCAGGGACCGGCTGTACTCTGTCTGTCATGTCTGTAGGTCTGACTGTGCTTCACAGAGGGGTAGGGGGAATCACCAACTTTGCTATAAATTGTTATTGTGCATTGTACAAATTATTACAAACGCCAGTTCCCTAGAATAATAAAAATTCATATCAACCCCTTTTCACACACGGACCGCTACAGAGACCCACACAGCCCGATCCTGGTCCGTGGCTCGGTGGTTGGGGACCCCTGGTACAACGCACACCCCGTTAGCCCTCCATACGGTACAACGCACACCCCAGTTAGCCCTCCATACGGTACAACGCACACCCCATAGCCCTCCATATAATATATATGCACACCCCATAGCCCTCCATATAATATAATGCACCTCCATATATTATGTATGTTGTAGGTATTAAGCCTAAGAAATATTCGTTTCCAGACCCAGATGTAAGTACAGGAGCACAAGGGGGGAAGGGGTGGCCCTGCAGCAGGAGCCCAGAGGGGCCCTTGAGTCAGGAGCTCAGAGCCGCGGGGGAAGGGGGGGCCTACTGCAGGAGCTCAGAGGGGCCCCAAATTCAGGAGCTCAGAGCCCGGGGGTTGGGGGGGGGGGGGAAGGGAGTTTTCTGCTGCAGGAGCTCAGAGGGGCCCCAGATACAGGTGCTCAGAGCCCAGAGGGGTCCCAGATTCAGGAGCTCAGGGGAAGCTGCTGCAGAGCTCAGAGGGGCCCCAGATACAGGTGCTCAGAGCCCAGAGGGGTCCCAGATTCAGGAGCTCAGGGGGAAGCCTGCTGCAGGAGCTCAGAGGGGCCCCAGATACAGGTGCTCAGAGCCCAGAGGGGTCCCAGATCAGAAGCTCAGGGGAAGCCTGCTGCAGGAGCTCAGAGGGCCCCAGATTACAGGTGCTCAGTGCCCAGGGGGTCCCAGATTCAGGAGCTCAGAGCCTGGGGTGTGGGGTTAGGGTGCTGCAGGAGCTCAGAGGGGCCCCAGATACAGGTGCTCAGAGCTCGGGGGGGTCGCTTGCAGGAGCTCAGAGGGGCCCCAGATTCAGGAGCTCAGGGAAAGCCTGCTGCAGAGCTCAGGGTAGACTGCAGAGGTATAATGGTGGGGCAGAAGAAAAGAGGAGGCATCCTCCACCCTGTGCAACAGCTGTCAGCCCCCACCTTCTCCTCTGTGGCCCCCGGTCTCCTCCCCTGTGGCCCCCGGTCTTCTCCTCTGTGGCCCCCGGTCTTCTCCTCTGTGGCCCCCGGTCTCCTCCTCTGTGGCCCCCGGTCTTCTCCCCTGTGGCCCCCGCTCTTCTCCTCTGTGGCCCCCGGTCTTCTCCTCTGTGGCCCCGGTCTCTTCCTCTGTGGCCCCCGCTCTTCTCCTCTGTGGCCCCCGGTCTTCTCCTCTGTGGCCCCCGCTCTCCTCCTCTGTGGCCCCCGCTCTCCTCCTCTGTGGCCCCCGCTCTTCTCCTCTGTGGCCCCCGGTCTCCTCCTCTGTGGCCCCCGGTCTCCTCCTCTGTGGCCCCCGGTCTCCTCCTCTGTGGCCCCCGGCTTTGGCGGCCGCCCGTTCCCGTGTATTTGCTGGTGACGCAGCTGCTGTAACGTGACTGCCGCCATCTTTGTGTTTTTATTAAATCTTCATCACGTGATGGGAGGAAAACACTTCCGGGTCTCCTGACAGGAAAATAACAGCAGGCGCGTGAGGGGAGGAGACGCGGTGTAGAGGCCGAGGAGGGGGAGACGCAGGTGTAGAGGCCTGAGGAGGAGGGGAGACCGCGGTGTAGAGGCCCGAGGAGGAGGGGAGACCGCGGGTGTAGAGGCCCGAGGAGGGGAGACCGCGGGTGTAGAGGCCCGAGGAGGAGGAGACCGCGGGTGTAGAGGCCCGAGGAGGGGGAGACCGCGGGTGTAGAGGCCTGAAGGAGGGGGAGACCGCGGGTGTAGAGGCCTGAGGAGGAGGGGGGAGACCGCGGGTGTAGAGGCCCGAGGAGGAGGGGGGAGACCGCGGGTGTAGAGGCCAGAGGAGGGGGGAGACCGCGGGTGTAGAGGCCCGAGGAGGAGGGGGGAGACCGCGGGTGTAGAGGCCCGAGGAGGAGGAGGGAGACCGCGGGTGTAGAGGCCCGAGGAGGAGAGGGAGACCGCGGGTGTAGAGGCCCGAGGAGGAGGGGAGACCGCGGGCGTAGAGGCCCGAGGAGGAGGGGAGACGGCGGGCGTAGAGGCCCGAGGAGGAGGGGGGAGACCGCGGGCGTAGAGGCCCGAGGAGGAGGGGGAGACCGCGGGTGTAGAGGCCCGAGGAGGAGAGGGAGACCGCGGGTGTAGAGGCCAGAGGAGGAGGGAGACCGCGGGTGTAGAGGCCGAGGAGGGGGGAGACCGGGAGGGGGAGACGGGGCGGAACGACGCGGTAGAGGCCCGAGGAGGAGGGAGACCGTGGGTGTAGAGGTCTGTTCACACTGACATCACTGCACACAGTCTATACAGCGGGATCACTCACCCCTACCACAAATATTTGGCTGTTACATAAGACCATATCTCACAACTTTGCTGCCTGTATTGAAGCCTCTAGATTCCCCTTTCATTATCCTCATAAAGTGTGATGCCAACAAAAGTGACCCCAAACACTGTATGATCCCCTCAAAGTGAATTCCTCCACAAACACTGATCCCCCTACAGTATGATGACCCTACTGTACCCCCCTCAACTACCCCAGTGCAGTATGATCACTAACTGTAACCCCACACACAGCCCTCCATACAGTATAATGGCCCCTACACCTATTCACACTGTATAATGGCCCCCAACACAACCCTCAAATAACTCTGCATAAATTGAGTTGTAAAGGCTCCTTCATAGCCCTCCAAGTATTATCATGCCCCCACAGAACCATCCAAATATAATGGGTTCAATATAGTATAATTGGCTCCATATATCATAATGCATCATCCATAGTCCTCCATACAGTATAATGCAGCCTCATAGCCTCTCCATATATTAAATGCACCCCCATAGTCCTCCATATATCATAATGCACCCCATAATCCTCCATATTGTATTATGCACCCTCATAGTTCTCTATATAGTATAATGTACCACCATAGCCCTCCATATCTTTTAATGCACCCTATAATCCTCCATATATTATAATGCTCCCCCATAGTCCTTCATATAGTATATTACACCCCTAAACTCCATATAGTATAATGCACTCCATAGTGCTCAATATATTATAATGCACCCCCATAGTCCTCCATATAGTATATTGCATGTCACATAGTCCTCCATATATTATAATGCACCCCCATAGTCCTCCATATAGTATAATGCACCATATAGTGCTCCATATATTATAATGCCACACCCCATAGCCCTCCATATAGTATAATGCACATCACATAATGCTCCATGTAGTGTAATGCACCCCATAGTCTTCCATATAGTATAATGCATCCCCATAGTCCTCCATATAGTATATTGCACATCACATAGTCCTCCATATATTATAATGCACCCCATAGTCCTCAATATAATATAATGAATCCCATAGTCCTTCATATAGTATAATGCCGCTTCATAGTCCACCATATAATATAATGCACCCCATAGTCTTCCATAAATATAATGCACCCCCATAGTCTTCCATATAATATAATGCACCCCCATAGTCCTCCATATAATATAATGAATCCCATAGTCCTTCATATAGTATAATGCCGCTTCATAGTCCACCATATAATATAATGCACCCCATAGTCTTCCATATAATATAATGCACCCCCATAGTCTTCCATATAATATAATGCACCCCCATAGTCCTCCATATAATATAATGAATCCCATAGTCCTTCATATAGTATAATGCCGCTTCATAGTCCACCATATAATATAATGCACCCCATAGTCTTCCATATAATATAATGCACCCCCATAGCTCTCCATATATTGGGGTCCTTTCACATCAGCGTTTTTCGCTGATCACGGCAGTTGCGGTTTTTTTCACAGCAACTGCCGCGATCAGTGAAAAACGTTGATGTGAAAGGGGCCTTACACTGTGTGCAGAATTATTAGGCAAATGAGTATTTTGATCACATACTTTTTATACATGTCCTACTCCAAGCTGTATAGGCTTGAGAGACAACTACCAATTAAAGAGGTAAAACCAAAATCTCCCATCCTTCCAATGGAAGACAAATGAAACTACTGTCTCTTTAAACAAATGATTACTTTTATTAATGTTCAAAATTTAATACATCTGTCAAGGTACCAAAATTATTACAGGCTATAATCCATAGTAGTTTTAAAAAATCCTATATAAATACTTCTCAAAAGCAAACAATAATTCTCTCCCTCTTCAGCAGCACAGAAAAGTCAGTTTAGTCCCGCCCCCTTAGGGGCGGAGCCAAACAGGTTCTGAAAAAAAAAATAAAACTCTTTAAATTCTGCTGAAGAGGAGAGAATGATTGGCAGCGGTGGGCAGATTACACAGGCAGGGGGTGTGAATCTGCCCTTGGCTGCAGCCCCTAGCCACCTCCTTAATGGCTGGAGCATGTAAGTTTTCTAAGTGTATTATCTCGGGTACAGGGCTGCTCAAGTGCTGGGTGACCCCTTGCCTGCATGCTGCAGACATGCTGCATCCAGTGCTGTAATTAGATCACCATGCCTGGTTTGGTGACAGGTCCTCTTTAAGTAAATCAGGTGATGTGCATCTCTGTAATGAGGAGGGGTGTGGTGTAATGACACCAACACCCTATATAAGTTGTGCTTAATTATTAGGCAAATGCCTTTCCTTAGGCTAAATGGGTCAGAAGAGAGATGTGACGGCTCTGAAAAGTCCACAATTGTGAGATGTCTTGCAGAGGGATGCCGCAGTCTGGAAATTGCCAAACTTTGAAGCGATCACCGAACAATCAAGTGTTTCATGGCAAATTGCCAACAGGATCGCAAGAAGCGTGAGGGCAAAAAAGGTGCAAAATAACCGCCCATGAATTGAGGAAAATCAAGCGTGAAGCTGCCAAGATGCCATTTGCCATCAGTTTTGCCATATTTCTCAGCGCTGCAAACGTTACTGGAGTATCAAAAAGCACAAGGTGTGCTATACTCAGGGACATGGCCAAGGTAAGGAAGGCTGAAAAACCACCACCTCTGAACAAGAAACATAAGATACAACGTCAAGACTGGGCCAAGAAATATCTGAAGACTGATTTTCTCAAAGGTTTTCTGGACTGATGAAATGAGAGTGACTCTTGATGGCCAGATGATGGGTCAGAGGCCGGATCAGTAAAGGGCAGAGAGCTCCACTCCGACTCAGACGCCAGCAAGGTGGAGGTGGGGGACTGGTATGGGCTGGATCATCAAAGATCAACTTGTGGGACCTTTTTGGGTTGAGGATGGAGTGAAGCTCAACTCCCGGACCTACTGCCAGTTTCTGGAGGACAACTTCTTCAAGCAGTGGTACAGGAAGAAGTCGGTATCGTTCAAGAAAAATATGATTTTCATGCAGGACAATGCACATTACATGCATCCAACTACTCCACAGTGTGGCTGGCTAGTAAAGGGCTAAGAGAAGAACAAATAATGACATGTCCGCCTTGTTCACCTGATCTGAACCCCATAGAGAACCTGTGGTCCCTCCTAAAATGTGAGATCTACAGGGAGAGAAAATAGCACACCTCTGGGAACAGTGGGAGGGAAAACAGTACACCTCTGGGGACAGTGTCTGGGAGGGAAAACAGTACACCTCTGGGGACAGTGTCTGGGAGGGAAAGCAATACACCTCTGGGACAGTGTCTGGGAGGGAAAACAGCACACCTCTGGGGACAGTGTCTGGAGGCTGTGGTGGCTGCTGCACACAATATTGATCGTAAACAGCTCAAGCAACTGACACAATCTATGGATGGAGGCTGCTGAGTGTCATCATAAAGAAAGGGGGCTATATTGGGCACTCATTTTTTGGGTTTTGTTTTTGCATGTCAGAAATGTTTTTCTACATTTTGTGCAGTTATATTGGTTACCTGGTGAAAATAAACAAGTGAGATGGGAATATATTGGATTTTTATTAAGTTGCCTAATAATTCTGCACAGTAATAGTTACCTGCACACACAGATATCCTCCTAAGAGACAAATCTAAAAACCCTCCAACTTCCAAAAATATTAAGCTTTGATATTTATGAGTCTTTTGGGTGATTGAGAACAGAGTTGTTGATCAATAATAAAAATAATCCTCTAAAATACAACTTGCCTAATAATTCTGCACACAGTGTATAATGCACCCCATAGTTCTCCATATACTATAATGCACCCTATAGTGCTCCATATATTATAATGCACACCCCATAGCCCTCCATATAGTATAATGCACCCCATAGCCCTCCATATAGTATAATGCACCCCCATAGGCCTCCATATAGTATATTGCACGTCACATAGTCCTCCATATAGTATAATGCACCCCATAGTCCTCCATATAGTATAATGCACCCCCACAGTCCTCCATATAGTATATTGCACCCCATAGTCCTCCATATAGTATAATGCACATCACATAGTCTTCCATATATTTTAATGCAGAATCATAGTCCTCCATATGTGATAATGCATCCCGTAATCCTGCACGGCTTAGCACAGGGGGCCGCTCAGTGATGACGTCATCTGTGCTGAGCTGCAGAGGGCAGACAGCGACAGCCGGGAGAAATGGAAGAAGACAGTGGCCAGCCAGTACACATATGGGGGGTGGCGGGCCCCATAGCAGTCGCTATCTGCAGGGTGCCTGCCGCCTTCTATTTAGCAGCAGGTGAGGCGATGAACTCGGGTCACCTCATTGTAGGTGCGCCCCTGATAGCAGGGATCAGAGCTGCAGTTAGTAGCAGATGTTGGCTGTATAACATATCTGAAACCTGCTCTGTTTAAAGCTATGTGCACATGATAAGTATTTGGTTCTGCAGCAAATCTGCATCTCCTGGCAGAAAAACGTGCATTTTTCTTAAGTCAATGGCTGGAGGGGCTGAAAAAGGCAGGAAATCTGCACCAAAAATTGATGATGCAGATTATTTTCTGCACCAAATCTGCAAGAAAATAATAAGCAACCTGTGCACAACACTTCAGAATTCTCATTGACTCTGCAGGGGTGAGGATAGGCATGCAGATTATTGAAAATCTGTATAAAAAATGCAGTAGGTGCACAAGGCCTAAAGTAGACTCATCTAAGTCTGTTTCATAGCCTGGCCCTTCCATGACGAGCACCCGCCTGTCCCCAGCGGGTATTAAACAGTTTTTTTTTGTCTGAAATGCTGTAGCATTTCATCATTGAGTGTCCTGGGCTGGAATCGTGCAGCCACTGCCCGTGGGGCAGACAGTATATATAGTACAGGGTGGGCCATTTATATGGATACACCTAAGTAAAATGAGAGTGCTTGATGATATCAGCTTCCTGTTTGTGGCACATTAGTATATGGGAGGGGGAAAACATTTCCAGATTGGGGGGGGGGGTGACCATGGCGGCCATTTTGAAGTTGGCCATTGAGAATTTCATATGAAAAACAATGTTGTGCTTGGCTGTAACTTTATGCTTTCACGAGTTATTTTCAAGTTTCTCTTTGTTTACAGCCATTGACATGTCACAGAGGTTAACACGTGAGGAGCGGATAGAGATTGTGTTCATGACTGGTAAACGCAGTACCCGAGTCCTTGCAGCAGATTTCAATGCAAGACCCCCTACGAGACCACCCACCTCCCTATGAGACCACCCATCTCCCTACGAGACCACCCATCTCCCTACGAGTTCACCCATCTCCCTACGAGTTCACCCATCTCCCTACGAGACCACCCATCTCCCTACGAGACCACCCATCTCCCTACGAGTTCACCCATCTCCCTACGAGACCACCCATCTCCCTACGAGACCACCCATCTCCCTACGAGACCGCCCATCTCCCTACGAGACCACCCATCTCCCTACGAGACCACCCATCTCCCTACGAGTTCACCCATCTCCCTACGAGACCACCCATCTCCCTACGAGACCACCCATCTCCCTACGAGACAACCCATCTCCCATGCTACAGTTACCAAACTGCTTGCCAAATTTCGTGAAACAGATTTAGTGTTGGATTTGCCAAAATGTGGACACAAGAAAACTGTCACCAATGAAGAAACCTGAGTGTCTGTCCTGGCTTCATTCAGCAAGAGCTCCCAGCGTAGCACTCACTGCACGTCACTGGAGAGCGGCATCAAGACCACTGGATATGTGAAATTGCTACATGATTCAGATATAAAGTGACATTGAGGTTTCCATTGATGAAGAATGGCCCCATTATCTCTGTACCCCATACACCGCACCATACCATCAATGTCTGTGATCCCGCAGTCTTGGAGGGATCTATCCACTGGGGGTTAGTGTCAGACCAATAGCGCTGGATTTGCTTGGTAACTTCACCATTCACAAAATAGTTTGCCTCATCCCTCATCTGAAGACAATTGTCTATGCTGTGAAGATACGAGATGTGCAGCATTTGACACAGCGGATCCTGGAGGCCTGTGCAGCATCTGACACAGCGGATCCTGGAGGCCTGTGCAGCCTCTGACACAGCGGATCCTGGAGGCCTGTGCAGCGTCTGACACAGCGGATCCTGGAGGCCTGTGCAGCCTCTGACACAGCGGATCCTGGAGGCCTGTGCAGCGTCTGACACAGCGGATCCTGGAGGCCTGTGCAGCATCTGACACAGCGGATCCTGGAGGCCTGTGCAGCCTCTGACACAGCGGATCCTGGAGGCCTGTGCAGCGTCTGACACAGCGGATCCTGGAGGCCTGTGCAGCATCTGACACAGCGGATCCTGGAGGCCTGTGCAGCCTCTGACACAGCGGATCCTGGAGGCCTGTGCAGCCTCTGACACAGCGGATCCTGGAGGCCTGTGCAGCCTCTGACACAGCGGATCCTGGAGGCCTGTGCAGCATTTCTTCTGCGGTGTTGCTATCAGTGTCAGGAGTGGGAGAAGAGGGTTGTGACAATCCAACACAATGGGCAGCACTTTGAACACATTTTATAAGTGATCATAAACTTGTAAATAACTCATGAAAGAATAAAGTTACGTTAAAACAAAGCACACCCGTCACGTGCTTAGTTTGCGCTGACATCGCTGGATGCTGCTGTATGTGTTGTTTTCCTTTAAGAGCTGCATGGTTGATAGTTGTGAAGGTCCTGGCCTCTTGTGTTGTGCTCCAGAGCTGCATTCACTATTATGTTCAACTGATGGTTGAGTGGTTGAAGTGTGACTCACCTGGAATAACCTCCCCTGGCTTTCAATAGCTTTCCCTCTGCTCTGTCAGACGCCGTTTATAGAGTTAGTTGGCTCTTGGTCATTGAGCTGAGAAGACGTCTTGCTGTCTTGCTGAAGCCTTTCCTGGAGTTCTATTGCCGTGGGAGAAGCTGTGATCCTGACCCATGGGTGGAGGTAGGGGCCCTCAGCCTAGGGATAATCAGGAGTTTAGGGTACAGGTGGCAGCTCGGAACTCCTCACCATCAAAGGTACCTCCGAGATCAGGGAAAGCCAGGGACCCCAGCATCAGGGTCAGATTAGGCTCTCCTGACCCCTTACAGCATCACACCATCAAGGGATTTATCTAATGTATGGAAGAATCTGATGCTTGCAGACACTAATGCCATCTGTTATGGGGGGGGTTGGGCCAGGGGGGGCAGAGATGCATAATTACATCATGTTAAAGGTGGTGGACAGGGGAACCCCCAAAACTGGTGATAGGTGACCTTTAAATAAAGTTACTTTGTCTTTTAAACTCTTGGCATTGACAGGTGCAGATTCCATGCATTTTTTTTTGTGTTTCCGGCATGTAAACGCACCAGGAGAGCTCCAAGGTATATTACAATGTCCGGCTATGGGCGCACGCTGCATGTTTGGTGTTGAAATTTTTTGCACCAAATGTGCATCTTCTGGTAGAAACACAGCCAGTTTTTGGAATATACTCGTATTTGGTGTGTTTTTTTTCTCCTTGCATATTTTATAATGATGTCAGTGGCTGAAAAATGCACCGAAATACAGATAACAATTAACAATCTACTTCCAAAATCTGCACCAAATACGCAAGGAAAACAAATGCAGCATTGGCAGAATAGTTGTGAACTCTCATAGACTTTCCTGACTTCACAATACACCTGCAGATTTCTCAAAATACGAATAAAAAAACCCCGCACCAAACACACAGCGCGGGCACAGAACCGTACATTACACACCAAGCCGCAACACTTGAGGGTTGCAGCCCATATTTGCAAGCGTAATAATAACCTCACACCCTCCATGCTGTAAAACATAACTTTTATTGGAGTTATTAATACAATAGAAAGGGAGGGGGATAGTAATATTATGTAATAGTATAGTAATAATATGTATATACATATAGCATAGTACATATATAGTATAGTAATAATATGTAAATACATATGACGTAACTGTACAATAGGAAACAATATAATAGTAATATTAATAATAAGCAGTAATAGCAGAATGGTACAAGCACCCACAAAAACTCAATTTATGGGGAATGAGTCCAGTGATGTCAAATACAACCACTGGGAGCAGCCCCCCTGAAGAAGCCGTGCTGCGAAACGCGTAGGAAGCCCATGGATTAGCACTTTATTGACCTATATGGGTAAACACTTATCACTTTATTTGGTCTAGTAGCTTACTTTGCTTAGGCATGTTTTTTTTTGTTCCCAGTGGTTCTATCTGACATCACTGGAATCAATTGGGTTTAATTCTGTTTCCCCCTGTACCTCTACTATGTACTGAGCTCTAGTTAGGTGGTTTATGTAGGTGTCACTGTCACTTTATATACATTTGATATACTATATTTGTATACTATAAATTGATTTTTTTGTGGTGCTTGTACTATTACATTACTATTATTACATGGGAAAACTTATCTAGTTTGTCTCCCATGACCTGTCTCCTATTGTATAATTATGTGATAGGTAAATGTATCACTATCCCCCTCCCTTTCTAATGTATTAATAACTCCAATAAAAGTTATGTTTTAGGGCATGGAGGGTGTGACGTCATTATTATTCTTGCAAATATGGGCTGTAACCAGAGGTATAACTACAACAGGTGAGGGGTTGCAATCACACCGGGCCCCGGAGCCCAGGGGACCCCAAAAGTCTGTTTGGCCAATAGAAAAAGACTAATGCTTAGTTAGGGGGCCCCATTGGAGCTTTTGCATCGGGGCCCATGAGCTTCAAGTTATACCTCTGGCTACAACTCTTTTCAACTGATCAGGTTTTTTGTCTGTGATATATCAGAGCATGTGACCTATGCTCCAGGGGCCCTGTGCAGCCATGGTGAGAAGCAGGGGACAGGCGCAGTTAGGATTAACCCTAACCCTTACCTGACCTCTCTCTTCTGACAACGGCTTACGGGTCGTTGGGCCCCTGCAGGCTTAACCAGCTGCACACGGTAGTTCCCCCCTGTATCAGAGATACCCTATGTACAGGTCCTTCTCCGGCATCCCACAATCACAAACGAGAGAGTGTAACAGCCCAAGACCTTATTGCTTGAAACATAAAATCCTAAAATAATCCATCTAGGAAATCCTAAAACAATCGCAGTATATGTATATCCAGGTGTTCCAGGTTAAAAATATCCCAACATCACACCTAAAATAATCATCTATGAAAGATACATCGGTTTCGGTATTTTTGCTCTATTAAGAACTTAACATTACACTGTAAATATAATTTATTTTACAAAAAAAAAAAAGTAAAAGTGACAAGTTGCATTCTAAAATGCATTCCTGCTGTTCAGACAGTGTCCACTAGGTGGCAGCAGAGAGCTGTAGTTTCAGCATGTACAGTGTTGTGTTGTGTGAGCAGCAGTGAGACTACATCTCCCAGCAGGCAGTGCGGCGCTGAGCCTCCACAATGAATTGTGCAGGATTCCTTGCTGCTGATGTGTTGTGCAGCCTGTCTGGGCGTCTGTCCCTCCTGTGCACACACATCCTCTCCCTTAAAGGCTCCCAACCTGGAGGTGGACATGTAATGTAGGATCCCTGCTGCTGCTTTCTCTCCATATTGAAGGATATAAAGGACCCAGGAGGTGAGTTAGGACTTTGCAAAATTGCTAAAACAACCAGGATGTTGCCTGTGAGCTCAGGCTGCTGTCAATCAAAGCTGCAAAGTGCAAGAGGAGAGGCAGGTTGTGCCTGTGGCTGCAGGGGGTCAGGGCTTGTCCTCTGCCATTGTGGCAAATTGCAATGATTCTTGGTTGGATCCACAGCCTGCTTATATTATCACTAAAAATGGAAAAAATCAATAATTTCCTGATCCTGAAGATATTATGATGGGGGGGGGGGGGGCTTTAATACTGTGGACAGGGTAGATCCAGATCTTTTGCATTTTTAGGGTCATGTTACCTTTAAGAAAGTATCTGCAGTTGTAGTGCATCAGATTGGAGGACTACAACCCACAGCATTCAGTTCACAGTTGAGGCTCATGGATTAATAGCATCAGGTCGGGGCATGTTGGAAGTTGTAGTCCCACTTCGGCTCAGAAGTCACAGGATACTTTTCAGTACATGTTGATGCTTATAGTGTCATAGTAGCCACAGAATCACAGTTTGCCAGCAGCGGTAAGGCCATGCTGGGGGTTGTAGTGTCACAATAGCCAGGGAACCACAGGTTAAAAAGACGTTGAAGCATGCTGGGAGTTGTAATGTTAATACAAATGAGGAACTACTACAGGTTCAAAAGAGATGGCGAGGCATGCTGGGAGTTGTAGTACCACAATAGCCAGGGAACCAAGGTTACAGGTATTAGGTCATTCTGGGATGTTGTAGTACCATATAGCCAGGGAACCACAAGTTACAGAAGGTTAGGTCATTCTGGGAGTTGTAGTACACAATAGCCAGGGAACCACAGGTTACAGATAGGTTAGGCCATTCTGGGAGTTGTTGTACCACAATAGCCCAGGGAACCATAGGTTACAGGTAGGTTAGGTCATGCTGGGAGTTGTAGTACCACAATAGCAGGAACCACAGGTCAACAGGTAGGTTAGGCCATGCTGGGAGTTGTAGTACCACAATAGCCAGGGAACCACAGGTTACAGGTAGATTAGGTCATTCTGGGAGTTGTAGTACCACAATAGCCAGGGAACCACAAGTTACAGATAGGTTAGGCCATTCTGGGAGTTGTTGTACCACAATAGCCAGGGAACCATAGGTTACAGGTAGGTTAGGTCATTTCTGGGAGTTGTAGTACCACAATAGCCAGGGAACCACAGGTCACAGGTAGGTTAGGTCATGCTGGGAGTTGTAGTACCACAATAGCCAGGGAACCACAGGTTACAGGTAGGTTAGGGCATTCTAGGAGTTGTAGTTCCAAGATTAGGCCATGCTGAGAGTTGTTGTGTCACTTGAACTGGCTCCTACATTGCACCTGGTTTTTCAGTGTAATACATGTGCATTCACCCTTCTCTATAATATGTCATGTCTCTTTAATGTAGGGAAGAAGGGGTTAACCTCATTGAAGTATTCTTTGGCATCTTCAGAGGGGCCGGGACTGCGCAGGAGGCTGGAACCAAAGATTTTTTCCCCATTGGTTCTTTTTCAGATCCTCTCGGTTTCCAGAAGTACAAACTCCTGATGGCGTCCAAACTTCTGCGAGCCGTCATCCTGGGACCGCCGGGATCTGGTAAGGGGACCGTGTGCCACCGGATCGCCAACAACTTCGGCCTCCAGCATCTGTCCAGCGGAGACTTCCTGAGGCAGAACATCCGATCTAATACCGGTAAGATCCGCAGATCCCCTGAGCGCCGGGCGGAGAACCTCTGATATTAGATATGATTTATTAATGAGGCTCAATATAGAGAGAATGGCTGAAAGTGATACAAAGTCACGAGATGGAAAAAGCATCGATCACCGAGAGCAACTTCATATGCAGCAATGAAATGTATAACTGGAGGCCGAACCAGGAGAACATTACACACAGATACATAGATAGATAGATAGATATATGGATAATGATAGGTAGATAATAGATAGAAAGCTTATGATAGCTAGATAATGATGGATAGATAGATGATAAGGGGCCGTCACACGCTATGATATCATTAACGATGTCGGTGAAACGTCACGGGTGTTCAGTCGTTCTAACGACGTGGTTGCGTGTGACACGTGGATCTTACAAGCGATAAGTGATCTGATCTTACATCGCAGATATGAGATCCGGACCCCATATCAGACGATGTGGATCCTGCAATCTGCTGCATCGTTCTGTGTGACACCGTGATAACCGCACCCTGACATCGTTATCTATACATGTGACCCCTCACTAACGATGTGTCCACGAGCCGCACCCCTGACACCGTTATCTATACATGTGACACCTCACTAACGATGTGTCTACGAGCCGCACCCCTGACATCGTTATCTATACATGTGACACCTCACTAACGATGTGTCCACGAGCCGCACCCCTGACATCGTTATCTATACATGTGACACCTCACTAACGATGTGTCTACGAGCCGCACCCCTGACATCGTTATCTATACATGTGACACCTCACTAACGATGTGTCCACGAGCCGCACCCCTGACATCGTTATCTATACATGTGACACCTCACTAACGATGTGTCCACGAGCCGCACCCCTGACATCGTTATCTATACATGTGACACCTCACTAACGATGTGTCCACGAGCCGCACCCCTGACATCGTTATCTATACATGTGACACCTCACTAACGATGTGTCCACGAGCCGCACCCCTGACATCGTTATCTATACATGTGACACCTCACTAACGATGTGTCCACGAGCCGCACCCCTGACATCGTTATCTATACATGTGACACCTCACTAACGATGTGTCCACGAGCCGCACCCCTGACATCGTTATCTATACATGTGACACCTCACTAACGATGTGTCCACGAGCCGCACCCCTGACATCGTTATCTATACATGTGACACCTCACTAACGATGTGTCCACGAGCCGCACCCCTGACATCGTTATCTATACATGTGACACCTCACTAACGATGTGTCCACGAGCCGCACCCCTGACATCGTTATCTATACATGTGACACCTCACTAACGATGTGTCCACGAGCCGCACCCCTGACATCGTTATCTATACATGTGACACCTCACTAACGATGTGTCCACGAGCCGCACCCCTGACATCGTTATCTATACATGTGACACCTCACTAACGATGTGTCCACGAGCCGCACCCCTGACATCGTTATCTATACATGTGACACCTCACTAACGATGTGTCCACGAGCCGCACCCTGACATCGTTATCTTACATGTGAACCCACTAACGATGTGTCCACGAGCCGCACCCCTGACATCGTTATCTATACATGTGACACCTCACTAACGATGTGTCCACGAGCCGCACCCCTGACATCGTTATCTATACATGTGACACCTCACTAACGATGTGTCCACGAGCCGCACCCCTGACATCGTTATCTATACATGTGACACCTCACTAACGATGTGTCCACGAGCCGCACCCTGACATCGTTATCTATACATGTGACACCTCACTAACGATGTGTCCACGAGCCGCACCCCTGACATCGTTATCTATACATGTGACACCTCACTAACGATGTGTCCACGAGCCGCACCCCTGACATCGTTATCTATACATGTGACACCTCACTAACGATGTGTCCACGAGCCGCACCCCTGACATCGTTATCTATACATGTGACACCTCACTAACGATGTGTCCACGAGCCGCACCCCTGACATCGTTATCTATACATGTGACACCTCACTAACGATGTGTCCACGAGCCGCACCCCTGACATCGTTATCTATACATGTGACACCTCACTAACGATGTGTCCACGAGCCGCACCCCTGACATCGTTATCTATACATGTGACACCTCACTAACGATGTGTCCACGAGCCGCACCCCTGACATCGTTATCTATACATGTGACACCTCACTAACGATGTGTCCACGAGCCGCACCCCTGACATCGTTATCTATACATGTGACACCTCACTAACGATGTGTCCACGAGCCGCACCCCTGACATCGTTATCTATACATGTGACACCTCACTAACGATGTGTCCACGAGCCACACCCCTGACATCGTTATCTATACATGTGACACCTCACTAACGATGTGTCCACGAGCCGCACCCCTGACATCGTTATCTATACATGTGACACCTCACTAACGATGTGTCCACGAGCCGCACCCCTGACATCGTTATCTATACATGTGACACCTCACTAACGATGTGTCCACGAGCCGCACCCTGACATCGTTATCTATACATGTGACACCTCACTAACGATGTGTCCACGAGCCGCACCCTGACATCGTTATCTATACATGTGACACCTCACTAACGATGTGTCCACGAGCCGCACCCCTGACATCGTTATCTATACATGTGACACCTCACTAACGATGTGTCCACGAGCCGCACCCCTGACATCGTTATCTATACATGTGACACCTCACTAACGATGTGTCCACGAGCCGCACCCCTGACATCGTTATCTATACATGTGACACCTCACTAACGATGTGTCCACGAGCCGCACCCCTGACATCGTTATCTATACATGTGACACCTCACTAACGATGTGTCCACGAGCCGCACCCCTGACATCGTTATCTATACATGTGACACCTCACTAACGATGTGTCCACGAGCCGCACCCCTGACATCGTTATCTATACATGTGACACCTCACTAACGATGTGTCCACGAGCCGCACCCCTGACATCGTTATCTATACATGTGACACCTCACTAACGATGTGTCCACGAGCCGCACCCCTGACATCGTTATCTATACATGTGACACCTCACTAACGATGTGTCCACGAGCCGCACCCCTGACATCGTTATCTATACATGTGACACCTCACTAACGATGTGTCCACGAGCCGCACCCCTGACATCGTTATCTATACATGTGACACCTCACTAACGATGTGTCCACGAGCCGCACCCCTGACATCGTTATCTATACATGTGACACCTCACTAACCATGTGTCCACGAGCCGCACCCCTGACATCGTTATCTATACATGTGACTCCTCACTAACGATGTGTCCACGAGCCGCACCCCTGACATCGTTATCTATACATGTGACACCTCACTAACCATGTGTCCACGAGCCGCACCCCTGACATCGTTATCTATACATGTGACACCTCACTAACCATGTGTCCACGAGCCGCAACCCTCCAGATCCGATTTGCTATACTGCACATGCCCAGAATCAAGGTACAGCGCTGTCTCTGCTGATGACGAATCCGTGGGCATCAGTGGCAGCTGTTGGCACAGATCTGTGCCCGTCCATGTGATGCTTGAAATTCAAGGATCACCACAGATGTGCAAAAAACGCAATGTGAAGGGGCCTCAGGCCATGTTCACACGTTCAGTATTTTACATCAATATTTGTAAACAAACGCCACGAGTGGAACAATCAAAGGAAGAATGAAAGGCGCCTTCACACTGGAGTGTTCACATCCATGTGGATCCTTGAATTTCCCGGACACACAGACAGGCACGGATCTGTGCAGACGGATGTCCACGGAACATTGTTTTTATGGATCCGTCATCAGTCACCAGAGATCGGGCTGGGAAGAGCTGGACCTCGCGTCTGAGCTCAGTACAGCAAAACAGATCCGTATGACCCTGCGCTCCATAGACCCCCTCGTTACTTGACGCTGACGGCTACGGATCTGTGTCTGTCCATTGGCGTCAGTGATTTTCAAGTCAGAACAGTCTCTGATTCTGGGTACATGAAAAAAACTGACACAAACAGATCAGCGACAAAACTGACACATGGAGGCCACTGAGGACCAATCCGTGCACACAGGGATACACGGGAGGCCAAAAGTGATCCGTGGCCATAGGGACACACGGGAGGCCAAAAGTGATCCGTGGCCATAGGGACACACGGGAGGCCAAAAGTGATCCGTGGCCATAGGGACACACGGGAGGCCAAAAGGGATCCGTGGCCATAGGGATACACGGGAGGCCAAAAGTGATCTGTGGCGATAGGGATACACGGGATGCCAAAAGGGATCTGTGGCGATAGGGATACACGGGAGGCCAAAAGTGATCCGTGGCCATAGGGATACACAGGAGGCCAAAAGTGATCCGTGGCCATAGGGACACACGGGAGGCCAAAAGTGATCCGTGGCCATAGGGACACACGGGAGGCCAAAAGGGATCCGTGGCCATAGGGATACACGGGATGCCAAAAGGGATCTGTGGCGATAGGGATACACGGGAGGCCAAAAGGGATCTGTGGCGATAGGGATACACGGGAGGCCAAAAGGGATCCGTGGCCATAGGGATACACAGGAGGCCAAAAGGGATCCGTGGCCATAGGGATACAGGGGGAGGCCAAAAGGGATCCGTGGCCATAGGGATACACGGGAGGCCAAAAGGGATCCGTGGCCATAGGGATACATGGAAGGCCAAAAGTGATCCGTGACCATAGGGATACACGGGAGGCTAAAAGGGATCTGTGGCCATAGGGATACACGGGAGGCCAAAAGTGATCTGTGGCCATAGGGATACACAGGAGGCCAAAAGGGATCTGTGGCCATAGGGATACACGGGAGGCTAAAAGGGATCTGTGGCCATAGGGATACACAGGAGGCCAAAAGGGATCTGTGGCCATAGGGATACACGGGAGGCCAAAAGTGATCTGTGGCCATAGGGATACACAGGAGGCCAAAAGGGATCTGTGGCCATAGGGATACACGGGAGGCTAAAAGGGATCTGTGGCCATAGGGATACACAGGAGGCCAAAAGGGATCTGTGGCCATAGGGATACACGGGAGGCCAAAAGGGATCCGTGGCCATCAGTTTTAAAACAGACAGACACTGATCACAAATCTCGCAGTGTGAAGGGGCCTGAGGCTTTGTTCATACCGGACATTTTTTCTGCGTCTTTCTCTGCAGCAAAACCCGATCCCTCAGTATTTAGGCTGCATTCACACATCGCGTATTTTGACGCGCGTATTTTCTCCAGAAGAATGTGCATCTGTATTTCCCAGCAAAGTCAATGGGCATTCACTTTTGCCATTCACACATCGCGTATTTTTACGCAGCGTAAAAATACGCGCGTAAAAAGAATGAACATGTCAATTCTTTGCAGTTTTTTACGCGCGTATTTTCCATAGGCCCCATTATAAGCACTGGAAATACGCGCGTTAAAAAACGCAGTCGCGTATCTTTACGCGCGTAAAAATACGCGTGCGTAAAAATACGCGCGCGTAAAAATACGCAATGTGTGAACGTAGCCTAACTCTCAATCCTCTGACTGATATTATTCTGCAGTTTTTAATCAGGTTTTGTTGTATTTTTCCTGCGGTTCTCGGTTTTTCCTCCTAGGACATTCTCTTTCTCTGCCAAAAACCGCGCTGAAAACTGCAGTATAAACACCTGGTGTGAACACAGCCTGAGCGACGCACGTCACCACTTCTGCATCTATCACGCTCTCCTGGTTTGGGCTACAGATATTGATATAAATCACTGACCACAGACTGAACGAGGCTTCTGGTGACCAAGTACCAGCACCAATTTCTATTTTTGTCCTTAAGGCAATGTTTTCCTCCCAAGGTCACCGAGACCCAAATCATTGCTTGTCCTGTTCTGTGACTACAGTTCTGTATTTTTCCTATAACCACTGAGTAATGATGTCTGTTCTCAGTGAAAGTGATGTGTTGTTACCAGTAACATGTAATGATTCATATAGAGGCAGTATTATAGTAGTTATATTCTTGTACATAGGAGCAGTATTATAGTAGTTATATTTTGTATATAGGGGGCAGTATTATAGTAGTTATATTCTTGTACATAGGAGCAGTATTATAGTAGTTATATTCTTGTATATGGAGCAGTATTATAGTAGTTATATTCTTGTACATAGGAGCAGTATTATAGTAGTTATATTCTTGTATATAGGAGCAGTATTATAGTAGTTATATTCTTGTACATAGGAGCAGTATTATAGTAGTTATATTCTTGTATATAGGAGCAGTATTATAGTAGTTATATTCTTGTACATAGGAGCAGTATTATAGTAGTTATATTCTTGTATATAGGAGCAGTATTATAGTAGTTATATACTTATAGTTTACTGTACATATGGCAGTATTATAGTTATATCTGTATATAGGGCAGTATTATAGTAGTTATATTCTTGTATATAGGGCAGTATTATAGTAGTTATATTCTTGTATATAGGGGCAGTATTATAGTAGTTATATTCTTGTATATAGGGGCAGTATTATAGTAGTTATATTCTTTACTATAGTGTAAGCAGTATATAATAGTAGTTATATTCTGTATATAGGGCAGTATTATAGTAGTTATATTCTTGTATATAGGAGCAGTATTATAGTAGTTATATTCTTGTATATAGGAGCAGTATTATAGTAGTTTATATTCTTGTATATAGGTAGGCATGTATTATAGTAGTTATATTCTTGTATATAGGAGCAGTATTATAGTAGTTATATTCTTGTATATAGGAGCAGTATTATAGTAGTTATATTCTTGTATATAGGGCAGTATTATAGTAGTTATATTCTTGTACATAGGAGCAATTGTATAATTTATATAGTATTAATTATTCTTGTATATAGGAGCAGTATTATAGTAGTTATATTCTTGTATATAGGAGCAGTATTATAGTAGTTATATTCTTGTACATAGGAGCAGTATTATAGTAGTTATATTCTTGTATATAGAGGGCAGTATTATAGTAGTTATATTCTTGTATATAGGGGCAGTATTATAGTAGTTATATTCTTGTACATAGGAGCAGTATTATAGTAGTTATATTCTTGTATATAGGAGCATATTATAGTAGTTATATATCTTGTATATAGGGGCAGTATTATAGTGTTATATTCTTGTAATAGGGGCAGTATTATAGTAGTTATATTCTTGTATATAGGAGCAGTATTATAGTAGTTATATTCTTGTACATAGGAGCAGTATTATAGTAGTTATATTCTTGTATATAGGGCAGTATTATAGTAGTTATATTCTTGTATATAGGGCAGTATTATAGTAGTTATATTCTTGTAATAGGAGCAGTATTATAGTAGTTATATTCTTGTATATAGGAGCAGTATTATAGTAGTTATATTCTTGTAATAGGGGCAGTATTATAGTAGTTATATTCTTGTATATAGGAGCAGTATTATAGTAGTTATATTCTTGTAATAGGAGCAGTATTATAGTAGTTATATTCTTGTATATAGGAGCAGTATTATAGTAGTTATATTCTTGTACTATAGGAGCATATTATAGTAGTTATATTCTTGTATATAGAGGGACAGTATTATAGTAGTTATATTCTTGTATATAGGGCAGTATTATAGTAGTTATATTCTTGTATATAGGGGCAGTATTATAGTAGTTATATTCTTGTATATAGGAGCAGTATTATAGTAGTTATATTCTTGTATATAGGAGCAGTATTATAGTAGTTATATTCTTGTATATAGGAGCAGTATTATAGTAGTTATATTCTTGTATATAGGAGCAGTATTATAGTAGTTATATTCTTGTATATAGGAGCAGTATTATAGTAGTTATATTCTTGTATATAGGAGCAGTATTATAGTAGTTATATTCTTGTATATAGGAGCAGTATTATATAGTTATATGTAATAGATATATAATTCATTGTATCTTATAGGAGCAGTATTATAGTAGTTATATTCTTGTATATAGGAGCAGTATTATAGTAGTTATATTCTTGTATATAGGAGCAGTATTATAGTAGTTTATATTTCTTGTATATAGGAGCAGTATTATAGTAGTTATATTCTTGTATATAGGGGCAGTATTATAGTAGTTATATTCTTGTAATAGGAGCAGTATTATAGTAGTTATATTCTTGTATATAGGGGCAGTATTATAGTAGTTATATTCTTGTATATAGGAGCAGTATTTAGTAGTATGTTATATTCTTTGTATATTATGGAGCAGTATTATAGTAGTTATATTCTTGTATATAGGGGCAGTATTATAGTAGTTATATCTTGTATATAGGAGCAGTATTATAGTAGTTATATTCTTGTATATAGGGCAGTATTATAGTAGTTATATATCTTGTATATAAGGAGCATTAAGTATTATATTTGTATATAGGCAGTATTATATATTTATCTTGTAATATAGGAGCAGTATTATAGTAGTTATATTCTTGTATATAGGGCAGTATTATAGTAGTTATATTCTTGTATATAGGGCAGTATTATAGTAGTTATATTCTTGTATATAGGAGCAGTATTATAGTAGTTATATTCTATGTATATAGAGCAGTATTATAGTAGTTTATATTCTTGTATATAGAGGACAGTATTATAGTAGTTATATTCTTGTATATAGGGCAGTATTATAGTAGTTATATTCTTGTATATAGGGGCAGTATTATAGTAGTTATATTCTTGTATATAGGAGCAGTATTATAGTAGTTATATTCTTGTATATAGGAGCAGTATTATAGTAGTTATATTCTTGTATATAGGGAGCAGTATTATAGTAGTTATATTCTTGTATATAGGGGCAGTATTATAGTAGTTATATTCTTGTACATAGGAGCAGTATTATAGTAGTTATATTCTTGTATATAGGAGCAGTATTATAGTAGTTATATTCTTGTATATAGGAGCAGTATTATAGTAGTTATATTCTTGTATATAGGAGCAGTATTATAGTAGTTATATTCTTGTATATAGGAGCAGTATTATAGTAGTTATATTCTTGTATATAGGAGCAGTATTATAGTAGTTATATTCTTGTATATAGGGAGCAGTATTATAGTAGTTATATTCTTGTATATAGGGGCAGTATTATAGTAGTTATATTCTTGTATATAGGGGCAGTATTATAGTAGTTATATTCTTGTATATAGGGGCAGTATTATAGTAGTTATATTCTTGTATATAGGGAGCAGTATTATAGTAGTTATATTCTTGTATATAGGGGCAGTATTATAGTAGTTATATTCTTGTATATAGGGGCAGTATCATAGTAGTTATATTCTTGTATATAGGGGCAGTATTATAGTAGTTATATTCTTGTATATAGGGAGCAGTATTATAGTAGTTATATTCTTGTATATAGGGGCAGTATTATAGTAGTTATATTCTTGTATATAGGGGCAGTATCATAGTAGTTATATTCTTGTATATAGGGGCAGTATTATAGTAGTTATATTCTTGTATATATCATCAGTCCATAAAAGCTTGGAAAAATCAGTCTTCAGATATTACTTGGCTCAGTCTTGACGTTTTCTCTTCTGTTTCTTGTTCAGAGGTGGTGGTTTTATCTTATGTTTCTTGTTCAGAGGTGGTGGTTTTTCAGCCTTCCTTACCTTGGCCATGTCCCTGAGTATGGCATACCTTGTGCTTTTTGATACTCCAGTAATGTTGCAGCTCTGAAATATGGCAAAACTGATGGCAAATGGCATCTTGGCAGCTTCACGCTTGATTTTCCTCAATTCATGGGCAGTTATTTTGCACCTTTTTTGCCCTCACGCTTCTTGCGACCCTGTTGGCTATTTGCCATGAAACACTTGATTGTTCGGTGATCGCTTCAAAGGTTTGGCAATTTCCAGACTGCTGCATCCCTCTGCAAGACATCTCACAATTGTGGACTGTTCAGAGCCGTCACATCTCTCTTCTGACCCATTTTGCCTAAGGAAAGGCATTTGCCTAATAATTAAGCACACCTTATATAGGGTGCTGATGTCATTACACCGCACCCCTCCTCATTACAGGGATGCCATCACCTGATTTACTTCATTGGCAGTTGGCTCTCAGCCTATACAGCTTGGAGTAGCACAACATGGATAAAAGAATCATGTGATCACAATACTCATCTGCCTAATAATTTTGCACACAGTGTAATTGCGGCTTTTGAGGAGCTGAGAGGGAGGAGTGGGGAGATGAGCAGCAGAAATCTATGGGGTGGAGAGAGGTGGCTGGAATGGTAAGAGTTAATCCCCCTCTTGGAATGAGTCTGGGATTGCTGATGGCCGATCTCCATGGAAACGAGCTGTACACCATGAAAGATAAAACTCTCATTGCAGGAGAATGACAATAGATAGAGAAAGCAAGTCAATTACAAACTTGCTTATTTTCTTGCTGACTAACTAATTAATGCAATTTAATAACTTGACAATACCCCTTTAAGGATTGTAAGTTTGGTATTATCCGACTGTCTATGTAATTCTCTACAGATTCCTGCCTCCTGGGAGAAGGTCTAGAAGGCAAATATAACGTTCATCTGCCGAGATGCTTGATGGACGCAGAGTAAATAAAGAGCGTTTTTTCCTGCCTTCCTCTTCTCTAACTCTGTTTGTTCAGGTTTATGAGACAGCGACGTGCAGACGGAGGATTGTGCACAGTTATGAGGATTCTCGCAGATTACTGGGGACGTGTTTTCACTTTTGCGCATAGGACGAGCGCGTCGCTGTCCTCTGATCGGGCCGGGGCCCTGTCTGTCGCTGTCCTCTGATCGGGCCGGACCCCTGTCTGTCGCTGTCCTCTGATCGGGCCGGACCCCTGTCTGTCGCTGTCCTCTGATCGGGCCGGACCCCTGTCTGTCGCTGTCCTCTGATTGGGCCGGATCCCTCTCTGTCGCTGTCCTCTGATCGGGCCGGACCCCTCTCTGTCGCTGTCCTCTGATTGGGCCGGATCCCTCTCTGTCGCTGTCCTCTGATCGGGCCGGACCCCTGTCTGTCGCTGTCCTCTGATCGGGCCGGACCTCTGTCTGTCACTGTCCTCTGATCGGCCGGACCCCTGTCTGTCGCTGTCCTCTGATCGGGCCGGACCGCTTTGTACAAATGTCTGATGATTTGGGCTTCCTCTTGGTGATCGTCTCCAGAGATAAAGCTACAGAGATAACGTCAGCCTTGCTTTCAAGGACTAGTTGTTTAGTAGGAGGAATAGATCCCCAGTATTGCAATTCTTTCAAATAAGTCCCGACACTAAAATTAAAAGCAAATCACCAAAAAAGGACGTAAAACGTCTTATAAAACATAAATGCTTGTAGGGACGCAGCTATCTGTGCGCAGCTCTGGGTCCTCCATGGTTGAGGGAGGAATATATCTTTAATATCGGCCTTGTCTGCAGGTTAATGCTCGCTCGCTTCACTGCACCATCATCGCGGCGCTCGCTCCTGTTTTTGGCAGTGGGCGGATTATTATCCCAAAGGCACCTGCTGTCAACAAGTGGCATACGTGTGGCACAGCTCATATCTGGAGGGCACAGGACAGGCTGTCAGTGTGCCTGCCGACAGCCGCGCAGCTGCCGAGACCTTCAGGCATTAGGAAAAGACTTACAGAGAATAAGATCTGAGTGTTATCCCGGATTAACCGATTATAGAAGAAGTGACAACAGGGGCGGAAGCTCGAAGATAAAAAGAAAACGATTTATGTTCAAACTCTTCTTCATCTTGTTCAGTTCTGGAATAGTCACAGGTCGTCACCGACTGATCAGCAACATATCGAGGCCAGAACGTGATGTCACAGGTCGTCACCGACTGATCAGCGACATATCGAGGCCAGAACGTGATGTCACAGGTCGTCACCGACTGATCAGCGACATATCGAGGCCAGAACGTGATGTCACAGGTCGTCACCGACTGATCAGCAACATATCGAGGCCAGAACGTGATGTCACAGGTCGTCACTGACTGATCAGCATCATATCGAGGCCGGAACGTGATGTCACAGGTCGTCACCGACCGATCAGCAACATATCGAGGCCAGAACGTGATGTCACAGGTCGTCACTGACTGATCAGCATCATATCGAGGCCAGAACGTGATGTCACAGGTCGTCACTGACTGATCAGCAACATATCGAGGCCAGAACGTGATGTCACAGGTCATCACCGACTGATCAGCAACATATCGAGGCCAGAACGTGATGTCACAGGTCGTCACTGACTGATCAGTGACATATCGAGGCCGGAACGTGATGTCACAGGTCGTCACCGACTGATCAGCAACATATCGAGGCCAGAACGTGATGTCACAGGTCGTCACTGACTGATCAGCAACATATCGAGGCCAGAACGTGATGTCACAGGTCATCACCGACTGATCAGCAACATATCGAGGCCAGAACGTGATGTCACAGGTCGTCACCGACTGATCAGCGACATATCGAGGCCAGAACGTGATGTCACAGGTCGTCACCGACTGATCAGCAACATATCGAGGCCGGAACGTGATGTCACAGGTCGTCACTGATCAGCAACATATCGAGGCCAGAACGTGATGTCACAGGTCGTCACCGACTGATCAGCAACATATCGAGGCCAGAACGTGATGTCACAGGTCGTCACTGACTGATCAGTGACATATCGAGGCCAGAACGTGATGTCACAGGTCGTCACTGACTGATCAGCAACATATCGAGGCCGGAACGTGATGTCACAGGTCGTCACCGACTGATCAGTGACATATCGAGGCCAGAACGTGATGTCACAGGTCGTCACTGACTGATCAGCAACATATCGAGGCCGGAACGTGATGTCACAGGTCGTCACCGACTGATCAGCATCATATCGAGGCCGGAACGTAATGTCACAGGTCGTCACTGACTGATCAGCAACATATCGAGGCCAGAACGTGATGTCACAGGTCGTCACTGATCAGCAACATATCGAGGCCGGAACGTGATGTCACAGGTCGTCACCGACCGATCAGCAACATATCGAGGCCAGAACGTGATGTCACAGGTCGTCACCGACTGATCAGCAACATATCGAGGCCAGAACGTGATGTCACAGGTCGTCACCGACTGATCAGCATCATATCGAGGCGAGAACGTGATGTCACAGGTCGTCACTGACTGATCAGCAACATATCGAGGCCGGAACGTGATGTCACAGGTCGTCACTGACTGATCAGCAACATATCGAGGCCGGAACGTGATGTCACAGGTCGTCACCGACTGATCAGCAACATATCGAGGCCAGAACGTGATGTCACAGGTCGTCACCGACTGATCAGCAACATATCGAGGCCGGAACGTGATGTCACAGGTCGTCACCGACTGATCAGCATCATATCGAGGCCAGAACGTGATTAACCAGACAATCCCTTTAAGACATTTCAGAAGTTGCTTAAAACCTTCTTGACAAAGTTGCAAGATAAAAGTTTGTATCCAGCACCTGCATCTGCACAGGACGACGCGCAGGGCCGGCTCCAGGTTATTGTGGGCCCCGGGCCCCTGTAACACTCCGCCACCGCCCCTCTCCGCTGATATTACACATTCGCACCTTAAGCCGCACCACAGGTTTAAACAGAAGAAAATAGGAAAAACATTCTTCCTATTAATGAAAGCAGTGTAAAAGGGAGGGGTCGTTAGCTCTAAATTTAATGGAACTAGGGTAGAATACGGAGGAAATAAATGTATTGTGTCTTTCTGCAAATTATACATTTGTTACACACAGCTCTGCTATATGCCCGTAGACATACATGTACAGTATCTGCTACATGCACATGTAGACACATACAGCTCTAGTACATGCACATACAGACACACACACAGCTCTGCTAAATGCACAACACACACACAGCTCTGCTACATGCACACTACATGCACATACAGACATGCAGAGCTCAGCTACATGCACATACAAACGGGAGGTCCCTACACAAGGTGAGCCAGGAGGTCCCTTCACATGATGACCCGGGATCTCTCCTATTGTGAATGGTGGATCCTGTGTTATCTACTGTATATAGAGATGTTATCAGACATTGTACAGGAGGAGGAGGTGAGCTGTGATATCACCTATTGTGAATGGTGGATCCTGTGTTACCTACTGTATATAGAGGTGTTATCAGTCATTGTACAGGAGGAGGTGAGCTGTGATATCATCTATTGTGAATGATGGATCCTGTGTTATCTACTGTATATAGAGGTGTTATCAGTCATTGTACAGGAGGAGGTGAGCTGTGATATCACCTATTGTGAATGGTGGATCCTGTGTTATCTACTGTATATAGAGGTGTTATCATTCATTGTACAGGAGGAGAAGGTGAGCTGTGATATCATCTATTGTGAATGGTGGATCCTGTGTTATCTACTGTATATAGAGGTATTATCATTCATTGTACAGGAGGAGGTGAGCTGTGATATCACCTATTGTGAATGGTGGATCCTGTGTTACCTACTGTATATAGAGGTGTTATCAGTCATTGTACAGGAGGAGGTGAGCTGTGATATCATCTATTGTGAATGGTGGATCCTGTGTTATCTACTGTATATAGAGGTGTTATCAGTCATTGTACAGGAGGAGGTGAGCTGTGATATCGCCTATTGTGAATGGTGGATCCTGTGTTATCTACTGTATATAGAGGTGTTATCAGTCATTATACAGGAGGAGGAGGTGAGCTGTGATATCACCTATTGTGAATGGTGGATCCTGTGTTATCTACTGTATGTAGAGGTGTTATCAGTCATTGTACAGGAGGAGGTGAGCTGTGATATCACCTATTGTGAATGGTGGATCCTGTGTTATCTACTGTATATAGAGGTGTTATCAGTCATTGTACAGGAGGAGGAGGTGAGCTGTGATATCACCTATTGTGAATGGTGGATCCTGTGTTATCTACTGTATGTAGAGGTGTTATCAGTCATTGTACAGGAGGAGGTGAGCTGTGATATCACCTATTGTGAATGGTGGATCCTGTGTTATCTACTGTATATAGAGGTGTTATCAGTCATTGTACAGGAGGAGGAGGTGAGCTGTGATATCATCTATTGTGAATGGTGAATCCTGTGTTATCTACTGTATATAGAGGTGTTATCAGTCATTGTACAGGAGGAGGAGGTGAGCTGTGATATCATCTATTGTGAATGGTGGATCCTGTGTAATCTACTGTATATAGAGGTGTTATCAGTCATTGTACAGGAGGAGGTGAGCTATGATATCACCTATTGTGAATTGTGGATCCTGTGTGATCTACTGTATATAGAGGTGTTATCAGTCATTGTACAGGAGGAGGTGAGCTGTGATATCTCCTATTGAGAATGGTGGATCCTGTGTTATCTACTGTATATAGAGGTGTTATCAGTCATTGTACAGGAGGAGGAGGTGAGCTGTGATATCACCTATTGTGAATGGTGAATCCTGTGTTATCTACTGTATATAGAGGTGTTATCAGTCATTGTACAGGAGGAGGAGGTGAGCTGTGATATCATCTATTGTGAATGGTGGATCCTGTGTAATCTACTGTATATAGAGGTGTTATCAGTCATTGTACAGGAGGAGGTGAGCTATGATATCACCTATTGTGAATGGTGGATCCTGTGTGATCTACTGTATATAGAGGTGTTATCAGTCATTGTACAGGAGGAGGTGAGCTGTGATATCACCTATTGCGAATGGTGGATCCTGTGTTATCTACTGTATATAGAGGTGTTATCAGTCATTGTACAGGAGGAGGTGAGCTGTGATCTCATCTATTGTGAATGGTGGATCCTGTGTTATCTACTGTATATAGAGGTGTTATCAGCCATTGCACAGGAGGAGGAGGAGAGCTGTGATATAATCTATTGTGAATGGTGGATCCTGTGTTATCTACTGTATATAGAGGTGTTATCAGTTATTGTACAGGAGGAGGAGGTGAGCTGTGATATCATCTATTGTGAATGGTGGATCCTGTGTTATCTACTGTATATAGAGGTGTTATCAGTCATTGTACAGGAGGAGGAGGTGAGCTGTGAGATCACCTATTGTGAATGGTGGATCCTGTGTTATCTACTTTATATAGAGGTGTTATCAGTCATTGTACAGGAGGAGGAGGTGAGCTGTGATATCACCTATTGTGAATGATGGATCCTGTGTTATTTACTGTATATAGAGGTGATATCAGTCATTGTACAGGAGGAGGTGAGCTGTGATATCACCTATTGTGAATGGTGGATCCTGTGTTATCTACTGTATATAGAGGTGTTATCAGTCATTGTACAGGAGAGAGTGAGCTGTGATATCACCTATTGTGAATGGTGGATCCTGTGTTATCTACTGTATATAGAGGTGTTATCAGTCATTGTACAGGAGGAGGTGAGCTGTGATATCACCTATTGCGAATGGTGGATCCTGTGTTATCTACTGTATATAGAGGTGTTATCAGTCATTGTACAGGAGGAGGAGGTGAGCTGTGATATCATCTATTGTGAATGGTGGATCCTGTGTTATCTACTGTATATAGAGGTGTTATCAGTCATTATACAGGAGGAGGTGAGCTGTGATATCACCTATTGTGAATGGTGGATCCTGTGTTATCTATTGTATATAGAGGTGTTATCAGTCATTGTACAGGAGGAAGAGGTGAGCTGTGATATCACCTATTGTGAATGGTGGATCCTGTGTTATCTATTGTATATAGAGGTGTTATCAGTCATTGTACAGGAGGAGGTGAGCTGTGATATCACCTATTGTGAATGGTGGATCCTGTCTTATCTACTGTATATAGAGGTGTTATCAGTCATTGTACAGGAGGAGGTGAGCTGTGATATCATCTATTGTGAATGGTGGATCCTGTCTTATCTACTGTATATAGAGGTGTTATCAGTCATTGTACAGAGGAGGAGGTGAGCTGTGATATCACCTATTGTGAATGGTGGATCCTGTGTTATCTACTGTATATAGAGGAGTTTTTATTGTACAGTATATAATCGCATACATTGTAGAATCGGGCCCCCGTCTAGTATATATAATATATCAGAGAAATGAGACCTAATAAGAGAATTGGCATTATCTCAGTGAGCGACTTGTTTTCAGCCAGGAATATTTTGTCCTCGTTTTCTATCTATCTATCTATCTATCTATCTATCTATCTATCTATCTATCTATCTATCTATCTATCTATCTATCTATCTATCTATCTATCTATCTATCTCCCGGTGACTGGAGGACTTGGCTACACGTGGTGTTCCCTCCTGATTAGCGGTATCAGGAGGCGGCTAAGCGTGGCGGAGCGTGGACCATGGTGGGTGTCAGGTGTGTGAAGATTAACCTGTAAACAGCGCGCCTCTGTATTAATCATTGAGCCTGTGGATGATCCTGTGTGATGACTGCGGCTCGGAGGATGCCGGGGGGGCGGTGAAGCCGTTTACTTTGGATTTACTCCAGAGACACAATGGGTAGAGGCAATGTGCCGTGTGGAATATTACAGCAGTGCCGGATGGATTAACTTGTAGCTTTGGACGTTCATGGAAAGTTGCAACTTTGCAAAATAATATCTGACTCCATCATTCTTGAACTTGGTTTTCTGATTTTAGGTAAATAAAGTGTAATCATTGTACAATGGAACGTTCTACATTTTGTGGCCTTGTGTATGTCAGTCTTTATAATAATATTTATTCATTTATATGGAGCTATTTATTCCATAGCACTTTACACACATCATCACTATCCCCATCGGGGCTCACAATCTACATTCCCTATCAGTCTTTGGAGTGTGGGAGAAAACTGGAGAACACGGAGGAAACTCAAGAGAACACTGGGGAACATACAGACTGCTGCAGATGTCGTCCTTGGTGGGATTTGAAATCAGGACTCCAACGCTGCAAGACTGCACAGCTAACCCAAGTCACCGTATACAGTGCTAACCACTGAGCCACCATATACAGTGCTAACCACTGAGCCACCATATACAGTGCTAACCACTGAGCCACCATATACAGTGCTAACCACTGAGCCACCGTATACAGTGCTAACCACTGAGCCACCGTATACAGTGCTAACCACTGAGCCACCATATACAGTGCTAACCACTGAGCCACCATATACAGTGCTAACCACTGAGCCACCGTATACAGTGCTAACCACTGAGCCACCATATACAGTGCTAACCACTGAGCCACTATATACAGTGCTAACCACTGAGCCACCGTATACAGTGCTAACCACTGAGCCACCGTATACAGTGCTAACCACTAAGCCACCATATACAGTGCTAACCACTGAGCCACCATACAGTGCTAACCACTGAGCCACCGTATACAGTGCTAACCACTGAGCCACCGTATACAGTGCTAACCACTGAGCCACCGTATACAGTGCTAACCACTGAGCCACCATATACAGTGCTAACCACTGAGACACCGTATACAGTGCTAACCACTGAGCCACCATATACAGTGCTAACCACTGAGCCACCTAACGTGCAACCACTGAGCCACATACAGTGCTAACCACTGAGCCACCATATACAGTGCTAACCACTGCACTAGGTACCACAGCCCGTGTACAGTGCTAACCACAGAGCCACCATATACAGTGCTAACCACTGAGCCACCATATACAGTGCTAACCACTGAGCCACCATATACAGTGCTAACCACTGAGCCACCGTATACAGTGCTAACCACTGAGCCACCATATACAGTGCTAACCACTGAGCCACCATATACAGTGCTAACCACTGAGCCACCATATACAGTGCTAACCACTGAGCCACCGTATACAGTGCTAACCACTGAGCCACCATATACAGTGCTAACCACTGAGCCACCATATACAGTGCTAACCACTGAGCCACCGTATACAGTGCTAACCACTGAGCCACCGTATACAGCGCTAACCACTGAGCCACCATATACAGCGCTAACCACTGAGCCACCATATACAGTGCTAACCACTGAGCCACCGTATACAGTGCTAACCACTGAGCCACCATGATACAGTGCTAACCACTGAGCCACCTGTATACAGTGCTAACCACTGAGCCACCATATACAGTGCTAACCACTGAGTCACCATATACAGTGCTAACCACTGAGCCACCGTATACAGTGCTAACCACTGAGCCACCATATACAGTGCTAACCACTGAGCCACCTTATACAGTGCTAACCACTGAGCCACCATATACAGTGCTAACCACTGAGCCACCATATACAGTGCTAACCACTGAGCCACCATATACAGTGCTAACCACTGAGCCACCGTATACAGTGCTAACCACTGAGTCACCATATACAGTGCAACCACTGAGCCACCGTATACAGTGCTAACCACTGAGCCACCATATACAGTGCTAACCACTGAGCCACCTTATACAGTGCTAACCACTGAGCCACCGTATACAGTGCTAACCACTGAGCCTCCGTATACAGTGCTAACCACTGAGCCACCGTATACAGTGCTAACCACTGAGCCACCATATACAGTGCTAACCACTGAGCCACCGTATACAGTGCTAACCACTGAGCCACCATATACAGTGCTAACCACTGAGCCACCATATACAGTGCTAACCACTGAGCCACCGTATACAGTGCTAACCACTGAGCCACCTTATACAGTGCTAACCACTGAGCCACCATATACAGTGCTAACCACTGAGCCACCATATACAGTGCTAACCACTGAGCCACCATATACAGTGCTAACCACTGAGCCACCATATACAGTGCTGACCACTGAGCCACCATATACACTGCTAACCACTGAGCCACCATATACACTGCTAACCACTGAGCTACCATATACAGTGCTAACCACTGAGCCACCATATACAGTGCTAACCACTGAGCTACCTATATACAGTGCTAACCACTGAGCCACCATATACAGTGCTAACCACTGAGCCACCATATACAGTGCTAACCACTGAGCCACCATATACAGTGCTAACCACTGAGCCACCATATACAGTGCTGACCACTGAGCCACCATATACACTGCTAACCACTGAGCCACCATATACACTGCTAACCACTGAGCTACCATATACAGTGCTAACCACTGAGCCACCATATACAGTGCTAACCACTGAGCTACCATATACAGTGCTAACCACTGAGCCACCATATACAGTGCTAACCACTGAGCCACCATATACAGTGCTAACCACTGAGCCACCATATACAGTGCTAACCACTGAGCCACCATATACAGTGCTAACCACTGAGCCACCATATACAGTGCTAACCACTGAGCCACCGTATACAGTGCTAACCACTGAGTCCCCCATATACAGTGCTAACCACTGAGCCACCGTATACAGTGCTAACCACTGAGCCACCATATACAGTGCTAACCACTGAGCCACCATACACAGTGCTAACCACTGAGCCACCGTATACAGTGCTAACCACTGAGCCACCATATACAGTGCTAACCACTGAGCCACCGTATACAGTGCTAACCACTGAGCCACCGTATACAGTGCTAACCACTGAGCCACCATACAGTGCTAACCACTGAGCCACAGTATACAGTGCTAACCACTGAGCCACCATACAGTGCTAACCACTGAGCCACCATATACAGTGCTAACCACTGAGCCACCATATACAGTGCTAACCACTGAGCCACCATATACAGAACATGAGCCTACAGACCACTGAGCCCAGTATACAGTGCTAACCACTGAGCCACCTATACAGTGCTAACCACTGAGAGCCACCATATACAGTGCTAACCACTGAGCCACCATATACAGTGCTAACCACTGAGCCACCATATACAGTGCTAACCACTGAGCCACCATATACAGTGCTAACCACTGAGCCACCATATACAGTGCTAACCACTGAGCCACCATTACAGTGCTAACCACTGAGCCACCTATACAGTGCTAACCACTGAGCCACACCATATACAGTGCTAACCACTGAGCCACCATATACAGTGCTAACCACTGAGCCACCATATACAGTGCTAACCACTGAGCTCCACCATATACAGTGCTAACCACTGAGCCACCATATACAGTGCTAACCACTGAGCCACCTACTGACTACCAATTACAGTGCTAACCACTGAGCCACCATTACAGTGCTAACCACTGAGCCACCATATACAGTGCTAACCACTGAGCCACCATATACAGTGCTAACCACTGAGCCACCATATACAGTGCTAACCACTGAGCCACCATATACAGTGCTAACCACTGAGCCACCATATACAGTGCTAACCACTGAGCCCCATATACAGTGCTAACCACTGAGCCACCATATACAGTGCTAACCACTGAGCCACCATATACAGTGCTAACCACTGAGCCACCATATACAGTGCTAACCACGTGAGCCCACCCATATACAGTGCTAACCACTGAGCCACCATATACAGTGCTAACCACTGAGCCACCATATACAGTGCTAACCACTGAGCCACCGTATACAGTGCTAACCACTGAGCCACCATATACAGTGCTAACCACTGAGCCACACCATATACAGTGCTAACCACTGAGCCACCATATACAGTGCTAACCACTGAGCCACCATATACAGTGCTAACCACTGAGCCACCATATACAGTGCTAACCACTGAGCCACCATATACAGTGCTAACCACTGAGCCACCATATACAGTGCTAACCACTGAGCCACCATATACAGTGCTAACCACTGAGCCACCAGTATACAGTGCTAACCACTGAGCCACCATATACAGTGCTAACCACTGAGCCACCATATACAGTGCTAACCACTGAGCCACCATATACAGTGCTAACCACTGAGCCACCATATACAGTGCTAACCACTGAGCCACCATATACAGTGCTAACCACTGAGCCACCGTATACAGTGCTAACCACTAAGCCACCATATACAGTGCTAACCACTTAGCCACCATATACAGTGCTAACCACTGAGCCACCATATAAAGTGCTAACTTGAAGAGTCGGAGTTGCAGTTGGATGTTTGGCTTACGGACTCCACAGTGCGGCATGTTATCATAGGCTACATTTGGGAAAAGGGTGTCAGACCTTTACTCCTTATATTCACAAGGATCACATGGCCAAGTAATGAATGAACGTAGAAGTTGTCTGGTCTTAATCTATAAATCTGCAGTCTCTATGTGTCGCTCTGTGTGACTGAAGACAATGAATCCTCACATCACATGCACTGTGCTCAGTGGGGATTCACTGGCTTCAGAGCTGGCAATGGCGGTCATGTGACTGTAAGTATGCCATGTGCACTCTCCAGAATCCAACTAAAGGGCGCAGCCTCGCTTTACATTTGCATTGAGCGAGGTCACTCCTCTCTAGTCGAATTCTGTTTAGGAGTCTTCATGTCACATATGGCAACTTGACCGCCATTCCTGGCTCTGAAACTGATGAATCTTTACAGTGCATGTGATGGGACTATTGATAAGTCTGCAGTCACATAGAGCGACACATAGAGACTGCAGACTTTTGGGTTAAAGGGGAACTCCAGGGAGATGATATTTTTGTCCTGTCCCTGCCCTCCTACATGATGAAGCAGAGCTGGGCACTACAGTTCTGGGATCTACTGTGTTTCCCCGAATATAAGACAGTGTCTTATATTAATTTTACCCCCAAAAGTCCCACCCTGTCTTATATTCGGGGTATGACCAGGGCCGCACCGTCCATTGGACAGTGTGAGCCCTGTCATTCAGGCGGCAGCCGGCAGGGGGAGCGGCAGTGCAGAAGGGGCGGCGCCTCATGCACACAGCCTCCCCCTGTCATGGCGCCGGCCGCGCACCGGAGGTAAGCGGCGACCCAGGGAGAGAGGCATAGAAGGGGCGGCAGCGCTGCCCGCGGGTCAATAGCACCCCCCCCCCCCGTACTCACGGCCGCGGGCGGGAATGACTGCCGGTGCCGCGGCTCAGGGGGCGGCAGTGCTGGGCTCCAGTAGCACCCCCCCACCCCCGTAATCGGTGCCGCGGCTCAGGGGGCAGCAGTGCTGGGCTCCAGTAGCACCCCCCCCGTAATCGGTGCCGACTTACATTGTAATGTATGACTTACATTAAAAAAAATGACAATTTTTTTTTAACCATAAAATTAACATTTATTAACAAGCTGAACAGACTTGTGGCCGACTTGCGGCACACTTGCGGCAGGTCCCCATACAATGTACAGAACTGTATGGGACACTTGCGGCAAGGTGCGGCAAAGGTGCGGTAACCGCACCTTGCCACAAGTGTCCCATACAGTACCGTACATTGTATGGGGACCTGCCGCAAATGTGCCGCAAGTCGGCTGTGCGGCGGAATTGCGGTTTTAATGGGCAAGTCGGCAAGGAAACATCCTTACTTTTTAGGGTAATGGCGGCCTCGGGCTATGGATACCTCCGCGGTGCAGGGCGTTGTCCAGATGCTTCTTCATGCAGGAGCTTCTGGCCAATCAGCACTCGAGCCGCTGAGCCAATCAGCGCTCGAGATGCTGGGGAGCCGCTGGCCAATCAGAAGCTCCTGCCGGCAGCGGTGACGTCAGGCCGCTGCGACAGGCGCACAAGATTAACCCTATGCCCTCGGGGTTACCTGCGGCACCTGAGGGCAGAGGGGAGCCCATGGGGGACAGCGGACCTGCAGCTGCACCTGAGGGCAGAGGGGAGCCCACGGAGGACAGCGGGGACACAGGTAAAACATGCAATGGGAAAAAATGGCACTTTAGCGGTACCCTGTCTTATATTCCCCGAAAATAAGTCACCCTGTCTTATAATCGGGGTATGACTTATATTGGAAAATTCTGCGCCAGCCCTGCCCTGACTTATATTCGGGGGTGACTTATTTTCGGGGAAACAGGGTATAGATCACTTATAAATCATTAAAATCATATCTGCTCCTCAGCTCTCACCCCTCCGCGCATGGGACAGAGAAACTCAGCCTCATGCTGCATCATTCACAGGAGGTGTCGGGGGCGTGGACCCTAGGGGCTCCAGGATCATCTTACATTCCCACCCCCTCATACTTCTGAATGAACAGGGGGCGTGGCCACCAGCCCCAATGGTCACACTACAATCCCACCCCTGATATACCATCCTATGTAATGTAAGAACAGGGGTGTTCTCCATTCAAATAGCAATCATGTCAGTCAGCAGATATAAATACACGCTGTGATCCTCTGCTGTACAATGATATGATGGTGCATAATGTGTGCTGCCATGTATTAGACTAGGAGCAGAGGCAAAGCACTGCACTGATTGGTCCAGCACTGCCATGGTCTCCCCTCCCCCATATCAGCTTGGTAGCTTCCTGTCCCCTGAAACTTTAGCACTATGCAGGACTAAATGTCTCTGTCCCCTGAGGGAGGGGTGAGATCTAAGGAGCAGATATGATTTTATTGATTTATAAGTGATCTATAGATCCTAGAACTGCAGTGCTCAGCTCTGCTTCATCATGTAGGAGGGCAGGGACAGGGCAAACATTTACTATCTCCCCGGAGTTCCCCTTTAAGGCCAGACAACCCCTTTAAGGAGTCACCTAGATTGGCAAAGCCAGTCCCCATGTTTTGGCCAATAAATTAGAATTTCCTAAGCATTTTTTCAGGCGGAATCCAAGTGAAAAGGATCGTGTGTGCAGCTCTGGAGGATCAATAGATCACGTTCAATGGTGGAAAGGGATATTAATGGAGGATCTGCTATAGAGCCATACAGCACCCGTCTCACTGTGACCTTGATAGCACCTGCTGATGACGTCTCTACATTGGCTCGGGCCATTACGGGCGTCTAAATCCAGATATAACCCAGCTGAGTTGTCAGGCGGTGATATCAAAGAAATGTATCAGTGCAAAGTATGGGAACGTTGTGGAGCACATGGCTCCCACCTTGGTGTCACGGTCACTGGCGGCGGTGCGCTTGTTTTTCCCATGACGTCTCTGGAGATGAAATACCAACAACCTATTCATAGCCAGGCGTTATTATAGAGCCGTGTTATTATAGGACGGGGCTCGCATATTCAGGTAACACGACTGCACAGGATCTTAGCTCTCCACCATACTTTACACTGCAGCTTTGTCTGGTCAGAAAAAGAGTAACTAAATCACCAGGGAGAATAGGTAAAAACCCAACTACATGGAGGAATGAGCCTTAAAGGGACATTACAGGAAGAAGTGATCGATTATCCCACGGGTGTGGAGCAATGGCTCACAGTCTCTTTTTTGGAATGTTTTTTTTCTTTTTTTTTAATCCCTTTGTCAAGCCCATCCTAAAAGAATCATAATTGATTTGTGTTTCCAGAATGTTCCTTTAAAGATGGCGCCCAAAAACCTCTATAGTGTATAAGTGCGTCGTTCTGTGAGCCATCACCAGACTTTACCAGAAGAGGATGGAGGACGTTAGGTCTCCGCTTTATATAAGGAGCAGAGTATGAAGCAGACAGAGATTCCTCTATGTCTAATATATTAGCATCAGATCTGCTGTTTGGTAGCCGCTCATTTTACTTTGCCCCTTATCATTGCAGGATCATTCTCATTATGTCATGCAGAGGCTCAATGATTAGCACTGTATATGGTGGCTCAGTGGTTAGCACTGTATACGGTGGCTCAGTGGTTAGCACTGTATGATGGTGGCTCAGTGGTTAGCACTGTATATGGTGGCTCAGTGGTTAGCCTGTATATGGTGGCTCAGTGGTTAGCACTGTATAGGTGGCTCAGTGGTTAGCACTGTATATGGTGGCTCAGTGGTTAGCACTGTATATGGTGGCTCAGTGGTTAGCACTGTATATGGTGGCTCAGTGGTTAGCACTGTATGGTGGCTCAGTGGTTAGCACTGTATAGGTGGCTCAGTGGTTAGCACTGTATATGGTGGCTCAGTGGTTAGCACTGTAAATGGTGGCTCAGTGGTTAGCACTGTATAGTGGTAGGCATCAGTGGTTAGCACTGTATATGGTGGCTCAGTGGTTAGCACTGTATATGGTGGCTCAGTGGTTAGCACTGTATACGGTGGCTCAGTGGTTAGCACTGTATATGGTGGCTCAGTGGTTAGCACTGTATATGGTGGCTCAGTGGTTAGCACTGTAAAATGGTGGCTCAGTGGTTAGCACTGTATATGGTGGCTCAGTGGTTAGCACTGTATATGGTGGCTCAGTGGTTAGCACTGTATATGGTGGCTCAGTGGTTAGCACTGTATACGGTGGCTCAGTGGTTAGCACTGTAATATGGTGGCTCAGTGGTTAGCACTGTAATATGGTGGCTCAGTGGTTAGCACTGTATATGGTGGCTCAGTGGTTAGCACTGTATATGGTGGCTCAGTGGTTAGCACTGTATATGGTGGCTCAGTGGTTAGCACTGTATATGGTGGCTCAGTGGTTAGCACTGTATGGTGGCTCAGTGGTTAGCACTGTATATGGTGGCTCAGTGGTTAGCACTGTATATGGTGGCTCAGTGGTTAGCACTGTATAGGTGGCTCAGTGGTTAGCACTGTATATGGTGGCTCAGTGGTTAGCACTGTATATGGTGGCTCAGTGGTTAGCACTGTATACTGGTGGCTCAGTGGTTTAGCACTGTGGGTATGGTGGCTCAGTGGTTAGCACTGTATATGGTGGCTCACTAGGTGTGGTTAGCACTGTATATGGTGGCTCAGTGGTTAGCACTGTATATGGTGGCTCAGTGGTTAGCCAGCTGTATAGGTGGCTCAGTGGTTAGCACTGTATATGGTGGCTCAGTGTTAGCACTGTAATGGTGGCTCAGTGGTAGCACTGTATATGGTGGCTCAGTGGTTAGCACTGTATAGGTGGCTCAGTGGTTAGCACTGTATAGGTGGCTCAGTGGTTAGCACTGTATATGGTGGCTCAGTGGTTAGCACTGTATAACTGGTGGCTCAGTGGTTAGCACTGTATATGGTGGCTCAGTGGTTAGCACTGTATATGGTGGCTCAGTGGTTAGCACTGTATGTGCTCAGTGTTACACTGTATATGGGGCTCAGTGGTTAGCACTGTATATGGTGGCTCAGTGGTTAGCACTGTATATGGTGGCTCAGTGGTTAGCACTGTATATGGTGGCTCAGTGGTTAGCACTGTATAGGTGGCTCAGTGGTTAGCACTGTATATGGTGGCTCAGTGGTTAGCACTGTATAATTGGTGGCTCAGTGGTTAGCACTGTATATGGTGGCTCAGTGGTTAGCACTGTATATGGTGGCTCAGTGGTTAGCACTGTATATGGTGGCTCAGTGGTTAGCACTGTATATGGTGGCTCAGTGGTTAGCACTGTATATAGGTGGCTCAGTGGTTAGCACTGTATATGGTGGCTCAGTGGTTAGCACTGTATATGGTGGCTCAGTGGTTAGCACTGTATATGGTGGCTCAGTGGTTAGCACTGTATATGGTGGCTCAGTGGTTAGCACTGTATATGGTGGCTCAGTGGTTAGCACTGTATATGGTGGCTCAGTGGTTAGCACTGTATATGGTGGCTCAGTGGTTAGCACTGTATATGGTGGCTCAGTGGTTAGCACTGTATATGGTGGCTCAGTGGTTAGCACTGTATATGGTGGCTCAGTGGTTAGCACTGTATACGGTGGCTCAGTGGTTAGCACTGTATATGGTGGCTCAGTGGTTAGCACTGTATATGGTGGCTCAGTGGTTAGCACTGTATATGGTGGCTCAGTGGTTAGCACTGTATATGGTGGCTCAGTGGTTAGCACTGTATATGGTGGCTCAGTGGTTAGCACTGTATATGGTGGCTCAGTGGTTAGCACTGTATACGGTGGCTCAGTGGTTAGCACTGTATACGGTGGGCTCAGTGGTTAGCACTGTATACGGTGGCTCAGTGGTTAGCACTGTATATGGTGGCTCAGTGGTTAGCACTGTATACGGTGGCTCAGTGGTTAGCACTGTATACGGTGGCTCAGTGGTTAGCACTGTATATGGTGGCTCAGTGGTTTAGCACTGTATACGGTGGCTCAGTGGTTGCACTGTATACGGTGGCTCAGTGGTTGCACTGTATACGGTGGCTCAGTGGTTAGCCTGTATATGGTGGCTCAGTGGTTAGCACTGTATATCGGTGGCTCAGTGGTTGGCACTGTATACGGTGGCTCAGTGGTTAGCACTGTAAATGGTGGCTCAGTGGTTAGCACTGTATATGGTGGCTCAGTGGTTAGCACTGTATATGGTGGCTCAGTGGTTAGCACTGTATATGGTGGCTCAGTGGTTAGCACTGTATATGGTGGCTCAGTGGTTAGTACTGTATACGGTGGCTCAGTGGTTAGCACTGTATATGGTGGCTCAGTGGTTAGCACTGTATACGGTGGCTCAGTGGTTAGCACTGTATATGGTGGCTCAGTGGTTAGCACTGTATACGGTGGCTCAGTGGTTAGCACTGTATACGGTGGCTCAGTGGTTAGCACTGTATATGGTGGCTCAGTGGTTAGCACTGTATATGATGGCTCAGTGGTTAGCACTGTATACGGTGGCTCAGTGGTTAGCACTGTATACGGTGGCTCAGTGGTTAGCACTGTATATGGTGGCTCAGTGGTTAGCACTGTATATGGTGGCTCAGTGGTTAGCACTGTATATGGTGGCTCAGTGGTTAGCAACTGTATACGGTGGCTCAGTGGTTAGCACTGTATACGGTGGCTCAGTGGTTAGCGCTTTATATAGTGGCTCAGTGGTTAGCACTGTATACGGTGGCTCAGTGGTTAGCACTGTATATGGTGGCTCAGTGATTAGCACTGTATATGGTGGCTCAGTGGTTAGCACTGTATATGGTGGCTCAGTGGTTAGCACTGTATATGGTGGCTCAGTGGTTGGCACTGTATATGGTGACTCAGTGGTTAGCACTGTATACGGTGGCTCAGTGGTTAGCACTGTATACGGTGGCTCAGTGGTTAGCACTGTATATGGTGGCTCAGTGGTTAGCACTGTGTACGGTGGCTCAGTGGTTAGCACTGTATATGGTGGCTCAGTGGTTAGCACTGTATATGGTGGGTCAGTGGTTAGCACTGTATATGGTGGCTCAGTGGTTAGCACTGTATATGGTGGCTCAGTGGTTAGCACTGTATATGGTGGCTCAGTGGTTAGCACTGTATATGGTGGCTCAGTGGTTAGCACTGTATATGGTGGCTCAGTGGTTAGCACTGTATATGGTGGCTCAGTGGTTAGCACTGTATACGGTGACTCAGTTGTTAGCACTGTATATGGTGGCTCAGTGGTTAGCACTGTATACGGTGGCTCAGTGGTTAGCACTGTATATGGTGGCTCAGTGGTTAGCACTGTATACGGTGGCTCAGTGGTTAGCACTGTATACGGTGGCTCAGTGGTTAGCTCTGCAGTCTTGCAGGGCTGGGGTCCTGGGTTTAATTCCCACCAAGGACAACATCTGTAAGGAGTTTGTATGTTCTCTCCTAGTTTCCTTCCACATTTTAAACACTGATAGAGATTGTAGATTATGAGCCCCAATGGGGACAGTGATATCTGTAAAGTGCTGAGGAATTAGTAGCGCTATATCAATTATTAAATACTATTATCCCCTATTTCTTTTTTCCCCTTCCCTGTCATTTCCCCTTTACCCTTTCAATGTCCTTTTTCCTTTCCTTTTCCCTTTTCCATTTCCTTAATTTTTTTTCCTTTTCAATTTCAGTTTCCTGGTCCTTTTTCCCCTTCCCTGTCCGTTTCGCTTTCCCTGTCCTTTTCCCTTTTCCCTTTCCCTGTCCTTTTCTCTTTCCTTTTCCCTGTCTCTGTCCTTTTCCCTTTCTCTCATAAAAACAATAGTACAGCGGTCTCAGGGAGCGCCAAAAGGATACTGGAAAAATTAGTGGATAAGAACCGACTTTATTCTTCCTCCAATACCACTGCCACAACGCGTTTCGACGGTCTAGCGGTCTTCATCAGGTGGGGTCAATTATTATAGACTGCAAAACCCAAAATAAACTAATCCAAATTTGTAAAAAAAATAATGAAAATTGAATACTTACCCTCCGCTGGTGTTCGGGAGCCTGGAGATCCTGCTGAGGTATCCACATTCCAGGGCCTGTGAACGCTGATTGGCCCACTTGCGGTCATGTGATATGTGACGTCATATGACGTGCATATCACATGACTGCGATCGGCCAATCACAGCGTCCGATGACATCACGCAAGGTCCTTGCAGGTCGATACCTCAGCAGGATCTCCCGGCTCCGGAACACCCGGCGGAGGGTAAGTATAAGAATCTTTATTATTTTTCACACATTTGCTTTAATTTAATTTGGGTTTGGCAGTGTATATTAATACAGTACGAAACCCAAAAGGACTGTCACACATGTCACACAAGGGAGGAGGAACAGGATTCTTCCTCCCCTCTGTGACATCACTGAAGAAATAGCCCCATAAAAACACGCGGCGTGTGAATGCAAAATGCTGCAAAAGGCAACTGCGCAAAAAAGCGCCAAAAGCAATGCTATGTGTGAACGTAGCCTAAAACCTATATAAAGAGGCCCAGGCTCCACGTGCTTCCATGTTGCATTATATTCTCAGCAGCAGTGGGGACAATTCCTACACAATCTGCTGCAAAATTAGTTTCTTTTTATGAATTCTGCACCAATCACGTGAAGCGGTGTTTCATTACGGAGCTCTTGGGTTACATTCACACTCACCATTTTTGCTACTTTTTTTGCACTGCACAAAACAGATCACTTAGGCCAGTTTCACATCTAATGCTGGGTTACATTTGCCTACATTTGCGTTTCTATGCGTTTTTAGCCCCATAGGGTTTAATGGAAACGCATGCAAGAACACATCATTTTCAGCAAACGCAAAAACGCATTCATTTCGCAAACTCAGCCCAGAACGTGTTCTGCAACATTTTAGCCTTTGTTTCAAAAAACGCATGCGTTTTTGCGTTTGCAGACAATGACATGCTTTTTTGCATGCGTTTCCATGAAACCCTACGGGTCCAAAAACGCATAGAAACGGCAAATGTAGGCAAACGCAACCCAGCATAGATGTGCAACGGCCGATATTGAATTCCAGCCAAGTCTAAGGGTTTTCGCTTTTTGCATTCAGACTGGGAATTTGTGGTGTGATCCGTTATTTTCCCTTGCATAGTGATCCGGCAAAGAAAAGTGCATGTTTAGTTCTGTGGCGTTTTTTCATCCATTTTTACCCTAGTCTGTGTGCACACCTAGCGTTTTTGTATGCGTTTTTGATTGCAGATTTAACTAAATCTGCACAAGGAACCGTACGAGCGTACCTTTAGGATTTGTCACTTGCAGATTTGGGTGCAGAAAAAAGCAGCAGCAGCTCATTCTGTGTCTGGACTGGGCCGCCTTCACACCACGATTTTCGGCTGTCAGGTTGTGTCCGGTGTTTTGCAGGATGATCGGACACAACCTGACAGCCCCGGATGCGCACAAACTGAGCTCCAATCCGGTTTTGTGACAGATTCATTTTTGCGCATCTGTGCCGCTGTCCAGTGCTGAAATTGCAGCAGCAAGGGAGCTGGGCGCGGTGCTGCAACTTCAGCCGTGGAGCGCTCCAGGTGCTGAACTTCAGAGGCGGCTCTGTAATGCTGCACTCTCCATGGTGCTGAACAAGTGCAGCTGCATTCGAGAGCCGCCACTCTTTCAGCACCAGGCGTCCGGGAACCGGTACGATTTCTTTGCCGGATCCGGCACAATCCGGTGCTCATAGACTCATGTTATGGCCGCCGGATTGCCCCGGATCTGGGAGGATCCGATTTTGTTCATTTTTGCCACCGGACACAAAAAATTATGCAAATTCCGATTTTGTGTCCGGGGCAAAATACAAACAAAATCGGATCTCCGAAAGGCACAAAACTGGGGCTAAATAAGCAAAATCCGCCGCCATATGGATACATGGGGGCAAAATCGGATCTAGTTCTGTCTGGTTCACACTGGACTGACCTGGACCCGAAAAACTGTGCTATGAAGCCGGCCTTAAACGCAAGGGACAAAATGCACCAAAAAGCAAAACATTCTGAGATTGGCTGCAGCATTTTTCTGCCAGGAGATGCATTTTTTTTTGGGGGGGGAGGGGGGCAGAAATGTTCTGCTAGGTGCAGTGGTGCAGAGGTCGCAACTCCAGTCCTCAAGGCCCACCAACAGTGCAGGCTTTCAAGATTGCCTTAGTGTTGCACACCTATTGTGTTACACCCCTGGCTAGGAGGTCACTGGATGCAATTGCAACAAACTCTCAGCTGTGAGAATTTTGTGTATCCATTTGGAAAGTGTATTTGTAAACAAGAATATTCCGATCACAATAAGGCGTGTTTTGTTTTCTAGTGTCATCTTTAGAAATAAGTGAGGGTTTTTTTTTGCTAGAGAAGGTTCTCATCTTAATTAGCAAAGTACTTGATAAAAAAATAAAGTAACTTATTAAAAATTCAGTTTTGCAGAGCGGAGGGACTTTTACATGTTAACGTGTGTCGTTGATTATTTGTCTCAGAGGGGCTGATTTCCTAGACAACAAATATGCACTTACAAGCTCTTTGCTTGAAAGCTTGTGAGCGCTGCTCTGAAGCTACAGGATGCTGATGCTGCCATCTACAGGCTCTCTGCAGAGGTAAAGCTGCCACATATAGCAGCATCAGAGAGCGCACAGCATGGTCCTGCTGTGGTCATGACTGTCGGTCTTCAGGGGTCACCACCCCTCCCCCGGCAAGCAGGATACCGGGAAACGGTGGAGCAGATCGCTCTGGAGGATGCAAGATGACGCAGCCTTTTAGATGATAGATGTCTATATAAAGGCTTGTATGTCCCCGCTTTATCACCTGTAGACCAGGGCGACATATCTTTGGTGCAGCCACACAGGGGCCCTTTTCCACCTCCAAAGCAGCAAAGACTTCTGTCATACCAAATCTATTGGACTGCAAAGGGCCCTACACTGTTCCTGCACAGGGGCCCTTGTGGTCAGCTCTGCATTATTTGATATTAAACCATATTCGTCTTGTGGAGGCGGCTTGTGTGATGGTGACAGATACTTGGTAGGATTCTGGCTTCCCGGACGCTTTTTGCTCCATCTGTCGCTTGTTCTGTAAGATCTATCATCTTTCTATATACAAGAAGGCAGCACAGGGTGTACTCACTTTATAGAAAGTGTGATACGTCGTCCAGCTGTGCCGCCGCTATTCATTCTCATTATATTGTGCTAAGTCTGGATTAAAAAATCATTTAGAATGTTGTGTGTTCCGTTTTTCTGCACATGTTTGTTTCCATGGTGACGGACTACAAACAAATCCTTCAGAATCTGATCCTTAAAGGGGCGGTCACATGATTAATGATTCATTAACATCGTTACATCAAACAAAGTCTGACAATTTTTCAACTGGATTTATTAAAAAAAAAAAAGTTAATGTGAACCTGAAAGCTGATCCATGCTGCGGTCGTGTACATACTTGTTATGGCGCCCCTCTTTGTTACATATTTGTTATGACACCCGGGGGCATAACTACTATAGGTGCAAAAGTAGTAATTGCACCTGGGCCCTGGAGCCCAAGGGGGCCCCAACTGTCCCTTTGGCCTATATAAAAGGACCAATAGCATTAAACACTTGCAGTAATTGGGGGCCCCGGCTGGAGCTTTTTCCATTGAGGCTCATGAGCTTCAAGTTACACCACTGATGGCGCCCCCTGGAGTTACATACTTTTTATTGCATCCACAGATGTTACATAATTGCTTTGGCACCCCCTGCTGTTACATGATTGTGCTGTCCCTCTCTTGTTACATGCATGGTATGGCCCCTGCCTCTCCCTTATTTCTCTCTTAGCGTGTGCAGCACATGTATCCAACACCGGTGAGAAGAACCTCCTTTAGTGCACTAACTTTCTACCTTATAGAGAGGAATCTGCCTGCCGCCATATGGAGAGAGATGAGCTGATAAAGAGAAGGAGAGAGATGTCTAAAGGGGGTGTCACACGCGTCAATGTCGTCAGCGATCTGATCGCTGACGACATTGACGGCTGATTGCTGGTGAGCTGTCACACAGACAGACTCACCAGCGATCAATTGACCAGTGACATCATGGAAACGATTTAAATATCGTTTCCACGATGTCCTGCTCCCGCTGCCAGGCTGCTGGAAGCGGGAGCAGCCTGGTCTCCAAGGTACACTGCGGGTAACTAGGCAGCGCGCGCTGCCTAGATACCCGACGTGTACCTTAGTTACCAGCCTCCTCCGCTCACCCGGTGAGCGGAGGAGGCTGGTAACTAAGGTACACAGTCGGGTATCTAGGCAGCGCGCGCTGCCTAGTTACCCGCAGTGTACCTTGGAGACCAGCTCCCAGCGCTTGTGACAGGCGCTGGGAGCTGGAATATCGCTAGTCCCGGTGTCACACGCAGCGATGCTGCGTGTCCACCGGGCGACAATCGCCAGGTTTCAGAGCTGGTTCTGAAACCTGGCGATCATCAACCAGCGATTTATCGCTGGTTGATGCAGTATGTCACACGCGTCAATATCGCTGCAACGTCACGTGCAGCCAATATCGTGCAGGCGATATTGACGCGTGTGACACCCCCTTTAGCCTCTCATACAGATCACAACTCCCATACACTGCACTGATGAGGGGCAGTCACCCCGAAACGCAGCATCTGCAGTTTGGGGTTCTGATCTGGCACAAATCCTAAGTCATATTAAAAGGCTTGTTAAAGAGTCAATTATGACTTTGAGGATTGCTGCCCTTATTGGGTGGCATTAGAGTTTTCCTCTTCCTCAGTGAAGTGACAATTTCCTTTAGTGTATTGATTCATATATTTGTAGCCATTCTCAATAGCAGAGATCACTCCAACACTCATCCCTGAGGGTCCAGGAGATGGAGCTGAGTTTATGTGATCGCAGGCACTGGACACATGAGGTCTGTAAGGCTGGAAACACACTGTCCTTGTGATATACAGTCACTCAGACGAGTGTCGAATCATTAACCCTGAACGACCTCTCCCTGTCAACAACTCCACACTCTCGTCCTGACAGGGAGAGGTCGTTCAGGGTTAATGTTCCGACTTCTGTGGGGATGTTTAACAAATGTATAAGTGTAAAGCGTCCCAAGACTATGTGAAGTTCTATGTGTATGGGGGGAATAGGTGAGGTACATGTACCAGTCTACCCACATCTGGTGTCCATATAGACTTATTTTGTAAAGTGTGAAATGTTCTTGATCTTTGTTCTGCTGCTGTAATACTGTAATTTCCTCCGGGATCAATAAAGTTTATCTTATCTTATCTTATGATCCGTCACTCGTCTGAGGGACTCCTATATGACACGGACAGTGTGTTTCCAACCTAAGGCCTGTTTCACACATCCGTGACACCACAGATTTGTGAGACAAGGCCGTTTGTGGGCGGGGCATGTAGCCATGTGTCACGGATGTCTGACACAATGTGTGCTGTCCGTGGATAGCACACGGACAGCCTATCACTACATACTCGCCTCCCTCCAGCGCCGCTGTTCCTCTCACTTCCGGTCCACTGTCAGGCTCAGTGAAGTGAATATTCATGAGCCTAATGAGCAGCACCGGAAGAGAGAGGAACTGTCAGTGCTGGAGGGAGGTGAGCATGAGACCCACAGTCTCATTCAGTGATCACACAGCACGGGGAGCGGACTTGCTGCCTGTGCTGTGTAGTGGCTGGCAATGAAAAATAGGGCGGAGCCCACACATTTTTTTGCCAGCTAAGGGAAAATTAGGCAGCTGAGGGTGGCAGCTCGCAGCTTTCGGTCTTCATCGGGCAAGACTGAAAAATGCTGCGAAGCCCCATGCATTTTTTTTAATATATTTATTTATTCAACACCCTATGACGGCAGGTTGGTCGTCATTTACTAATGTGTATGACAACCAAGCAGAATCACTGTCCAGATTGTGTAAATCCTGTCTGAATACAACAGCCAATCACAGAAGCTCTCACCGAGTATGAGCTTCTCTGATTGGCTGTTTGTCTGACAGTGCAGTGAATATGTAATTAATTTAATAGGCGGCCCCGGAAGTAGCAGCGGGAGACTGGTAAGCCCGATCTGTCTATTGTATCTATCCTGTCTATTGTATTCTAACTTTTTCCAGCATGAGAAACACCATGCTAAAATCACTGTCCGTATGATGTCCGTGCGCTGTCCCTGTGCTGTCCGTGTGCTGTCCCTATGCTGTCTGTGTGCTGTCCCTATGCTGTCCGTGCCGTGTGCTGTCCCTATGCTGTCCGTGTGCTGTCCCTATGCTGTCCGTGTGCTGTCCCTATGCTGTCCGTGTGCTGTCCCTGTGCTGTCCGTGTGCTCTCCCTATGCTGTCCATGTGCTGTCCCTATGCTGTCCGTGTGCTGTCCCTATGCTGTCCGTGTGCTGTCCCTATGCTGTCCGTGTGCTGTCCCTATGCTGTCCGTGTGCTGTCCCTGTGCTGTCCATGTGCTCTCCCTATGCTGTCCGTGTGCTCTCCCTATGCTGTCCGTGTGCTCTCCCTATGCTGTCCGTGTGCTCTCCCTGTGCTGTCCGTGTGCTCTCCCTGTGCTGTCCGTGTGCTCTCCCTGTGCTGTCCGTGTGCTGTCCCTGTGCTGTCCGTGTGCTGTCCCTATGCTGTCCGTGTGCTGTCCATCATTTTGTTGCACCCATTGACTTGCATTGGCGACTGTCGCGTGACAATCCCATACTATCGCAACTCTTTTCTCATCCAGATTCTGGAGCGGACGACTCACGTTACTGAGTTCTGACTCATTAAATAACATTGGATCGAGTGGAGAGCGAGATTTTCTTGCATTGCGCTCGTCCGATTTTTCACGCCAGTGTGCCCGAGCCCAAAATTAAAAGTACTGCAGGGGGCGCCATAACAATAACCACAATATTTACATACAGGATCATTCACCAATTAGAACTTGTTACACTTCATGTCATCCAGATTTAGCATAATCTATGTATTTTAAGATCCATTTCCTATACAAAGATATTAGCGAAGTTGTGCAGGATTAGAAAAGAATATCATCTGACTTCCAGAAATAGCGCCACACCAGTCCACAGGTTGTGTATGGTATTACAGCTCATTGATTTCAATGAAACAAAACCACAATATTGCACACCACACATGACCTGGAGTGGTGCGGTTGCTGAAAGAAAGCAGCCATGTTGTTATAATGGAAGATCCCTTTAAGAATGTAAACAATTTAGAACATTACATTTAAAAAAGCGATAAACGATGGCACCGTCCTGTCATCACATCATTCATGGTTCCCAGGCCCGGGAGCGGCTCTTCTCAGATGGTCACTTTTTTTTCCTTAAGGACGTTGTCTAGATTGGGCAGATCCTTCATAGAAAATAACGTGTGTATGGGATCTATCATGTGAAATCTTCAGCTATAACCTATCATTATGTGTTTACTTTCCTTGCTGTTGCCCCTGAGCGAATATCTGAATCAAGTCAGACAGAAAGCGACTTGTTTCAGCTTGTATTGTTCTTATCAGTGTGTTACAGAGGATAGTATTCATCTAACTAAACTAAGTTAAGGTCATCTGTGCTCCGGCAGTGTTATCATAGTGACGCTGGGGTTCATAGTGGTCATCTGTGCTCCGGCAGTGTTATCATAGTGACACTGGGGTTCATAGTGGTCATCTGTGCTCCGGCAGTGTTATCATAGTGACGCTGGGGTTCATAGTGGTCATCTGTGCTCCGGCAGTGTTATCATAGTGATGCTGGGGTTCATAGTGGTCATCTGTGCTCCGGCAGTGTTATCATAGTGACACTTGGGTTCATAGTGGTCATCTGTGCTCCGGCAGTGTTATCATAGTGATACTGGGGTTCATAGTGGTCATCTGTGCTCTGGCAGTGTTATCATAGTGACACTGGGGTTCATAGTGGTCATCTGTGCTCTGGCAGTGTTATCATAGTGATACTGGGGTTCATAGTGGTCATCTGTGCTCCGGCAATGTTATCATAGTGACACTGGGGTTCATAGTGGTTATCTGTGCTCCGGCATTGTTATCATAGTGACGCTGGGGTTCATAGTGGTCATTTGTGCTCCGGCAGTGTTATAGTGACGCTGGGGTTCATAGTGGTCATCTGTGCTGCAGCAGTGTTATCATAGTGACACTGGGGTTCATAGTGGTCATCTGTGTTCCTGGCAGCGTTATCATAGTGACGCTGGGGTTCATAGTGGTCATCTATGCTCCAGCAGTGTTATCATAGTGACACTGGGGTTCATAGTGGTCACACTCCTGTCTTGTAATCAGTCAGTGACCTGTATATAGGGCTACAGCTACTCACTGTGCTGTGTGGTGACATGGTGTGTCCTCAGTTGACATGGTGTGTCCTGACTTGTCTCAGGAGATTAGAAAGAACATGATAGACAAGCATAAAGGTAAAGGTTATAAGACCATCTCCAAGCAGCTTGATGTTCCTGTGACTACATATTATTCAGAAATTTAAGATCCATGGGACTGTAGCCAACCTCTCCTGGACGTGGCTGCAGGAGGAACATTGATGACAAATCAAAGAAACGGATAATACGAATGGTATCAAAAGAGCTCTGAAAAAAAAGAGATTAAAGTGAACTTCAAGCTGAAGGGACATCAGTGTCAGATCGCACCATCTGTCGTTGTTTGAGCCAAAGTGATTTCATGGAGACGACCAAGTAGGACACCAAAAAAATCATAAAAAAGCCAGACGGAATTTACCAAACTACATGTTGACAAGCCACAAAGCTTCTGGGAGAATATGTCCCATGGACAGATGAGACAAGACACATCAGCTCTATGTTCACAGACTCAAAGATGAAGCCTAGCAAGAAAAGAACACAATCCCTACTGTGAAACATGGAGGAGGCTCTGCTATGTTCTGGGCTGCTGTGCTGCAACTGGCACAGGTGTCTTCAATCTGTGCAGGAGAAAATGAAGTCTCAAGACTATCAAGGCATTCTAGAGAGAAATGTGCTGCCCAGTGTCAGAAGCTTAGTCTCAGTCGCAGGTCAGGGGTCTTGTAACAGGATAATGATCCAAAACACACAGCTAAAAACACCCAAGAATGGCTAAAGGCCCCTTTCACATCAGCGGTAATTGCTGATCGTGGCAGTTGCGGTGAAAAGCCGCATCTGCCGCAGCTACCGCATAACGGCCGCACTTGTGGTTCACATGCGGCGAGCCCCATGCAATGTCTATGGGGCTTGCGCTAAGTGTGCAGCAGGTGTGGCCAGTGCGGTTTCGGCACTTACGCAGATGCGGCCGCGAAAAACGCGGTCAGCGCTTACCGCTGATGTGAAAAGGCCCTAAGAGGAAAACATTGGACTATTATGAAGTGGTTTCTATTAGCCCAGACTTAAATCCTATTGAGCATCTTTGGAAAGAGCTGAAACTGGAAAAGACGACAAACACCAGACAACTGGAGCAGTGGAGGAGTGGCCAAAATCTCTGTGGAGAGGAGCAGAAGTCTCATTGACATTTACAGGAATCGTGTGATTGCAGTTTCAGCTGCTGTGACCAGCTCCAACACATTGCTCGCTCTGCGCCTGCATCAATTAAGATAATGAGGCGCATGAGCGGGGAGGAGGGCAGACACATAAAGGAGGCTGAACAAGAGAGGGCTGGAGGTGGCACAGAGAGGCTGGAGGTGGCACAGAGAGGGCTGGAGGTGGCACAGAGAGGCTGGAGGTGGCACAGAGAAGCTGGAGGTGGCACAGAGAGGGCTGGAGGTGCACAGAGAGAGCTGGAGGTGGCACAGAGAGGGCTGGAGGTGGCACAGAGAGGGCTGGAGGTGGCACAGAGAGGGCTGGAGGTGCACAGAGAGGACTGGAGGTGGCACAGAGAGAGCTGGAGGTGGCACAGAGAGAGCTGGAGGTGGCACAGAGAGGGCTGGAGGTGGCACAGAGAGGGCTGGAGGTGGCACAGAGAGAGCTGAGGTGGCACAGAGAGGGCTGGAGGTGGCACAGAGAGGGCTGGAGGTGGCACAGAGAGAGCTGGAGGTGGCACAGAGAGGGCTGGAGGTGGCACAGAGAGGGCTGGAGGTGGCACAGAGAGAGCTGGAGGTGGCACAGAGAGGGCTGGAGGTGGCACAGAGAGGGCTGGAGGTGGCACAGAGAGAGCTGGAGGTGGCACAGAGAGGGCTGGAGGTGGCACAGAGGGGGCTGGAGGGAGGAGTGAAGACACCAGCAACAGCGAGGACTCATTACTTAGTCCCTCTGGACTCCTTATCTTTACACTTTATAAAGTCTTTTTAACAGCTTAGAGGGGGCTAGAGACATGGGGGACCCTTCCCTGAGTGCAGCAGACACGCTGCATTCAGTTAGCACAGCACCAGGGGGGGACAGGTCCTCTTTAAAAGACAAGTAACAAATATGAATTCTTTCTTCTCTTCTTCCGTATCCAATGTTAACAGGGATTTCGGAGCTGATGACTTATAATATTTCCATTCCACCCATGATTTCCACAGATCTTTCCAGCTTCATAACATCTTGTTGGTCCCGAGATTTCACTGACTGATGACCTGACTGACGACTGACTGACTAACGACTGACTGACAGACTGACTGACGACGATGACTGACTAACGACTGACTGACAACCCGACTGACAGATGCTGACCATGGACTGATGACTGACTAACGATGACTGCTAACGACTGACTGACATGACTGACTGATGACTGACGACTGACTGACGCTGATGACGACTGAACTTGATGACTGACTGATGACTGACATGATGACTGACGATGATCACTGATGATTGAGAACTGATTGATGACTGACGTCTGATGACTGATGACTGAAGTTCAGAACAAAATTGATTCCTAATCTTTTTTGTAACTATGGAAACACATAAATCTGCACCAGAAAGCTTTGTTTTTTTTTGGATCCACTGAAGTAAACAATCGGTTGCAGCAGTTCTGCACAATCACTAATGTTATATTTTTCCTTTGAAGTGCGCTGCCCGTTGATTCCTTGCTGCGCTCCGCCCTGTGGTGGTGACATTCCAGTAACAGCCGTCTGTCTTCTGTTTGCTCCTAGAGGCCGGAGTGTTGGCCAAGCAATACATGCAGCAAGGCCTCCCTGTGCCGGACGAGCTCATCACCCGGGTTATGCTGTCCGAGCTGGAGAAGAAGACGACGCACAGTTGGCTGCTAGACGGTGAGATGACGATTATGGGACCTCGCCCCTCCGGCTGCTATAAAGGGAATCTGTCAGCAGGTTTATGCTACCTCATCTGACAGTAGCATAATGTAGACAAAGAAACCCTGAACCCAGCGATGTATCACATAGATAACTGCCTGCAGCCGTTCTGTCACAATCAAAGAGTTTAGTTTTAGCCATGTAGCAGAGCTGAGAGAGCTGCCCCTGCCTACACCAGGCTCTGTATATACAATGTCTATAGACAGAGAGCTGCCCCCACTCACACCAGGCTCTGTATATACAATGTCTATAGACAGAGAGCTGCCCCGCCCACCCCAGGCTCTGTATATACAATGTCTATAGACAGAGAGCTGCCCCCGCCCACACCAGGCTCTGTATATACAATGTCTATAGACAGAGAGCTGCCCCCACCCACACCAGGCTCTGTATATACAATGTCTATACACAGAGAGCTGCCCCCGCCCACACCAGGCTCTGTATATACAATGTCTATAGACAGAGAGCTGCCCTCGCCCACACCAGGCTCTGTATGTACAATGTCTATAGACAGAGAGCTGCCCCCACCCACACCAGGCTCTGTATGTGCAATGTCTATAGACAGAGAGCTGCCCCCACCCACACCAGGCTCTGTATGTACAATGTCTATAGACAGCTGCCCCGCCCACACCAGGCTCTGTATATACAATGTCTATAGACAGAGAGCTGCCCCCCGCCGGCTCTGTATATACATTGTCTATAGACAGAGAGCTGCCCCCGCCCACACCAGGCTCTGTATATACAATGTCTATAGACAGAGAGCTGCCCCCACCCACACCAGGCTCTGTATATACAATGTCTATAGACAGAGAGCTGCCCCGCCCCACACGAGGCTCTGTATATACAATGTCTATAGACAGAGAGCTGCCCCCGCCCACACCAGGCTCTGTATATACAATGTCTATAGACAGAGAGCTGCCCCCGCCCACACGAGGCTCTGTATATACAATGTCTATAGACAGAGAGCTGCCCCCGCCCACACCAGGCTCTGTATATACAATGTCTATAGACAGAGAGCTGCCCCCGCCCACACCAGGCTCTGTATATACAATGTCTATAGACAGAGAGCTGCCCTCGCCCACACCAGGCTCTGTATATACAATGTCTATAGACAGTGAGCTGCCCCTGCCCACACCAGGCTCTGTATATACAATGTCTATAGACAGAGAGCTGCCCCTGCCCACACCAGGCTCTGTATATACAATGTCTATAGACAGAGAGCTGCCCCCAACTACACCAGGCTCTGTATATACAATGTCTATAGACAGAGAGCTGCCCCCGCCCACACCAGTGTATGTATCATGTGTATAGTGTATGTATCAGGTGTGTATTTGTGTGTACAGTGTATGTATGAGGTGTGTATGTGTGTGTGTACTGTATGTATCAGGTTTGTAAGTATGTATGTATGTGTGTGTAGTGTATGTATCAGGTGTGTGTATGTATGTGTGTAGTGTGTAGTGTAAATATCAGGTGTGTGTGTGTATGGATCAGGTATGTATGTGTGTGTGTAGTGTGTAGTATATGTATGAGGTGTGTGTGTATGTATGTGTGTAGTGTAAATATCAGGTGTGTGTGTGTGTATGGATCAGGTATGTATGTGTGTATGTAGTGTGTAGTATATGTATGAGGTGTGTATGTATGTGTGTAGTGTATATATCAGGTGTGTATGTATGTGTGTAGTATATGGATCAGGTGTGTATGTATGTATCAGGTGTGTGTGTATGTATGTGTGTAGTGTGTAGTATATGGATCAGGTGTGTGTATGTATCAGGTGCTTTTTTCCTGTGAGGTCTCCTGCACACATCTTCCAATTCTGTGCGATGTCTGTGTCAGAGTTGTGGTACCTTGTCATGTGTAGCTCGCGCTTATCTGTGTTTTATTCTCCCATTGACTTGATCATCACTGTGGGATTTTGCTCCTCTGGTTTATTCCTTCTTGTGCAGGAAACGTTTCTGTGTCAATCATCTGCTGCTACAAAACCGACCGAGAGCAAAGTCACCAGCAAAGTTATAAAGTGTCCTGATTAACCCGCGCTCCATATCCCTGTGTGACCATTATACCCCAGTGTACAAACTTTTAATATCATTAGTCTTTTTCTTTAGGCCAAAGGGACTTCTGGGCCCCCCCAGGCTCCAGGGCCCGGGTGTGATCGCAGCCCCTGCACCTGTTGTAGTTATGCTCCTGCACAAATGCAAAAATTCTGTCTGCAGCTTTGCCCTGGTCTGACAGAAGATGTGACTATGCGCCATCCAGCCCTGTGACCATGCGCCATCCAGCCCTGTGACTGTGCGCCATCCAGCCCTGTGACTGTGCGCCATCCAGCCCTGTGACTATGCGCCATCCAGCCCTGTGACTATGCGCCATCCAGCCCTGTGACTATGCACCATCCAGCCCTGTGACTGTGTGCCATCCAGTCCTGTGACTATGCACCATCCAGCCCTGTGACTGTGCGCCATCCAGCCCTGTGACTGTGCACCATCCAGCCCTGTGACTGTGCGCCATCCAGCCCTGTGACTGTGCGCCATCCAGCCCTGTGACTGTGCACCATCCAGCCCTGTGACTGTGCGCCATCCAGCCCTGTGACTATGCACCATCCAGCCCTGTGACTGTGCGCCATCCAGCCCTGTGACTGTGCACCATCCAGCCCTGTGACTGTGCGCCATCCAGCCCTGTGACTGTGCGCCATCCAGCCCTGTGACTGTGCGCCATCCAGCCCTGTGACTGTGCGCCATCCAGCCCTGTGACTGTGCGCCATCCAGCCCTGTGACTGTGCGCCATCCAGCCCTGTGACTGTGCGCCATCCAGCCCTGTGACTGTGCGCCATCCAGCCCTGTGACTGTGCGCCATCCAGCCCAGTGACTGTGCGCCATCCAGCCCAGTGACTGTGCGCCATCCAGCCCAGTGACTGTGCGCCATCCAGCCCAGTGACTGTGCGCCATCCAGCCCAGTGACTGTGCGCCATCCAGCCCAGTGACTGTGCGCCATCCAGCCCAGTGACTGTGCGCCATCCAGCCCAGTGACTGTGCGCCATCCAGCCCTGTGACTGTGCGCCATCCAGCCCTGTGACTGTGCGCCATCCAGCCCTGTGACTTAAAATAAATATAAGATGTAAAAAAAAGTGATTACTTCAAAAAATAGACATTAAAAATGTATCAATTACTTATGGATTTTGTAGAGGTCACAGCTCCCTGACTGACAGCTCCAATTCCTCTGCAATCTGTTGATAAAATCCTGGCTTCCAGCAGCCGCCACTAGGGGGAGCCCACTGCACTGTCTATTATTGTAGAGTCGGCTCCCTCTAGTGGTGACTGTGGGCAGACAGAATTTATGTATTTTGTGGCTATGTAGATGTCATGGAAATCAATAGAAATAAGGTCTGAACCCTTATAAGATGTATTATGATATGATTCAGCATTCAGCTTTGGTCCTAAACATGTTGTATTAAGGGAATTAAGACCACTTTGGTGGTAATTTACCCACAATTCTTCTTCTCAAGGTTTTTCCTAGTCTTGTGGCTCTGGATTATAAAGCCTCAGTGCAGCGCTGTCCTGCAGATGTGACCTGTGCGCTGCAATCATATTGTGTGACTCTGTGCCCATTTTCAGGATCAGAATTAAACCACTAATAATTGATATTTTAGGGCTGATTTACTTAATTACATATATGTAGAAAAATAACTCCTCACTTGATGCAGAGCAGATCCATAGGGATCCAGGTAACCTAATGTATGTGCTCTTATGGCCTCTGTTAGACTGCGATGTGTCATTAACCTGCAATGTGGAATAGTAGAATAGTCTACACTATTCCATGCAAGGAAATACTGTATGAGACGGGTCGGCACCTTGTGTATAAGAAGCGCAATAGGATCTTACCTGGATACATGTACAGAAAAAGAGCAGAACTACAGGAGCAGCTCCCTGCATGAGAGCATTAAACAGTTACCGTACTTTATATCAGTAATTCAATCCATAAAGTGACCACATCTATTATATAGAATCATTACACACAGAGGGATCTATTTCATGGGTTTATTTCTGTTAATGTTGATGATTAATGAAAACCCAAAGGATCTCAGAAAATTAAAGTAAGGAGGATGAAGGGTCTGAGAGATAAAATATGACCTGAATAGGTATCAGAGGCTTCACCTTGTGTGGTTGTGAGAGTCACAACCACTATAAAAGCAGATCACGGCTGCTGCAGTCCCCAGCGTGGGGTATATAGAGTAGGGAGGATGAAGAGTTAAACACCGCGCTGCCGTATTCCACCAGATATCAAAGGGTGAATATAATATTGATTTATTAGTCATCGTGTTTCAGGGCTCCCCGGCCTCTTCCTCAGGACAAATCAATATCATATAGGCTGCGGTCAGACTAACGTTTTTAGCGGATGTCACTGACTGGCTTCACATCACGATTTTGCTGTATCACTTTCAGATCAGATACACACGGATCCAATTTTGCCTCCCATCTATCCCTATGGGCAATGGACCGGATCAGATGTGTCCCTATTGGTATCTGATTTTAGCACCATCCGTTGCTGTCCGGAGCCAGAATTGTAGCCTGCTGTGATCTTGGTCTCAAATCGGACACCACGGATCCGTAACAGATCTATTGTGTTCCGCCTTACATAACATGGGAGTCTATGTATCTGGGATCCGTCAAATAATCGGATCCATAAAACAGATCCGATTTTCTGTACTGCGCATGTCAGAAGCAAGGTACAGCGCTGTCTCTGCTGATGGCGGATCCGTGGGCATCAATAGCAGCTGCTGGCACAGATCTGTGCCTGCCCGTGTGATCCTTGAAATTCAGATCTCACAACGGATGTTCAGGAATCGTGATGTGAAGGGGCCTCAGTCATCTTTTCAGCCGCTCATGTGCGATAGTCAGCGCCGCTGCTGCTTGAAGCTGTCCCTGGATACCCGGTGTTGATCGTGGTAACCGGCCACACATCAAGCAGAATAGCGGCCGCTTTATCAGAGCCGACAGGGAAACGCTGCATGCAGTGATCCACGTGGTGCTCGAAGGCTGTAATGAAATGATCCAGGATCCGCTATAAAATGTAGATAAAATCTGCGCTGCTGTGATGTGATGGAGAAGAGATCCACTCCTTACTCCTCACTGTTTGGCTTTTGGGTGATGTTTTCCTCTTGTGTAGAAATCCTGCACCAGATCCTGTGGGCGCCGGGGAGGAGTGGGATCTACTGGAGAGCGGCAAAATCATGCGGGATCCGGGGCAGGACCAGACCCTGCTCGTGGGTCAGACATGGCTGCCTGTATATATGGCTGTGGCCTCCTGGTGGCGCTATACAGGTGCAGTTTTTTTGGGTATACAGCAGAGACCAAAAACCTGATCTGATACCGCAGGCTCCGATTGTGTATTCTCCGTGTCCTCCGAATCCTCAGTCTTCAGCCGTAACCTCTGTCTCCTCCGTATCCTCAGTCTTCAGCCGTATCCTCCGTCTCCTCAGTCTTCAGCCGTATCCTCTGTATCCTCCGTCTCCTCCGTCTCCTCAGTCTTCAGCCGTATCCTCCGTCTCCTCAGTCTTCAGCCGTATCCTCCATCTCCTCAGTCTTCAGCCGTATCCTCCGTATCCTCAGTCTTCAGCTGTATCCTCCGTATCTTCAGTCTTCAGCCGTCTCCTCCGTATCCTCAGTCTTAAGCCGTATCCATTGTCTCCTCCGTATCCTCAGTCTTCAGCCGTATTCTCCGTCTCCTCCGTATCCTCAGTCTTCAGCCGTATCCTCCGTCTCCTCCGTATCCTCAGTCTTCAGCCGTATTCTCCGTCTCCTCCGTATCCTCAGTCTTCAGCCGTATCCTCCGTCTCCTCCGTATCCTCAGTCTTCAGCCGTATCCTCCGTATCCTCAGTCTTCAGCCGTATCCTCCATCTCCTCCGTATCCTCAGTCTTCAGCCGTATCCTCTGTATCCTCCGTCTCCTCCGTATCCTCAGTCTTCAGCCGTATCTTCCGTCTCCTCAGTCTTCAGCCGTATCCTCCGTCTCCTCCGTATCCTCAGTCTTCAGCCGTATCCTCCGTATCCTCCGTCTCCTCAGTCTTCAGCCGTATCCTCTGTATCCTCCGTCTCCTCAGTCTTCAGCCGTATCCTCCGTCTCCTCAGTCTTCAGCCGTATCCTCCGAATCCTCAGTCTTCAGCCGTATCCTCCGATCCTCAGTCTTCAGCCGTATCCTCCGTATCCTCAGTCTTCAGCCGTATCCTGTCTCCTCCGTATCCTCAGTCTTCAGCCGTATCCTCTGTCTCCTCCGTATCCTCAGTCTTCAGCCGTATCCTCTGTATCCTCCGTCTCCTCCGTATCCTCAGTCTTCAGCCGTATCTTCCGTCTCCTCAGTCTTCAGCCGTATCCTCCGTCTCCTCCATATCCTCAGTCTTCAGCCGTATCCTCCGTATCCTCCGTCTCCTCAGTCTTCAGCCGTATCCTCTGTATCCTCCGTCTCCTCGTCTTCAGCCGTATCCTCCGTCTCCTCAGTCTTCAGCCATATCCTCCGTCTCCTCAGTCTCAGCCGTATCCTCCGTCTCCTCAGTCTTCAGCCGTATCCTCCGAATCCTCAGTCTTCAGCCGTATCCTCCGTATCCTCAGTCTTCAGCCGTATCCTCCGTATCCTCAGTCTTCAGCCGTATCCTCTGTCTCTCCTCCGTATCCTCAGTCTTCAGCCGTATCCTCTGTCTCCTCCGTATCCTCAGTCTTCAGCCGTATCCTCTGTCTCCTCCGTATCCTCAGTCTTCAGCCGTATCCTCTGTCTCCTCCGTATCCTCAGTCTTCAGCCGTCCTCAGGAATCCTCAGGTTCATCAGTCTGACTTTCTCCAGTTTCATCTTTGCTCTTATAGAGGCGATCATTGGTTTTGGAGGTGATTGTCGGAGGCTCATCCTCCATTGTGACATCTTGTCTTGTGGCCGCGGTTCTGGAATATTCCATCCTTTCTGTGTGTCTGGACGGCTCAGATGTGACATTACAGAGCTGAGTCATCGCTTTCCGTTACTAACAGAACCTTGTGGCCGTTACATTGTGTCGCCTCGATCGTCACTTGTCCTTCGTTTTTATACAATCTATGAATAATCATAAATAATGTAACATTTAGTCTTATAAATGCAATTAATCCACACGGCCGCCTCGTCTATTACTACCTGGACCATGGAGAAGAGGGCCCCGGCATGGATACAATCCTGGGCCCCCTCCTCCACCCACATCCAGTCATACAAATGTTATGTAACAGTAATGACATAACAAGGTTTTGTAACTCACAGATTACAGATTACTACAGCTCCCTCTGGTGGTCACAGATTACAGATGGTCACAGCTCCCTCTGATGGTCACCACTGATTACAGATTTACAGATTGTTACAGCTCCCTCTGGTGGTCACCAGTGATCACAGATTACAGATTGTTACAGCTCCCTCTTTGGTGGTCACAGATTACAGATTGTTACAGCTCCCTCTGGTGGTCACCAGTGATCACAGATTACAGATTGTTACAGCTCCCTCTGGTGGTCACAGATTACAGATTGTTACAGCTCCCTCTGGTGGTCACCAGTGATCACAGATTACAGATGTTACAGCTCCCTCTGATGGTCACCAGTGATTACAGATTACAGATTGTTACAGCTCCCTCTGATGGTCACCACTGATTACAGATGACAGATTGTTACAGCTCCCTCTGGTGGTCACCAGTGATTACAGATGACAGATTGTTACAGCTCCCTCTGGATGTCACAGATTACAGATTGTTACAGCTCCCTCTGGTGGTCACCAGTGATCACAGATTACAGATGGTTACAGCTCCCTCTGGTGGTCACCACTGATTACAGATGACAGATTGTTACAGCTCCCTCTGGTGGTCACCAGTGATTACAGATGACAGATTGTTACAGCTCCCTCTGGTGGTCACCAGTGTTCAGATATTTCAGTAGCTTTTTTTGCTTTATGGAGATCTGAAATCGGACAATGACGCTCCCCCCCTCCATCTATCACTATCTGTCCCTATAGCTTTATAATACTATTCTAATCATCCCTGTCTGAGCTCATAGTGTAATGGTAAAGGTGAAAAAAAGCATTTATACACTTACGTTTTATATGTAAATGAGGCAGTGTGTAGACACCTTGGAGGAAGTAGACTGTCTGGCAGGTTAATAGTTAACATATCAGAAGATGCTGCAGGACCTGTGTGATGTCACGATCATGTGACTATGATAAGTCTCCATAGCCCATAATGAGTTTGCTTGATTAGCTCCGCCCACTATGGTCATATGATCGTGACATCACACAGGTGCTTTATACAGAGAAGTTTTCAGTGAGTTAACTATTAACCTGCCAGACTGACTACGTCCTCGCAAGTGTAGTCACTGCCTCATTTACATAAGACAATGTAAGTGTAAAAGGCTTTTTTTCACCTATAACATTACACTCTGAGCTCAGACAGGGATGGATAGAATAGGACTATGAAGCCACAGGTGCAGATAGTGATAGCTGGGGTGAGGGGGATAAACCAGCTGACAGGTTCCCTTTAATGGACCATGTAGACTTAGCGCTGCCTATTAGTCTCATGTTCGTGACATCACCACAGGTCCTACAGTATTACATGAATTTCTGCATTGCTACAAGTTCAGTGACACGTCTGTTAACTCTTACCCGCCCGGATGACTGTATGACGGTTTGCTCAGCTAGCCAATGAAAACATCTAAGTATCTAAAATGTTTTTTTGGGATAAATACAATTATTAAAAAAAAAAACAAAACAGGTTACTAATGCCCAGTAGATGATCATTGGGGCGGTTTAATAACAAGGACGACATGACTAGTTCCCTTTCGGGAGACGTCTGAGTTGTGGATTTCTTCTATGTTTCTTTAAGAAGTGGCGGCTTCAGCAGATTTGGGTTAATGTGATTCACTGGAATGAAATTGATTTGGCTGTTTTAATGGATTTTGTAAGAAGTAACATGGGCGGCGGAGGGCGTGTAAGTGCCCCAGATCCTGGCCGGGCTCCTCGCACAGACTGTACATAACCCGTGTGATACATTGTCTATTCTATTCACAAATCTGCACGGAACCTTGATTAACCCTGTACATCCTGTAGTAACCTTGGCATTGAGTTACATCATGACCTATACTCTAGTCACATCAGAGCTGCACTCATAGTCTAGGATAATGCAGATATGAATGCTGCTGCATGAACGTGCTGATTGGTGATGAGCGAGCGATACCATGCTCGATGTGCGGTCCTGGAAATGTGCTTGATTATAATGGAAGTCAATGGGAAGATACTTAAGTTCCCCATCAACTCCATTATACTTACTATTGAAGTTGCACCCGTCCAAGCGTTTCCAGTACGGCGCACCCAGTGGCGCAACTTGAAGCTCGTGGGCCCCCAGTTATTGCAAGTCTTTATTAGCATTGGTTTATTTCCTATAGGCCAAAGGGAATTTGGGGCCCCTAGGCTCCAGGGCCTGGGTGTGATCACAACCCCTGCACCTGTTGTAGTTATCCCTGACCCAGCTGATCAACTCAGCATCAAAATAGCAGCTGCTGCAGAACGTCTTTATAAACCATCACGGCATTTCCTATCTGTCAACAGTGAGGAAGCATACTGTACCTATAGTCTATTTGTAAGAATCCAGATAAAGTGAAAAGAGCTGGGATAAGATGCGCGCCTGACCACAAAGATAAACACAGAGTTAATCACACTCATCTGTTTATTTTCCCTACACGGTTCATGGCTCATAGTCATTCAATCAGGGCATCTTATCCAGCTCTTTTCACTCTTAAATCTGGATTCTCATTCTCAGCTGGGAGCCTGCAGCGACCTCCTGTGTGCTTTTATTGTAGTTGTGACACTCACAACTACATCAGGTGAGTTTAAGCATTTGGGGTCTGAGGGAACTGTATAATAGAGGTACTACTCTATGTGCGCTTCCTTTCTCTTTTCATTTATAAAGTCTATTTGTGACATATATACTTCTATCTGCTCCTCTATATGGTTGTAGGACAGAACTGACAGTTTATCCAGAATACAAAATGTTCCTGAAACAGCGCCACACTTGCCCATGTGGCTGAGTCTGGTATTGCATTTATACTGGACACAGCGCAGGCGTTAGTGAAATCTAATCAGACATTTTTGTATACATTTGGACAAACCCCTCTAGATGCGTGCGATCACCAGCGCCAATTACAAGGGTATAATTTATCAGGATTGCTTTCATGTAAGCAGTGTAATTACAATGAGTCACAAATTGCTACATTGTAGATTGTTATATCCATACGAGCGCCTGATCCGAGCCGCAGCTGCCGAAGAATCGCAGCCCAGAATCCTCATTATCGCGTCTGCGGGGCCACAGGGACGAGGAGCTTCAGACGACCCGCAGATCATTATTTTCTATGATATTCGCCCATGTAACACCGGAGCTGTCAGGTGTCAGCAGAACGCACAATGATAACGACGATCACAGCTGCCGCTGGTTACATTGTCCTTCTATCTACAGCTTCACCACATGGATCAGCTCACATAATTATAGGATGAGGCATGTTGGGATTCTGGGTGTTCAGAGAAATCTCATTAGTCGTACCTGTCATTTACATTGGTCTTTGGATCCAGAGGCCTCTATATTTTTTAGGCTGCACATGAGAGCGTTTTCTAGAACATTCTGGAAGTGGTAAAACTTCACCCTACTTGGATCAATGATCACTCAGATGCAGCAACAACACCGGAAAATCAATAGGAAGAAAAGCTTATGGGCAAATCACAATGAAGTCACTGAACAAGGTCTTCACATCAGGGAACATTTCACTGGTGATGAAGAACACATGCTCGTACATTAGTTGGTCTATTCTGTAGTAACATTTCACTGGTGATGAAATGACATCGGCTCGTATACATTAGTCCTGCTCTATTCTGTAGGAACATTTCACTGGTGATGAGAAGGACACACGGCTGTCGTTGACATGTATAGTCTGGACTAATTCTGTGGTAACATTTCAACTGGTGATGAAGGACACGGCTCGTACATAGTCTGGTCTATTCTGTAGTAACATTTCACTGGTGATGAAGACACAGCTTGTACATAGTCTGGTCTATTCTGTAGTAACATTTCACTGGTGATGAAGACACGGCTCGTACATAGTCTGGTCTATTCTTAGTAACATTTCACTGGTGATGAAGAACTCGGACTTCGTACATAGTCTGGTCTATTCTGTAGTAACATTTCACTGGTGATGAAGACACGCTTGTACATAGTCTGGTCTATTCTGTAGTAACATTTCACTGGTGATGAAGACACGGCTCGTACATAGTCTGTCTATTTGTAGTAACATTTCACTGGTGATGAAGACACGGCTTGTACATAGTCTGGTCTATTCTGTAGTAACATTTCACTGTGATGAAGACACGGCTCGTACATAGTTGGTCTATTCTGAGTACATTTCATGGTGATGAAGACACGGCTCGTACATAGTCTGTCTATTCTGTAGTACATTCACTGTGATGAAGACACGCTCTACATAGTCTGCTATCTGTATAACATTTCACTGGTGATGAAGACACGCTCGTACATAGTCTGGTCTATTCTGTAGTAACATTTCACTGGTGATGAAGACAGGCTCGTACATAGTCTGGTCTGTTCTGTAGTAACATTTCACTGTGATGAAGACACGGCTCTACAAGTCTGTCTATTCTGTAGCAACTATGGAAGTGACACTGGACAAAAAGGAACATAAAGGACAAGAAGAACACCTTCATAATGTGGAGCTGGAAAGGATGTTATCAATACCATGGATGGTAAGAAGAAGAGAACCAACCAGACATGTCACTGGGAAGGATCACCAAGATACGACTGTCTACACATCATACGAAAGAGCAATCACTGGAGAAGGACATCATGGAGGAAGAATAGAAGGAACAAGGAGTGGAGAAGACCCTGATGACCTATCTAGGCTTGGAGAAAACCCTGGTGTTCCTACGTGGGCTTGGAGTACACCTTGGTGGACCTATCTAGGCAACCCTAGTGAAGTTATCTAGGCTGTACAAGATCAATCTTCCTACAGAGCGTTCATCCATCAAGTCGCCATGGCTTGAGATCGAGATGAAGGCCGGTAAATAAATAAATATCTTAATGGCCCATTCTAAGGGCATTTTTCACAGAAATATTCTATCCAGGTTCCATCCTCTCTCGTCACTCATAACAGAGTTGGTAAAGGAATGTGACTTCATTCATCATAGCCCCGTTTTCTGGAGCTGTACCCGGCTCACAGTGGCAGACTGGGTAATAATGGGTTAATGCCATCTGAATATTGCCGGCTGGCACTAAGTCCGAAGGTAATCTGTCAAAGCTTCAGACCGCACTTGAACCAATGGTATTCAATGAGGTCATAAACATGTTGGCCATACTAGACCATACAAGTGTATGGGTCTATTAAAAAAATAAATCGCTCTGCACTCAGGTGACTTCTTAGTGCGGTCTGATTTTCACAGACTGACAGAATGGAGAAGATGGAGAAAGGTTAATTCTCCTCCACCTCCAAGAAAAATGGATCCCACTCTGATGAAACTCATTAGCATCAAAACCGTATTTCTCGAAAGGAGAAAATAGTCGTGTGACCCTAGCCTTAGGATAGGTCATCAATCTCAGATCATTGGGGTCCCAACACTCACTAGTTTTGGGTCCCGCTGTGAAGCGGGAAAGTTCACCTCAGGTCAGAGAGCTGCATCACTCTATCTGACCTTAGGTGTCACAGACAATGATGTCACTCTATTGAGAGTGCGAGCCGATACTCATTCAGTTTCAAGACTCAGCAAGAATGGATGGATGTCACAGAGGATCGTGGATGGGTATGTGGGAGTAATAAAGATGGAGTATGTGTTTGTAGTTTTTGTTATAATTAAAATATTTTTCTCTGTGTTGTTTATTCTTTAATATTTACTAGAGGTTCCTAGTGGTCGGGTGTAACATTGGCCCAACATTAGGAATTTCGGGCTTAGTGTCTGCCGGCAATATTCAGCTGGCATTAACCCCTTATTACCCAGTCTGCCACTGCCACAGGGAAGCTGGAAGAGCCAGGTACAGCTTCAAAAAATGGCACTACAATGAATAATTACCAACCCTGTTATAAGTTACCAGAAGGGATGGCAACCTGGATAGAATGTCTGTGAAAAATATATGCCTTAAAGGGAATCTGTCAGTAGGTTTTCGCTGTGTGACCTGAAGTATACTGTGGTTAACACAGAGATTTCAGCAATGTCTGTTGTTTACTGCAATGTTTTTTAGCACTAGTAGATTATCAGTGATGGGACATGGCAGCCCAAGTCCAGCACTCCAGCACTGCTGTGATTAGCAGCTCACGGTCTATAGACAAGCCAGTCATTCATATTATTTAGTATACAATTGTATTTCTTATGACTGAGCTCCCTCCCTATCCCCCTTCCCCCGCCCTGTGACCAGCTGAGGCCTCCATTTTGTCTGAGTCCAACACATACTTTTCTTGTTTTTAATCAGAATAGAGGCATTAAACCCAGCATCTCACATACCACCATTAGTCATAGCGTTAGGACCCGGAAAAATGGAAGCACCTTGGCGTTGGTTTCCGGGCACTCCGCAGTAGCTACTGTTGAAGCTAAGTCTTCCATTTTGTATTGTATCTAGAGCAGTGATTGCTATACCCCTATTCACATTGTGTCTGTATTAGCTGTGCAGTTTAGCTACTGCTGGCACTCATTAAAAGTGCACATAGTGTTTAGTGTCGCAGCAGATAACTCCCTATAGAAATTACCTAACGCTTGGTGTGGACAGAGGTAGCTCTCTGTCTATAGACATTGTATATACAGAGCTTGGTGTGGGCGGGGGCAGCTCTCTGTCTATAGACATTGTATATACAGAGCCTGGTGTGGACGGGCGCAGCTCTCTTATCTATAGACATTGTATATACAGAGCCTGGTGTGGGCGGGGGCAGCTCTCTGTCTATAGACATTGTATATACAGAGCCTGGTGTGGGCGGGGGCAGCTCTCTGTCTATAGACATTGTACATACAGAGCCTGGTGTGGGCGGGGGCAGCTCTTTGTCTATAGACATTGTATATACAGAGCCTGGTGTGGGTGGGGGCAGCTCTCTGTCTATAGACATTGTACATACAGAGCCTGGTGTGGGTGGGGGCAGCTCACTGTCTATAGACATTGTATATACAGAGCCTGGTGTGGGGGTGCAGCTCTACTGTCTAAGACATTGTAAACAGAGACTGGTAGGGCGGGCATCTCTCTGTCTATAGACATTGTATATACAGAGCCTGGTGTGGGTGGGGGCACTCTCTGTCTATAGACATTGTAATACAGAGCCTGGTGTGGGCGGGGGCAGCTCTCTGTCTATAGACATTGTATATACAGAGCCTGGTGAGGGGGGGCAGCTCTCTGTCTATAGACATTGTAATACAGAGCCTGGTGTGGGCGGGGGCAGCTCTCTGTCTATAGACATTGTACATACAGAGACTGGTGTGGGCGGGGGCAGCTCTCTGTCTATAGACATTGTACATACAGAGCCTGGTGGGGCGGGGGCATCGCTCTGTCTATAGACATTGTATATACAGAGCCTGGTGTGGGTGGGGGCAGCTCTCTGTCTATAGACATTGCACATTCAGAGCCTGGTGTAGTGGGGACAACTCTCTGTCTATAGACATTGTACATACAGAGCCTGGTGTGGGGGGAGCAGCTCTCTGTCTATAGATATTGTACATACAGAGCCTGGTGTGGGTGGGGGCAGCTCTCTGTCTATAGACATTGCACATACAGAGCCTGGTGTAGGTGGGGACAACTCTCTGTCTATAGACATTGTACATACAGAGCCTGGTGTGGGCGGGAGCAGCTCTCTGTCTATAGATATTGTACATACAGAGCCTGGTGTGGGCGGGGGCAGCTCACTGTCTATAGACATTGTATATACAGAGTCTGGTGAGGGCGGGGCAGCTCTCTGTCTATAGACATTGTATATATAGAGCCTGGTGTGGGTGGGAGCAGCTCTCTGTCTATAGACATTGTACATACAGAGCCTGGTGTGGGTGGGAGCAGCTCTCTGTCTATAGACATTGTATATACAGAGCCTGGTGTGGACGGGGGCAGCTCTCTTATCTATAGACATTGTATATACAGAGCCTGGTGTGGACGGGGGCAGCTCTCTTATCTATAGACATTGTATATACAGAGCCTGGTGTGGGTGGGGGCAGCTCTCTGTCTATATGTATATCAATATGGGCGCACACCTCTTTTAAGTGGGTGCAAGCATGAAAAAATATATGTAAACACTTACCAATAAATCAGCTGCACACCACATTATATCCTTAAAGGGAATGCCAAAATGGCTGTGTGAATTTATTGCATCATATAATAAATAAAGGAAATATTTGTACACAGTGGCGTAACTACCGGCATAGCAGCCGTAGCGGTCGCTTTGGGGCTGTCACGCTGGGAGTGGGGAAGACACCCAGCGTAGGATAACGACGGGGGGGGAATAAGGAGTCCCTAACGCTAAGGGCACAAGAAGGAGACGGTGACCCCTAGACTTCCTAGAGCTGACCCTGTCTGCCCTAACGTCCCTATACAGTCTCCTCAACTGTCGCCGACCACGAACCTCGTCCCTCCCTGATCCTAGCACTATCTTATCTAAGGATCAGAGGGAGAGGTGCACTAGACCCCTCCACTATCAACTAAAGCCAAACACCAGGGAAGACAGACATTAGGGAAAAGGAAACACTTATCTGACAGCAGAACTCAGCAACCTCCACAACCTCAGCGTCTGCTGGAGCAAGGATAATGAGTGCACAAGGAACTATCACCTGCACCGAGGAAGGGTAATGAACCTCCTTATAAAGGTGGAAGGAATCTGCTGGGTCCTAGTGACCCACCATATTGGTGGATAAAACCAGACCGAGCACAAGACCTCCACAGCCGTCCCCCCATAACAGCGAGATCCCATCACACCCTCTCTCCATCTACACAGAAGGTAAATGCCCCTGAAAGAGACGGACCATCCTCCCCCATTATGGCTGGTGGGCCACCCGCTGGGATCGTCTGCGCGTGGCCTCCACCCTGTCATCCGTGCCACCCGTGACAGGGGCCCGGCGCTTGCGGGGGGCCCGGACCCAGCGCCGCTACGCAGCCGCTGCTATACCGGCAGCTGCGCCTGCGATACATTACAGGGGCGGACTGGCCTGGCGGGCCCCGACACTTTGGGGCCACGCCCACTAAGTCCCGCCCCCATACCACCCTGGGTGCTGTAGGGGGGGGCCCGGATGGAAAGGGGGGGCCCATTGGTCCCCTGAGTGCCCCCACACCACGTCATACAAGGGGGCCCCTGACCGCTGCCCCCACACGCTATCCTCGGGGCCCCCGGGACTGACGAGAACGAGCGACAAATAACGATGGCGACCGCGAGGAGACACGCCCCTACACGTGCGGCAGTGACGTCACCGGAAACTGTGAGGCCTCCTCAGTTCTGAGTGGCGCTTGTGCTGTGATGTCACCGGAGGGGCGGGGCCTCTTCAGTCTCGCGTGCAGCTCCTTCTATGGCTCCGAGGGGAGGATCACGTGACTAGCGAGCCGCTGCTGCTAATTGTCTGGGGCGGGATGTGATAATGGGGGCTACAGGGAAGCTACAGGTGAGTTTACATGGGGCTTCAAGGAGGGAGTGGTGGTACTTACATGGGGACGCAGGAAGAGGTGGTGGCACTTACATGTGGATGCAGGGAGGAGTGGAAGTACTTACATGAGGCTGCAGGCAGCGATGGCACTTACATGGGGTGGTGGTACTTACATGGGACTGCAGGGAGAGTAATGGCACTTACATGGAGCTGCGGGGTGGGTTGGTGGTACTTACATGGGGCTGCAAGGAGGAAGTGGTGGTACTTAAATGGGGCTGTAGGAAGCGGTTCTTGCGTGGGGCTGCAGGGAGGGTAGTGGCAATTACATGGGGCTGAAGAGAGGGGATGGTGGTATTTACATGGGGCTGCAGGTGTGGGGTGGTGGTACTTACATGTGTCTGCAGGGTGGGTGGTGGCACTTTGGACTGCAGGAAAAGGGATGGTGGTATTTACATGGGGCTGCAGGTAGGTGGTGGTGGAACTTACAAGGGCTTGCAGGAAGGTTGTGGTACTTACATAGTGCGGTGTCAACGGGGGCTGTATATACCACCAGGGGCTCTGTATACCACCACCAGGGGCCTGTATATAACCACCAGGGGCTCTGTATACTACCACCAGGGGCCTGTATATACCACCAGGGGCCTGTATATAACCACCAGGGGCCTGTATACTACCACCAGGGGCCTGTATATAACCACCAGGGGCTCTGTATACTACCACCAGGGGCCTGTATATACCACCACCAGGGGCCTGTATATACCTACCACCAGGGGCTCTGTATATACCACCCAGGGGCCTGTATATACCACCACCAGGGGCTCTGTATACTACCACCAGGGGCCTGAATATACCACCACCAGGGGCTCTGTATACTACCACCAGGACCTGAATATACCACCACCAGGGGCTCTGTATACTACCACCAGAGCCTGTATATACCACCACCAGGGGCTCTGTATACTACTACCAGGGGCCTGTATACTACCAACCAGGGGCTTGTATCCGCCAGGTCTGTATACTACCACCAGGGGCTGTGTATATACTACCACCAGGGGCTCTGTATATACAACAGGCTCTGTAACTACCACCAGGGGCTCTGTATACTACCACCAGGGGCTGTGTATACTACCACCAGGGGCTGTGTATACTACCACCAGGGGCTCTGTATATACCACCACCAGGGGCCTGTATATACCACCACCAGGGGCCTGTATACCACCACTAGGGGCCTGTATACCACCACCAGGGGCCTGTATATACCACCACCAGGGGCCCTGTATATACCACCACCAGGGGCCCTGTATACCACCACCAGGGGCCCTGTATACCACCACTGGGGCCTGTATACCACCACTGGGGCCTGTATATACCACCACTGCGGAGGCTGCTGTAATACTGCTGGGGCCTGTATATACCACTGAGGAGGCTGCTGTATACCACTGGGGCTGCTGTAATACTGCTGGGGCCTGTATATACCACTGGAGAGGCTGCGGTATACCACTGGGGCTGCTGTATATACTGCTGGGGCCTGTAAGGGGATGTGTCTTGAAGGGGCGTGTCTTGGAGGGGGCGTGTCATTGGGGGGCGTGTCTTGGAGGGGGCACCGTTCAAAAGTTTGCTATGGGGCCCTGCCAGTTCTAGTTACGCCCCTGTTTGTACAGCTACTGAAAGCTGGCCCTAGTTCTAAAGAATAAATGTGAAAGCATTAGTTGATATCATAGCCATGAAATCATAAGCCCAGTAACTGTTTGCAGAGTTCTTTCACTATACTAGGTCCTATTCTCACCCTCATGTCTGCAACCTAGAAGTGTGGATATTATAGAGCCTGGTGTAGATGGAAACAACTCTGTCTATAGACATTGTATATACAGAGCCTGGTGTGGGTGGGGGCAACTCTGTCAGCTCTGCTACATGGCTAAATCTAAAAACACTGATTGTGTGAGAACAGCTGCACCCAGTAATCTATGTGATACATCGTTGGATTCAGGGTCTCTTTGCCCACATCAGACTGAGGTAGCAAAAACCTGATGACAGATTCCCTTTTAATGAGGCCAGACTGACGAGGAGGACGTGTGCTCAGTGTTGTATATGTGGAGGGATCCTGGGTGCGGAGATCCGGCTGCTTCTCTTGGTGATTCGCTCTCACTCTGGGACATTACTTCAAGCTTTTGTGCCTGAATGCAAAATCTGTACGAGAACCCTGATGTGCTGCAAGTAATATCGGTGTCTTGTCCCCCGGATATTGCATTGTCCCCCCTCAGGCACACCGGATATTGCATTGTCCCCCCTCAGGCACACCGGATATTGCATTGTCCCCCCTCAGGCACACCGGATATTGCATTGTCCCCCTCAGGCACACCGGATATTGCATTGTCCCCCCTCAGGCACACCGGATATTGCATTGTCCCCCCTCAGGCACACCGGATATTGCATTGTCCCCCCTCAGGCACACCGGATATTGCATTGTCCCCCCTCAGGCACACCGGATATTGTATTGTCCCCCGCTTTTTTTTGCTGGACCCGGTCTGCAGTGTTGGGCCATCGCTCGGCGGTCGTCAGTTGTGTATAAGCCTCTTTGAAGCTGCGCGGATTGCAGAATGCCGAGCGTGTGCGCGCCTCCCTGTCTGTGGGGTGAACCTGCTGTGTGCGCGTCTCCCTGTCTATGGGGTGAACCTGCTGTGTGCGCGCCTCCCTGTCTATGGGGTGAACCTGCTGTGTGCGCGCCTCCATGTCTATGGGGTGAACCTGCTGTGTGCGCGCCTCCCTGTCTATGGGGTGAACCTGCTGTGTGCGCGCCTCCCTGTCTATGGGGTGAACCTGCTGTGTGCGCGCCTCCCTGTCTATGGGGTGAACCTGCTGTGTGCGCGCCTCCCTGTCTATGGGGTGAACCTGCTGTGTGCGCGCCTCCCTGTCTGTGGGGTGAACCTGCTGTGTGTGCGCGCCTCCCTGTCTGTGGGGTGAACCTGCTGTGTGCGCGCCTCCCTGTCTGTGGGGTGAACCTGCTGTGTGCGCGCCTTCCTGTCTGTGGGGTGAACCTGCTGTGTGCGCGCCTCCCTGTCTGTGGGGTGAACCTGCTGTGTGCGCGCCTCCCTGTCTGTGGGGTGAACCTGCTGTGTGCGCGCCTCCCTGTCTGTGGGGTGAACCTGCTGTGTGCGCGCCTCCCTGTCTGTGGGGTGAACCTGCTGTGTGCGCGCCTCCCTGTCTGTGGGGTGAACCTGCTGTGTGCGCGCCTCCCTGTCTGTGGGGTGAACCTGCTGTGTGCTCGCCTTCCTGTCTGTGGGGTGAACCTGCTGTGTGCGCGCCTCCCTGTCTGTGGGGTGAACCTGCTGTGTAATCTCCTCCGGCAGCACCTGAGACTGTATCTCCCGGGGGCCCACACAAACCTGTAGCCGGCCCTGGGTACACATAGGATGAGGGCCACAGTCTGTTCTTGTTGATGACCATTATTACTTACTGTAATTTATTAATTTACTCCTTGGATTGAGGCGACGACGTGTCCGGACCGTGTCTGGTGTCAGATACTTTTTAATGGGGATTTTCCAGTGTCAGCGAAGAGTTAAGGTTTATTAGGAGCCGCGTGCAGCTCCTAACCCTGCACATCTTACTCCAGTGCAATCGAGATTAACCCTGGCATCTGACGTTCCAATCCTCCAAACATCTCGTTATAAGCCGCGTTCCCACGAGGAGGGTTTGGTGAATTCTGAGGCCCCTGATCAGCTCTCAGGCGCTTTTTCATGTACATTTTATTTTTGATGCTTCGTTTTTTTTGTCTCTTTTTTATACATCTTGTTTTAAATAAAGCTGCGTTGTTTTGGATACTTACTGGCGGGACATAATGATGTGGGTTGCACTCTTGGGCCTGTGCAAGAAGGGGGTCCGCCGATGACAGCACCATATTGTGGCTCAGAGGGACACCAGCTTCCTGTGCCACCATAGCTGTACAGTACCCACCAGTGTATCAGAAGTTGGCATCTGACGCTGGCGCGCCCATCGCAGGCATCATATGACGTTACTGCCATGCACCACACGAATCGGGAAAGCAGTCACATTATAATGGGGCGGGCTCTGTGGCACTGAGTGTGATAGCAGTCTATCCCCCTGTGCACTCTCTCTCCCCCTATGCTGTCTTCTCCCCTCTGTACTTTCTCCTTTGAGCTGTTGTTCCCCCGGTGTGCTGTCTCTCCCATCTGTCCACTCTCTCCTTCCTGTGTGCACTCTCTCTCTCCCCGTGCTTTCTTTTCCCCTCTGTACTCTGCTTTGAGCTGTCTCTCCCCCTGTGTGCTGTCTCTCCCCCCATGTGCATTGTCTCTCTCTCCCGGTGTGCTCTCCTCCCTGTGTGCTGTCTCTCTCACCCCCTGTGCCCTCTCCCTGCTGTGTGTGCTCTCTCTCCCCCTGTATGCTCCCTACCCATTGTGCTGTCTCTGCCCCCTTGTGCGCTCTCCCCTCTGTGTGCTGTCTCCCTCACCCCCTGTGCTGTCTTTCCCCCTCATGTGTTCTCTCCTGTGAGCTGTCTACCCCTTGTGTATTCTCTTCCCCCTGTGATTTGTCTTTCCCGTCTTGTGCCCTCTCCCTGCTGTGTGTGCTCTCTCCCCCCTGTATGCTCCCTGCCCCATTGTGCTGTCTCTGCCCCCTTGTGCGCTCTCCCCTCTGTGTGCTGTCTCTCTCCCCTCCGTGCATGTGCACTTACCCAGGCCGGGATTATTAGTGTTGGTTCCTGGCATAGGTTTCGGTTGCGAGTGGCTGCAAATATTGGGTGTGCAAATATGGCTGCTGCCAGTGCATGATAAGAGAACATGAGGACAGGAGTTGATGAAGGACGGGACAGGAGGAGTAAGCAGATGTGTGTGTTATATGTATAGTGTGTGTGTCTCCTGGCTGTGTGCGGCCGTGTGTGTGGAGATACTGTGCAATGGGTGAGTACTGCCAGCGGGCGCCATATTTCCACACCCATCACTTTGGTGTGCAAACATGGCTGCTGCTGTTGCATGATAGGATGGCATTGGGACGCCGGAAATGATGACAGACGGGACATCACATTTCTGTAAGTAGTAGAAAAAAAAAACTTCAAATCCTCCTGAGGAAAAGAAAAACTTTTGCAAAACCTCCCCAAAAGGAGCATTGCCTAAAGCAGTTTTCACTTGAAAATCTCATTATTGTTGAATGGCTAAAAAAAACCTCCTATGTATTATTATTATAATCTTGGACTGTGCACAGAAAAATGTGACACTTCTTTTCTCACATTTTTCTGTGCTCTTTTAAAAACTGCATTTTATAGCTGTGTGGGCATTGCCAGCAGGTGATAGGGCAGCACAGAAGAGGTTAACAAAGATTGTGACTGAGCTGTGTGGAGCCAGATGACAGATCAAAAGCTTGTGCCAAAAAAAGTGGAGTTTACACTGATCCTGACATTCTGACATTGCTTCGCAACTGTGTTATAGCCTGAGCTAATCTGATACATTGTTTCCTCACCAGCTGCAGTCAGCAGTGTAGGCCACGCCCCCTCCCTTATATGGTTACATGCCCCGTATTTAGTGTGAAGACAGATCTTAATGATAATGAACTTTTATCTGCTTTACACACACTGCAGTCGGGGCACCTTGTGATAGGTTTATGAATGGTTTTCAACCATATTTCATTAATAAAGTATATTTGAAAGTTTATTGTAATCTTTTGCTCTACATAGTTATTAAATTAAACAGCGGTTACACTTTAGGCTGGAAAACAAATCAAAGAGCAGCGGCTCGGGCAAGACGACATTAAAAAGAGAAAAAACAATCATAAAACATAAAAACGGAAGAGAAATAAGGACGGCTGCCGTTCTATTTTATTAGATAGTCAAGTAGGAATCTGCACCTTTGCTGAGATGCCCCGGGCTACAATGAGAACATTGTAATTATAATTACTAATTATTATTAATCCTCTTCCTCAGAAGGACTTGCTGGGACCTGATCGGTGTCACCGCTACAACTTATATTTTTTATTTATTTCTTCTTTCACAGTTTGAAGTTTATACGACTCTGAATGTATTCTGCGTCTTGAATTTTAGGGTTTCCCAGGACCGTGGTGCAGGCGGAGGCTCTGGATAAGATCTGTGACCTGGATCTGGTGATCACATTAAATATCCCATTTGAAACCTTAAAGGATCGTCTGAACACGCGGTGGGTTCACCTGCCCAGCGGACGAGTCTATAATCTGGAGTTCAACCCTCCCCAAACGCACGTAAGGATGTTCAGAGCAGAGGGTGACTATTCGGGGGTGCAGCTTTACACTGAGTCGTACCGAAACATGTATATAGAAATGACCGTGTGTGACAGCTAAGTTTGTACTGCTTTACTTATATAGCGCCATCATCCTCTGCAGTGCTGTACAGACACTATCATCATTGTCACCAATTTGGCCCTGATTCATTATTTGACTGTTTTTTTTAAAGTCACTGTTCTTTTTTTTATTGTGATATTGTTACGCCGCAGACTTGGGTGAGTCCGGACACAGAGCACGAACCAAAGATGTCTTGTGCACTACACACAACAGCAGACTGCGGAAACACCGGGGGAGGTGTATCCCTGTACATTGGAGCAGTTACTATGTTACTATGTAGTATTATAGTAGTTATATTCTTGTATATAGGAGCAGTATTATAGTAGTTATATTCTTGTATATAGGGGCAGTATTATAGTAGTTATATTCTTGTACATAGGAGCATTTAGTATATCTTTATAAGCAGTATTGTATTATATTCTTGTAATAGGAGCAGTATTATAGTAGTTATATTCTTGTCATATAGGTACAGTTAATTTATAGTAGTTTATATTCTTGATATAGGGCAGTATTATAGTAGTTATATTCTTGTATATAGGAGCAGTATTATAGTAGTTAAATTCTTGTATATAGGGCAGTATTATAGTAGTTATATTCTTGTATATAGGAGCAGTATTATAGTAGTTAAATTCTTGTATATAGGAGCAGTATTATAGTAGTTATATTCTTGTACATAGGAGCAGTATTATAGTAGTTATAGTCTTGTATATAGGAGCAGTATTATAGTAGTTATATTCTTGTACATAGGAGCAGTATTATAGTAGTTATATTCTTGTATATAGGAGCAGTATTATAGTAGTTATATTCTTGTATATAGGAGCAGTATTATAGTAGTTATATTCTTGTAATAGGGGCAGTATTATAGTAGTTATATTCTTGTATATAGGAGCAGTATTATAGTAGTTATATTCTTGTATATAGGATCAGTATTATAGTAGTTTATATTCTTGTATATAGGGGCAGTATTATAGTAGTTATATTCTTGTATATAGGGCAGTATTATAGTAGTTATATTCTTGTATATAGGGGCAGTATTATAGTAGTTATATTCTTGTACATAGGGGCAGTATTATAGTAGTTATAGTTCTTGTATATAGGGCAGTATTATAGTAGTTATATTCTTGTATATAGGAGCAGTATTATAGTAGTTATATTCTTGTATATAGGGCAGTATTATAGTAGTTATATTCTTGTATATAGGAGCAGTATTATAGTAGTTATATTCTTGTATATAGGAGCAGTATTATAGTAGTTATATTCTTGTATATAGAGGCAGTATTATAGTAGTTATATTCTTGTATATAGGAGCAGTATTATAGTAGTTATATTCTTGTATATAGGGAGCAGTATTATAGTAGTTATATTCTTGTATATAGGGGCAGTATTATAGTAGTTATATTCTTGTATATAGGAGCAGTATTATAGTAGTTATATTCTTGTATATAGGGGCAGTATTATAGTAGTTATATTCTTGTATATAGGAGCAGTATTATAGTAGTTATATTCTTGTATATAAGAGCAGTATTATAGTAGTTATATTCTTGTATATAGGGAGCAGTATTATAGTAGTTATATTCTTGTATATAGGGCAGTATTATAGTAGTTATATTCTTGTATATAGGGGCAGTATTATAGTAGTTATATTCTTGTATATAGGAGAAGTATTATAGTAGTTATATTCTTGTATATAGGAGCAGTATTATAGTAGTTATATTCTTGTATATAGGGAGCAGTATTATAGTAGTTATATTCTTGTATATAGAGGCAGTATTATAGTAGTTATATTCTTGTAGCATATAGGAGATCGTATTATAGTAGTTATATATTCTTGTATATAGGGGCAGTATTATAGTAGTTATATTCTTGTATATAGGAGCAGTATTATAGTAGTTATATTCTTGTATATAGGGAGCAGTATATATAGTAGTTATATTCTTGTATATAGGGGCAGTATTATAGTAGTTATATTCTTGTATATAGGAGCAGTATTATAGTAGTTATATTCTTGTATATAGAGCAGTATTATAGTAGTTATATTCTTGTATATAGGGGCAGTATTATAGTAGTTATATTCTTGTATATAGGGGCAGTATTATAGTAGTTATATTCTTGTATATAGGAGCAGTATTATAGTAGTTATATTCTTGTATATAGGGAGCAGTATTATAGTAGTTATATTCTTGTATATAGGGGCAGTATTATAGTAGTTATATTCTTGTATATAGGAGCAGTATTATAGTAGTTATATTCTTGTATATAGGGGCAGTATTATAGTAGTTATATTCTTGTATATAGGAGCAGTATTATAGTAGTTATATTCTTGTATATAGGAGCAGTAATATAGTAGTTATATTCTTGTATATAGGGGCAGTATTATAGTAGTTATATTCTTGTATATAGGAGCAGTATTATAGTAGTTATATTCTTGTATATAGGGGCAGTATTATAGTAGTTATATTCTTGTATATAGGGGCAGTATTATAGTAGTTATATTCTTGTATATAGGAGCAGTATTATAGTAGTTATATTCTTGTATATAGGGGCAGTATTATAGTAGTTATATTCTTGTATATAGGAGCAGTATTATAGTAGTTATATTCTTGTACATAGGAGCAGTATTATAGTAGTTATATTCTTGTAGTTTGGGGCAGTATTATAGTAGTTATATTCTTGTACATAGGGGCAGTATTATAGTAGTTATATTCTTGTACATAGGGGCAGTATTATAGTAGTTATATTCTTGTATATAGGAGCAGTATTATAGTAGTTATATTCTTGTATATAGGAGCAGTATTATAGTAGTTATATTCTTGTATATAGGAGCAGTATTATAGTAGTTATATTCCTGTATATAGGGGCAGTATTATAGTAGTTATATTCTTGTATATAGGGGCAGTATTATAGTAGTTATATTCTTGTATATAGGAACAGTATTATAGTAGTTATATTCTTGTATATAGGAGCAGTATTATAGTAGTTATATTCTTGTATATAGGAGCAGTATTATAGTAGTTATATTCCTGTATATAGGAACAGTATTATAGTAGTTATATTCTTGTATATAGGAGCAGTATTATAGTAGTTATATTCTTGTATATAGGGGCAGTATTATAGTAGATATATTCTTGTATATAGGAGCAGTATTATAGTAGTTATATTCTTGTATATAGGGGCAGTATTATAGTAGTTATTTCTCCATTCGCCTTCCACGACAGCATTGGAGGATGTCGTCCACGCCCTATTGGGGGACAGAAACACAGAGAGGTTAAAAGCCCCTCCCCTTCCTCAGTACTCCAGTGTCTTCCTGTCCCTCTTGGGGCATGGAGAGGTTCCAGTGCTGTCAGGCCGGCAGAGGCAGCATTGGGGTGTACTTACAGCCGGGCCAGGGATGGACGTCGGGGGCGGCCTCCTCCTCCTTCTCGGGGCTCCCGTGGTGGGACCATCCGGCCTTCCTGCGTCCTACGGGGCAAAGCAGGCCGTGTATTGCAACGCCGGAGGCCTGTTCAGCTCTCCGGCGTCTCCCTCCTCCAGCTGCGGTCCCTGGGGCATGCATCAGAGGTGCCGCGGAGGCACTTCCGGTTTCGGGTGTGGCACTTCCGGTTCCGGGATGGCACTTCCGGTTTCGGGCGACGGCTCCTGTAAGGGCTGTGGCAGGCTGGGCGCGGCTCCAGGGAACCCAGCAGGACTTTCGCGCGCTACTGCCCGCGGCCGGTGACCAGGAGGAGGGAGGGAACAGGAGTTCCTCGTTGGGGGCACGGTACTTCTGGATAAGTACCCGCCGGAAGCTACACCCAGGTAAGGCTGATCTCTGAAACATGGAGGGTGATAGGCTTCCACCTCTGCTTCTGCAGAGCCCAGCGTTCCCCCAGCTCATGTAAGTGTTTCTGGGGGTGGTCACAAGGGGTCGAGTTATTTAGGCCCTGCACTCACACTGGGACCCCTTCTCTTCCCTTTTTGTCTATAGGGAGACGAGGGCCGTCTGTGGAAAGGAGCAATAATGGGGCTGCGGCAAAAAATTCCCTCTTCCTACAACAAGGTGTCGGCCATGACTGACAGGGTTGTCAGGATGGACTCCCCATCCCTGCTGGAGGAGCTCCAATCCATTAGGGAAGAGGTGCAGGCTTGTATCTCGGCACTGCGGGGTTTTGCTGCAGCTTCCGGGCCTTCCCCTCCGTAAGAGAGGAAGCTCCAGGATTGTGACTCTGTGGATCTCATGGAGGCTGGCCAGAGCTCAGCTTTAGAGGACGGCGAGGATATTGCCGCTGTTGCGTCTGTCCAGACACGAGAATCTGGACACTACTATTTTTCCACGGAGTCCATGGGTGCATTGGTGGACACTGTCCATTGTACCATGGGAGTAGAGGTGGTGGAAACCCCTTCTTCTGTGCAGGACTGAATGTTCAGAGGCCTGAAGGCTAAGCGGCTCACCCCATCCGAGTGGATTGGAGGGTGATGACTTTGTCTGGGAGGTCCCGAAGGTGGACATCCACGTGGCCAGGGTAGCAATCAGCTGCCATTGTAAACCCATTGTGCATGCCCTTGACACTCTGTTAAATGAGAGACCCAATGGAAATCTCTATGGAAGTCTCTATAAAGTCAATGGGACTTCTAACATGAAGGTCTATGGCAGTATTCCATTTGGGAAGCTTAGCATATAAGACCGCGTTGCCTTTTGAAGATTCCTCCCGGTTGAAGGACCCCCTCGTTTGTAAAATGGAGAGTGTCCTCAATAAATCCTGGGAGGCGGCAGCTATGTCTTTAAATGTGAACATTTCCTCTACATGTGAGCAGGTCTGTCTTTAAGTGGCTCACCGAGCTGGGAGAATTCCTCCTGCAGGGTACTCCCAGGGAGGAGCTTTGGACTCCATTCCACTTCTGAGACGTGCTACGGGCTGATGCCTCTGCTGAGTCGTTCCGCGTTGGCGCCAGGTGCGCAGTGTTGGCTAACACAGCTCGCAGGGCAGTGTGGCTTACGATGTGGAATGGGGAGGTCACGTCAAAGCTCCAGCTGTGTGGCCTCCCCTTGCAAAGGGCATTGGATGACATCCTGGAAAAGGTGTCAGACCGGAAAATGTGTCTCCCGGAACAGGAGCCCTTTCGGAGGCAGTCCTTTTGGCCTGAGCGCAGCCAACTCTCCCAGTCTAAAGGGAAGGGTAAGTCTGGTCGCTGGGCATTCCAGTATGGGAACAAGACCCGTAATATCTTGCTCCCCCAGCAGCGGCATCACCAGCCGCCCCTAAACAAGGCCGCCTTCCCCATTGCGGGGCGGCTCCTGCGGTTTCTGCCACAGTGGCAAGCAATCTCCTTGTGCCCTTGGATCCTCTCGACCATTTGGGAGGGTCTACGCTTGGAATTCGAGAGCCAGCTCCTCCATGTCTTCGAGTCCTCTCCCTTCCTCAGGGAGACTCTCGCACAGTATTTCTTGTCGGGTCTGCGACACCTGTTGGATTCGGGTGTGGGGTCCCCAGTTCCTCCTGGAGAGGAGGGCCAGGGGCGCTACTCCAGGTTATTGTGGACCTCCAGAACGCGTATTCTCATGTCCCCATTCACCCGTCCCACAAGCGCTTTCTGCGATTCACGATCTCCGGGGCAGGCGGGACGGTCCATTCTTGGCTTAATGTGCTGCCCTTTGGGATTTCGTCGGCCCCAGAGGTTACCAAACTCATGGGGGAAGCGATCACATTCATCCAGACCCAGGGGATATGTGTGCTTCCCTATTTAGACGACATGTTGGTGGTAGCTCCTTCGGCAGTGCTTCTGCGCACAAAGGTCTCCAACACATTGGAGATTCTTCAGTCCCTGGGATGGGTACCCAATCTTCAAAAATCGGAACGGGTGCCTGCAACCCGACGTCAAATTTTGGGGGTCTTGCTGGCCTCCTCCAGACAGACCTCGTTCCTTCCTGCGGCATATCAGCTTTTGCGCCGCGTGAATCTGACCTGCTTCCAGGCAGGGAGGTCGACCTCCTTGCGGGAAGCAATGTCCCTGTTAGGGGCCATGACGGCCTGCATTCAGTCAGTCACATGGGCTCAGGCTCCTTCCCGACTGCTCCAGGAACACATACTGAGTTCTTGGGACAGACGTCAGGATTCCTTAAACTCGCGGGTCCGGACCCCGGGGCGGGTGGTAACCTCGCTTTCCTGGGGATGAATCCCAGACACCTTCCTGTGACCTCCGTTCCCACTGATGCCAGCGGTTCCGGTTGGGGCACGATGGTAGTTCGCACACCCTTCCAGGGGATTTGGAGTCGCTCGGTCAGTCGCCAGTCTTCAAACTTCTGGCAGTGGAGGAAGCGCTTCTTGCTGCAGCTCACGTTCTCCGGGGTCATCATGTCAAGGTCCTGTCAAGACAACGTGACTACGGTTGCTTTCTTGCGGTACCAAGGCGGTACTCGTGGCTTACACTTGCAGGGGCTGGCAAGACTGTTCTTTTTGTGGGCAGTACGCCATCCTCCTCGGCAGTACATCTGAAGGGAATGGTCAATGTACAGGCAGATTCTTGAGCCGCACGGAGGTCCACCCAGGAGAATGGTGCCTCCATCCGGAAGTATTTCGCTCTCTTACGGACAGGTGGGGTGTCCTTTCGATCGACCTGTTCGCTTCGGGCTCGAATACAAAGGTGCCAACCTTTTTCTCTCTGACGCGGTTGGACCATCCTCGGGGGCTGGACGCTTTTGCCCATCCCTGGGACTTCCGGTTGGTGTATGCATTTCCTCCAATCCCACTACTTCCCAAAAACGTTGCAACGGATTCGGGCGGAGGGGGTGACACTATCCTGGTGGCTCCCCTGGGGCCCAAACTGGCGTGGTACGACGCCATCCGAGACCTGGGCCTGGAGGGACCAATTATGTTAGCCCACAGTCTCAACCTACTGTCCCAGGGTCCTCTGTTTCACCCGGGCCCTCAGTGGCTCATTCGGGCGGCCTGGCTGTTGCGGCCAGGATCCTGAGGATCAAGGGTCTCTCCCAGGCAGTGATCCGCACGCTTCAGCAGAGCAGGAAGCTTGTGACAAATGCTATTTACGGGAGGGCTGGCATCGTTTCCTGTCCTGGTGTGCTCCTTCCATCCCGACCATGCATCATCCTAATGTGGCCCAACTCTTGGATTTTTGCAGCGTAGCTTGGATTTGGGGCTTCGGCCGAGCACTCTTTAAGTCCAGAGGTCGGCACTTGGGGCGGTTTTTGCCCAGGATCTTGCTTCCCATCCATGGCTCAAGCAGTTTTTTTACTTCTGCTTGGGGGTGGCGTCCCCGGATTCGGCCTTCTGTCCCTCCCTGGGACTTGATGCTTGTTCTCCAAGGGCTTGCTCGAAGTCCCTTTGCACCCTTGTCTGCTGCATCCCTTACGTCTCTCTCTCACAAGGTGGCGTTTTTGGTGGCCATCACTTCTGCTCCCAGAGTTGGAGAACTGCAGGCGCTCTCTGTCCGGGCTCCGTGCCTCGTGGTGTCCGCACTCTCTGTCCGGGCTCCGTGCCTCGTGGTGTCCGTTGTTCGCATTACGCTTCGGTTGCATTCATCTTTTCGTTCGAAAGTTGTCGGATTTCCATTGGTCCCAAGGAAGGGGTTCTGCCTTCGTTTTGTCAATCTCCTGCTAATGCGGCTGAGGCCGTGTTTCAATCCTTGGATGTTCGTCGGACTGTCCTCCTCTATCCGAGAGTCTGCTTCCTGGAGGTTAGATCAGAACCTGTTTGTTCGGCTTTTGGGAATAATACAGGGAAGAAGACTTCCCAGGCTACCATCACTTCCTGGATCACGAAGGTGATCTGTGAGGCCTACGTCACTCCGGTCCTTGCTCCTCCGGTGGGGTTTAAGGCTCCTTCAACTCGGACTGCTGCTACGTCCTGGACGGAGCAGGCTGGAGCTTCATCGGAGCTGATTTGCAGAGCGGCTACGTGGTAGTGTCTCCTCTCTTTTTCTCGCCTCTATAGGTTAGATCTGTCCTTCAGTCGGGATCTGTCCTTGGTAGGAGAGTCCTACAGGCAGTTGTCCCACCCTGAGGAGTATCGGTGGTATTCCTCCAATGCTGTCGTGGAAGGCGAATGGAGAAAACTGAATTAGTCCTTACCGGTAATTCCTTTTCTTGGAGCCTTCCACGACAGCATCAGTTCCCCCCCTTGTTGGTGTTTGATTCCGGTTTGTATCAGGTAATCCATGGCTAAGGGTGATCTTGGTAAACACTGGAGTGCGGAGGAAGGGGAGGGGCTTTTAACCTCTCTGTGTTCCTGTCCCCCAATTGGGCGTGGACGACATCCTCCAATGCTGTCGTGGAAGGCTCCAAGAAAAGGAATTACCGGTAAGGACTAATTCAGTTATTCTTGTACATAGGGGCTGTATTATAGTAGTTATATTCTTGTATATAGGGGCAGTATTATAGTAGTTATATTCTTGTATATAGGAGCAGTATTATAGTAGTTATATTCTTGTATATAGGAGCAGTATTATAGTAGTTATATTCTTGTATATAGGAGCAGTATTATAGTAGTTATATTCTTGTATATAGGAGTAGTATTATAGTAGTTATATTCTTGTATATAGGAGCAGTATTATAGTAGTTATATTCTTGTATATAGGGGTAGTATTATAGTAGTTATATTCTTGTACATAGGGGCAGTATTATAGTAGTTATATTCTTGTATATAGGAGCAGTATTATAGTAGTTATATTCTTGTATATAGGAGCAGTATTATAGTAGTTATATTCTTGTACATAGGAGCAGTATTATAGTAGTTATATTCTTGTACATAGGAGCAGTATTATAGTAGTTATATTCTTGTATATAGGAGCAGTATTATAGTAGTTATATTCTTGTATATAGAGACATTATTATAGTAGTTATATTCTTGTATATAGGAGCAGTATTATAGTAGTTATATTCTTGTATATAGGAGCAGTATTATAGTAGTTATATTCTTGTATATAGGAGCAGTATTATAGTAGTTATATTCTTGTACATAGGGGCTGTATTATAGTAGTTATATTCTTGTACATAGGGGCAGTATTATAGTAGTTATATTCTTGTATATAGGGGCAGTATTATAGTAGTTATATTCTTGTACATAGGGGCAGTATTATAGTAGTTATATTCTTGTATATAGGAGTAGTATTATAGTAGTTATATTCTTGTATATAGGAGCAGTATTATAGTAGTTATATTCTGTATATAGGAGCAGTATTATAGTAGTTATATTCTTGTATATAGGAGCAGTATTATAGTAGTTATATTCTTGTATATAGGAGCAGTATTATAGTAGTTATATTCTTGTATATAGGGGCAGTATTATAGTAGTTATATTCTTGTACATAGGGGCTGTATTATAGTAGTTATATTCTTGTACATAGGGGCAGTATTATAGTAGTTATATTCTTGTACATAGGGGCAGTATTATAGTAGTTATATTCTTGTACATAGGGGCAGTATTATAGTAGTTATATTCTTGTACATAGGGGCAGTATTATAGTAGTTATATTCTTGTATATAGGAGCAGTATTATAGTAGTTATATTCTTGTATATAGGGGCAGTATTATAGTAGTTATATTCTTGTACATAGGGGCAGTATTATAGTAGTTATATTCTTGTATATAGGGGCAGTATTATAGTAGTTATATTCTTGTATATAGGGGCAGTATTATAGTAGTTATATTCTTGTATACAGGAGCAGTATTATAGTAGTTATATTCTTGTATATAGGGACAGTATTATAGTAGTTATATTCTTGTATATAGTGGCAGTATTATAGTAGTTATATTCTTGTACATAGGGGCAGTATTATAGTAGTTATATTCTTGTATATAGGGGCAGTATTATAGTAGTTATATTCTTGTACATAGGAGCAGTATTATAGTAGTTATATTCTTGTATATAGGAGCAGTATTATAGTAGTTATATTCTTGTATATAGGGGCAGTATTATAGTAGTTATATTCTTGTATATAGGAGAAGTATTATAGTAGTTATATTCTTGTATATAGGAGAAGTATTATAGTAGTTATATTCTTGTATATAGGGGCAGTATTATAGTAGTTATATTCTTGTATATAGGAGCAGTATTATAGTAGTTATATTCTTGTATATAGGGGCAGTATTATAGTAGTTATATTCTTGTATATAGGGGCAGTATTATAGTAGTTATATTCTTGTATATAGGGGCAGTATTATAGTAGTTATATTCTTGTATATAGGAGCAGGATTATAGTAGTTATATTCTTGTATATAGGGGCAGTATTATAGTAGTTATATTCTTGTATATAGGGGCAGTATTATAGTAGTTATATTCTTGTATATAGGAGCAGTATTATAGTAGTTATATTCTTGTATATAGGGGCAGTATTATAGTAGTTATATTCTTGTATATAGGGGCAGTATTATAGTAGTTATATTCTTGTATATAGGAGCAGGATTATAGGTATTATTTGGTCAAAAACCTTGCAGCCTCATCACAAGACGCCTTTCATATGATTTTCTCTATTTTACATTTGTTGTTGTTATCTCGCTCATCTCCAGGAGGTGGCGGTATTATCAGGTCGCCTCTGGTTATGACTTTGTAGTATTTTCTATATCAAAAAGTTTTGTGCTTTAGAGCAAAAATGTATGTTTGTGTTTCGCTTTCCTGCTTGGTGATGGCATTTATTATAATAGTGAAGGAACATCTAGTAACATGGATAGTATGGTCTAAGTCTGTGGAGGACATTGCAAAATATAGCTATGTGTAGTCAGTGGTGTAACTTGAAGCTCATGGGCCCCAATAATTACAAATCTTAACAATATCAGTCTTTTTCTATAGGCCAAAGGGACTTTTGGGTGCCCCCTAAACTCCAGGGCCCAGGGGGCAATTGCAACCCCTGCACCTATTGTAGTTACACCCTGTGTGTAGTGTAGCTTACAAGCTGCTGTATAACTATGACTCTCAGCATGGCCTGACGGCCTTAGGTTCTTACGATATGCTAAAGTCAAACTATATTTCATATTTGACAAACTGCAGATTAAAGCGTAATTCTACAAAAATCAAGTACTACCCATTGGCAACTTGATTCCTGGGGCAAGACCTTGGCGGCCCCCAGTGATCCCAATAATGGGGCTGAGGTGCACATGTTTGACCTCTGCATTAATCATTGTCTAAGAGATGGTACTAATCGAGCATTGTGTTCGGCAGTCCCACGAAGACTGAGCATGTGCATCAGGGTCGAGCAGGTGCACCAGGGCCGAGCGTGTGCACCAGGGCCGAGCGTGCGCACAAGGGCCGATCGTGTGCACAAGGGCCGAGCATGTGCACCAAAGGTCGAGCAGGTGCACCAGGGCCGAGTGTGTGCACCAGGGCCGATCGTGTGCACAAGGGCTGAGCGTGTGCACCAATCCTGAGCATGTGCACCAAAGGTCGAGGGTGTGCACCAGGGCCGAGCGTGTGCACCAGGGCCGATCATGTGCACAAGGGCCGAGCGTGGGCACCAATCCTGAGCATGTGCACCAGGGCCGAACATGTGCACCAGGGCCGAGCATGGGCACCAGGGCTGAGCGTGTGCACAAGGGCCGAGCATGTGCACCAAAGGTCGAGCAGGTGCACCAGGGCCGAGTGTGTGCACCAGGGCCGATCGTGTGCACAAGGGCTGAGCGTGTGCACCAATCCTGAGCATGTGCACCAAAGGTCGAGGGTGTGCACCAGGGCCGAGCAGGTGCACCAGGGCCGATCGTGTGCACAAGGGCCGAGCGTAGGCACCAATCCTGAGCACGTGCACCAGGGCCGAACATGTGCACCAGGGCCGAGCATGGGCACCAGGGCTGAGCGTGTGCACCAAGGCTGAGCGTGTGCTCCAAGGCTGAGCGTGTGCACCAATCCTGAGCATGTGCATCAGGGTCGAGTATGTGCACCTCAGCTCCATTCAGGATGGAGATCCAGAGCCCAGTTCCCTAAATCACCTCAGCGATGTTCAAATGATCACTTATAGGGTATAACGTATGTTTGTAATAACTCTTAATTATTTCTTCCTTTATCGCCTTATTTCAGGGGATTGATGATGTCACCGGAGAGCCTCTTGTCCGGCAGGAGGACGATAAGCCGGACGCGGTGGTCGCCAGATTACGCCAATACAAAGATGTTGCCAAACCGGTGATAGAGCGATACAAGTACGGTTACTTAACCTTATTATTACTGCATGAGTGAATCTGCAGAATCCAGCGAGTGATCCAGTAGATTATGTAAGAGATCGGTCAGGAGTTTTGTGTCTGGAGACGTCCATGATTCATTCCTAAATGCTGCAGGAAAAGCTTCCACTCCGCGAACCATGAAAACAATGAAATCTCAGCATTGTGAAATTGTGCATTTGCGATAGATGATAGGATAAAAAGAAAGATGGATGGATGGATAGATAGATAGATAGATAGATAGATAGATAGATAGATAGATAGATAGATAGATAGATAGATACATAGATAGATAGGTAGATAGATAGATAGATAGATAGATAGATAGGTAGATAGGTAGATAGGTAGATAGATAACGAGTTTTTTAAGAAGGGTCGCAGCACTCCAAATTGATGTAACCAAGTTGTATAATCCAGCATATGGCACAATTATGGCGTTAAGGGCCCACGCGCCCTTAGTCCAGCTGGACTAAGGGATAATCTAAGTCTCTCACCTCGCCAAATTAGATCTCGTACTTTGCACTGATGAGGGACAGAACCCCGAAACACCATATCTGCAAACTGAGATTCTGGTTTGGCTTATATCCTTGGTCATATGATAAGGTTCATTAATGGGTTGATATTGACTTTTAGGATTGCTACTAGCAATAGGTGGCGCTAGAATTAAAGTCCTTTTTGAAGAGGCAATTTGCAATATGCAAATGAGCAGTCAAGAGTTCAGGGTCGTCCTGATACCAGCGTGTGACCTCGTCACTCATCCCCACCTGACGTACTGTGTGCCCTTCACCTTACTTGATAGCTGTACCGCTCTGTTAAAGGGAAGCAACCACCAGGGTGTAACCACCTGTAAATCAGTACAGCAGGTGATTGACGTGTGCAGCGTGACATCACTATTTGAGTGTTATTGTTCCTCACTTGTGGGCTTATCTTTCTTCTGTAAGCCGAACCCCCTCCCTCTCAGCCAGGAGGGGGGGGGAGGGGGTTCAGCTTACAGCAGGAAGACAAGACCACAAGGGAGGAACAATAACACTCAAATAGTGATGTCACGCTGCACACGTCAATCACCTGCTGCACTGATTTACAGGTGGTTACACCCTGGTGGTTGGTTCCCTTTAAGTCACCCTTTTCTGCAGAGAAAAGTTGCCCATGTGCTACACATTCGTTACCTGGCGCATGCATGGATCATCAGTGACCCCCCCCCTCCACCACCGCCTAATCATGTTCTAATATGGCATTTTCCAGGGAGTTCTGTAATTAAACAAGTTCATTTTGTGCTGATTTTCCATTACTTTAATCTGTATCAAGTCACCCTGAGGCCTCCATTACTGGGCTGGAGCGGACTGACCCTGACCCTGCCACCACCGCCGCGCTCCTGATAAGACGTCTCTGAATAGTCTCCGTAACAAGAACAAAAATAGCCGAGTGCTGAGCCGGGCACGGTCACAGCTGGCATCCGGCACAGGGATCTGCTGGTGCCCTCACAGTAACATTGATGGTCAAGTGTAGGATGGTTTTATGTTACATAAAGATATGAGACAACCGGGCCACAGCCAAATGTCTGAACACGATCAACTGCGGGAGGCCGGAAAGTAAGAGTACAGTGACTATAGATGCCAGGGCACCTCTCTCTAAATGCATCACATTACAGTTACCTCCTGTATTATACTCCAGAGCTGCACTCACTATTCTGCTGGTGCAGTCACTGTGTACATACATTACATTACTGATCCTATGTACACAGTGACTGCACCAGCAGAATAGTGAGTGCAGCTCTGGGGTATAATACAGGGGGTAACTCAGTATCAGTAATGTAATGTATGTACATAGTGACTGCACCAGCAGAATAGTGAGTGCAGCTCTGGAGTATAATACAGGAGGTAACTCAGGATCAGTAATGTAATGTATGTACACAGTGACTGCACCAGCAGAATAGTGAGTGCAGCTCTGGAGTATAATACAGGAGGTAACTCAGGATCAGTAATGTAATGTATGTACACAGTGACTGCACCAGCAGAATAGTGAGTGCAGCTCTGGAGTATAATACAGGAGGTAACTCAGGATCAGTAATGTAATGTATGTACACAGTGACTGCACCAGCAGAATAGTGAGTGCAGCTCTGGAGTATAATACAGGAGGTAACTCAGGATCAGTAATGTAATGTATGTACACAGTGACTGCACCAGCAGAATAGTGAGTGCAGCTCTGGGGTATAATACAGGAGGTAACTCAGGATCAGTAATGTAATGTATGTACATAGTGACTGCACCAGCAGAATAGTGAGTGCAGCTCTGGAGTATAATACAGGAGGTAACTCAGGATCAGTAATGTAATGTATGTACACAGTGACTGCACCAGCAAAATAGTGAGTGCAGCTCTGGAGTATAATACAGGGGGTAACTCAGGATCAGTAATGTAATGTATGTACACAGTGACTGCACCAGCAGAATAGTGAGTGAAGCTCTGGAGTATAATACAGGAGGTAACTCAGGATCAGTAATGTAATGTATGTACACAGTGACTGCACCAGCAGAATAGTGAGTGCAGCTCTGGAGGATAATACAGGAGGTAACTCAGGATCAGTAATGTAATGTATGTACACAGTGACTGCACCAGCAGAATAGTGAGTGCAGCTCTGGAGGATAATACAGGAGGTAACTCAGGATCAGTAATGTATGTATGTACACAGTGACTGCACCAGCAGAATAGTGAGTGCAGCTCTGATGTATAATACAGGAGGTAACTCAGGATCAGTAATGTAATGTATGTACACAGTGACTGCACCAGCAGAATAGTGAGTGCAGCTCTGGAGTATAATACAGGAGGTAACTCAGGATCAGTAATGTAATGTATGTACACAGTGACTGCACCAGCAGAATAGTGAGTGCAGCTCTGGAGTATAATACAGGAGGTAACTCAGGATCAGTAATGTAATGTATGTACACAGTGACTGCACCAGCAGAATAGTGAGTGCAGCTCTGGAGTATAATACAGGAGGTAACTCAGGATCAGTAATGTAATGTATGTACACAGTGACTGCACCAGCAGAATAGTGAGTGCAGCTCTGGAGTATAATACAGGAGGTAACTCAGGATCAGTAATGTAATGTATGTACACAGTGACTGCACCAGCAGAATAGTGAGTGCAGCTCTGGAGTATAATACAGGAGGTAACTCAGGATCAGTAATGTAATGTATGTACACAGTGACTGCACCAGCAGAATAGTGAGTGCAGCTCTGGGGTATAATACAGGAGGTAACTCAGGATCAGTAATGTAATGTATGTACATAGTGACTGCACCAGCAGAATAGTGAGTGCAGCTCTGGAGTATAATACAGGAGGTAACTCAGGATCAGTAATGTAATGTATGTACACAGTGACTGCACCAGCAAAATAGTGAGTGCAGCTCTGGAGTATAATACAGGGGGTAACTCAGGATCAGTAATGTAATGTATGTACACAGTGACTGCACCAGCAGAATAGTGAGTGAAGCTCTGGAGTATAATACAGGAGGTAACTCAGGATCAGTAATGTAATGTATGTACACAGTGACTGCACCAGCAGAATAGTGAGTGCAGCTCTGGAGGATAATACAGGAGGTAACTCAGGATCAGTAATGTAATGTATGTACACAGTGACTGCACCAGCAGAATAGTGAGTGCAGCTCTGGAGGATAATACAGGAGGTAACTCAGGATCAGTAATGTATGTATGTACACAGTGACTGCACCAGCAGAATAGTGAGTGCAGCTCTGATGTATAATACAGGAGGTAACTCAGGATCAGTAATGTAATGTATGTACACAGTGACTGCACCAGCAGAATAGTGAGTGCAGCTCTGGAGTATAATACAGGAGGTAACTCAGGATCAGTAATGTAATGTATGTACACAGTGACTGCACCAGCAGAATAGTGAGTGCAGCTCTGGAGTATAATACAGGAGGTAACTCAGGATCAGTAATGTATGTATGTACACAGTGACTGCACCAGCAGAATAGTGAGTGCAGCTCTGGTGGTAACTCAGGATCAGTAATGTATTTAATTGTATGATGGATACTCTTGATGTTCTGTGTCATGTGATGTAATTCTTTTTTCCTCAGGAATAAAGGAGTCCTTCACACATTTTCAGGAACGGAGACAAATAAGATCTGGCCGTACATCTACACGCTCCTGAGCACCAGGACCACCCCGGTTCACCCGAGGACACCAGCCAAGCCTTGCGCCATGAGAGCCCGTAGAGTCGCGGTTCTTTGTCTGTGCGCGGTATCCATGTGGTGCTATGTCCTCACTCTCCATCAATTCTTTATGTTGTTTCGTTACGTTTTTTGTTCTTTTTCCGGATCTTTTAGTAATTTTTGTTTGGAAAAATGTTTTCTAAATTTTGTTCCGTGTTTCTCTGAGCGTCAATGAACTTTCCGCTGCAATGATCCGGATGTTTTTGAACATATCTATATAGCACCGCGGTTATTAATGGCCTTGTGACCTTCATGATATCCCGTATTTTTGTGAGAAATATATATATATATGTCAAAGTAATTTGTTTTGTAACAATGTAACAATGTAACAATGGGCCCCATGTATCAAAACTGAGAAGAGAAGGGTCTTGTGATCCGTGGGAACCAATCAATGGATTTTGATTGATTGCGATGGGAAATAAGGCCGATTTGTCTCATGAAGACACATGGGGTCCGATCCTAGACAGACCAAAGATGGTCAGAGATTATAGAAAGCAACGGGGCAGATCCACCCGCAGTGACGCAGGGAACACGGCCGGTCATTCCTCCACCCGCAGTGACGCAGGGAACACGGCCGGTCATTCCTCCACCCGCAGTGACGCAGGGAACACGGCCGGTCATTCCTCCATCCGCAGTGACGCAGGGAACACGGCCGGTCATTCCTCCATCCGCAGTGACGCAGGGAACACGGCCGGTCATTCCTCCATCCGCAGTGACGCAGGGAACACGGCCGGTCATTCCTCCACCCGCAGTGACGCAGGGAACACGGCCGGTCATTCCTCCATCCGCAGTGACGCAGGGAACACGGCCGGTCATTCCTCCATCCGCAGTGACGCAGGGAACACGGCCGGTCATTCCTCCATCCGCAGTGACGCAGGGAACACGGCCGGTCATTCCTCCATCCGCAGTGACGCAGGGAACACGGCCGGTCATTCCTCCACCCGCAGTGACGCAGGGAACACGGCCGGTCATTCCTCCATCCGCAGTGACGCAGGGAACACGGCCGGTCATTCCTCCATCCGCAGTGACGCAGGGAACACGGCCGGTCATTCCTCCATCCGCAGTGATGCAGGGAACACGGCCGGTCATTCCTCCATCCGCAGTGATGCAGGGAACACGGCCGGTCATTCCTCCATCCGCAGTGATGCAGGGAACACGGCCGGGCCGAGGACGTTTGCTCCTAGAATTGACTCGATCTATGTTGCAGAGTTGCCATGAAGCCATTTAAAGTTATTAAAGAGCAAGAGCGATCCTTTCTAAGAGGATAGAGGGCCCAGAATATTCCCTAATGCTCTGAGGATCAAGGATACATGCACCCTTCTTGCCATTTAGGGAAAGGGTCTTGTTGGTCTCTCTTACTTTGGAGACTTGTGACTGCTTTGGGACCTCTGTCTCACTCCTGTATTGAGACTTCATATTAAAGGTGTTTCTTTCCTTTAGCAGTGTAGGAGTTAATATCCTTTTCTGTTGCTGCAATGCTCTTCAGTTCTCTTCCCAGGTGTGGCTACTTTGTGATCACTCCCATCCCCTTTATATGGTCACATGATCCAGCATTTTTTGCTGATGATTGTACTCCATTCTAGGCCTGGCTTCCTGAGGTGAAGGAGCTACTCTGGAGAAGCTGACATTTGCCAAGCTGTCTCCTGCCTAGGAGTGTGGCAGAAGGTGTGAAGGTGTCTTGTTGTTTCCCTGTCTGTCTCCTTTTCCCCTCTTGTTGATTTTAGTGCAGCAGTTGGGACTAGTGCCAGCGGCGTACCTATGCTTGACGGCGCCCGGGGCAGCGATCTATCATGGCGCCCCCCCCAACGCAGGTGAGGACCGGGGGGGGGGGGTGCTGTCAGTTTTTAGCCCCGCCGCCCCTGCTGCACCAGTGGTTCAGGACCGGGCTGCTTTACCTGACAATTCCGGGATGCTGCTGGAGTACAAAGATGGCCGCCGAGGCATGTCCGGTGACGTCGCGGAGGGCGATACCATTGCTCCCGGCCAGCAGGGGGGATTATAGATAGGAGCTCAGTGTGCGGCGGGTGCAGACTCCTCCGGAAGTGCCTCCGGAAGTGGCCGACCACTCGGGCCCACATACAATCTGTGCATATCACGCACTGTGATATACACACCGAGGGGGGATAGGGAGGAGCGGGGGTGCCGCCGGCGCCCCCCGCTGAGTAGCGCCCGGGGCGAAAGGTCCGGCTGCACCCCCCTAGATACGCCCCTGACTAGTGCTCTCGCCGGCCATCTTCCTATTGAGGGTTAACATGAGGGCTAGCGAGGAACTAGGTATCCTGCTCGGCAATGGGGTGAAAGGACCTGTATAGGGTCGGTAGGGAGATCAGGGCACAGCCGCAGGTGAGTGCAGGAGGTCACCTCTCCCCCGTTTCTTATGAGCAGGGCCCTCTGCTGTATTTTTTCCCCGGTGTTTCCCCGTCTATTACGTTGTGTAGTGCATCGGCCACCGTTAGTCTGTGCGACACTGTCACGCACTGTTTCCGGACGCACCCCAGTCTGCGGCGTCACAGATACTGTATGGACGTGGTGGAGTGGCTGTACAGACACCAGCAAAAATGATATGTTTCTTTGTAAAGATCCGATGAGCCAGTAATGTTAAATCTAGAATATGCAAATCAGGTTTCATAGCATCGGGGGCGTGTCAGTGCACTTCCAAGAAGCAGATACAGGGCAGTGACACGCCCCTTATGCACTTGCAGCCTGATTTGCATATGATTTGTTTCGCATGACTGGCACCTCAGATCTCTACAAAAATGGTATAATATTTATAAAGGGACAATAATCTCTACATTCATTCCCTTTTTTTGCACTGATGACAGACACCTGCACTATGTTGGCACAATGGCAGGTATTGTGCACCTGGATAACATATTGGCAGGCGCCCGATACTTGTTGATCATACCTGTGTCCTGGCAGGGATCCGCACCGCTCATCTACTGAGGTGAAGTGATTGGCATCGGACAAACCGTTTCAGCATTTGCTTTTCTGACCTGGTTCCTGCTTATAATAAAGAAACTGTTGCATTCTGAAATACAAATAATGAATATAGGAGTAAGAACATGCATTACTGCTAAAGAAAAACATGCAGAAATGGATACTTAGCATAAAGAAAGACAGTGACCACCGTCAGGGCGCATCTCTTTACTGGGTCCCTACCTAATGTCGCTCTGTGGGTTCAGACTTACATGTAATTAAGTGCCGTCAGCTTTCGTATTCAGATTATGGGGTCACACTTTCTCATTGTGCCTCCTCCTCTCCATTAGCTCTAGGTGACTTTAATTCTCTATCAGTAGGTCTGTCTGCCCCCATATAGGAGGGGTTTATAACCCAGATGTAGACATTGACTAAGGGCCACTTTACACGCACCAACTTATTTGTCCAACTTCTGAACAACTCACTGGTTGCAGTGAAATCATGGACACATTGTTCTATTTTGTTGCTGTGTACAAATGTAACAATGTGTCCATGATTTCACTGCAACCAGTGAGTTGTTCAGAAGTTGGACAGATAAGTTGGTGTGTGTAAAGTGGCCATAAGGTAGGGACCCAATAAAGAGATGCACCTTGACCGGACGCGTAACTACAACAGGTGCAGGGATTGCAATCACACCCGGGCCCTGGAGCCTCGGGGGCCCCAAAAGACCCTTTGGCTTATAGAACAAAACTGATTCCATTAAAGATTTGCAATAATTAGGGGTCCCGGTGGAGCTTTTGCATTGAGGCCCATGAGCTTCAAGTTACGACACTGGCCTTGATCTTGGCTACTGGGCTCAAATAAAACCGGCCTTTTTTAAATCCTAGGTATTTCCATTTTTGTATGTTTTTCTTTAGCAGTAATGCATGTCCATATTCCTATATTCATTATGTGCATTTAGTATGCACCTGTTCAGACTTGCCTGTGAGAAAGCGCCATCAGTTTTCTTATTTAGATTATTGTACCTACGCAAGGGCCCGTTACACGCTTCAATGTCCCAGTGATCCCACCAACGATCTGTTGAGATTTTAATAAACTTTCAAATATGCTTCATGAGAAAATTCTGGTTGAAAACATTTCATAAACCTTCTACAAGGTGTCCCCCATTACACTGTGTGTGAAGCAATGAAGATGTTCATTATCAGTCAGATCCATCTTCACACTGAATACAGGGCATGTCACCATATAAGGGAGGGGGTGTGGCTTACACTTCTGACTGCAGCTAATGAGGAAACAATGTATCAGATTAGCTCAGCATACAGCACAGTTGTTAAGCAATGTCAGGATCAGGGTAAACTCTTTTTTCCTTGGCACAAGCTTCTGATCTGTCATCTGGCTCCACACAGCTCAGTCAGGATCTGTTAACCTTTTCTTTGCTGTCACATCGCACTGATCCCTATCAGCTGCTGGCTGCGCCCACACAGCCATAAAATGCAGTTTTTAAAAGAGCACAGAATAATGTGAGAAAATAAGTCATATGGCACAAAAAAGCATTATCTTATCTGCTATGTTGCCCTTCATTAACAACCAGTGCAGGATTGTGTTTTTTTTTTCAATAAAATGACATTAACACTTTAAGTTATGACCCAGCTGCAACATTTTGCGGTACGAGGGGAGGGCGTGCAGCTGCGCCATCCTTGATGCCCCTGATCCCGGGGTCGTTCTTCGCCCTGGGATTTTGGGTTTAGTTCTGTTCCCTGCGTCACGTTGATGAATCTGCCCTGGATCTACAATGAGGTTCTGATCAGATGATCCCGGGTCTTGTGCTCTCCGTTATTGAGAGCGGTGCAGACTCCGGGGGTGAAGATTTATGGCACAAATTGTTTGTTTTTTTCTCATTATCATCAGATCATCAAATAAGATTAAAATACAAATTCTGAAACTGTGTTTATGTGATTCATCTTCTCCATTCAGTTGTATGTCACATACATGTGTATGGTGGATACACATATATACATACAACGCATATACACTCACAGAGGACACGTGTATATGTGGGATCACATATGGGAAAGAATATACACCTGCATGCCGATGTGTATATTCCATATGTTCTGTATGTGATCCTGGGATACTGTGAATAGAAGCAGTGATCCATTCATGTACAGGAGGAAAGACGAGGTCCTTACTGACTATGCACAGCGCTCCAAGGGGTCAGGTCATAGCGCTGGACCAACTGCAGCCATAGAATAGTGACTGAACTGCTTTTCTGACACACAAATATCCATCCGTTCCCTCCACTCATATAGAATAGACTCAGCCGGGGGCGAAAATACTCATCCGGGAATCCTACAAAGAAACGATCAACTCACTGGATGGATGAATGGATGGATGGAGATCCGTGTTACAAAAGATCTAGGAGGTAACTCAGGATCAGTAATGTAATGTATGTACACAGTGACTGCACCAGCAGAATAGTGAGTGCAGCTCTGGAGTATAATACAGGAGGTAACTCAGGATCAGTAATGTAATGTATGTACACAGTGACTGCACCAGCAGAATAGTGAGTTCAGCTCTGGGGTATAATACAGGAGGTAACTCAGGATCAGTAATGTAATGTATGTACACAGTGACTGCACCAGCAGAATAGTGAGTGCAGCTCTGGAGTATAATACAGGAGATAACTCAGGATCAGTAATGTAATGTATGTACACAGTGTCTGCACCAGCAGAATAGTGAGTGCAGCTCTGGAGTATAATACAGGAGGTAACTCAGGATCAGTAATGTATGTACACAGTGACTGCACCAGCAGAATAGTGAGTGCAGCTCTGGAGGATAATACAGGAGGTAACTCAGGATCAGTAATGTATGTACACAGTGACTGCACCAGCAGAATAGTGAGTGCAGCTCTGGAGTATAATACAGGAGGTAACTCAGGATCAGTAATGTAATGTGTGTACACAGTGACTGCACCAGCAGAATAGTGAGTGCAGCTCTGGAGTATAATACAGGAGGTAACTCAGGATCAGTAATGTAATGTATGTACACAGTGACTGCACCAGCAGAATAGTGAGTGCAGCTCTGGAGTATAATACAGTAGGTAACTCAGGATCAGTAATGTAATGTATGTACATAGTGACTGCACCAGCAGAATAGTGAGTGCAGCTCTGGAGTATAATACAGGAGGTAACTCAGGATCAGTAATGTAATGTATGTACACAGTGATTGCACCAGCAGAATAGTGAGTGCAGCTCTGGAGTATAATACAGGAGGTAACTCAGGATCAGTAATGTAATGTATGTACACAGTGACTGCACCAGCAGAATAGTGAGTGCAGCTCTGGAGTATAATACAGGGGGTAACTCAGGATCAGTAATGTAATGTATGTACACAGTGACTGCACCAGCAGAATAGTGAGTGCAGCTCTGGAGTATAATACAGGAGGTAACTCAGGATCAGTAATGTAATGTATGTACACAGTGACTGCACCAGCAGAATAGTGAGTGCAGCTCTGGAGTATAATACAGGAGGTAACTCAGGATCAGTAATGTAATGTATGTACACAGTGACTGCACCAGCAGAATAGTGAGTGCAGCTCTGGAGGATAATACAGGAGCTAACTCAGGATCAGTAAGAGATACATAACGTACACTATGTATAAAGGGGGTAGTTTTTTATGCTGCTCAGTTCTATATATGAACTGAAAAATTGTAATAAAATGTACACATCCTCCAGTGTATCAGGCCTGATGTTATTTGCTTATTTAGTTAAATTCACCAAATTCATTAAGAGCCTTTTACAATAAATTGCTGACTGTCTCCGGTGACTTTATTAGCCGCTCGGCCGGGGACTCTAATGACTGAGGGCTGAGAAATGGGTGAAGCCTAAAAACACCAAAATTACAACTTTTTTTGCACAATTAGAAGTTGCAGCGAAATTCTGCAAAATTTCAAGCAGTTTTATGACACAAAAACACTTAAGACACTTAGGGCCCCTTTACACACGGCTACATTTCTAGGGTGGCTACAGGTAACTTACTGGCTGCAGTGAAATCATGGAGACATGGTTCTATCTTGTTGCTGTGTACAAATGGAATCATCTCTCCATGATTTCACTGCAACCAGTAAGTTAGCTGTAGCCACCCTAGAAATGTAGCCGTGTGTAAAGGTACCATAAAGATTTTCAGTGGAACTTCGGCCACCAACGAAAATGATTTGTGATCACTTTATCTAGCAGAGAGGAAGGTCCGGAGGGTTTAACACTCGCTGAAGGTTCAGACTGCGCAGGGTTTGTTTGCAGTACAGATCTCTGGAGCTGTGAAGAATCGTCTGTTTTTTAGATGAATATATATACACAGCCATACAGTGGAAACACACTTTAGTATCTCGCATGCATCTTGCATGACTCACCCATCCTGGCTGCCGGCTCTCTGGACTGGAGCGAGGTGTTCCATAGAAACACAATCAGCTCCACGCTTCTGTTCAGAAAAGCAGGGGTTGGGCTGGGTGACTAATGGGAAATGCATGCGAGATACTCACATAGTGTGTCTCTGCCCTGAGATGAGTGTTCCCAGTCAGTATCTATGAGACGATCATCTCTGGACGTTTTCTTTGCTTCCATCGTTCCTTCCATGTCACCGTCTCATTTGCTCATCATTTCTCATATTTCTGCAGACATTTTTGTATTATTGGATTACAGGTCGGAGTGATTAATTCCGCTTTTCCACCATCCAAAGTAATGTCTTACAGGGAAAGGAGAGACCCCGCTCCCGCCAGATGCAATAATATCACATTTTGTATATATATATTTTTTTTTTTAAATGTTTTTGTGTTTTATAAAAATTTCCTATTTTATAAAACTTTTCTAGAAAAAATTAACCAAAATGCAGGACGGAAACCAATAAAGTGACTGCACGAACCCCAAAGGTGAATGTGGATATAAAATGTAACTATTTTGTAGCCAGAGAAGCGGAATCACGATTGTGGTCGCTATTACGGGTCCTTATACGTCTTTCTCCAGCTTCTAACTACCTGTTCGTGCAATGATACAACCCGCAGTGCTGTGCCTTTATGCATCAGGAGTTCACAAATAACCTCTATGCAAAATGGGGAAAAAGTGTCATTGGGAATATTCTTATTTTATGCTGCAGGTTTTTCCATTTAGGACGGAGGGACAGGGGGGGAGGGGACAGGGGGGGGGGGTAGTTCCTTCATACTTTAACCTCTTTTCTGCAAGGGCCCCATAACCACGACATAATGTGACTCTATGATACACCTGCAGCTCAATGAATGAGAAGATCATCAAAAGTGACTTTATTTCCGTATTTCAATCCATAAAGTGATCACATCTATTATATAGAGTCATTACACACAGAGGGATCTATGTCATGTGTTTATTTCTGTTAATGTTGATGATTAATGAAAAGCCAAAGGTCATTATGTCAGAAAATTAAAGTAGGGAGGATGAAGGGTTAAACACTGCGCAGCCGTATTCCACCAGACATCAAAGGGTGAATATATTATTAATTAGTGTGTTTCAGGCCTCCCTGGCCCCTTCCTCAAGACAAATCAATATCATATTGCCATGTTTCTGGGAGGCCTGAAATGCGCTGACTAATCAATATTATATTCACCCTTTGATGTCTGGTGGAATACGGCAGCGCAGTGTTTAACTCTTCATCCTCCCTCCTCTATATGCACCACGCCGGGGACTGCAGCAGCCGTGATCTGCTTTTATAGTGGTTGTGACTCTCACAACCACACAAGGTGAAGCCTCTGATACTTATTTAGGTCATATTTTATCTCTCAGACCCTTCATTCTCCCTACTTTAATTTTCTGAGATAATAACCTTTGGGTTTTCATTAATCATCAACATTAACATAAATAAACACATGACATAGATCCTCTGTGTGTAATGACTCTATATAATAGATGTGGTCACTTTATGTATTGAATTACTGAAATAAAGTCACTTTTTGATGATCTTCTCATTCATTGAGCTGCTCCTGTGTGCACTCTCTTGCCTGAATTCCTTTAGTCTGGCATCCAGTATTCCTGATAATCCAGAATATTTCCAAAGCAAAAATACAAATTGATGTGGAATCTCACAACACGCAGAGATCTGTGCAGACGTCAATATCTCTCCAGTCTTACTGCTTTTTATATGACCATTTGATAATCCGGAATATTTGCTAATCTGGCAGATATTGCTTCCTGTGAATGCCGGATTAAAGAAACATTTCTAGGTACTGAAAGGACTGAACAGGTGAATGAATAAATGACAGATTTCACATTTCATCCTTTGTGATTGGCCTCAATTTCTTAATAAATTATCTACCGTATTTATATTTTTTGTCATCCGTATTTCTAGGTCCAAAAAACAAACAAAGCGACAACCTCACATATGTTACATTTTATTTATTAATTTCTTTATGGTTTTGCTCGCTTTGTCTCTTGCATTTGTGTGGACAAAAATTAATGTTCCCATTTACTGATGGAAAGTGGAGATTCTGGACACCCAAGAATGGAGACTTCGTCTATCTGAAGATAAAGATAAAAACTTAAATGTGTCATTGAAAGGTGGATACATTAATTAGTTTGTTATTTTTATTATTTAACAGCCGTCAACTCAATCTCAAGCCATGGCGACTTGATGGATGAATGTTCTGTAGAAAGATCAATGTTCTGCATCTTAGAGAGGTCCACCAGGGTCTTCTCCAAGTATAGATAGGTCTATAAGGCTCTTCTCCAACCCTAAAAGGTGCACCAGGGTCTTCTCCAAACCTAGATAGCTCCACCAGGGTCTTCTCAAAGCCTAAATAGGTCCACCAGGGTTTTCTTCAAGCCTAGAAAGCTATACAAGGGTCTTTTCCAAGTTTAGATAGGTCCACCAGGGTCTTCTCTAAGCCCAGATAGCTCCACCAGGGTTTTCTTCAAGTCTAGATAGGGCCACCAGGGTCTTTCCAAGCCTAGATAGATCCACCAGTGTGGTGTCCAAGCCTAGATAACTCCACCAGGGTCTTCTCCAAGCCTAGACAGATCCACCAAGATCATCTGCAAGCCTAGATAGCTCCACCAGGGTCTTCTCCAAGCCTAGATAACTCCACCAGGGTCTTCTCCAAGCCTAGATAGCTCCACCAGGGTCTTCCCAAGCCTAGATAGCTCCACCAGGGTCTTCTCCAAGCCTAGATAGCTCCACCAGGGTCTTCTCCAAGCCTAGACAGGTCTACAAGGGTCTTCTCCAAGCCTAGATAGCTCCACCAGGATCTTCTGCAAGCCTAGATAGGTCCACCAGGGACTTCCCCAAGCCTAGATAGGTCCACCTGGGTCTTCTCCAAGGAGAGATATGTCCACCACCAGGGAGTTCCTCAAGCCTAGATGGGTCCACCACAGTCTTCCTTGACATTTTCTTGATAGTATCAAGCCATCGGGTTGCTGGTCTTCCTCTTCACCTTGCTCCTTCTCTTCTTCCACCATGATGTCTTCTTCAGTGATTTCTCTCTTCCTATGATGTGTAGACAGTCGTATCTTGGTGATCCTTCCTTCCAGTGACAGGTCTGGCTTGATTTGTTCCAGAATTGATTTGTTTTAGGTTGTAAGGGGATAAAATTTGTATGTTCCCCTTGTAAACTCTGGAGCTTTCAGGCACTGGATATGCCAATGATTTTAGTGGCTTCGATATTTATTATGAAAAGATATCGGGGCCCATTGGAACGCAGCTTTAGATGTGACTGGAGCACAAGATGGGATAGTACACCCAATTAGTATAAGATACCGGAAAATTCATATATTGTCACCATTATGCTGCGGGGCAGGCAGACGTGTCCGCACATGTAGGGGCGGCTATAGGTCATCTGTCTCTCATAGAAGCAGATAGAACTGATGACTGAATAGAGTTACTAATAACACTAGAGGGCAATTAGACAACACAACCGCAGGGATTTGCTGATTGTTAGTGGAAATTTATATTAAATTACCGTATCCTCTGCAATAAACATGAACCTTCTGCATTATATTATGGGTGAATTATATCTATAATGGTGGCGTTACACGCAAGGATATCCTGAACGATGTCCTTAGTAAAGTCACGTGACAGACATCATACAAACGATATAGAATTTTCTCAAATCTAGGATGAACAATTGAACGATTTTTTCATCATATATCGTTGGTTTACACACAAGGACTCACAAACGATATCTTTAGAACGATCACAAATCCGTGACGTTTCCATGATATCGTTCAGGATATCCCTGCGTGTGACGCCACCATTAGATACATAGCAAATCTCTGATAAATGCTCTTCAGCGCCCTCTAGTGTCGCAGTGATCTCACAGCACAACCATTTCATTTATGTGGAATTTTATCTTCTCTCAACTGAAAACCTGATAATATAGGAGAAGCAGAAGATAAATCTGCACTAGAGATGGCAGCGAGCGACCGTGGACCAATTCCTAATTCCACAATGAATCCAGTTCAAGCTACTAACACTGACCTACAAAGCCGTCCATAACCTGTCTCCCCCCCATATATCTCTGAACTAATCTGACACTATCTTCCCTCATGTAATCTTCCATCCTCCCAAGATCTCCTCCTCTCCTCCACACTTAATCGTTCCTCACCTAATTGCCTCCAAAACTTTTCCCAAGTATCCCCATCCTCTGGAATTCTGTGCCCCAACATGTCCAACTGTCCCCTACACTCGGATCCTTCAGACGGAATCTGAAAACCCATCTTCTTCAGGAAAGCTACAGCCTATAATGACCGAGCCGCCTCACCACCACCGGAGCTTCCACCTCACCACCACCGGAGCTGCCTCCTCACCACCACCGGAGCTGCCTCCTCACCACCACCGGAGCTTCCACCTCACCACCACCAGAGCTGCCTCCTCACCACCACCGGAGCTTCCACCTCACCACCACCGGAGCTGCCTCCTCACCACCACCGGAGCTGCCTCCTCACCACCACCGGAGCTGCCTCCTCACCACCACCGGAGCTTCCACCTCACCACCACCGGAGCTTCCACCTCACCACCACCGGAGCTTCCACCTCACCACCACCGGAGCTTCCACCTCACCACCACCGGAGCTGCCTCCTCACCACCACCGGAGCTGCCTCCTCACCACCACCGGAGCTTCCACCTCACCACCACCGGAGCTGCCTCCTCACCACCACCGGAGCTTCCACCTCACCACCACCGGAGCTGCCTCCTCACCACCACCGGAGCTGCCTCCTCACCACCACCGGAGCTTCCACCTCACCACCACCGGAGCTTCCACCTCACCACCACCGGAGCTTCCACCTCACCACCACCGGAGCTTCCACCTCACCACCACCGGAGCTGCCTCCTCACCACCACCGGAGCTTCCACCTCACCACCACCGGAGCTGCCTCCTCACCACCACCGGAGCTGCCTCCTCACCACCACCGGAGCTTCCACCTCACCACCACCGGAGCTGCCTCCTCACCACCACCGGAGCTTCCACCTCACCACCACCGGAGCTTCCACCTCACCACCACCGGAGCTGCCTCCTCACCACCACCGGAGCTTCCACCTCACCACCACCGGAGCTGCCTTCTCACCACCACCGGAGCTGCCTCCTCACCACCACCGGAGCTGCCTCCTCACCACCACCGGAGCTTCCACCTCACCACCACCGGAGCTGCCTCCTCACCACCACCGGAGCTGCCTCCTCACCACCACCGGAGCTTCCACCTCACCACCACCGGAGCTGCCTCCTCACCACCACCGGAGCTGCCTCCTCACCACAACAAGAGCTGCCGCCTCACCACCATCAAGCCATTGTCTTGTAGAATGTAAGCTCCTCTCCCCTCAGGCTGTCAGTTAATTAGTTTACTGTAAACTATATCTATAATTTTGTATGTAACCCCTTCTCATGTACAAGAACATGGAATGAATGTGCGCTATAAATAATAATAGCTGTCGGATTATTATAATATACTGGCGCCTTGTTCCTTTGATGTTTAATGATTTCTTCGTCTCATCCTCATTTAATAATCATTACACTGATAAATATGTAACATAGAGCGCAATAGATGATGACGTAGAGCGCGATAGATCATAACATAGAGCGCGATAGATCATAACGTAGAGCGCGATAGATCATAACATAGAGCGCGATAGATCATAACATAGAGCGCGATAGATCATAACATAGAGCGCGATAGATCATAACATACAGCGCAATAGATCATAACATAGAGCGCGATAGATCATAACATAGAGCGCGATAGATCATAACATAGAGCGCAATAGATCATAACGTAGAGCGCGATAGATCATAACATAGAGCGCGATAGATCATGACGTAGAGCGCGATAGATCATGACGTAGAGCGCAATAGATCATAACGTAGAGCGCGATAGATCATAACATAGAGCGCGATAGATCATAACATAGAGCGCGATAGATCATGACGTAGAGCGCGATAGATCATAACGTAGAGCGCAATAGATCATAACGTAGAGCGCGATAGATCATAACATAGAAAGCAATAGATCATAACGTAGAGGCGCAATAGATCATAACGTAGAGCGCAATAGATCATAACGTAGAGCGCGATAGATCATAACGTAGAGCGCGAGAGATCATAACAGAGTGCGATAGATCATAACAGAGCGCGATAGATCATGACGTAGAGCGCGATAGATCATAACGTAGAGCGCAAGAGATCATAACAGAGCGTGATAGATCATAACATAGACGTGATAGATCATAACGTAGAGCACGATAGATCATAACACAGAGTGCGATAGATCATAACAGAGCGCGATAGATCATAACGTAGAGCGCGATAGATCATAACATAGAGTGCGATAGATCATGACGTAGAGCACGATAGATCATAACACAGAGTGCGATAGATCATGACGTAGAGCGCAATAGATCATAACATAGAGCGCGATAGATCATAACGTAGAGCGCGATAGATCATGACGTAGAGCGCGATAGATCATAACGTAGACGTGATAGATCATGACGTAGAGCGCGATAGATCATAACGTAGACGTGATAGATCATGACGTAGAGCGCGATAGATCATAACATAGAGCGCGATAGATCATAACGTAGAGCGCGATAGATCATAACGTAGAGCACGATAGATCATAACGTAGAGCGCGATAGATCATAACATAGAGCGCGATAGATCATAACGTAGAGTGCGATAGATCATGACGTAAAGCGCTATAGATCATGACGTAGAGCACGATAGATCATAACGTAGAGCGCGATAGATCATAACGTAGAGCGCGATAGATCATAATGTAGAGCGCGATAGATCATGACGTAGAGCGCGATAGATCATAACATAGAGCGCGATAGATCATAACGTAGAGCGCGATAGATCATGACGTAGAGCGCGATAGATCATAACGTAGAGCGCGATGGATCATAATGTAGAGCGCGATAGATCATGACGTAGAGCGCGATAGATCATAACGTAGAGCGCGATAGATCATAACGCAGAGCGCGATAGATCATAACGTAGAGCGCGATAGATCATAACGTAGAGCGCGATAGATCATAACGTAGAGCGCGATAGATCATAACAGAGCGCGATAGATCATAATGTAGAGCGCGATAGATCATGACGTAGAGCGCGATAGATCATAACATAGAGCGCGATAGATCATAACGTAGAGCGCGATAGATCATGACGTTAGAGCACGATAGATCATAACGTAGAGCGCGATGGATCATAACGTAAAGTGCGATAGATCATAACATAGAGCGCGATAGATCATAACGTAGAGCGCGATAGATCATAACGTAGAGCGCGATAGATCATGACGTAGAGCACGATAGATCATAACGTAGAGCGCGATGGATCATAACGTAAAGTGCGATAGATCATGACGTAGAGCGCGATAGATCATAACGTAGAGCGCGATGGATCATAACGTAAAGTGCGATAGATCATAACATAGAGCGCGATAGATCATAACATAGAACGCGATAGATCATAACGCAGAGCGCGATAGATCATAACGTAGAGCGCGATAGATCATGACGTAGAGTGCGATAGATCATAACGCAGAGCGCGATAGATCATAACGTAGAGCGCGATAGATCATAACGTAGAGCGCGATAGATCATAACGCAGAGCGCGATAGATCATAACGTAGAGCGCGATAGATCATAACGTAGAAAGCAATAGATCATAACGTAGAGCGCGATAGATCATGACGTAGAGCGCGATAGATCATAACATAGAGCGCGATAGATCATAACGTAGAGCGCGATAGATCATGACGTAGAGCGCGATAGATCATAACGTAGAGCGCGATGGATCATAATGTAGAGCGCGATAGATCATGACGTAGAGCGCGATAGATCATAACGTAGAGCGCGATAGATCATAACGCAGAGCGCGATAGATCATAACGTAGAGCGCGATAGATCATAACGTAGAGCACGATAGATCATAACGTAGAGCGCGATAGATCATAACAGAGCGCGATAGATCATAATGTAGAGCGCGATAGATCATGACGTAGAGCGCGATAGATCATAACATAGAGCGCGATAGATCATAACGTAGAGCGCGATAGATCATGACGTAGAGCACGATAGATCATAACGTAGAGCGCGATGGATCATAACGTAAAGTGCGATAGATCATAACATAGAGCGCGATAGATCATAACGTAGAGCGCGATAGATCATAACGTAGAGCGCGATAGATCATGACGTAGAGCACGATAGATCATAACGTAGAGCGCGATGGATCATAACGTAAAGTGCGATAGATCATGACGTAGAGCACGATAGATCATAACGTAGAGCGCGATGGATCATAACGTAAAGTGCGATAGATCATAACATAGAGCGCGATAGATCATAACATAGAACGCGATAGATCATAACGCAGAGCGCGATAGATCATAACGTAGAGCGCGATAGATCATGACGTAGAGTGCGATAGATCATAACGCAGAGCGCGATAGATCATAACGTAGAGCGCGATAGATCATAACGTAGAGCGCGATAGATCATAACGCAGAGCGCGATAGATCATAACGTAGAGCGCGATAGATCATAACGTAGAAAGCAATAGATCATAACGTAGAGCGCGATAGATCATAACGTAGAGCGCGATAGATCATAACGTAGAAAGCGATAGATCATAGACCTGTACCCGCTTGTCTCAGTCAACAAATGGGAATCTGTGTGTCATGTCAGCAGCTGGAGACAGCGTATATTGATCATAGGCGCTGATCACCCGTCTGATCGCCGTATATTGATCAGAGGCGTTGATCACCCGTTTGATCGCCGTATATTGATCAGAGGCGTTGATCACCCGTTTGATGGCCGTATATTGATCAGAGGCGCTGATCACCCGTCTGATCGCCGTATATTGATCATAGGCACTGATCACCCGTCTGATCGCCGTATATTGATCAGAGGCGCTGATCACCAGTCTGATCGCCGTATATTGATCATAGGCACTGATCACCCGTTTGATGGCCGTATATTGATCAGAGGCGCTGATCACCCGTCTGATCGCCGTATATTGATCAGAGGCGCTGATCACCCGTCTGATCGCCGTATATTGATCAGAGGCGCTGATCACCCATCTGATCGCTATATATTGATCAGAGGCGCTGATCACCCGTTTGATCGCCGTATATTGATCAGAGGCGCTGATCACCCGTCTGATCACCGTATATTGATCAGAGGCGTTGATCACCCGTTTGATCGCCGTATATTGATCAGAGGTGTTGATCACTAGTCTGATCGCTGTATATTGATCAGAGGCGCTGATCACCCGTCTGATTGCCGTATATTGATCAGAGGCGCTGATCACCAGTCTGATCGCCGTATATTGATCATAGGCACTGATCACCTGTCTGATCGCCATATATTGATCATAGGCATTGATCACCCGTCTGATTGCCGTATATTGATCAGAGGTGCGGATCACCTGTCTGATCGCCGTATATTGATCAGAGGTGCGGATCACCTGTCTGATCGCCGTATATTGATCAGAGGCGCTGATCGCCCGTCTGATCACTGTATATTGATCAGAGGCGCTGATCACCTGTCTGATTGCCTTATATTGATCATAGGCACTGATCACCCGTCTGATCGCCGTATATTGATCAGAGGCACTGATCACCCGTCTGATTGCCGTATATTGATCAGAGGCGCTGATCACCCGTCTGATCGCCGTATATTGATCATAGGCACTGATCACCCGTCTGATCGCCGTATATTGATCAGAGGCGCTGATCACCAGTCTGATCGCCGTATATTGATCATAGGCACTGATCACCCGTTTGATGGCCGTATATTGATCAGAGGCGCTGATCACCCGTCTGATCGCCGTATATTGATCATAGGCACTGATCACCCGTCTGATCGCCGTATATTGATCAGAGGCGCTGATCACCCGTCTGATCGCCGTATATTGATCAGAGGCGCTGATCACCCATCTGATCGCTATATATTGATCAGAGGCGCTGATCACCCGTTTGATCGCCGTATATTGATCAGAGGCGCTGATCACCCGTCTGATCACCGTATATTGATCAGAGGCGTTGATCACCCGTTTGATCGCCGTATATTGATCAGAGGCGTTGATCACTAGTCTGATCGCTGTATATTGATCAGAGGCGCTGATCACCCGTCTGATTGCCGTATATTGATCAGAGGCGCTGATCACCAGTCTGATCGCCGTATATTGATCATAGGCACTGATCACCAGTCTGATCGCCGTATATTGATCATAGGCATTGATCACCCGTCTGATTGCCGTATATTGATCAGAGGTGCGGATCACCTGTCTGATCGCCGTATATTGATCAGAGGTGCGGATCACCTGTCTGATCGCCGTATATTGATCAGAGGCGCTGATCGCCCGTCTGATCACTGTATATTGATCAGAGGCACTGATCACCTGTCTGATCGCCGTATATTGATCAGAGGCGTTGATCACCCGTCTGATCGCTGTATATTGATCAGAGGCGCTGATCACCTGTCTGATCGCCGTATATTGATCAGAGGCGCTGATCGCCCGTCTGATCACTGTATATTGATCAGAGGCGCTGATCACCTGTCTGATTGCCTTATATTGATCATAGGCACTGATCACCCGTCTGATCGCCGTATATTGATCAGAGGCACTGATCACCCGTCTGATTGCCGTATATTGATCAGAGGCGCTGATCACCCGTCTGATCGCAGTATATTGATCAGAGGCGCTGATCACCCGTCTGATTGCCGTATATTGATCATAGGCACTGATCACCGGTCTGATCGCCGTGTATTGATCATATGCACTGATTATCCGTCTGATCACCATATATTGATCATAGGCACTGATCACCCGTCTGATTGCCGTATATTGATCAGAGGCGCTGATCACCTGTCTGATCGCCATGTAATATACAATTATCTCTATATCATCGTATAATGTACAGAATTAACTCGCAGATTCCCGCTCATGTTGTGGATCTTTAGTGCCTCTGGAACAAATGTCAGCACAGACGGTATTTAAAGTGTATTTACAGCAGATAGAAAAAAAACACCATTTAAAGAGGAATTACCCAGAATTACAAGTCACATCCATTGTATAGATTATAAGTGAATATTTTGCTATTTACATGCAATAATCTAGTTGAGATTTCAGACATTTACCCTGGATGACGCCTCCTGTATACTGTACACTGTATAGTAATATGCACAGGGGCGTAACTACAATAGGTCCAGGGGTTGCAATCGCACCCGGGCCCTGCAGCCTAGGGGGGCCCCAAAGTCCCTTCGGCCCATAGGAAAAGACTAATATTATTAAAGATTTGCAATAATTAGGGGCTCCGTTGGAGCTTTCGCATCGGGGCCCAGAGGCCTGAAGTTACGCCACTGAATATGCAGATTCAGCACACAACCATTTCTTAATGTTAATTGGATTCTTGGATTTTCCTCTGGAATCACAAATCTATTTATAACAAACATGTGAACCTTCATAGTCACTGTCTGCATTTAAGATGATGATTTAACTCTTTCCTTGCCAATATCCCTGCAGCAACAACCATAAAGTAGAGAGTGCACTCAGACCTAACATTGCAGTGTTTAATATCCAAATTTACATTTAGAAATACCTTGTTTCAGCTGTGGTATATTAAAGATTTGCAGACAGACAGAATCTTATGTATCTCTGTATACAGGGAGCTCCCCCTAGTGGTGTCTGCAGACAGAATCTTATCATGAATCTCTGTATACAGGGAGCTTCCCCTAGTGGTGACTGCAGACAGGATCTTATCATGTATCTCTGTATACAGGGAGCTTCCCCTAGCGGTGACTGCAGACAGGATCTTATCATGTATCTCTGTATACAGGGAGCTCCCCTAGTGGTGACTGCAGACAGGATCTTTTTTTTTTTTTTTTCAAATCTCTTTTTATTGGTATTTTCAAAAGTATAGCATTATAATAGTAAACATGTTTTATAAACATTAATACAGCGACAAACGTGTATACATCAACAATCTTGTATTGTCAGAATCATTATTCAAAAGGTGTTTTATCAAATGATAGAGTATTCATCATATTACGCTCACCGCCCGGGTCTAAGGTATCTAGTATCATACTTCAAGGACATGTCTTCGATTAATTACTTTTAAAAGCCCCTCATAGTTTCAACTTTCCCAATGTACCCCCTAGCTCTTCCAATAGGTACCATGAGGTTCCTACTAATGGCAATATCAGCTGACGAATCTTTTCGGTCGATAGTTGGGACTCCATAAATCCCCTCCATTTTCCTATGAACGATGCGGTATAACATTCTTTATCACGTAGAGCCTCCCTCCTGTCTATCTCTAACGCCTTATTTAAACCCGTTATCACCTCCATTTTCCCTGGTATATCAGGTCTAATCCAATATGACAGTAGTAATCGTTTCGCTAGTAGGATCAAAGTATGTGCCCCTTTCATCCCCCCGCCCTTTCCTTGCGGTGTCCCCAGATCTTGGAAAATCCATATTTCCGGCACTAAGTCTAGAGTGAAATTACACATTTGTACACATATGTCTCTAATTAATGTCCAGAATTCCTGTACCTTCGGGCAAGACCAAATACCATGAATCATGTCTGTCTTATGTTGATCACATTTAGGACAACTATTTTTTCTATCAGGGTTTTTTTCTGATGTTGGAATATTGAAACCATATATCATCCCATGGATTACGCGAAAATGTGTGTCACGCCACTGCTCATTTAACACGTTATGTCTTACTTTATTCCATCCTGATAGGATGGAGTCCTCCACTGTTTCGCACTCCAAGAATTTACGCCATTTTTGAAAGGGCATCGAAATTCCCCTGGGGAGTAATGTTTCTCTTAGTACCCCATATAGTTCCGATATTGTGAGTTGACACACATCTAGCATTAGTATCCTATCCCAAACGTTTCGTTTGGCCTCCTTGTTCAAATCCTTCAGGTTGTTCATTATGTGGTATTTCACTTGAAGGTACTGTAAGTCCTGTGTTCCTCCCAGATTAAAAATCCCTAACACTTCATGTTTTGTCATCCATCTAGCCTCTGATGAATGTATCAAGTCGCCCATCTTATGGATCCCACTCTGTTTCCATTTATCGAAGAGGGCGTTTTCTCTTCCCATTGGGAAGTCAGGAAAGGCCCAAGGGTTGAGGTACTTGGACACCTTCCATGATAAGCCTCCTTTTTTCCTAACCGCTTTCCATGTTAAGATAGTGTCTCTAAAGACTGCTGACCGTTTTATATGTACCGGTAGGTTTGACATTGACGTGTGGAGTAGTGAACCCCTCTCCCAAGGCTCGCAGTAGGCCATCTCTAGTTTTTTGTCCGAGTATCTTTCAGTATTTTTCAACCATTCAACTACATGCCTAAGGAGACATGCCAGATTATACCCTCTGACATCAGGGAAGTTTGTGCCTCCTCTTTCCTTCCCTTTAGTCAAAGTTCCCAGACTCAGTCTGCTCCTTCTTCCCCTCCATAGGAAACCAGTGAATGCCTTATTTAATCTGATTATGTCCACTCTTTTTAGTAACAGGGGTAGAGTCTGTAGAGGATATAGGAGTCTAGCAAAGCTAATCATTTTCACTAAGTGGCTGCGTCCCAGCAGCGACAGCGGCAAGTCCCTCCATTTTTTGAGTTCCTTCTCAATTTTTTCGATAAGTGGACCATAGTTAAGAGTATAAATTTGTTCCGAAGTCCTACCCAATTTCAACCCCAGGTATTTGACGTATTTCGGTACTATAGGGATACCCAGCTTATCTAGAATTCCCCCTCCGGTCCCTCCCCCTCTAATTTTTAGCAATTCACATTTCGTCCTGTTCAACTTGAAGCCCGAGAAACCTCCATAACTTTTTATTGTTTCTAGAAGTTTTGGTAGATCCCGTTCAGGATTGTGCATGAATAGTATTATATCGTCCGCGAATAATGCAGACCGCAATTTCTGCTCCCCTATTGGTATGCCTTCAAAAGGGTTACAATTATTTATATATCTAGCCAGGGGTTCTATGGCCAAGTCAAACAGGAGTGGCGATAACGGACACCCTTGCCTTGTTCCCTTTTGCAGAGGAAAGATAGGGGAGAGGAATCCCGGCGTATGAACTCGAGCCGTCGGATTGGTGTACAGGGACCCCAGATATTGTCTGAAACTCCCTTGTAGTCCAATGCGATCTAACACCAGACCCAGCCATGGCCACCTCACATTGTCAAATGCTTTTTCTGCGTCTAGAGTGACCATGGCTGGGTCTCCCATCCCCTCTCTGCTCCCAAATCTGACCGCATCCAATGCCAAAAGTGCTTTGCGCACATTTGTTACCGCAGACCTCCCTTTAATAAATCCTGTTTGGTGGCTTTCAATCAAATCTGGCAGTACTCTCGCTAATCTGTCTGCCATCAGTTTGGATAATATTTTAAGATCCAGGTTAATTAAGGATATGGGTCTAAAATTTGCTGGATCCTCACCCCCTCCCTCCCCTTTTGGAAGTAATTTGACATATGCCATGTTCATAGCATCTGATATAGGTTCTCCTGCGAGTATGTTGTTGTAAAGGCCTGTCAATGTTGGCGTCACTTCCTCCCTCAAAAGTTTATAAAATTCCCCTGAGAAGCCATCTGGGCCCGGGGCCTTCCCATTGCCTAGGTTTTTGATTGAGCTGTCTACCTCTTCCTCCGTTATTGGTCTATTCAATTCCTCTAGTTCCAGCTCCGTGATTTTAGTAAGGGAAATGTTATCTAGCCATTCACTCCCTTCCCCGTTAGGTGCCTCTGAGCTCTCATATAACTTTTTATAATATTTTCCAAGTATGGAGTTTATTTCCTTGGGTTTGTTGTAACATGACCCTCCTTATCCCTTAGAGCCCTTATTGGGTTAGGTAGTCTCCGGCCCTTTGCTAGCCCTGCCAACAACCTCCCCGCCTTGTCCCCAAACCTATTGAGGTCTGTTTCTAACTGCCCTTTCAATAAGTCTTCCCTCCTACTGGCCCACATCTCAAACTCTGTTTTGGCCTCCACCCAGTCTTTTTTGTCTTTTGGATCTTGCGATAATTTGAACCGTCTATAGGTGGATGACACTTTTCCACTAGCCGCGGTGTATCTCTCCCTTATAGACTTTTTATGTTTAGAGGTATGAGCCAGTATGAGACCTCTTAGTACTGCCTTCCCTGTTTCCCAGAAGAGACGATGATCTGTTTTATGTTCTATGTTATCAGAGGCGAAGCCACTCCACCATTCCTTCAATTGTGCCTTAAATTCTCCATCCTTAGCTAGGTAGGAAGGGAACCTCCATAAAAAATCAGTTCCTCTCTGATGAGTCTCTGCCAGTTCAATGGTTATTGGACTATGGTCCGAGATGACCATATTCTCTAATTTGGCATTTTCCGTCCTCCTCCATAGCTGCTCGGACGCCAAGAATAGATCAATGCGCGACCATGAGCTATGCGGATGAGAGAAATGTGTAAAGTCTACTTCCTGAGGGTGCATCACTCTCCACACGTCAATTAACCCCGTCGTCTCTAATAACTCTGCGAGGTCACTATTTTTTTTTTGTCGACAGGGTCTGTTCGCTCCTCCTCCCCCCCTTTCTCCTATCAATGTCCTCCATCACCACTTCATTGAAGTCCCCTCCAATTACAATATTGGTTTCCCTATCCCCCATTACAGAGACACCTAGTTCAGTAAAAAATTGTGTTCTGGTGGTTTTAGGTGCATATACGTTGTAGATACTCAGGTGCTGATCTTGTAGCTGTATCACCACTTGCAACCTTCTCCCTTCAGAGTCGTGTGATATCGACAGTACATTATGTGCCAGATGTTTATTAATCAATGTCAGCACCCCTGCCTTTTTACCCTTAGCGCCTGATATCCATCCTGCTCCCACCCACAACTTCTGCATATATCTAAGTTCATGTGCTTGGAGGTGGGTCTCCTGAAGAAGAGCTATATCGGCCTTTAGTTTCTTTAAATGACGCAGGATCATATAGCGCTTATTGGGAGACCTCAGCCCCTTCACATTCCATGAGACAATTCGCAGCATTTCATAGATTTCCTTTTCCCTTCGTACCCCATTATCTTTTTATTTAACATTGTCATCAGCTGTGTCTCCTCTGTATGTCCCCCACCCAGCGTCTTGATGATCACCTCTTGAGTTACGTATCCTTTTGTTGTCTGCAACACGCTTGTAAAACCCAACAATAATTTCCAACCATATGTTACCCCCCTTTTATTTCCATTCTCAAGGAGTGGCTGGAATAATTCCCTCCTCTCCTTGGGCAAATATTCTGTCTCGTGACTTCCCTTGTACTGTAGGAGACAGCAGCTCCCCGCGCCTCTGTATATAGTAGATATTTGCGTCATCTGCCCCCCTCCCCTTTCCCCTCGAGCAATTTGCACTTATCTGTAACATATCTGACCGCCTTTTTCTCTTAGCCCAATTCAGTTGTTCATTGTCCAGGTACCGAAGATTGAAGTGTCTCTCATCGTGCATGTCACTTCTATTCAGGCTGTGCCCGTAGAATATTCATCGTCCTAGAACGTTCGTCATCCCATAATATGGCAAAACCTATAACAAAACAACAATCGTCCAGATAACAAAACCATTAGTATGGGAACTGTCTCCTCCTTTGTATTCCCTTATCTCTCCCTCTCCCACTCATTGCCCATCGACTTCTGCCATCTAGACGCGTGTCTTCTCTTCATTATCTGTTGCCATCCTGCTTCTGCCCTCTGTCGTCTTTATACGTTGTTCTTTTTCCTTCTTTGTTCGTCGCCGCCGCCTTTTCAGCATATGTGCCCTGCAATGGGGGTGTCTGTGAGCCATTTGTTGCAGGAACCGGCCGTGATCCCTGAGGAGATATTGTCTCTTGTTGGAGATAGTCCATAGCTGCTCTGGCATTCACAAAAGTCATCATCCTACCCTTGCTATTCCTGAATCTGAGCACTGCAGGAAAAGCCAGTTGGAATCTTATGTTGCGCTTAAACAAGGTGGTACAAGCTGCGCTAAAAGTTTTCCGCTTGCGTGCTACCTCCGCCGAGTAATCCTCATACAGCCGGACTCTATGGCCTTGTAACACCAGTGGGATCCTCCTGGATCTAAACTCTCTCAGGACGAGTTCCTTATCCTTATAATCCAGGAACTTGGCTATGATCTGGCGTGGGCCCTCTTTCGGGTCTTTTGGGGGGCCGATCCTGTGGGCTCTTTCCACTTTGCATTGTCTCTTTAGTCCTAAAACTTTAGGTAGCTCTGATTCCCATATTACGTCCAGCTGCCCTGGTGGGATGGATTCTGGCAATCCAACCATCCTGAGGTTATTTCTTCTGGAACGATTTTCGAGATCATCCACTTTTTCCTCTGTATATGCAGAATGCTTTTGTAAGGCTGCTATATGACGTTCCATTATCACGATCCTGTCCTCAGCCTCTCCTAGCCTCCTCTCTGCTTCCTGCAGTCTTTCACTGTGCTGCTCAGTAGTTTGTCTAAGTCCAAATAGAGCTTCAGTAACAGTGTCTTTTAAGGCTGCAGTGATATCAGCCACTATATAAGGGGCTATTGCCTTGGCCAGCTGAGCAACATCTATGGGGCCTCTCATGTCCACCATCTCCTTCTCCTGCCATGCCTCCTCATGTTGTGCCTCTCCTGGCTGAGTGCTGACCTCCCATCCCTCCTGCAGTACCTCTGCCGAATCCAGACCGTGCTCCTCTGTTTCTTCCTCTCTGTCCGGGTTCTGGTCAGCTCGTGCGGTCTCAGGGGTATTCCTTCTGTTCTCCATCAGACCTCTCTCGGTGGAGTTGTGGCGTCCTCCCTTGCGGCTGTGTTGTCCCGCTGCCTGTGCTTTAACTCCTGCTGCCGCCATTTTCTCTGCGGGCCCGCTCGTCTTCCCACTCTGGGAGTGAACTGTGTCCTCGCGTCCCGAGCTCCTCAGGACATAGCGATCCAGGGTCCCCGTGTTTTTAGGGTTTCCCTCCTTGTTTTTCGGAGCGTTCTGGGGCATCTGACCCGGTATATCAGACAGTTAAGCAGCGCGGTCTCCGGAGCTTCTCCTTCACGCTGCCATCTCCTCAGAGCTGGAACTGGAAGTTCCAGACAGGATCTTATCATGTATCTCTGTATACAGGGAGCTCCCCCTAGTGGTGACTGCAGACAGGATCTTATCATGTATCTCTGTATACAGGGAGCTCCCCCTAGTGGTGGCTGCAGACAGAATCTTATCATATATCTCTGTATACAGGGAGCTCCCCCTAGTGGTGACTGCAGACAGGATCTTATCATGTATCTCTGTATACAGGGAGCTCCCCCTAGCGGTGACTGCAGACAGAATCTTATGTATCTCTGTATACAGGGAGCTCCCCCTAGTGGTGTCTGCAGACAGAATCTTATCATGAATCTCTGTATACAGGGAGCTCCCCCTAGTGGTGACTGCAGACAGGATCTTATCATGTATCTCTGTATACAGGGAGCTTTCCCTAGTGGTGACTGCAGACAGAATCTCATCATGTATCTCTGTATACAGGGAGCTCCCCCTAGTGGTGACTGCAGACAGGATCTTATCATGTATCTCTGTATACAGGGAGCTCCACCTAGTGGTGACTGCAGACAGAATCTTATCATGTATCTCTGTATACAGGGAGCTCCCCCTAGTGGTGACTGCAGACAGGATCTTATCATGTATCTCTGTATACAGGGAGCTCCCCCTAGTGGTGACTGCAGACAGGATCTTATCATGTATCTCTGTATACAGGGAGCTTTCCCTAGTGGTGACTGCAGACAGGATCTTATCATATATCTCTGTATACAGGGAGCTCCCCCTAGTGGTGACTGCAGACAGGATCTTATCATATATCTCTGTATACAGGGAGCTCCCCCTAGTGGTGACTGCAGACCGAATCTTATCATGTATCTCTGTATACAGGGAGCTCCCCATAGTGGTGGCTGCAGACAGGATCTTATCATGTATCTCTGTATACAGGGAGCTCCCCATAGTGGTGACTGAAGACAGGATCTTATTGTGTATCTCAGTATACAGGGAGCTCCCCCTAGTGGTGACTGCAGACAGGATCTTATCATGTATCTCTGTATACAGGGAGCTCCCCCTAGTGGTGACTGCAGACAGGATCTTATCATGTATCTCTGTATACAGAGAGCTCCCCCTAGTGGTGACTGCAGACAGGATCTTATGTAGCTCTGTATACAGGGAGCTCCCCCCAGTGGTGACTGCAGACACAATCTTATCATGTATCTCTGTATACAGAGAGCTCCCCCTAGTGGTGACTGCAGACAGGATCTTATGTATCTCTGTATACAGGGAGCTCCCCTAGTAGTTGCTGCAGACAGAATCTTATCATGTATCTCTGTATACAGGGAGCTCCCCCTAGTGGTGACTGCAGACAGGATCTTATCATGTATCTCTGTATACAGGGAGCTCCCCCTAGTGGTGACTGCAGACAGAATCTTATCATGTATCTCTGTATACAGGGAGCTCCCCCTAGTAGTTGCTGCAGACAATCTTATCATGTATCTCTGCATACAGGGAGCTCCCCCTAGTGGTGGCTGCAGACAGAATCTTATCATGTATCTCTGTATACAGGGAGCTCCCCCTAGTGGTGACTGCAGACACGATCTTATCATGTATCTCTGTATATAGGGAGCTCCCCCTAGTGGTGACTACAGACATGATCTTATGTATCTCTGTATACAGGGAGCTCCCCCTAGTGGTGACTGCAGACAGGATCTTATCATGTATCTCTGTATACAGGGAGCTCCCCCTAGTGGTGACTGCAGACAGGATCTTATCATGTATCTCTGTATACAGGGAGCTCCCCCTAGTGGTGACTGCAGACAGGATCTTATCATGTATCTCTGTATACAGGGAGCTTCCCCTAGTAGTTGCTGCAGACAGGATCTTATCATGTATCTCTGCATACAGGGAGCTCCCCCTAGTGGAGGCTGCAGACAACCCTATCACAGTTACTCCCTGCCTCTTTAAGATGATGGCACTTCTCTTCTCATGCCAACTATAGCTATTGCAATATCGGTCCATGTGCTGTGGTGATCCAGTTGCTCATGAAGTGTTGTTTAGTTGCTGTGAAAATCCTCTTGTTGTCTGGTTATTTCCTCCTGTGCATGTATTGTCTTATACCTCTGCGTGTATTGCTGTGAGTATCATTTGTTTCCCCATTACTCTATTTGTGTATGGTTTTTCCATTTCCTGTCCTGCCTCCCTGGGTGGGGGAGAGTGGTTATTAGACCAGGGCTGGCCAGGAACAGGGCAAGGGTGGCTGCCCAGACATCCTCTCCATCAGAGGTAACTCTGGGATAACAGACAGCTAGGGCCCCCCTAGCCTGTGGGTCAGTCTAGGAGACCCAATCCCCCTGGGTGGAGGAGTATTAGACCAGGGCTGACCATGAGCAGGGCAAGGGAGGCGGCCCAGACATCCTCACCATAACTCTGGGATAAGGGACAGCTAGGGCCCCCCTTAGCTTGTGGGTCTAAGAGACTCGGTCCCTCTATTATTCTTTATAATCCATGACAAGCGGTGGTGCAAATGATGAAGTTGTTTCATTCTGAGAATTTTGGACCTTTGTTCTTTGGAGTCCAAGTGTATGGACACCCACCAATTCCATGGTACCTATCCTTGAAGTCCCAAATTTCTAATATGAGCGTTCAGTGGTGCTGATAATGCCACACCCTTTGAATTTTGTTTTACATGGGTGCACATGAGCCTGTGCCTTGCTGATACAGGAGCATCTCAATGAATTAGAATATCGTCAAAAAGTGACTTTATTTCAGTAATTCAATACATAAAGTGACCACATCTATTATATAGAGTCATTACACACAGAGGGATCTATGTCATGTATTTATTTATGTTAATGTTGATGATTATGGCTTACAGTCAATGAAAACCCAAATCTCATTAAATCAGAAAATTTGAATAATTAACACAAGACGCCTGCAGATGCTTTCCCTTGGTCTGGTTCAGTAGCTACACAATCATGGGGAAGACTGCTGACTTGACAGATGTCCAGAAGGCAGTCATTGACACACTCCACAAGGAGGGTAAGCCACAAATGGTCATTGCTATAGAAGCTGGCTGTTCACACAATGATGTATCCATGAATGTTAATGGAAAGTTGAGTGGACAAAAAAGTGTGGTAGAAAAAGGTGCACAAGCAGCCGGGATAACTACAACCTTGAAGGATTAAGAAAAGGTCGTTCAAACATTTTGGGGAGTTTGACCAGGAGATGCCTTTATTAATGTTCTGCGCTAGAGAGATGACCAAGCTTTGCCTCCCTCCCTGGCCTCAGGGTACGAGTCATACAATGCGGATACAGGGATTCCTCCAGCCTTTTATATACCGCCACTCTATTCAATCTGTCCTGTTTTAGGGACAATGGGAACGGAGCGCTGATTGACTGGGAAATGTGCGAGGACGGAGCGGGACGGCGATGATCCATGCCGTGTTTTAGAGCGAGTCTCGCTGACAAGTCGCTAAGCCTCCCCTTCCATCTACAGGCCAACCACAGCACAAAACGCCATCGCTCCAATAGTCACATCAGTAGCCGCTCCATGGACATCCACTCCGCTGACCTTTGACTGACTGTGAATGACAAATCAAAACTCGGCAATCCCAAAAGCAGCTGGAGACAGAAGCATTATATCCTCTATAGAAGATGAAAGACTCTGCACAGCAAGGTAAGGACCCTCCATCTATACAGACCCCGGGGGATAACACAGGCGTCATCCGAGCATCATCACATTGTAGGAAATCAATGGAGGCGAAGGATCTGATGTGTCTATACAGAGGATCCCACATCCGATACAATGTATCAAATAATACACAATGACAACACGGTTCACATCACCCACAAAGTGAGCAGAGATCAATGGATGCGAAGGATCTGATGTGTCTATAGAGAGGATCCCAATCCGATACAATGTATCAAATAATACACAATGACAACACGGACAAAGTGAGCAGGGAAATCAATGGAGGCGAAGGATCTGATGTGATCTATAGAGAGGATCCCACATCCGATACAATGTATCAAATAAATTACACAATGACAACACGGTTCACATCACCCACAAAGTGAGCAGAGATCAATGGAGGCGAAGGATCTGATGTGTCTATAGAGAGGATCCCACATCCGATACAATGTATCAAATAATACACAATGACAACACGACAAAGTGAGCAGGGAAATCAATGGAGGCGAAGGATCTGATGTGATCTATAGAGAGGATCCCACATCGATACAATGTATCAAATAATACACAATGACAACACGTTCACATCACCCACAAAGTGAGCAGAGATCAATGGATGCGAAGGATCTGATGTGATCTATAGAGAGGATCCCAATCCGATACAATGTATCAAATAAATCAATACACAATGACAACGTAACATCACCACAAAGTGAGCAGGAGATCATGATGGAGGATCTGATTGATATGGAATCTCAATCGATACAATGTATCAAATAATACACAATGACAACACGATACACATCACCCACAAAGTGAGCAGAGATCATGGAGGCTGAAGGATCTGATGTGATTATAGAGAGGTCCACATCCGATACAATGTATCAAATAATACACAATGACAACACGATTCGCATAAACCACAAAGTGAGCAGAGATCAATGGAGGCGAAGGATCTGATGTGATTATAGAGGGGATCCCACATCTGATACAATGTATCAAATATAACAATGACAACGTACACATCCACAAGTGAGCAGAGATCAATGAGCAAAGCGAGTAGAGATCACTTTAGGATCCGGTACCGGATATAAACATGGAGGGATGGGAAACAGGGGGAAGGGAGGAAAAATGGGAAGACAGAAAAAAAAATCAGGAATAGGGTAAATAAAGTAAGGAATCATCTACACGTGTAGGACGGTCACAATGTTTCCGGCTTCTACGGACTCTACAGCAATGAAGGAGTTAACGCATCGAGATGATTCCCCGGGCCTGTACAGACTCCATCTTCCTCTCGGCTGCTGAGGACGAGGATGTGCGATATCCGTCCATCCGGGATTGTAGACTGTGCCCCGGGTGTTCTGTACGTCATCATGTAAAGGGTGGATGTCGTCCTTGAGCAGCTGCGTCATATAGAAAGATCCCGGGAATCTGCGGATTATAGAAAGATCCGCGGGAAATCTGCGGATTATAGAAAGATCCCAGGAATCTGCAAAATATAGAAAGACCTTTTTCTATGGGTCAAAGGGACTTTTGGGGCCACCTAGGCTGCAGGGCCCGAGTGTGATCGCAACCCCTGCACCTGCTGTAGTTACGCCCCTGCTTATAGACACATAGGTGCATCTCATTGAATTACAATATGAGTCGAAAATTAAAGTAGGAGGAAGACAGGTTAAAAACTGCGCTGCTGTATTCCACCAGGCATCAAAGAGTGAATATATATTTATTAGTCAACACATTTCAGGGCTCCCAGATACATGACAACATGATATTGATTTGTCCTGAGGAAGAGGCCGGGAGCCCTGAAACGCGTTGACTAATAAATCAATATTATATTCACCCTGTGATGTCTGGTGGAATACGGCAGCGCAGTGTTTAACCATTCATCCTCCTTTAATTTTCTGAGATAATGACCTTTGAGTTTTCATTAATCATCAACATTACCAAAAATTAACACATGAAATAGATCCCTCTGTGTGTAATGACTCTATATAATAGATGTGGTCACTTATGTATTGAATTACTGAAATAAAGACACTTTTTGATATTGTAATTCAGTGAGCTGCTCCTGTATATGAGACTTGTTATTTACAGAACGAGTTGTACTTTTTAATGACATAATTCATTTTATCGCATATGCAAAAATGGGGAAAACTTTCCAAATGAAGAGAAATAGTGAAAGAAAAAAAACACAATTTTGACTTTTTTTGGAAAATGGACATTTTGTAGTAATAATGATTTTTCAATGTGACCTTTCTCATCAGTACAATACAGTGATCCCACACACGTCCAGTTTTTTACACTATTTTGGTCCGGTTTCTCGCCACGGTTTTGGTGTATCAGGTTCTGTCTGGTTTTTGCTGGAAGCACCGGACAGAACCTGACAGCCCCAGATACAACAGAACAGGAGAGCAAATATGCCCTCTGATCCTGTTTTCTGCCGGAATCGGGAGATTGCAGCTTTCATGAGCTTTCCCTGCTGAAATTTCAAATCTAGCTGCGGTCCTGAAATCTCAGCGGGGAGCTCTCCATGGTGCTGAAGTTCAGCCGAGTCTCAGTACCCGGCAGCCAGATGCGATTTTCTGTCGCAATCTGGCGCCATGGACTCCCATGTTAGGGGGCACCGGTGTAAATAAATTGAGGGGGGGTTGTGTTGCAATGCTCCAAGACCCGTAACGTCCTCATTTCTCGATGGACACGTGTCATGGTTCTTTTTCGCAGGGCGAGACAAGCTTTTATTTATCCAGGTTTGGGATAGACATGAAGCTTTTGCAGCCATTTAACGTTCTTGAATTATTTTACTTGGTGTTTCTTGATGGTGTTAATTATTTTTGTATTTTGATATATTGGACTTTTCTGAATGCGGTGATATGAGTTTTTCTTAAATGTATTATTATTTTTATTTGAATTTTTATGTTTTATTTTTATTATTTTTTAAACAATTTCTTTTACTTTTTCCCTATTCTTAATCGTCCCTTTGAGGGACTTGAAGCTGCGATTGTCTGATTGATTGTGCTGTAACAGCAATGCCACAGCATTGAGGAATATAGTGAAAATCACAGGCAGGTTACAAAGGAGCACGAGGGTCTTCAGCAGACCCCCGGCTGTCACAGCAATCCATTGGCGACCCATGATCATGTCACAGGTGCTTGAAAAGGTGGGCCACAATGTCGGCTATTAAATCCCACTGTCAGAGTTTGACAGTGTAAACTAGCCATCACCTGCAGAGTATGGGGCGAGCTCACGCCCTGACCTGCTCCATACACCTGCTTCCCACTTGCCTGTACATGTACGTCAGACGTCGTGAAGGGGTTAAAATCCTGTCTCTTATGTGCTTTCTCCATCTCATTGCTTCTAAAAGAGTCCAGCAATCACACCCAAAACACCGTCTAAAAAGGAGAAAGTTCCCCCATTAACTCTCAACCTGCATGTTAGGGCAGAGACACACATGTGAGCTGCTTGCGAGTAACTTGCATGCATCTCACATGACTCACCTGGCCCGGCCACCGGCTCTCTGGATGGGAGCGTGGAGCTTCCTAGAAATACAATCAGCTCCACGCTCCCGTTCAGAGAGGCAGGGTCCCGACCGGGTGACTCATGTGAGATGCATGCGAGATACTTGCAGCTTGCACAAGTGTGTCTCTGCCCCCTGAGGCTGCAATTCTGCCAAATCTGATCGGTGGCGTCTCTGCGATACGTTGAGGTGAGCACTCCGCGAAGGAAAATAGAAAGAAATCAATGACACGTTGTATTTATAGAGCGCGCTTCATTTCAATGTCACTAAAAAGACGCTGAAGGCCGTCACTTGTCGGAGAGGCTTTAATAGAAAGCAAAATTCTGATTCAGATTTTCTGGAGTGTTTGGCAGGAACATTTTGGAGAAACATTAGGACTAGTTCAGGACTTCAACCGCACGGTATCTGGAGGACGGAAGCACCGACCCCTGCAATCTGGTTTATCGTTTGACTATGGAAATATTCTATTAATCCAATTATCAGTCTAAATCAGGGGTGTAACGACCCAGGTCACAGGGGTCGTGGCTGTGACCGGGCCCGGGGCTACAGGGGCCCGCTGCTTTAGCCGGATCATATATACCAGGAAGGGGAGATATATACTAGGAGAAGGATCATATATACCGGGAAGATCATATATACCATGAAATATACAAGGGCCCATACATCTGACCAACGCGTGTGTGTGTTGGGGGGGGGGTCAGGTCCCAATTTCGCACCGGGGACCATGAGACTCTTGTTACACCACTGGTCTAAGTGCTGGCTTTGCAGGAGCCATTATCACAAGAATAATAAGATTGTTCATAATATTTCTCAGAGTTTAGGATCACAGCAGTTTAGATGGATTCTGTTTGAGTTCATCCTTCAACTATATATGGAGACAATGTATTCATCTCACTGACGGACAGATGGATGAAGGCCCATGTGAAAAAAAAAAACAGTATATGGGCCCTTTGTAGTTCAGCTAGTATTGAGTGCGTCACCAATTTTCTAAGAAAATGTATTTCTACAGGTGTTAGTAAAATGAATTTCTCACCAGATGTCAGCAACAACCCATCCAATCCACACTGGAAAAGAAATTAAATCACATATGTCCATGAATTCTGTGTAATAATGAGAAATGAAATAGAAGAAGTATTGAACACATGAGAAAAGGGAGGTGTAAAAAGCCATGGGAAGTCCTGCCACCACCTGAACTATATCAGTAATTATAAAGCAATCCTGCCCCTTAGTGATAATATTATCATCTGGTTCAACTGATGGCCAATAAAAAGGAGTCTCATTACCAAGGAGCCACACAAGAAACATCTCATGATGGGTAAAACCAGTGAGCCGTCTCAAGACCTTCACAACCTTATTGTTACAAAACATACTGATGGTATTGGTTACAGAAGAATTTCTAAACTACTGAAGGCTCCAGTGATCTCTGATGGGGCCATAATCCGGAAGTGGAAAGAACATCATTTCACCATAAACTGGCTACAACCAGGTGCTCCCCGCAAGATGTCACACAGAGGAGTGAGAAGAATTATCAGAAAGTCCTAGAGCCAGGACCTACATGTGGAAAACTACAGAAAGACATGGAATCAGCAGGTACAAATGTTTCACAGAGAACAATAAGTAATGCACCACCCCATGGCCTGTATGCACACTCCTGCATGCACGCTCCTGCATGCACACTCCTGCATGCACACTCCTGCATGCACACTCCTGCCTGCATGTGTCTGTATGCACGCTCCGGTATGCACACTCTTGTATGCACACTCCTGTATGCACACTCCTGTATGCATGTGTCTGTATGCACGCTCCGGTATGCACACTCCTGTATGCATGTGTCTGTATGCACGCTCCGGTATGCACACTCCTGCATGCACACTCCTGTATGCATGTGTCTCTATGCACTTTCACCACACAAGACTCCATTGCTGAACAAAAAGCAGGTTCAAGCACTTTTAAAGTTTACTCAACATTTAGAGACGTCTCTGAAATACTGGAGAATATAGTCTGGTCAGAGGAGATTAAAATGTAACTATTTGGATGCCAGAATAGACACTATGTTTGAAGGCCGATAGGTAAATCACCCCAAAACACCAACAACAGTGAACTATGGAGGTGGAACATCATGGTGTGCGGCTGATTTTCTGGCAAATTTCATATAACTGAGGGAAAGATGAATGGAGAAATGTAGCGAGACATTCCTGATAAATATCTGCTGCATCTACCAGGATGAAGATGAAAGAAGGGGACATTTCACAAGACAATGATCCCAAACACACAAGCGAGAAAGAAAATAAATCTGTTAAAATGGCCGAGCCGATCACCTGAGCTGAATCCAATAGAAAATGTCTGGAAGGAACTAATGGTGGGTTTACACGCCGCGATATCGGCGTCCAACTCCGACAAAAAGTCACGTGGGTCGCGAGTTGGAGCTGATATCATGTGCGCGTTGTACTGTTTTAGCATACAATGCGATGCTGGAACGATGCTGGAACGATGCCAAAACGATATCGGAGTTGAATAGCAAAGCTATTCAACCGCCCGATATCGCATGGCCGTTGTACCAGCATCGCTGCGTGTGACAGCCCAACTCCGATGTGTACTCGCACCTCACCCATTAACTCCCATGTTAAATGGCCGTTACTGGGTTGGTGGGCGTACACATCGGAGGGACGTTGTTTCCCGATATCGCAGTGTGTAAACCGGCGATGCGATATCGGGAAAAGTGCTCCCAAAATGCGCGCTCCCGCGGCGTTGTATGCGATATCGGGACGATATCGCTACGTGTAACCCCACGATTAGGCTCCGAGATCATAGAAGGATCCACGGGATCTGCTGGAGGTGAAGAGTGTTTGTGTGGAAGAATGGGGCAAAATCCATCTGAGCAATGCAGCGACCAGTGTCTCCATACAGGAGCAATGCAGGGACCAGTGTCTCCATACAGGAGCAATGCAGGGACCAGTGTCTCCATACAATGCAGGGACCGGTGTCTCCATACAGGAACAATGCAGGGACCAGTGTCTCCATACAAGAGCAATGCAGGGACCAGTGTCTCCATACAGGAGCAATGCAGGGACCAGTGTCTCCATACAAAAGCAATTAAAAGAAAAAAACAGATATTGCGCCACACTGCAACTGGAGGAACTTAATACACGGTTTTACTATGTTTGCACTAACCTTTACTGGTTGTGCAACACCCCGCACAACCAGACTGATGGATTAATGTGGGTCACTGTAGTGACAGGGGCCAATATTCCCTCCTCCTCTGATACTCCGGGCCTGGTGGTCGGCTCCTTAGTTCCTCTGGAGATGGAGGTGGGCTCCTTCACTCCTCCACCCGAAGAGGCAGACTCGCTGCACTGGCTTCCGTCCCAGCTCCACACTGTGTATCAGTTGATCACTCAAGGGTGGGTCTTTATGATGTACTGCCAGGTACTGTGGATCTTAGAGCAGCTCACACACCGCACTCACAATAATTTATTGCACGAACAGCAGGGGTCCAGTATGCCACAACGCGTTTCGACGCATAGATGCGTCTTTCTCAAGTGGATCCACTTGAGAAAGATGCGTCTGTGCGTCGAAACGCGTTGTGGCATACTGGACCCCTGCTGTTCGTGCAATAAATTATTGGTAATTTAATCACCAACCCGTGGTTTCTTTAGCGCTCCAAACCTCTGACACCACTTGTTTTCTATCTGCTAATTCCATACAGGAGCAATGCAGGGTCTAGTGTCTCCGAACAGGAGCAATGCAGGGACCAGTGTCTCCATACAGGATCAATGCAAGGACCAGTGTCTCCATACAGGATCAATGCAGGGACCAGTGTCTCCATACAGGAGCAATGCAGGGACCAGTGTCTCCATACAGGAGCAATGCAGGGACCAGTGTCTCCATACAGGAGCAATGCAGGGACCAGTGTCTCCATACAGGAGCAATGCAGGGACCAGTGTCTCCATACAGGAGCTATGCAGGGACCAGTGTCTCCATACAGGATCAATGCAGGGACCAGTGTCTCCATACAGGAGCAATGCAGGGACCAGTGTCTCCATACAGGAGCTATGCAGGGACCAGTGTCTCCATACAGGATCAATGCAGGGACCAGTGTCTCCATACAGGAGCAATGCAGGGACCAGTGTCTCCATACAGGAGCAATGTAGGGACCAGTGTCTCCATACAGGAGCAATGCAGGGACCAGTGTCTCCATACAGGAGCAATGCAGGGACCAGTGTCTCCATACATTGCAGGGACCAGTGTCTCCATACAGGAGCAATGCAGATACCAGTGTCTCCATACAGGAACAATGCAGGGACCAGTTTATCATGACACTTCCAATAGTCAGACACAGTGGCGGATTATAACGAGGTCAATCTGGACGGTAGCCCCAGGCCCAATACTGTGGGGGGGCCCACCAGCCCATGGAAAATTGCCCCATTATAATCCGCCACCGCGCTCTGTACCGCACCACCCTGCCCCACATCTTCCTCCCATGCCGTACGTCATGACATTATATCCGATGTGCGGAGGACGTTGCTAAAAGACCGTGGTGCTGGAGGAGGCAAACGCGGCCTGCCTGCCTCATAGCCATAGAGGAGCTGAGCCACAGATTCTGCTGGCCGGCATATCCTCAATCCTCCTGCTCTCAGGCAACTGATCTCCAGACTCCTCCTGAGTCTGTCACCCGCTGTCCACCACCTCCTGGGCCTGATGGAAGAGAGGGACCATCACCTTGCCGACACAGAGCACAGAGGTAATATGCCTGTAATGGTGGGTTTAAACGTCGCGATATCGGCCCGATATCGTATCCAACGGCGCGGGAGCGCGCTTTTCCCTGCATCGCATCGCCGGTTTACACGCTGCGATATCAGGATACAACGTCCCTACGATGTGTACGCCCCCCGACCCAGGAACGACCATTTAGCATGGGAGTGAATGGGTGACGTTGCAGTACACATCGGAGTTGGGCTGTCACACGGGATGATCCGGCTCCAACCGACATCTGATATCGGGCGGTTGAATAGCACGCTCATTCAACCCCGATATCGTTTTACCATCGTTCCAGCATCGTATCGGATGTTCACACCGTACAACGCAGGAACGATATCGGGTCCAACGCACGAACCACGTGACTTTTGGTAGGAGTTGGACGCCGATATCGCAACGTGTAAACCCACCATGACAGTGAGTGATATGTCCTGCTGCTGCAGTTGCTGTGGCTGTGCTTTGTGTGTGCCAGACCTCCTGCTGGCTGCTGCATGGCAGGAGGACTCAGTGTAAAGGAAAGAGAATTCAAGTAACATAATTAAATGATTTGTGCACTAACTTAATCACGGGAGTGGCCAGGGAGGGTGGGGGAGAGACACTACTGGACAGTGGCTGTTTGTACTGAAACTACATGGGGCAAATTTGCCCCATGTAAACTGTGACCCACCATCTTGGATAACACAGAAACATGTGAAATACCTCTACATACTGTATGTGCCCCTCTATGTGGATATCTTGCTTGGATAATATATGTATGGAGTCCAGACATACATGATTCAAGCAAAATATCCACATAGAGGGGCACATACAGCCTGTAGAGGTATTTCACCAAGGTGGAAGAGCAGTGGGTTCACACTCTGAGTATTTGGTGAGTTGTTACCTCAGTATCTGTAAGGCCTCGTGCACACGCTGAGTATTTGGTGAGTTGTTACCTCAGTATCTGTAAGGCCTCGTGCACACGCTGAGTATTTGGGGAGTTGTTACCTCAGTATTTGTAAGGCCTCGTGCACACGCTGAGTATTTGGTGAGTTTTTACCTCAGTATCTGTAAGGCCTCGTGCACACGCTGAGTATTTGGTGAGTTGTTACCTCAGTATCTGTAAGGCCTCGTGCACACGCTGAGTATTTGGTGAGTTGTTACCTCAGTATCTGTAAGGCCTCGTGCACACGCTGAGTATTTGGTGAGTTGTTACCTCAGTATCTGTAAAGGCCTCGTGCACACGCTGAGTATTTGGTGTTTTTACCTCAGTATCTGTAAGGCCTCGTGCACACGCTGAGTATTTGGTGAGTTTTTACCTCAGTATCTGTAAGGCCTCGTGCACACGCTGAGTATTTGGTGAGTTGTTACCTCAGTATTTGTAAGGCCTCGTGCACACGCTGAGTATTTGGTGAGTTGTTACCTCAGTATTTGTAAGGCCTCGTGCACACGCTGAGTATTTGGTCAGTTTTTACCTCAGTATCTGTAATGGTGGGTTTACACACACCAATTTACCTGTTCAATCTCTGAACCAATCTCTGGTTGCAGTGAAATCATGGACACATTGTTCCATTTTGTGGCTGTGTACAACATGGAGCAATGTATCCATGATTTCACTGCAACCAGAGATTGGTTCAGAGATTGAACAGATAAATTGGTGTGTGTAAAACCACCATCAGGTCTCGTGCACACGCTGAGTATTTGGGGAGTTGTTACCTCAGTATTTGTAAGGCCTCGTGCACACGCTGAGTATTTGGTGAGTTTTTACCTCAGTATCTGTAAGGCCTCGTGCACACGCTGAGTATTTGGTGAGTTATTACCTCAGTATCTGTAAGGCCTCGTGCACACGCTGAGTATTTGGTGAGTTGTTACCTCAGTATCTGTAAGGCCTCGTGCACACGCTGAGTATTTGGTGAGGTTTTTACCTCAGTATCTGTAAGGCCTCGTGCACACGCTGAGTATTTGGTGAGTTTTTACCTCAGTATCTGTAAGGCCTCGTGCACACGCTGAGTATTTGGTGAGTTATTACCTCAGTATCTGTAAGGCCTCGTGCACACGCTGAGTATTTGGTGAGTTATTACCTCAGTATCTGTAAGGCCTTGTGCACACACGCTGAGTATTTCATGAGTTTTTTTTTACCTCAGGATTTGTAGCCAAAACCAGGAGTGGATAATTAAATACAGACGTGGTGAAGGTGTTTCTATTAGACTTTTCCTCTACAAACCCTGTGTAGTCGGATCTTGGCGTCACACGCTGAGCTGCACCTCTTCACAGCTGCCACTAGGGGGAGCTCCCTGCATACTGTTCAGTGAATGCTCTATGACTCTGGGTGTATTGTGCCTCCAGGGTGGATGCCACAGACTTTAAAGGGACTCTGTCACCAGGTATTTGCTCCCCCATCTGACAGCAGCATAATGTAGAGATAGAGACCCTGATTCCAGCGATGTGTCACTTACTGAGCTGCTTGATGTCATTTTGATAAAATTACTGTTTTCTCTGCTTCAGATTTAGCAGTAAATGAATGTGCTGGACTACTTGAGTAGTGCTATAATGATAATCTCCAGCTGATTAAACAGTGATTTTATCAGAACTACGCTGAGTAGCCCAGTAAATGACACATCACTGGAATCAGGGTCTCTGTCTCTACATTATGCTGCTCTCAGATGAGATGGCAAAAACCTGGTGACAGCGTCCCTTTAAAGGGAACCGGTGAGGTTGTTTATGCCACCCAGCAAGGGCATAACTACAACAGGTGCAGGCAGTGGCGTAACTTCAGGCCCAGGGGCCCCAATGCGAAAGCTCCAACGGGGTCCCCAATTATTGCAAATCTTTAATAGTATTAGTCTTTTTCTATAGGTCAAAGGGACTTTTGGGGCCCCCCTAGGCTGCAGGGCCCGGGTGCGATTGCAACCCCTGCACCTATTGTGGTTACGCCTCTGGGTGCAGGGGTTGTACTCGCACCTGGGCCCATGAGCTTCAAGTTACGCCACTACCCCCCAAGTTATCACTATCTGTCCCTGCAGCTTCCTAGTACATTCCTAATCCCTGTCTGAGCATTTTCTCAATCAGACACAATCTAGACACCGTGGGCGTTCTATCTGTGTTCTATCCCGCCTCCCATCTGTGGTTATCACGCCCTAGTGGTTGTGATAGCCTAATGTACATGCGCTGCCCCCTTTTTTATGGATACTGAAATGGATGTGCTGCTTCCAGGTATGACGCACGGCCGCGGCTATTTCCGGTCCTGTGCATTGTGGGGGGGATTGGTTGTACTGGCCGGCTCCATAACACACACTACGCATGCTCTGGTACCCCAAAACTCTCCTGCTGTACTTTCGGCACCATTGTGCTTTGCCTCAAATCCATACAGTCTCTCCACGGCACCAGCCATACTCCACTCACAAGGGAACATCCAAAGGAACAACCAGGGCAGCCGTTAGATAAAGGTTCCTTCTATACAGCTGACGACCCATTTGCCCAAATCTATGTAGACATTCACCACAAGGGTACCACAGGGAACAGTCACTGTCCAGGATGACACACAGAGCAGGGGTTGAATACTAATGCCAGTGAAAGTCCCACTCACAAGCCATCCTGGACTGAGATCCCAACTCTCATACTCCTGGGTTGATCCAGGGGATCCCGACGGATTACTCCGTGGGGGCCTCTGCGTCTCCCATAGACACAGCACTTACAGTTGGTCACACATTCTCTCCTTTGGTGACACTCCTGTCTAAACATGTCTAACACCTAGTTTTATAACTCTTACACACCACCCCTAGTGGGTGGACTCACTAGCTAAACTAATAACACTTTCACTTTCGCTTTACCCGAAGTACCAGGGTACAGTTGTTCTGTGCCAAACCTGGAGCTGGCGCTCATAAGAGGGTTGGTGGCACAGTGGAGGGTGTTTCCATTCTGGAATCCTGGGTGGAATCACCCTCCACTGTGCCACCAACCCTCTTATGAGCGCCAGCTCCTGGTTTGACACAGAGCAACTAAGTGACAACCTACAATTGCACCTCTTTGAATTGTATTCCCTACATCTGACCTCCAACCTCAACCCAAGGGGTTCAATTTTGCAACCAATCAATCTACTGATTACGCTCTATGGGTATATACACTTCATTGAATGCACTCAAACCAAGCGACTTTGTGATCAAGGCCCAAATGGGCCGAAACGTCATAGTTTTGTCGCAATGAACGGACACTATTAATAAACTTTCACCTGAAGCATATTTTCTTGTACGTGTGCAGCGTTTCCCTTGACTAGTCTGCCCTATTTCCATGTTAGCACACCCCTGTGGGTGTTATATCATACCCTCCAGGAGCAGACGTCACCGCCAAATCATGGCAATCTCGTGTCTCATTCCCACAGCGTAATTTCGCCTCTGTCGGTTGTACATGTCCCGGCCTCAGAGGCGCGCTGCGCATGACCATAAGCATTCTGCATGTCCGACATACACCTGACACAGAGGCGCAGTGACGCTGCGGGAATGAGACACGAGATTTTCACGAGCCAATGGTGATGTCGGCTCCTAGAAATTATGTTATCACGCCCACAGGGGCATGATAGTGTGGAAAGAGAGACGACTAGTCGAGGAAACAACACCCCCTTGACTAGTCAAAGCTCTAATTAGCATAGGGAGAACAAGCAATATAAATAGTTTTTTTCCACCTTGGATTGTGAGAATAGCATTAGGCAGGAATGGTTAGGGAATTGTGGCCCACACATGGGCCTGCTGCTAGTTTACAGGACTGAGGGCCTGACAGGTTCCCTTTAATCATTAAGTCCCTTTTTCATAAGTTTGAGTCTATCTGCAGTCATGGACCAGTCAGATGGCACCGATAGCTGAAAGCCGTAAAGAGAAGGTCCACAGTGTAGGGGCTCACGCCCAAGACGTCCATTACCTGTACGGCAATACATTTAGTTATGGGTTGACTTTTCATGATGTGGAAGGCCAACTCCTTGACCACAGTCCTTATAGCACAAAGAAGACTTGACATGTCCTCTTGTTTCCGCCCTGCAGTAGACTCTTAGTTATCACAGGTCTGCTGACCTCCTGACCAGGCAGTGGCCCGGTTCACTTGTTCCCTCCCAGTCAGCCGCGTCCATGGGATCGCAGAGACATCAGAGTGCCCATCGCGCACACAGTCAGGGAAACGCTCAACATCCGTGCTCCATCAATACAAAGATGGTTGTGACCCGGTCTCCCGAGAGAGTAGACATGTTCCAGACTGTGCCCTGCAGGGTGGGGCCTCCTTAAGCCTCCCCACCCATTCAATATCAACCTCCCCCTGTCCCCCTTGGTTCCATAACATCGGATGGGGTCACCACTCCAGTCGCGTCCATCAAGGTTGTGCAGTGGACAGCTGAACTTTGTGCCACCGCATGCCAGACACGCCCATGCAATGGTCGCTATTTTAGGTCTCTTTAGACAAACACGGGCTACATATGCTCAATAGCTTCCTTGCTTTCTCCCTCTCTCATTCAGTAATGACTGCACATGCTTAGTACCTTCCCTGCTCTATCCCTCTCTCCTTCAAGTGAAGTGATGGCTGCACATGCTCAGTAGCTTCCCTGCTCTGTCCCACTGGGGAGGCTGAGGCTGGAGCATAGAGAACACTGGGGGGGAGGCTGAGGCTGGAGCATAGAGAACACTGGAGAGGCTGAGGCTGGAGCATAGAGAACACTGGAGAGGCTGAGGCTGGAGCATAGAGAACACTGGGGAGGCTGAGGCTGGAGCATAGAGAACACTGGGGAGGCTGAGGCTGGGAGTATATATGTCACTGGGGAGGCTGAGGCTGGACCATAGAGAACACTGGAGAGCTGGATTTAAAGGGCAGACAGTGGACAAAACACGGCTACCAGAGCACTGCAGTCCCCATGAATCTGCCTGGGGCCACAGAAAAGGTCATTGAGGGCCGCATGCAGCCCATGGGCCTGAGGGTCCCCACCCCGGTTTAGCAGAAGCTGACTGCAATACACTGGGTGATTCTGCTGCCTTGTGGCCACTAAAGAAAGTGAAGAGATCAAAATCCTAGGAGTGAAGCAAAGAGGATAGAAAGGGTAAAAAGTGTCATAGTGTCATAGTGTCATAGTGCCATAGAGCCATCCATCGCTGGAAGAGGTTTTTATTTATTTATTTCTAATGTGTTGGATAACCCCTGTATTATGAGCGGCTTCTTTAGGAAGTAGCTAATAACACCAGGTGATATCTGTACATTATGCCCCTGGGTTTGCAGAAAAATGTACAGTTTTTTACCCCTTTGCTACATTTCTTAAACCTTAGGGTACCTTTACACGCGGCTACATTTCTAGGGTGGCTACAGGTAACTTACTGGTTGCAGTGAAATCATGGATACATGATTCCATTTGTACACAGCAACAAGATAGAACCTTGTCTCCATGATTTCACTGCAACCAGTAAGTTACCTGTAGCCACCCTAGAAATGTAGCCGCGTGTAAAGGTACCCTTACACACGGCTACATTTGTAGCTTGTCACCAGGTAACTTACTGGTTGCAGTGAAATCATGGAGACAAGGTTCTATCTTGTTGCTGTGTACAAATGGAATCATGTATCCATGATTTCACTGCAACCAGTAAGTTACCTGTAGCCACCCTAGAAATGTAGCCGCGTGTAAAGGTACCCTATGTGAGGAGACAGAACAATTACTATGGAATCATTGATGGTAGAAATGATTATATTTGGTGCAGATTTCCGGCCTGGGCGACCCGACGTGTGACAAATCTATTGGAGGCGGCAGATCTGTATAATGCAGGTCATTTTAATCAGCAGTTTAGGGATTAAGGCCGGAGTATCACAAGGCAGCGCTAAGATTATTACCAAAGACAAAGGAAGAATGGAGCTGCTGATCCAAGGAGCCGGACTCTGCAGCGCCTCGGCCTGGGTGGAGATGTGCCGCCCCATCATTGTCTATAGGACTGATAGAAATAATGGACTCATCCATTTCCAGTAGTCCTGAAGACAATGATGGGGTGGAGGGAGGCTCTGCAGATCCCAGATCCCAGGATCACTGGGGGCCAGGTATCGCCTATCATTAGGGTAGGGATAACTTTTGATCTATAAGTAACAGTGTCCTATAGAGATTCCTAGATGTTGTGAAGACATCATCCCTCTGCTCCATATATTGAAGATTTCCGGCCCTCGTGAGATAATAGTGTTACTGTTATTGTTCTTCTGGGTATGAATGTAACATAACCAGAAATGACCTAACGACCGGAAATAATTAGATTCCATTATTAGCTACATATTATATATATTACACATAAACATAATGTTATTTCAGCCGTAATCTCCTGTAAAGATATACAGATAATTTCCTTGTGTATTACCTCTAATAGGGAATTATAGTGATCGATCAGTCACAGACGAGAACACAAGGTGAACGACTGACTGCAATACGTCCAACTGAAAACCAGGACATGTTAGTGTATATATATATATATGGTATATATACACAGCTACATCTGAATGAATGAGAAGATCATCAAAAAGTGACTTTATTTCAGTACTTCAATACATAAAGTGACCACATCTATTATATAGAGTCATTACACACAGAGCGATATATGTCATGGGTTTATTTCTGTTAATGTTGATGATTAATGAAAACCCAAAGATCATTATCTCATTATTCCCTTCCTCAGGACAAATCAGTATCATATTGCCATATTTCTGGGACTAATAAATCAGTATTATATTCACCCTTTGATGTCTGGTGGAATACGGCAGCACAGCTTTTAACCATTATCCTCCCTACTTTAATTTCCTGAGATAATGACCATTGGGTTTTCATTGGCTGTAAGCCATCATCATCAACATTAACAGAAATAAACCCATGACATAGATCCCTCTGTGTGTAATGACTCTATATAATAGATGTGGTCACTTTATGTATTGAGTTACTGAAATAAAGTCACTTTTTGATGATCTTCTCATTCATTGAGATGCTCTTGTATTCATAAAGAGATGCTCACATAGAAATCATAGGGTTTAATTGCATCCAATGTTCTATCATATTTCTATACAGCAGTCACTGCTTCCATTTCCTGACACAAAGCTCCAAATCCCCTGCGTAGGTAAAGGGTTGTCCTCTCCATAAATACCCATAATCGTCCATTAATATTAAATAGGTTGGGGGTTTGATTCTGGCACCCCGGCTAATCAGCTATTTATAGGGGTAATAGCGCTCTCTACATGGTCCAATCAGATGAAATAGTGTAACTTGTCTACGTTCTGCTCACTGCTCTGCAGGCTGAAATGTAGAGAGTCATGTGTGCATTGTGGAGTCCTCCTCATAGGCGGTGCCTCATGTGTGCATTGTGGAGTCCTCCTCATAGGCGGTGCCTCATGTGTGCATTGTGGAGTCCTCCTCATAGGCGGTGCCTCATGTGTGCATTGTGGAGTCCTCCTCATAGGCGGTGCCTCATGTGTGCATTGTGGAGTCCTCCTCATAGGCGGTGCCTCATGTGTGCATTGTGGAGTCCTCCTCATAGGCGGTGCCTCGCCTTCCCTCCGCCCATGAGCAGCCTCTCTGCAGCTGAATTTACTACTGGAGGGAAAACTACGTAATAAAGTGCTGGAATCAGAGGTCTCATTGCCCGCCATTAGTGATCTGTGCCTGCGCACAAATCACACACTCTCGCCCGCACCAGGGACGCAACATGTCGCGTCCCTGGTGCGGACGAGAGTGTGTGATCTGTACGCAGGCATCCGCCTGAGCACAGATCACTAATGGCGGGCAATGAGAGCGCACGGCGGTCTGCAAGCATCTGCAGACCGCCGTGCGCTCCATTATAAACATAGAGGCCGCGGTCTGCATGCAGATGCCTCTGCAAAACGCTGCGGAGGCATCTGCAAGTCTGAAGGCAGCCTTAGCTCTGCTGGTCCAGTCTGTTCAGTTTTTGATGCTGCAAACAGATTCAGCTTTGCTACTGCAGCATCAGATGAGTGTGTTACAGTGCCTGTATGGAGGAGGCGGGAATTTCAGCACCGGAGACAGAATGGTTGGGGTATCCTAGTCCCGTTCTGCTGAGTGACACAGCTGTCGTGTGGCAGGAGATTTGCTCCAGTGTAACAGAATGACATTGTGCTGTGTTAGGCAATCTGTCATATATGTTGTGATGTCCGTGCAGTGAGGACACATAGATGTATAGTTTACATTGTATTTTGCTGCCATCTCAGGCTCAATGTGTATGAAAGTTAGATTATTCTCCTCATAACTCGCTGCCATGGTGACTCGCCCTGTGGGGGGCCGTGGGGTACTCGGAACTGGGTCCTGGTTCGAGGTCGTTTACTGGGGATGTCACGGTGGCGCGATCCGGCCCGTGGCCCCGGAGCGCTCAATTGTCAAAGAAATGGGGAATATTTGGGGAACTCTGGGATCGGAGTTTAGGGAAAGTACTTCTGGGGCAGGGGTACCAGACTCGGGGATACTTGTTTACGTGACGCCACCCGCAGATTGCAGCTAATGATGGCCGCCGCTGCTTTACAGTTCCACTAAGGGGGTTGGTAATTAGGCAGCTTGATGGTGGGCCCTCCACGGGCCTCTCACACACAGTGATGGTGGGAGGAGCCTCTACCTCAGGTCTCTCACACATAGTGATGGTGGGAGGAGCCTCTACCTCAGGCCTCTCACACATAGTGATGGTGGGAGGAGCCTCTACCTCAGGCCTCTCACACATAGTGATGGTGGGAGGAGCCTCTACCTCAGGCCTCTCACACATAGTGATGATGGGAGGAGCCTCTACCTCAGGCCTCTCACACATAGTGATGGTGGGAGGAGCCTCTACCTCAGGCCTCTCACACACAGTGATGGTGGGAGGAGCCTCTACCTCAGGCCTCTCACACATAGCGATGGTGGGAGGAGCCTCTACCTCAGGTCTCTCACACATAGCGATGGTGGGAGGAGCCTCTACCTCAGGCCTCTCACACACAGTGATGGTGGGAGGAGCCTCCACCTCAGGCCTCTCACACATAGTGATGGTGGGAGGAGCCTCTACCTCAGGCCTCTCACACATAGTGATGGGGGGAGGAGCCTCTACCTCAGGCCTCTCACACATAGCGATGGTGGGAGGAGCCTCTACCTCAGGCCTCTCACACACAGTGATGGTGGGAGGAGCCTCTACCTCAGGCCTCTCACACATAGTGATGGTGGGAGGAGCCTCTACCTCAGGCCTCTCACACATAGCGATGGTGGGAGGAGCCTCTACCTCAGGCCTCTCACACATAGTGATGGTGGGAGGAGCCTCTACCTCAGGCCTCTCACACATAGTGATGATGGGAGGAGCCTCTACCTCAGGCCTCTCACACATAGTGATGGTGGGAGGAGCCTCTACCTCAGGCCTCTCACACATAGCGATGGTGGGAGGAGCCTCTACCTCAGGCCTCTCACACACAGTGATGGTGGGAGGAGCCTCTACCTCAGGCCTATCACACATAGTGATGGTGGGAGGAGCCTCCACCTCAGGCCTCTCACACATAGCGATGGTGGGAGGAGCCTCTACCTCAGGCCTCTCACACATAGTGATGATGGGAGGACCTCTACCTCAGGCCTCTCACACACAGTGATGATGGGAGGAGCCTCTACCTCAGGCCTCTCACACATAGTGATGGTGGGAGGAGCCTCTACCTCAGGCCTCTCACACATAGTGATGGTGGGAGGAGCCTCCACCTCAGGCCTTCACACATAGTGATGGTGGGAGGAGCCTCCACCTCAGGCCTCTCACACATAGCGATGGTGGGAGGAGCCTCTACCTCAGGCCTCTCACACATAGTGATGTGGGAGGAGCCTCTACCTCAGGCCTCTCACACACAGTGATGGTGGGAGGAGCCTCTACCTCAGGCCTCTCACACACTAGTGATGGTGGAGGAGCCTCTACCTCAGGCCTCTCACACATAGTGATGGTGGGAGGAGCCTCTACCTCAGGCCTCTCACACATAGTGATGGTGGGAGGAGCCTCTACCTCAGGCCTCTCACACATAGTGATGTGGGAGGAGCCTCTACCTCAGGCCTCTCACACATAGTGATGGTGAGAGGAGCCTCTACCTCAGGCCTCTCACACTTTGTGATGGTGGAGGAGCCCTACCTAGCCTCTCACACATACGAGGGGAGACCTCTACCTCAGCACTCACACATAGTGATGGTGGGAGGAGCCTCTACCTCAGGCCTCACATAGTGATGGTGGGAGGAGCCTCCACCTCAGGCCTCCACACATAGTGATGGTGGGAGGAGCTCCACCTCAGGCCTCTCACAACATAGTGATGGTGGGAGGAGCCTTACCTCAGGCCTCTCACACACTAGTGATGGTGGGAGGAGCCTCTACCTCAGGCCTCTCACACATAGCGATGGTGGGAGGAGCCTCTACCTCAGGCCTCTCACACATAGTGATGGGGGGAGGAGCCTCACCTCAGGCCTCTCACACATAGTGATGGTGGGAGGAGCCTCTACTCAGCCTCTCACATAGTGATGTGGCAGCTCTACTAGCTTCACACATAGTGATGGTGGGAGGAGCCTCTACCTCAGGCCTCTCACACATAGTGATGGTGGGGGACCTACTCAGCCTCCACACATAGTGATGGTGGAGCCTCCACCTCAGGCCTCACACATAGTGATGGTGGGAGGAGCCTCTACCTCAGGCCTCTCACACATAGTGATGGTGGGAGGAGCCTCCTACCTCAGGCCTCTACACATAGTGATGGTGGGAGGAGCCTCTACCTCAGGCCCTCACACAAGTGATGGTGGGAGGAGCCTACAACCTCAGGCCTCTCACACATAGTGATGGTGGGAGGAGCCTCTACCTCAGGCCTCTCACACACATAGTGATGGTGGGAGGAGCCTCTACCTCAGGCCTCTCACACATAGCATGGTGGGAGGAGCCTCTACCTCAGGCCTCTCACACATAGTGATGGTGGGAGGAGCCTCTACCTCAGGCCTCTCACACATAGTGATGGTGGGAGGAGCCTCCACCTCAGGCCTCTCACACATAGCGATGGTGGGAGGAGCCTCTACCCTCAGGCTCTCTCACACATAGCGATGGTGGGAGGAGCCTCTACCTCAGGCCTCTCACACATAGTGATGGTGGGAGGAGCCTCACCTCAGGCCTCAACATAGTGATGGTGGGAGGAGCCTCTACCTCAGGCCTCTCACACACAGTGATGGTGGAGGAGCCTCACTCAGCCTCTCACAAGTGATGGTGGGAGAGCCTCCACCTCAGGCCTCTCACACATAGTGATGGTGGGAGGAGCCTCTACCTCAGGCCTCTCACACATAGCAATGGTGGGAGGAGCCTCTACCTCAGGCCTCTCACACATAGTGATGGTGGGAGGAGCCTCTACCTCAGGCCTCTCACACATAGTGATGGTGGGAGGAGCCTCCACTCGGCCTCTCACACATAGTGATGGTGGGAGGAGCCTCCACCTCAGGCCTCTCACACATAGTGATGGTGGGAGGAGCCTCTACCTCAGGCCTCTCACACATAGTGATGGTGGGAGGAGCCTCTACCTCAGGCCTCTCACACATAGCGATGGTGGGAGGAGCCTCCACCTCAGGCCTCTCACACATAGCGATGGTGGGAGGAGCCTCCACCTCAGGCCTCTCACACATAGCAATGGTGGGAGGAGCCTCTACCTCAGGCCTCTCACACATAGTGATGGTGGGAGGAGCCTCTACCTCAGGCCTCTCACACATAGTGATGGTGGGAGGAGCCTCTACCTCAGGCCTCTCACACACAGTGATGGTGGGAGGAGCCTCTACCTCAGGCCTCTCACACACAGTGATGGTGGGAGGAGCCTCTACCTCAGGCCTCTCACACATAGTGATGGTGGGAGGAGCCTCTACCTCAGGCCTCTCACACATAGTGATGGTGGGAGGAGCCTCTACCTCAGGCCTCTCACACATAGTGATGGTGGGAGGAGCCTCTACCTCAGGCCTCTCACACATAGCGATGGTGGGAGGAGCCTCTACCTCAGGCCTCACACACATAGTGATGGTGGGAGGAGCCTCTACCTCAGGCCTCTCACACATAGCGATGGTGGGAGGAGCCTCTACCTCAGGCCTCACACACATAGTGATGGGGGGAGGAGCCTCTACCTCAGGCCTCTCACACACTTCCTAGAACTGGTTCACACTGGTTTCTAGTCAGGAGTGAGGACGCACTACTGCTCCCAGCATCTCTATCCCAGTCCATACTGTGGTGACATCATTTTCTCCATTTAAATTCCTTCATAAAGGAGTGACGTGTATACGGCCAGGAGAGATGAGGCTGAGCAGATGTGTCCTTCATGCTGGTTTATATTGGGGTCCAGTCAGAACCAGAGCAGTGTGACTCCACGCCATGATCTGCCCGACCCCCTGCAATAGGGAACGATAGAGCCAAAATGGTGAGTAGCTCCATCCCCCATCACCACGGGGAGCCGAGGTCCCTCCATCATAGCATTACCTGGACTGAGCAGTGTTACCTTCTATACCAGGTGAGGAGGCCTGTCCTTACCTGAGAGGCCCGAAATCTGCTTGTTCCATGAGGAGAAATCACCTTCTATCACACACAAAATATCCAGTGTGTCCTATGTGGTGAACCGCGCTCACTTTACCTCTGACAGAGGTAAATTGCATGAACATCATGGGGGCTATAACAACTGCCCCCAGACATCACCACCACAGGAGCCCCCGGGGGGCCATATATAACACCTGCACCCAGACATCACCACTACAGGAGCCCCCGGGGGGCCATATATAACACCTGCACCCAGACATCACCACTACAGGAGCCCCCGGGGGGCCATATACAACACCTGCCCCCAGACATCACCACCACAGGAGCCCCCGGGGGGCCATATACAACACCTGCACCCAGACATCACCACCACAGGAGCCCCCGGGGGCCATATACAACACCTGCACCCAGACATCACCACCACAGGAGCCCCCGGGGGCTATATACAACACCTGCCCCCAGACATCACCACTACAGGAGCCCCCCGGGAGTCATATACAACACCTGCACCCAGACATCACCACTACAGGAGCCCCCGGGGGACATATACAACACCTGCACCAAGACATCACCACTACAGGAGCCCCCGGGGGTCATATACAACACCTGCACCCAGACATCACCACCACAGGAGCCCCCGGGGGGCCATATACAACACCTGCACCCAGACATCACCACCACAGGAGCCCCCGGGGGTCATATACAACACCTGCACCAAGACATCACCACTACAGGAGCCCCCGGGGGTCATATACAACACCTGCACCCAGACATCACCACCACAGGAGCCCCCGGGGGGCCATATACAACACCTGCACCCAGACATCACCACCACAGGAGCCCCCGGGGGCCATATACAACACCTGCCCCCAGACATCACCACTACAGGAGCCCCCGGGGGTCATATACAACACCTGCACCCAGACATCACCACCACAGGAGCCCCCGGGGGGCCATATACAACACCTGCACCCAGACATCACCACCACAGGAGCCCCCGGGGGCCATATACAACACCTGCACCCAGACATCACCACCACAGGAGCCCCCGGCGGGCCATATACAACACCTGCACCCAGACATCACCACTACAGGAGCCCCCCGGGGGTCATATACAACACCTGCACCAAGACATCACCACTACAGGAGCGCCCCCCGGGGGGTCATATACAACACCTGCCCCCAGACATCACCACCACAGGAGCCCCCGGGGATCATATACAACACCTGCACCCAGACATCACCACTACAGGAGCCCCCGGGGAGTCATATACCATCACTAGGAGTGCGACCTCCCACTTTGACCATTGTTGTGGATATGAGCGAAGTGTTTAAGGGTTCAACAACCCATTTCAGCTCCCGTGACATTACCATCACCTCATAATGACGCCCAGCGGTGCATCACCTGATGAAGGCAGCGCTGTGCTGCGGAAACGCGTTGTGGCTTGTAAGAGGTTAATAAAACCTTTTTACAAATATTTCCATTTCCCTGATTCTTCCTGATCCCAGCGCTCCACAGACCGTTACATTGCTGTCTCCATTATCCATACCTTGGGGTAACACCGGCAGGAGGAGAATCTTCAAACATTGCTCCTAAACCACAGGACCTGCTGGAAGAAGCATTCACCACTGTAGGACCTGTGATGATGTATGTCTGGTCACATGACCGCAGCATAGATCTCCAGGCTGTGTGGATCCTGCCAGCTGTCCCTGCAAACAGATCCAAGGATGAGGCATAACACTGAGGTTATACACCGCAGTGTGCAGGGTGCTCAACCACCTATGGTGAGTGGCCACACGGCCCCTTCCACCAAATTTCCCTTGTTTAAACTTCCTTCACCTGCGCTCCCACCCCCCTTTCTTGCCTGGCTCACCACATAATGACGCCCGTCTCAGTCTACAGATGTAGACTGGATGTAAGTTATTAATCATTTTATACAAGCTTTATATTGCAGTGTTAGGTCAGAAAGGAATGGTTAGGAATGAGCACAGAAGGTGCAGGGACAGATAGTGGTAGGATCGGGGCTAAATCGAGCTGACAGGTTCCCTTTAAAGTGAACTTGTAACCTGATTTGGGTGTGTGAAACTAAAAACACCACCTTCAGCGGGCGCTATGCTATATTATAGGAAGGCGCTATTCTGCCCTGACTGCCCCTACGTTTTATTTACAACTGAGAGGATGTTTAACCCCTTCTCCTCAGGGGGATTTTTAATTTTTCGTTTTTTTCCTCCCCTTCTCTCATAACTTTTTATCATGTTCACTATATGGCATCGGTATGATGTCTGGGGTCAGTACTATATGTTAACACTGAGGTGTCGGTATGATGCCTCAGGTCAGTACTATATGGTAACACTGACGTGTCGGTATGATGTCTGGGGTTCGTACTATATGGTAACACTGACGTGTCGGTATGATGTCTGGGGTCAGTACTATATGGTAACACTGAGGTGTCGGTATGACGTCTGGGGTCAGTACTATATGGTAACACTGAGGTGTCGGTATGACGTCTGGGGTCAGTACTATATGGTAACACTGACGTGTCGGTATGATGTCTGGGGTCCGTACTATATGGTAACACTGAGGTGTCGGTATGATGTCTGGGGTCAGTACTATATGGTAACACTGAGGTGTCGGTATGATGTCTGGAGTCAGTACTATATGGTAACACTGAGGTGTCAGTATGATGTCTGGAGTCAGTACTATATGGTAACACTGAGGCGTCGGTATGATGTCTGGGGTCAGTACTATATGGTAACACTGAGGTGTCGGTATGATGTCTGGGTCAGTACTATATGGTAACACTGAGGTGTCGGTTTGATGTCTGGGGTCAGTACTATATGGTAACACTGAGGTGTCGGTATGATGTCTGGGGTCAGTACTATATGGTAACACTGAGGTGTCGGTATGATGTCTGGGGTCAGTACTATATGGTAACACTGAGGTGTCGGTATGATGTCTGGAGTCAGTACTATATGGTAACACTGAGGTGTCAGTATGATGTCTGGAGTCAGTACTATATGGTAACACTGAGGCGTCGGTATGATGTCTGGGGTCAGTACTATATGGTAACACTGAGGTGTCGGTATGATGTCTGGGGTCAGTACTATATGGTAACACTGAGGTGTCGGTATGATGTCTGGGGTCAGTACTATATGGTAACACTGAGGTGTCGGTATGATGTCTGGGGTCAGTACTATATGGTAACACTGAGGTGTCGGTATGATGTCTGGGGTCAGTACTATATGGTAACACTGAGGTGTCGGTATGATGTCTGGGGTCAGTACTATATGGTAACACTGAGGTGTCGGTATGATGTCTTGGGTCAGTACTATATGGTAACACTGAGGTGTCGGTATGATGTCTGGAGTCAGTACTATATGGTAACACTGACGTGTCGGTATGATGTCTGGGGTCAGTACTATATGGTAACACTGGGTGTCGGTATGATGTCTGGGGTCAGTACTATATGGTAACACTGAGGTGTCGGTATGATGTCTGGGGTCAGTGCTATATGGTAACACTGAGGTGTCGGTATAATGTCTGGAGTCAGTACTATATGGTAACACTGAGGTGTCGGCATGATGTCTGCGGTCAGTACTATATGGTAACACTGAGGTGTCGGCATGATGTCTGCGGTCAGTACTATATGGTAACACTGAGGTGTCGGTATGATGTCTGGGGTCAGTACTATATGGTAACACTGAGGTGTCGGTATGATGTCTGGGGTCAGTACTATATGGTAACACTGATGTGTCGGTATGATGTCTGGGGTCAGTACTATATGGTAACACTGAGGTGTCGGTATGATGTCTGGGTCAGTACTATATGGTAACACTGATGTGTCGGTATGATGTCTGGGGTCAGTACTATATGGTAACACTGAGGTGTCGGTATGATGTCTGGGGTCAGTACTATATGGTAACACTGAGGTGTCGGTATGATGTCTGGGGTCAGTACTATATGGTAACACTGAGGTGTCGGTATGATGTCTGGGGTCAGTACTTTATGGTAACACTGAGGTGTCGGTATGATGTCTTGGGTCAGTACTATATGGTAACACTGAGGTGTCGGTATGATGTCTGGGGTCAGTACTATATGGTAACACTGAGGTGTCGGTATGATGCCTCGGGTCAGTACTATATGGTAACACTGAGGTGTTGGTATGATGTCTGGGGTCAGTACTATATGGTAACACTAATGTGTCGGTATGATGTCTGGGGTCAGTACTATATGGTAACACTGAGGTGTCGCTATCATGTCTGGGGTCAGTATTATATGGTCACACTGAGGTGTCGGTATAATGTCTGGAGTCAGTACTATATGGTAACACTGAGGTGTCGGTATGATGTCTCGGGTCAGTACTATATGGTAACACTGAGGTGTCGGTATGATGTCTGGGGTCAGTACTATATGGTAACACTGACGTGTCGGTATGATGTCTGGGGTCAGTACTATATGGTAACACTGAGGTGTCGGTATGATGTCTGGGGTCAGTACTATATGGTAACACTGAGGTGTCGGTTTGATGTCTGGGGTCAGTACTATATGGTAACACTGAGGTGTCGGTATGATGTCTGGGGTCATTACTATATGGTAATACTGAGGTGTCGGTATGATGTCTGGGGTCAGTACTATATGGTAACACTGAGGTGTCGGTATGATGTCTGGGGTCAGTACTATATGGTAACACTGAGGTGTCGCTATCATCATCTGAAGACAGGGAAAATGATCACTCCCTGCCGATGATGTCACTGGGACATCGCATGCAGGAAGTGAATCAGGACAGCTTCCGGGGATCCTTTGATGACAGGTAACAGCATGCAGGTCCCGTGATCGCTTCTTGGGATCTCCAATCACAATGGGTAACAGCGCGATCCAAAGGGTTAACAGTGACGATCAGATCACGGATCAGCTGAGATGTGCAGGGGATGATGTGGGCTCACAGTGTGCACTCACATCAAAGGGTGGGAGGCGGCCTATGACGCACATGTGCATCATAGGTCGTGAAGGGTTAACCACAAACAACTTCCAACGTAACTCATTTTTTACAAGAATTTTATGATGATGAGAAAATCCCTTTTAGGCAATGGCCTTCATTAAAGCGAGTTGGGCTGATTATGCGTGGGTGAATGCAGGGTAAGGGCAGCCGCCATGTACTCACGATCTGCGGTGGGTGCAGGGCAGCTTCTCCTTGCCTTCACCCGCTGGTGACTGCTTCCGGCAACCCACCCCGCAGCTGAAGACACTCTGCGCAGGGGAGAAGCACAGTGAGGATGGGGATTACTAGAAATCTCATCCACTGCTCTTGTCCAGCACAACGCAGCGTTAAGGACACGCTGCAAACACGCTGCATCCATAACGCTGCAAACCCTAATCGTGTACACGCAGCCTAATACTTGATAGGGTGCACACCGCCCGACTTGTGCTGCCACTCGCAGCTTGCTGAACCTTTTTTTCTCATATCGGCACTGCCCCATAGCATAGGATAGGTCCATGCGGTAAAGCATTAGGTAGCCCTCACTTGTGTTATCAGGGGCAGGCTGAGCCGGGTGGTAGGGTGGCAGATGTCGCCCAGCCTGGTGCTTGTGCAGTGGTTTTGGGCTGCTAGGCCTCTGCTGCCGACGTGTGAGCGAGCCCGAAAATGGAGCATCGTTCTCAGAAATATTTGGAAACCAACATGAGACTGCAATGTCGTCAGTGAGCTGTAGAGGGCGCTAGTGCATAATGGCTACACACAAATATGGCATAAGGATGAGAGAAGCAATTCTCATATTTATGCCACAAGGTGAGGCTGCTGCTGTCACATCAGGCTTTTACTGAATTGTAGCAAATCCTGCACTTGCGGCAAATAAAAAAAACGCAGCTCACCGCGGTGGATTTTCTCCGGTGCCGCAAGTGACGGATTTGCCGGATTGCGTTACGCACTTCCGTCAGTTCCATAGAAGTGAATTAGCAAAAGACATGATTCATTATTTTCTCAAAAAAGGCGGGAATCCACCGGATTAGAAAAACGGCAGATCAGGCAAACGGGAAGATCAAAAGGTCACGTTTGTGTGATCTACCTGATCTGCAAAAACCGCGGATGTGAAAACAGCCTAAATCTTTTGCACAGTGTGTGTACTATGGATTATATTATTTATATCATTAATATGTATGCTCCATGTATGGTGAGTGTATAATATGTGATATTTACATGATGTGTTATATGTACAGTATATATAGTATGTGTTACATTTAGACCATGTGTCATATATACAGTATATATAGTATGTGTTACATTTAGACCATGTATTATATGTACAGTATATATAGTATGTGTTACATTTAGACCATGTATTATATGTACAGTATATATAGTATGTGTTACATTTAGACCATGTGTCATATGTACAGTATATATATAGTACTAGCTGTAGAAACGGCATTGCTTGGGATAGTAACTAACTGTTCATAGTTATAACAAAATAGAATGGTTATTTTGCACATAAAACCATTTCACATCATAGATTCAACACTATAGATTTGCAGCACAAATTAACTAAATGATTCCCCAAGTTATGATAGTAGAAAATGGTGACACCGGACATGACTGACTCTCAGTGAAGCAGCAGCCACACAAACTCCAAAGCGACCAGGACACCTCTTTCTTATTCTTTTAACAACCTGCTGTACATAGCCTTCAGTATACAGCAGAGGTCACACACAGCCCCTAGTATATAGCAGGAGGCCGCACACAGCCCTCAGTATACAGCAGGAGACCGCACTCAGCCCCCAGTATACAGCAGGAGACCGCACACAGCCCTCTGTATATAGCAGGAGGCCGCACACAGCCCTCAGTATACAGCAGGAGACCGCACACAGCCCTCAGTATACAGCAGGAGACCACACACAGCCCTCTGTATACAGCAGGAGACCACACACAGCCCTCAGTATACAGCAGGAGGCCGCACACAGCCCTCTGTATACAGCAGGAGACCACACACAGCCCTCTGTATACAGCAGGAGACCACACACAGCCCTCTGTATACAGCAGGAGACCACACACAGCCCTCTGTATACAGCAGGAGACCACACACAGCCCTCAGTATACAGCAGGAGGCCGCACACAGCCCTCTGTATACAGCAGGAGGCCACACACAGCCCTCTGTATACAGCAGGAGACCGCACTCAGCCCCCAGTATACAGCAGGAGGCCTCACACAGCCCTCTGTATACAGCAGGAGACCACACACAGCCCTCTGTATACAGCAGGAGACCACACACAGCCCTCTGTATACAGCAGGAGGGCCACACACAGCCCTCAGTATACAGCAGGAGGCCGCACACAGCCCTCTGTATACAGCAGGAGACCACACACAGCCCTCTGTATACAGCAGGAGACCACACACAGCCCTCAGTATACAGCAGGAGGCCGCACACAGCCCTCAGTATACAGCAGGAGGCCACACACAGCCCTCTGTATACAGCAGGAGACCGCACTCAGCCCCCAGTATACAGCAGGAGGCCTCACACAGCCCTCTGTATACAGCAGGAGACCACACACAGCCCTCTGTATACAGCAGGAGACCACACACAGCCCTCTGTATACAGCAGGAGACCACACACAGCCCTCTGTATACAGCAGGAGACCACACACAGCCCTCTGTATACAGCAGGAGACCACACACAGCCCTCTGTATACAGCAGGAGACCACACACAGCCCTCTGTATACAGCAGGAGGCCGCACACAGCCCTCTGTATACAGCAGGAGGCCGCACACAGCCCTCTGTATACAGCAGGAGGCCGCACACAACCCTCTGTATACAGCAGGAGGCCGCACACAGCCCTCTGTATACAGCAGGAGGCCGCACACAGCCCTCAGTATACAGCAGGAGACCGCACACAGCCCTCTGTATACAGCAGGAGGCCGCACACAGCCATCTGTATACAGCAGTAGGCCCCACACAGCCCTCAGTATACAGCAGGAGGCCACACACAGCCCTCTGTATACAGCAGGAGACCGCACACAGCTCCCAGTATACAGCAGGAGACCGCACACAGCCCTCTGTATACAGCAGGAGACCGCACACAGCCCTCTGTATACAGCAGGAGGCCACACACAGCTCTCTCTGTATACAGCAGGAGACCACACACAGCCCTCTGTATACAGCAGGAGACCATACACAGCCCTCAGTATACAGCAGGAGACCACACTCAGCCCCCAGTATACAGCAGGAGGCCACACACAGCTCTCTCTGTATACAGCAGGAGACCACACACAGCCCTCTGTATACAGCAGGAGACCATACACAGCCCTCTGTATACAGCAGGAGACCACACACAGCCCTCAGTATACAGCAGGAGACCACACACAGCCCTCAGTATACAGCAGGAGGCCGCACACAGCCCTCAGTATACAGCAGGAGGCCGCACACAGCCCTCTGTATACAGCAGGAGGCCGCACACAGCCCTCTGTATACCATGCAGGGAGGCCGCACACAGCCCTCTGTATACAGCAGGAGGCCGCACACAGCCCTCTGTATACAGCAGGAGGCCGCACACAGCCCTCTGTATACAGCAGGAGGCCGCACACAGCCCTCTGTATACAGCAGGAGGCCGCACACAGCCCTCTGTATACAGCAGGAGGCCGCACACAGCCCTCTGTATACAGCAGGAGGCCGCACACAGCCCTCTGTATACAGCAGGAGGCCGCACACCAGCCCTCTGTATACAAGCAGGAGGAGGCCGCACACAGCCCTCTGTATACAGCAGGAGGCCGCACACAGCCCTCTGTATACAGCAGGAGGCCGCACACAGCCCTCTGTATACAGCAGGAGGCCGCAACGCCTCACACAGAGCGCACCCTCTGTATACAGCAGGAGGCCGCACACAGCCCTCTGTATACAGCAGGAGGCCGCACACAGCCCTCTGTATACAGCAGGAGGCCGCACACAGCCTCTGTTACAGCAGAGGCCGCACACAGCCCTCTGTATACAGCAGGAGGCCGCACACAGCCCTCTGTATACAGCAGGAGGCCGCACACAGCCCTCTGTATACAGCAGGAGGCCGCACACAGCCCTCTGTATACAGCAGGAGGCCGCACACAGCCCTCTGTATACAGCAGGAGGCCGCACACAGACCTCTGTATACAGCAGGAGGCCGCACACAGACCTCTGTATACAGCAGGAGGCCGCACACAGACCTCTGTATACAGCAGGAGGCCGCACACAGACCTCTGTATACAGCAGGAGGCCGCACACAGCCTCAGTATACAGCAGGAGGCCGCACACAGCCTCTGTATACAGCAGGAGGCCTCACACAGCCCTCTGTATACAGCAGGAGACCACACACAGCCCTCTGTATACAGCAGGAGGCCGCACACAGCCCTCTGTATACAGCAGGAGGCCGCACACAGCCCTCTGTATACAGCAGGAGGCTGCACACAGCCCTCTGTATGCAGCAGGAGGCTGCACACAGCCCTCTGTATGCAGCAGGATGCCGACACACAGCCCCCAGTGTTACAGCAGGAGGCCGCACACAGCCCCCAGTGTACAGCAGGATGGCCGCACACAGTCCCCAGTGTACAGCAGGATGGCCGCACACAGCCCCAGTATACGCAGGAGGCCGCACATAGCCACTCTGTATACAGCAAGAGGCCGCACACAGCCCTCTGTATACAGCAGGAGGCCGCACGTGGCCCTAGTGTACAGCAGGATGCCGCACACAACCCCAGTTATACAACAGGATGCCGGCACACAGCCCCAGTATGCTGCAGGAGTATATAGTAACAGTATATAGTGTTATATGTAGAGTGTATATAGTGTTATCTGTACAGTATATATAGTGTTATACTGTACAGTATATAGTATGTGTTATACTGTACAGTATGTAGTGTTATATGTACAGTATACATAGTGTTATATGTACAGTATGTAGTGTTATATGTACAGTGTATATATAGTGTTATATGTAGAGTATATATAGTATGTTATATGAACAGTATGTAGTGTTATATGTACAGTATGTAGTCTTATATGTACAGTGTATATATAGTGTTATATGTACAGTATATATAGTATGTTATATGAACAGTATGTAGTGTTATATGTAGAGTATATATAGTATGTTATATGTACAGTATATATAGTATGTGTTATATGTAGAGTATATTTAGTGTTATATGTAGAGTATATATATAGTATGTTATATGTACAGTATAGTGTGTTATATGTACAGTATGTAGTGTTATATGTACAGTATATATAGTGGTATATATATAGTGTGTTATATGTACAGTATGTAGTGTTATATGTACAGTATATATATATAGTGTTATATGTACAGTATATATTGTATGTTATATGTACAGTATAGTGTGTTATATGTACAGTATGTAGTGTTATATGTACAGTATATATAGTGTGTTATATGTACAGTATGTAGTGTTATATGTACAGTATATATAGTGTGTTGTATGTACAGTATATATAGTGTTATATGTACAGTATATATATATAGTGCCATATGTACAGTATAGTGTGTTATATGTACAGTGTATATATAGTGTTATATGTACAGTATAGTGTGTTATATGTACAGTATGCAGTGTTATATGTACAGTATATATAGTGTTATATGTACAGTATATATATATATGTGTTTATATGTACAGTATGTAGTGTTATATGTACAGTATAGTGTGTTATATGTACAGTATGTAGTGTTATATGTACAGTATATATAGTGTGTGTTATATGTAGTGTATATAGTGTGTGTTATATGTACAGTATATATAGTGTTATATGTAGAGTATATATAGTGTTATAGGTAGAGTATATATAGTATGTTATATGAACAGTATGTAGTGTTATATGTAGAGATATAATAGTATGTTATATGTACAGTGTATATTGTATGTTTTATGTACAGTATATATAGTATGTGTTATATGTAGAGTATATTTAGTGTTATATTGTAGAGTATATATATATACGGTAGTATGTTATATGTACAGTATAGTGTGTTATATGTACAGTATGTAGTGTTATATGTACAGTATATATAGTGTTATATGTACAGTATGTAGTGTTATATGTACAGTATATATAGTGTTATATGTACAGTATATATATAGTGTGTGTTATATGTACAGTATGTAGTGTTATATGTACAGTATGTAGTGTTATATGTACAGTATATATAGTGTGTTGTATGTACAGTATAGTGTGTTATAGGTACAGTATGTAGTGTTATATGTACAGTATATGTAGTGTTATATGTACAGTATATATAGTGTTATATGTACAGTATATATATGTATATAAGTGTATATGTATGTACAGTATAGTGTGTTATATGTACAGTAATATATAGTGTGTTATATGTACAGTATATATATGTTATCAGTATTGTTTTAGTAAGTTGTATGTTATATGTACAGTATATATATGTGTTATATGTACAGTATAGTGTGTTATATGTACAGTATTAGTGTTATATGTACAGTATAGTGTATAGTCAGTTGTAGTGTTATATGTACAGTATATATATAGTGTGTTATATGTACAGAGTAGTGTTATATAAGTATGTGTGTTATATGTACAGTAATATGTGTTATAGTACAGTATTATGTGTTATATGTACAGTATATATATAGTGTGTGTTATATGTACAGTATGTAGTGTTATATGTACAGTATGTAGTGTTATATGTACAGTATATATAGTGTTATATGTACAGTATATATAGTGTTATATGTACAGTATATATATGTTTTGTAGTGTGTGTTATATGTACAGTATGTAGTGTTATATGTACAGATATGTAGTGTTATATGTACAGTATATATAGTGTGTTATATGTACAGTATATAGTTATATGTACAGTATATATAGTGTTATATGTACAGTATATAGTGTGTTATAGTACAGTATTAGTGTTATATGTACAGTATATATAGTGTTATATGTACAGTTATATAATAGTGTGTTATATGTACAGTATAGTGTTATATGTACAGTATATATAGTGTTATATGTACAGTAATATATAGTGTGTGTTATATGTACAGTATATAGTGTTATATGTACAGTATAATAGTGTTATAGGTAAGTATATAAGTTGTTATATGACAGTAATGTATGTGTTATAGGTACAGTATTAGTGTTATATGTACAGTATATATAGTGTGTTGTATATTGTTTAATGTAAGTATATATAGTGTGGTTATATGTACAGTATATATAGTGTTATATGTACAGTATAGTGTGTGTATATGTACAGTATATGTAGTTTATATGTACAGTATATATAGTGTGTGTGTTATATGTACAGTATATAGTGTTATATGTACAGTATATATATGTGTTTATAGGTAGAGATATATAGTGTTTAGTATGTATATAATGTATTAAATATATGTGTGTGTTATATGTACAGTATATATAGTGTTATATGTACAGTATATATAGTGTGTGTTTATATGTAAGTATATATAGTATGTGTTATATGTACAGTATATATAGTGTGTGTTATATGTAGAGTATATATAGTATGTTATATGTACAGTATATATAGTGTGTGTTATATGTACAGTATATATAGTGTTATATGTAGAGTATATAGTGTGTGTTATATGTAGAGTATATATAGTATGTTATATGTACAGTATATATAGTGTGTGTTGTATGTACAGTATATATAGTGTGTGTTATATGTACAGTATATATAGTGTGTGTTATATGTACAGTATATATAGTATGTGTTATATGTAGAGTATATATAGTGTGTGTTATATGTAGAGTATATATAGTATGTTATATGTACAGTATATATAGTGTGTGTTATATGTAGAGTATATATAGTGTGTGTTATATGTAGAGTATATAGTATGTGTTATATGTACAGTATATATAGTATGTGTTATATGTACAGTATAGTGTGTTGTATGTACAGTATATATAGTGTTATATGTACAGTATATATAGTGTGTGTTATATGTACAGTATAGTGTTATATGTACAGTATGTAGTGTTATCTGTACAGTATATATAGTGTTATCTGTACAGTATATATAGTGTGTTTATATGTAGAGTATATAGTATGTGTTCCAGTTAGATGATGTTATAGATACAATGTATATAGTTATTGTGTCCTGTCCCTGCAGCATATGGCCCCAGCTAATCCCCTGCAGAGGGGCCAGGAATAGTCTGATACCGGGTGTATTAGGAGGAGGAGGAGGAGGAGGAGGGCAGGACGAGGAGGGCAGGAGGAGGGCTGTGCCAGGACAATAGGCACCTGATGTGGCAGTGCCACCAGGGGGCGGCTCCATCCAGCCCGGCCTCCAGTGTAATAATCCCTCAGCTCCGGGGACACGGGGAGGAGGGACGGTCACCCATGAGCCTGCTCGGTGCTTACCGGAAAAAGACCAACAATGACGGCTATGAGTCTTTACAGCTGGTGGAGAGCAGCCCCGGGACGCCAATAAGGACGGAGGCGGCTGCAGGGAGCGGCCGGGGAGCAGCCGAGCAGTGACCGGGGCGGCGGCGCCTCCTCCAGCAGCTGCAGCACCCAGGAGCCCGGGCCGAGACACCCTGCCTGACTGCAGCACCATGGACAGCTCAGGTACTGACCGTGTATAGGGAGAGACTGTGTATAGGGGGAGACTGTGTATAGGGAGAGACTGTGTATAGGGGGAGATACTGTGTATAGGGGAAGAGTCTGTGTATAGGGGGAGAGACTGTGTATAGGGGAGAGACTGTGTATAGGGGGAGAGACTGTGTATAGGGGGGAGAGATTGTGTATAGGGGGAGAGACTGTGTATAGGGGGAGAGACTGTGTATAGGGGGAGAGTACTGTGTATAGGGGGAGAGACTGTGTATAGGGGGAGATACTGTGTATAGGGGGAGAACTGTGTGTAGGGGGAGACTGTGTATAGGGGGAGATACTGTGTATAGGGGGAGAGACTGTGTATAGGGGAGAGACTGTGTATAGGGGGAGAGATTGTGTATAGGGGGAGAGACTGTGTTTATAGGGGGAGAGATGTGTATAGGGGGAGAGACTGTGTATAGGGGGAGAGACTGTGTATAGGGGGAGAGACTGTGTATAGGGGGAGAGATTGTGTATAGGGGGAGAGACTGTGTATAGGGGGAGAGACTGTGTATAGGGGGAGATACTGTGTATAGGGGGAGAGACTGTGTGTAGGGGGAATGACCTGTGTATAGGGGAGAGACTGTGTATAGGGGGAGAGACTGTGTATAGGGGGAGAGACTGTGTATAGGGGGAGAGACTGTGTATAGGGGAGATACTGTGTATAGGGGGAGAGACTGTGTGTAGGGGAATGATCCTGTGTATAGGGGGAGAGACTGTGTATAGGGGGAGAGACTGTGTATAGGGAGAGACTGTGTATAGGGGGAGAGACTGTGTATAGGGGGAGAGACTGTGTATAGGGGGGAGAGACTGTGTATAGGGGGAGAGACTGTGTATAGGGGGAGAGACTGTGTATAGGGGAGATACTGTGTATAGGGGGAGAGCCTGTGTGTAGGGGGAATGATCCTGTGTATAGGGGAAGAGCCTGTGTAGGGGGATGAACCTGTGTATAGGGAGAAATAGCCTTTGTATAGGGGAAATGAGCCTGTGTATAAGGGGATGAGCCTGTGTATAGGGGGATGAGCCTGCTGTATAGGGGGGATGAGCCTGCTGTATAGGGGGGATGAGCCTCTGTATAGGGAGCCTGAGCCTGTGTATAGGGGGAATGAGCCTGTATATAGGGGGGTGAGCCTGTGTATAGAGGGATGAGCCTGTGTATAGAGGGGATGAGCCTGTGTATACTGCATATGGGGGCCTGAGCCTGTGTATAGGGGGGATGAACCGGTGTATAAGGGGAATGAGCCTGTACATACTGCATATGGGGGGCTGAGCCTGTGTATAGGGAGATGAGCCTGTATATACTGCATATGGGGGACCTGAGACTGTGTATAGGGGGCCGGAACCAGTTTATACTGCATATGGGGGCCTGAGCCTGTGTATAGGGGGAATGAGCCTGTATATACTGCATATGGGGGGCCTGAGTCTGTGTATAGGGGACCTGAGCCTGCGTATACTGCATATGGGGAGGCCTGAGCCTGTGTATAGGGGGAATGAGCCTGTATATACTGCATATGGGGGGCCTGAGTCTGTGTTTAGGGGGCTTGAGCCTGTGTATACTGCATTACTACTTGTTGGGGAGGCTTGAGCCTGTGTATAGGGGGAAGGAGCCTGTGTATAGGGAGAATGAGCCTGTGTATAGGGGCCTGAGCCTGTATATACTGCGTATAGGGGACCTGAGCCTGTATGTAGGGGGCCTGAGTCTGTGTATATTGCATATGGGGGGCCTGAGCCTGTATATAGGGGGCCTGAGCCTGTGTATAGGTGGAATGAGCCTATATATCCTGCATATGGGGGAGTGAGTCTGTGTATAGGGAGAATGAGCCTGTATATTAGGGGGAATGAGGCTGATTATACTGACATATGAGGGGCCTGAGCTGATATTATGCATATAGGGGAATGAGTCTGTATATACTGCATATAGGGAGAATGAGCCTGTATATAGGGTGTCTGAGCCTATGTATACTGCATTTGTGGGGCTGAGCCATGTATATACTGCATATATGGGTGACTGAGCCTGTGTGTGCTGTATATAGGGGGACTGAGCCTGTATATGGGGGTCTGAGTCTTATATACTGCTTATGGGGTTCGGAGCCTGTGTATACTGCATATAGGAGGCCTGAGCTGTATGTAGTGCATATAATGGACCTGAATCTGTATATATATCTTACTCTTAGCAGCATGTAGAGAGCCCTGCTTCTCTATATACAGCATGTAGAGGAGCCCTGCTTCTCTATATACAGCATGTAGGGAGCCCTGCTTCTCTATATACAGCATGTAGGGAGCCCTGCTTCTCTATATACAGCATGTAGGGAGCCCTGCTTCTCTATATACAGCATGTAGGGGCCCTGCTTCTCTATATACAGCATGTAGGGAGCCCTGCTTCTCTATATACAGCATGTAGAGAGCCCTGCTTCTCTATATACAGCATGTAGAGAGCCCTGCTTCTCTATATACAGCATGTAGGGAGCCCTGCTTCTCTATATACAGCATGTAGGGAGCCCTGCTTCTCTATATACAGCATGTAGGGAGCCCTGCTTCTCTATATACAGCATGTAGGGAGCCCTGCTTCTCTATATACAGCATGTAGGGAGCCCTGCTTCTCTATATACAGCATTTAGGGTGCCTGCTTCTCTATATACAGCATGTAGGGAGCCCTGCTTCTCTATATACAGCATGTAGGGGCCCTGCTTCTCTATATACAGCATGTAGGGAGCCCTGCTTCTCTATATACAGCATGTAGGGAGCCCTGCTTCTCTATATACAGCATGTAGGGAGCCCTGCTTCTCTATATACAGCATGTAGGGAGCCTGCTTCTCTTATACAGCATGTAGGAGCCCTGCTTCTCTTATACAGCATGTAGGGGCCCTGCTTCTCTATATACAGCATGTAGGGAGCCCTGCTTCTCTATATACAGCATGTAGGAGCCCTGCTTCTCTATTAACAGCATGTAGGGAGCCCTGCTTCTCTATATACAGCATGAGGAGCCCTGCTTCTCTATATACAGCAGTGGAGTCCTCTTTGCTATATACGGGGATAGCCTGCTTCTATATACAGCATGTAGGGAGCCCTGCTTCTCTATATACAGCATGTAGGGAGCCCTGCTTCTCTATTACACATGTAGGGGCCCTGCTTCTCTATATCAGCATTAGGGAGCCCTGCTTCTCTATATACAGCATGTGGGAGCCCTGCTTCTCTATAACAGCATGTGGAGCCCTGCTTCTCTATATACAGCATGTAGGAGCCCTGCTTCTTAATACAGCATATGGGGCTCCTCTTTCCTTGATCCTGCTTTAATGAGAGCTGTGTCTGTTCTCTATTAAGCCTGACTCTCTTTTACAGCATTAGGGAGCCTGCTTCTCTATATACAGCATTGGGAGCCCTCTTTACATGGTTGACCTATCGCTGTTGTCGTTTATATACAGCATGTAGGGGCCCTGCTTCTCTATATACAGCATGTAGGGAGCCCTGCTTCTCTATATACAGCATGTAGGGAGCCCTGCTTCTCTATATACAGCATGTAGGGAGCCCTGCTTCTTATAACAGCATGAGGAGCCCTGCTTCTCTATATACAGCATGTAGGGAGCCCTGCTTCTCTATATACAGCATGTAGGAGCCCTGCTTCTCTATAATACAGCATGTAGGGAGCCCTGCTTTCTATATACAGCATGTAGAGAGCCCTGCTTCTCTATATACAGCATGTCTATTACACATGTGGCCTGCTCCTATATACCATGTGGCCTGTGGAGGAGCCGCTCTCTATAACGCAGTAGGAGCCCTGCTTCTCTTATCAGCGGCCTGATAGGTGGCCTGCTTCTCTATATACAGCATGTAGGAGCTGCTTCTATAAAGCTGTAGAGAGCCCTGCTTCTCTATATACAGCATGTAGGAGGCCCTGCTTCTCTATATACAGCATGTAGGAGCCCTGCTTCTCTATATACAGCATGTAGGAGCCCTGCTTCTCTATATACAGCATGTAGGGAGCCCTGCTTCTCTATATACAGCATGTAGGAGCCCTGCTTCTCTATATACAGCATGTAGGGAGCCCTGCTTCTCTATATACAGCATGTAGGGGCCCTGCTTCTCTATATACAGCATGTAGGAGCCCTGCTTCTCTATATACAGCATGTAGAGAGCCCTGCTTCTCTATATACAGCATGTAGGGAGCCCTGCTTCTCTATATACAGCATGTAGGAGCCCTGCTTCTCTATATACAGCATGTAGGGAGCCCTGCTTCTCTATATACAGCATGTAGGGAGCCCTGCTTCTCTATATACAGCATGTAGGGAGCCCTGCTACTCTATATACAGCATGTAGGGAGCCCTGCTTCTTTATATATAACATGTAGGGAGCCCTGCTTGTCTATATACAGCATGTAGGGAGCCCTGCTTCTCTATATACAGAATATGGAGTGCCCTGCTTCTCTATATACAACATGTGAGTTGCTCTACTTCACTTTATACAGCATGTGAAATTACTGATTCTACCCATGCTGATTTGGGGGGGGGAAGGAGGGTGGCTGATTCTGTGTATGTATGTTATGGGGTTCACTGCTTATGTATATGCCACATATGATGGTGGTCCTGCAGTTATACATGCTGATTGTGGTGGTCCTGCAGTTGTTCATGCTGATTGTGATGGTCCTGCAGTTGTACATGCTGATTGTGGTGGTCCTGTAGTTGTACATGCTGATTGTGGTGGTCCTGTAGTTGTTCATGCTGATTACTGTGGTCCTGCAGTTATACATGCTGATTGTGATGGTCCTGCAGTTGTACATTCTGATTGTGGTGGTCCTGTAATTGTACATGCTGATTGTGGTGGTCCTGCAGTTATACATGCTGATTGTGGTAGTCCTGCAGTTGTTCATGCTGATTACTGTGGTCCTGCAGTTATATATGCTGATTGTGGTGGTCCTGCAATTGTACATGCTGATTGTGGTGGTCCTGCAGTTGTACAGGCTGATTGCGGTGGTCATGTATTTGTACATGCTGGTTGTGGTGGTTCTGCAGTTGTTCTTGATGACTGTGGTGGTCTTGCAGTTGTTCATGCTTATTGTGGTGGTTCTGCAGTTGTACATGCTGATTGTGGTGGTCCTGCAGTTGTACATGGTGATTGTGGTGGTCCTGCAGTAGTACATGGTGATTGCGGTGGTCCTGCAGTTGTACATGCTGATTGTGGTGGCCCTGCAGTTGTGCATGCTGATTGCTGTGGTCCTGCAGTAGTAAATGCTGATTGTGGTGGTCCTGCAGTAATATATGCTGATTGTGGTGGTCCTGCAGTTGTACATGCTGATTTCTGTGGTCCTTCAGTTATATATGCTGATTACGGTGGTCCTGTAGTTGTACATGCTGATTGCGGTGGTCATGCAGTTGTACAGGCTGATTGCGGTGGTCATGCAGTTGTACATGCTGGTTGTGGTGGTTCTGCAGTTGTTTTTGATGACTGTGGTGGTCTTGCAGTTGTTCATGCTGATTGTGGTGGTCCTGCAGTTGTTCATGCTTATTGTGGTGGTTCTGCAGTTGTACATGCTGATTGTGGTGGTCCTGCAGTAGTACATGGTGATTGTGGTGGTCCTGCAGTAGTACATGCTGATTGTGGTGGTCCTGCAGTAGTACATGGTGATTGTGGTGATCCTGCAGTATTACATGCTGATTGTGGTAGCCCTGCAGTTGTACATTCTGATTGTGGTGGTCCTGTAGTTGTACATTCTGATTGTGGTGGTCCTGCAGTAGTACATGGTGATTGTGGTGATCCTACAGTTGTTCATGCTGATTGTGGTGGTCCTGCAGTAGTACATGCTGATCGTGGTGGTCCTGTAGTTGTACATGCTGATTGTGTACATAGCCCTCTATATACAATATGAGATCCCACACAGCTCCACATACAGTATGAGCCTAGATGCAGCCCCCTATATATAGCATCAGTCCCAGACAGCCCCCCTAAGTATAGTATGAGCACACCCACAGCCCTCTATATACAGTGTTAGCACTCACAAAGGCCCCTACATACAGTATGCCCCCACGTACTATACTGGCCACTGGTTTCAGCCCTTTGGCTCGGCTCGCACTTTGCCCTCCTCGGATGTATAGTATTGTCACGGGGTGCTAATACCGCACGAGTAGGGTAGAAGCAGGAAGGCAGAGATGGGTTGAGGGAATCAGGGGGGTGTCACACGCTTACATGGCGCTGACATTGCTGGATGCTGCTGTGTATGTGTTTGTCTTTAAGAGCTGCATAGTTGATAGTTGTGAAGGTCCTGGCCTCCTGTGTTGTGCTCCAGAACTGCATTCACTATTAGGTTCAACTGCTGTTTGAGGGGATAATGTGTGACTCACCTGAACTCCCCTCCCCTCTAGCCTTTAAGTAGCCTTTCCTTCCACCAGGTGGTGCTGCTGATAGAGTTTCACTCTATGCCTGGAAGCCGTGCTGTGCTGACCTGTGTGTTTGTGTGGCTGATGTCCTTTGGAGTTGCTGTATCCCAGTTCTGTGAAGGGAGGTGAGGGGAGAATAGCACAAGGCTGGTGGAGGAGGTTGGGGAGAGGCTGGAGGCCCGAACCTTCTCACCATCATAGATACCTTCGGGATCAGGGCCATTCAGAGTTCCTAGACTAGGGGCAGACTAGTCTTCCCTGGTCACCCTGCCCGTAACTGCCATTGCCTTATCATTATTTCCTACACTGTGACAGGGGGTTAGTCTGACCTGGTAGACTGGGGTTCCCTAGCTGACACCTGATCCCAAAGTTACCCCTAAATAGTGGAGATGTCTGGGCTGTCAACCTTGCCCTTGCTCCTATCCAGCGCTGGGCTAACACCCACTCACCTTCACCCAGGAATCAGGATAAGCACAGCAACATCCAGCTGCAGCACAACAAAAGACCTCCAGAGAGTAGCACTAGGCATCCACACAAATCACGGTCTTTGCATAGAGTGAGCTCTGTCTGAGACACCAGGTGTTTCTTAAAGAGCTACATGGCAATCTAAATGCAGCACTGAATGCAGTATGTCTGCTGCATTCAGGGAAGGGGCCCCCATGTGTCTGTATGCTGTGTACTCTGAGATATAGCCTTTGTTAAACTTACAGTTAGAAGCCATGGAGGCAGTCACTGTGGCTGGAGGGAGCTTGATTGACTGTGGCCATTCTTTCCCCCACTGCCTCTCTATGCTGCTTCTGCTGTGATGTTTATGCTTTGTCAGGGCAGGACTCTGGAGCTGACGTCAGGACAAATGATTTGCATGCTGTGAGTAACAGAGGCGGAGGGCAGAGCCTGCACAGCAGAAGCAGCACAGAGAGGCTGGGCCAGAGATGAATCTTATTACAATATCACGCCCATCGGGGCGTGATAAAGGATCATGGAGGCTGCAAACCAACACGCCCAGGGGGACTATTGCATGTAGTCCCCACTTCATTATCATCCTAATGAGTAAGTATAAGGCTGCATTCACACATTTGCGTATTTTGCTGCACTTTTTTACGTGCGCTTTTTGCTGCGTTTTTCGGCCGGGCGGTCACAGCTGTCACAGAGGGGGGAGGAAGCAGGATTCTTCCTCCCCTCTGTGACATCACAGGGAGAAAACGCAGGAGCAGCTGCGTAAAGAATTGACATCTCAATTCTTTACGCAGCTGCGCTTTCTCCCTGAAAACGCACTGCGTATTTTTACGCACTGTCTGCACGGCAAAGTGAATTTCCCATTCACGTTGCTGGCAGACACAAAACACATTGCGTATTTTGAAAAGCGCGCGTAAAAAAACGCAGCAAAATACGCAATGTGTGAACGCAGCCTTAAAGCATTTTTTACACCATTGAAAACAAGCATTTAGCACAGAGAGAGGGATGGTTATAATGGTAATAGGGGAAGGGGCAGGGACGTGTATTGATGGGTTAGGTGGCTTTTAGGAGGTGACAGGTTCCCTTTAATGGGAATATTTAAAAGCTGAGGGAGTGGACACACCTAGCAGCTCACCTGCAGAGCCATAGAAATTAACCCTTAATAGGTTAAAGGAATGAGCTCCATTTCCACCACTGCAGAGCAGTCTACACATGACACGTATGATATGTAACATAGAGGAGGCTCTGGCCCGGCTCAGGCTTGTTTCCTACACACTCCCAATGGAGGTTATTACTCTGTAAGGACTACAATTCTCCAAAGATCAGAAAACAAATCTGTCTCATGTCAGATTAGTTTGGGGTGTGCTCCAGCACAATACAGGGGCCCCATCGCCTCTTAAAGGGGAACTCTGAGAAGATAACATTTTGTACTGTCCCTGCCCGCCTACATTTTCTTTTTCTTTATTATTATTTATTTATATAGTGCCATTAGATTCCATGGCGCTTTACTTATGGAAAGGGCAGACGAGGACATTTACAATCTATATGGACAATCAAGTCGTACAGATACAGGAGGGGAGAGGACCCTGTCCGTGAGGGCTCACAGTCTACGAGGGGCGGGTGGGGGTACAGTAGGAGGGGGTGATTTGGTGAACCGGGGCTTGACGGTAGAGGTGGGTCTTCAGGTTTCTTTTGAAGGTTCTGATGTTTTGAAGTGTCTGATGTGTTGGCGAGTTCCAGAGGATAGCGGATGAACGGGGAAAGTTTTGAATACAGTCGTGAGAATTGGAGATGAGAGGGGAGTAGAGGAGGAGTTCTTGGGAGGAGCACAGGTTGCGTGAGGGTAGGTGTTGGGAGACCATCTCAGAGATGTATGGAGGGGACAGGTTGTGGATGGCTTTGTATGTCATAGTTAGTGTTTTAAACAGGGATCTCTGAGAAGTGAGGAGCCAGTGAAGGGCTTGGCAGAGGGGGTGACAGGGGAGTAGCGGGAGGACAGGTGGATTAGTCGGGCAGGAGGTTGCAGTAGTCAAGGTGGGAGATGATAAGAGCATGAACAAGTGTTTTAGCAGTGTCGTGGTCAAGGAAAGTGCGAATCCGGGAAATATTTTTGAACTGGAGTCGGCAGGAGGTGGCGAGGGCCTGGATGTGAGACTTGAAGGAGAGGGAGGAGTCGAGGATTACCCCGAGGCACTTAGCGTGAGGGACTGGGGAGAGAGAGCAGTCGTTGACAAGAATGAATAGGTCTGGTAGATGGGGAGAGCGACTTGGGGGGAAGACGATGAACTCAGTTTTGTCCATGTTCAGCTTCATTAAGCGAGCAGAGAAGAAGGATGAGATGGCGGACAGGCATTGGGGGATTTTGGTTAGTAGGGAGGTGATGTCGGGCCCAGACAGGTAGAGCTGGGTGTCGACGGGATAGAGATGGTACTGAAGGCCGTGGGACTCAATGAGTTGTACTAGCCCAAGAGTATAGATGGAGAAGAGTAGCGGTCCCAGAACCGAGCCTTGGGGGACACCAACGGATAGGGGGGTACAAAGTACAAAGAATGTATCTCCCCGAAGTTCCCCTTTAAGTCCTTCAGTTGCTAGTGGAAAAAACGTAACATGTTAATTCAGAAAATATATTTTATTATTTATCTTCAGGGAAAGATACAATGTATTGAGACATTTCACTGCTGGCATAAAAACACCATGAAAGGTGATAATGTTGTATCCCAGCTCAGGTGATTAGTTATCATTCATCCTGTGTATGACAGGGACACAGGTAGAATCTGCAATGTTGCGGGATCCCTGATTCCTCTGATGGGAAGTTTAAGCGGAGGGATCATTGTCTTATCAGCGAACGAACACAAAGACTCAGTCCCCACAGACGTCTTAATCATAACTAATAAAATTAAGAGACTGTGACTGTCCTGGAGGCCCGGACACACCGGGCTCTGCTGCATTGCTCCTGTAGTCACAGGCCGATGTGTAGAATGGTTTCTTTTAATACAGTGGTGTGAAAAAGTGTCCCCCCCACCCCCCTTCCAGATTTCTTATTCTTTTACATGTTTGTCACTTACATGTTTCAGATCAGTAAATCAATTTAAATATTTGATAAATATAACACAAGTAAATGCAAAATGCTGTTTATAATTGAAGATCTTTATTATGAAGGGAAATTGGAATCCAAACCTACAGGGCCCTGTGTGAAAAAGAGATTGCTCCCCCTTAAAACAAAAGTGAACTGGGGTTTATCACATCTTTGCAGAGTTGAGTTCAATGTCCCCAGTCCTGACCTGTTCTCAATCAAGAAATCACTTAAAGGGAACCTGTCACCTAGATCTAAGCCCCTACACTATCACTACCTGTCCCTGCTCCTTCCTAGCTGCTCCCTATCTATCCCTCTCTGAGCTAAATCCGCTCTATAAAGCTGCAGAAAAATAAGTTATAACTTACAGGAGTCCCTGAGGCTGGGGACTGAAAAGGCGGCCCAGGCTCCATTGTGCCCTCCTCGATGGTGCAGTGCACGCCCCGCTGGGCGGCGTTATTCTTTCTTCCAAGCTGCCTCTTTAATTTGGAATCTCCCGCCCTCTGTAGTACTGTCAAGCACCGGCCGCTACGTTCCAGCGCAGTGCATTGTGGGCCGCTCATGTTACCTCCCCCAGTGCATTATGGGCCGCTCACGCGATCACCCACAGTTCATTATTGGCCTGATCACGTGATCGGCCCGGCATGCGCTTATTGATCAGGCCCATAATGCACTGGGGAGATCACGTGAGCGGCCCATAATGCACCTCGCCGCAAGTGACGTAGCAGGAGGATTGCTTCACAATAGGAATTAGAAAATGATAGCAGTTACATATGGATTTTTGACCTGACAGATTCCCTTTTAGTCTCCTCATTACAAGCATGCCAGTCATGAGGAGACTTCAAAGCCGCAATGTTCATCTAGGAAGTAAAATATGCAAATTGTGTTTTCAGAAAGGAAGTAGACTTGAACTCCAGGGCCACCTATTGGAAGTAGCAATCCTTAAAGTCAAAATGATTCTTCTTTTTTTTTTTTTTAACCTTTTAGGATTGCTACTTCCAATAGGTGGCACTGGAATTCAAGTCTACTTCCTTTCTGAAATGACAATTTGAATATTTTATTTCCCAGAGGAGCATTGGAGCTTTTAAGTCTCCTCATTACTGGCATGCCGGATGCGTGCTTCTTTCACAAACGCAGCAGTTTTCCCTATCAGTCAGGAGAAAAAAAATCAATTGTGTGCAGGAGATTCTAGAATCTCACAGCTTTTGCTGGTAATGTAAAAAAGCAGCTTTTAATTTAAATAAAACTCATGAAAAAACACTGCAAGAAAACACAGCAAAACTTGCAATTTGTGAACAGGGTCTAACAGCTCATGAGACGAACACTTCAGAAAGTGGAGCTAATGCTCCTGATGATCAACATAAGGTGACTTTATCCTTTGGAACTTTCAAACATTATTTCCTTAAAGTGAAGATCTCATTTCATTGAAAACAAAAACCCAATCCTGCACTGGTTGTTAATGATGGATCACACAGAAGCTAAGATAATGCTTTTTTGTGCCATATGACTTATTTTCTCCCGCATTTTTAAGTGCTCTTTTAAAAACTGCATTTTATGGCTGAATGCACATGGCCAGCAGCTGACAGGAAGCAGTGCAATGTAACAGCAGAGAAGGGGTTAACAGAGATTGTGACTGAGCTGTGTGGAGCCAGATGACAGATCAGAAGGTTGTCCCAAGGAAAGAGAAGTTTGCACTGATCCTGACATTCTGACATTGCTCAGCAACTGTGCTGTACCATGAGTAATCAGATACATTGTTTCCTGATCAGCTGCAGTCAGCAGTGTAGACCCCGCCCCCTTTCTCTTATGTCAGCAGTGTAGACCCCGCCCCTTCTCTTATAGTTACATGTATTCAGTGTGGATGGATCTGACTGATAATGAACATATGTCTGCTTTACACACAGTGTAGTGGGGACACCTTGTGGAAGGTTTATGAATGTTTTTCCACCAGATTTCTCTAATAAAGTACATTTGAAAGTTTATTAAAATAAATTGCTCTACATTATTATTAAATAAAAATGTAAACGGCGGTTACACTTTAACTTTTCCACTAATTTAAGCTAAATTGTTGCTTCTTGTGTATCACGTTGGTGACGCGCGTCGTTCAGTCTGCTATTTATCCATCTTCCCATTGACCTTCACATAAGGATGCCTTTGTATCCCTGTGATTGCATTACCATAGAATGGAGCCAGTTTTGTGTCTCTTTCACGCTGACTGATACCTCATGGTGGCTCGGGAGTTCGGTGCACCGCTGTCATGCAGCTCATGTTCTATGGAAATTTTCTTGTATTATACAAGTTTGTGTCCCTCATCAGAAAGCCAAAAATCTGCAGGAAGATGTTAGTTCTGCTCAGAATTAATTCTGGATGTAGACGCGTTCCTGTGAGCCTTCATTATTTGCTCCGGTTGGCTCTGATGTCTGGGAATCAGTTTTCTGTGTCTGGATGATAACACAATAAAGAGCTGCTCATGGTGATCTCACGATCCTGATGACCGCAGTTCGGGATGTTGATGGAAGGTCAATGTTCTATAGTGCTGATTTGTGTCATCGTTAGGAGGTAATTACCTAATTGTCATTACAGGTAATTTCTGGTGGATTATAGAAAAATGACAAAATAACATTATTTTCTCATTTGTGGAGACTCCAGAGCATAAATGGATCACCATGACACTGATAACCACCCACGGAAGACGTTCTGGTGACCACATCCCATTTTCATAACTCCAGCACATTTTCCATCTTGCTAATATTGCAGCACCTCCTTGTGTGCAGGTTATAACGAGCCAATAATATGGAGGTAAGACCAACCAAAACCAGCCCCTTGTCTCCAGGGGCCACAAAAAACAATAAAACAGTAAGTGATGTATTGTAGATTGAAAATTTTGGACACCCAATGGATGAGAAGTTTGCTGCACTATGGAATCAGGGTCAGGCTGAGCGGTCAGTGACAACTCAGTCGTCCAATCTAGTGCTGGGGTGTGCTGAGCTGTCGGCATGTTGAATGACAGCTCAGCCATCCAATCTGAGACTGGGAGTTGTGGCTGGCTGCGGCCCGCTATACTCACAGTGTTCCTTGTACTTACTGATTGCCCATCGATACTTTAGACTGAGACTAGGCAGGTCCCAGATCTCTGCCAGTTGTAGCATTTACTCATTGGTGCATGTTGGCCTCATTTACAGATGCACTGTGTTCCGATCTGCCAGTCCTTGGTTCAAGCTGTGAGCAGTCAGTCCCAGATCTCTACCAACTGTAGCATTTAGGAGATAAAACTGGAACGGTATCCACGTATGCCGTTCCAGTTTTATCTCCTGATTTCCCGTGTTTTGTGGCGTTGGTGGAGGTTCTGCAGCAGCTTTTTTAAACTGGTTGTGGGTCTCACAACCATAAAAGGTGAGTGGATACACTTATAATCCACATAAGAACTATAGTGTCTGTTTGATAGGGCACAATCTGCGCCTCTTGTATCTCCCTTTTTTTCTAGTTAACTGTAGCATTTACTCATTGGTGCATGTTGGCCTCGTTTACAGTTGCACTGTGTTCTGATCTGCCAGACCTTGGACAAGAGCTCAGTGGAGTGACAGCTCAGTCGTTCAATCTAGTGCTGGGGCGTGCAGAGTTTTCAGTGTGTTGATTGACAGCGTCAGCCAACCAATCTGAGACTTGGAGGTGCTGGTCTTATTCAGGTGTTCTCTGTCATTGCTCATCTACGTAGCTGAGCAGTCAGTCCCATATTTCTGCCAGTTGTAGAATTTGCTAATTGGTGTATGTTGGCCTCGCTTGCTTGTGCCCTGTGTTCTGATTTGCCAGACCTTATACCTTCTCTGACCATCCATTTACATTGTCCCTTTGCTCTGGTCCACTATCCTCTTAGGTATTACCACAGTCCGTGACCTGACTACGCCTCTGTCCCCTTAGTCCACAATGTGGGATATGACCCCAGAACGTTTGACTACCCCACTTGTCTGTGCAGTGACTTGCGTCACATTTTACATCTATAATCTAGTATAATATATGATATAAGTGTAATATATCTATAATATAGTCACACAAATGGCATCACAAGTATCCAGCCTCCATTGTGAATTAGGTTTTTTGTCACATTTACTCATTGTTATTTGCTGTTAGAAAAAAAAAACAATAAAAACAAAAAATTGAAACAACAAATATAACAAATCCATAGTGGGATATGTACCGTATATACTCGCGTATAAGCCGAGTTTTTCAGCCCAAAAATTGGGCTGAAAAGTCCCCCCCTCGGCTTATATGCGAGTCACGTATACAGTATACACTGTATACAGTCACCCCCCCATCAGTATACTGCCCCCCCCCTTACTGCCGCAATCCTGTAAAAGAATACATTAGTATACTTATCCCTGCCGCTGTCCCGCCCGGCGCTGTCCCGCCGCCGCCATCGCGCTCCTCCGGCTTCTTCCGGCTTCCTCCGGTGGGCGCAGGCAATGACATCATTGTCTGCGCGCCAGAGGAGGAAGCCGGAAGACGCTGGATGAAGCCGGAGGAGCGCGATGGCGGCGGCGGGACAGCAGCAGCGGGACAGCGGCAGGGATAAGTATACTAATGTATTCTTTTACAGGATTGGGCAGTAAGGGGGGGGCCTGTATACTGATGGGGGGGTGTTAAAGGGCTGCTGTATATACCTCTGGGGCTGCTGTATACTACCCCTGGCTGCCCCGGGGCTTCTGTATACTACCTCTGGGGCTGCTGTATACTACCACTGGGGCCTGCCTGTGTGTATACTACCACTGGGGCTGCTGTATTCTACCACTGGGGCTTCTGTATATACCTCTGGGGCTGCTGTATATACCTCTGGGGCTTCTGTATACTACCACTGGGGCTGCTGCTATATACTACCACTGGGGCTGCTGTATACTACCTCTGGGGCTGCTGTATACTACCACTGGGGCTGCTGCTGTATATACCACTGGGGCTGCTGCTGCATACTACCACTGGGGCTGCTGTATATACCTCTGGGGCTGCTGTATACTACCACTGGGGCTGCTGCTGTATACCACACTGCTGGGGGCTGTATACTTGTGCTGGGGTCCACCCTCGGCTTATACACGAGTCAATAGGTTTTCCCAGGTTTTGGGGGCAAAAGTAAGGGGGTCGGCTTATACACGGGTCGGCTTATACACAAGTATATACGGTATGTAGAGCCATGTCCTGGGGGCTTGATGAGGACTGTCAGAGTTTTATCAGTGTTGACCGACTCTTACAGGATCAAAGCTTTATAAATGGCTCCGGAAAGAGCGAGGACACTTGTCATAGGATTATGGTGTCACATTATTACATTTAAAGGTCACCTGTCACTTGTTTTAGTGGTTGTAAACCCTGCCCACCACCATTAACATGATGTAATTGGGTTTCCTGTAACCCCTTTATATCACCAGAACGTCCCCTGCACCTCAGAAATAGAGTTTTATTCTGTCCAGTGCCATGGGCTAATTTTATGGGTCATTTGGGATCTGCAGATTGCGGTCAGCGCTGACCTGCTCCATGGAAACACCGCCCCTCCTGACTGTGCCAACACCGCCCCTCCTGACTGTGCCAACACCGCCCCTCCTGACTGTGCCAACACGCCCCTCCTGACTGTGCCAACATCGCCCTCCTGACTGTGCCAACACTGCCCCTCCTGACTGTGCCAACCCGCCCCTCCTGACTGTGCCAACCCAGCCCCTCCTGACTGTGCCAACACTGCCCCTCCTGACTGTGCCAACCCAGCCCCTCCTGACTGTGCCAACCCAGCCCCTCCTGACTGTGCCAACCCAGCCCCCCTGACTGTGCCAACACTGCCCCTCCTGACTGTGCCAACACTGCCCCTCCTGACTGTGCCAACACTGCCCCTCCTGACTGTGCCAACACTGCCCCTTCTGACTGTGCCAACACTGCCCCTCCTGACTATGCCAACACCGGCACAGTCAGAAGGGACGGTGTTGGCACAGTCAGGAGGGGTGGTGTTGGCACTCAGGAGGGGCAGTGTTGGCACAGTCAGGAGGGGTGGTGTTGGCACTCAGGAGGGGCAGTGTTGGCACAGTCAGGAGGGGCGTTGTTGGCACTCAGGATAGACGTGTTGGCACAGTCAGGAGGGACTGTGTTGGCACAGTCCGGAGGGGCGGGGTTGGCACAGTCAGGAGGGGCGGGTTGACACAGTCAGGAGGGCAGTGTTGACACAGTCAGGAGGGGCGGTGTTGGCACAGTCAGGAGGGACTGTGTTGGCACAGTCAGGAGGGGCGGGGTTGGCACAGTCAGGAGGGGCGGGGTTGGCACAGTCAGGAGGGGCGGTGTTGGCATGGAGTGGGGCAGCATTGACCGCAATCTGCAGACGTCATATGACCCATAAAAGAAATTAGCATAAAGCACGGGACAGAATTATTTCTGAGATGCAGGGGGACCTCTGGGGATTTGAAGGGGTTACAGGAACCCTATTTACATCATGGGCCACGGTGAATGGTTGGTGCAGTGTAGGTGGAGGTTTCCTGCTAAAGTTTGAACTATGTTTAGATGTGACTGTGCGGCGACTGCTGTGTTCCTAATTCAAACTCGTATATAATCAAACGCTGCAATGAACACTAGAATTCTTAAAGGGAACCAACAGCAGGTTTTTCCATGTAAAGTGTGGCCACGTAAGCCGTCCGATCACCAATTACAACAGTCACCAATCAGTAGGAAGTGTACACAGGACATTACCAGTCTCTCTCTGCTTTGGGGGGATTTTGCTCCACGCCTCTTCCAGTCTCTTCCACAGTTCTGTGAGTCTTGTGGTTTCTTGGCCATAACTTTGTCACCAAGGATTTTCCAGAGTTTTCTGTTGGGTTTAGATCCGGACTCGGCTGTGGCCATTTCATTGTTTCAATGTTTTCTGTATGAAGATCCTGGAGCCCCAGGGTCCACGTCCCTGACACCTCCTGTCACTGCATGTCCAGCATGAGGCTGAATGTCTCTGTCCCCTGAGGGAGGGGTGAGAGCTGAGGAGCAGATATGATTTTATTGATTTATAAGTGATCTATAGATCCTAGAACTGCAGTGCCCAGCTCTGCTTCATCATGTAGGAGGGCAGGGACAGGACAAACATTTATCTCCCCGGGTTCTCCTTTAAGACAATAGTTGGACCTTTGTCTCAGCTCTTTGGAGCAGCTCAATCTAGAGTTTTTGCCACAATCGTTTCTTATTTTGTATTTTTCTTATTTTTCTTTCTGCTCCTGATCCAGTTCAGAGAACATTGAGGGACATTTGCGTTTACGCCACATGTAATCACAAATCGCCACAAATTTAGTATAAGAATTTTGGTCCCTATTTAGCATTTGATTTTCTTTTTTTCTTTTCTTTTAATCTTGTATTTGCTTTTTTGCTCCAATATTTGTGACTTTTTGCAAAGCTGCACATGATAAATCCGCAAAAACATGAAAACCGTGAAAACCCGACCAAGAGGGTCGAACAAAATGATGCCTAGGCAAAAAGGCAAACTTGCAAGTTGTGGGTGTGAGCGGCTTAGGTGGTGGGCGTGGTTTGATGTCAGTGGGCGTGGCTCAGGGTTTCACTGAGGGAACACATGTTAAATCCTCGCGGTCGTGGGCTAATTATAATAGAAGCAGGGGTCTGGGGAAAAGGGGGGGCGTACACCCAATTGCATGTTCCATTATAGCGCACAGACGCCCGCCACGCCACACCCAGCTAAACTGGTCACACCCACTAATGAGGTTTAAGTGTGCTTTGCCCTCCCCCTGCACCGTCCCCTCCATCTTGGGGGTCTCCCCCACCCCCCCACCGTCACTTCTATAACAATCAGCTCCACGAATGTGAGGACTTAAAATTTAACACTTATTTGGTTTGCAGAAGAAACCGCCAAGCCACGCCCCCAGCTCAAAAGCCACACCCACCAGCTCCCAAACCACACCCACCAACTCCCAAACAACGGCCATCAGCACCAAACACGCCTACCAGTCCACCCGCTGACTTCTGCCCGATCATTCTGCAAGTATGCCGGCAAAAACATATAAAATAGACAAAAAAGACACAAAAAAAGGCTCAAAACATCAAAAACTTTACAAAAGTAGGGACAAATACATTAAAGAATTGAAGCCATTGTGTTTTAATTTTGATTTTTTTTTTGAACAGGGGCCCTTTGCAAAAAAACTCTTATAGGATGTGGTAGCTATAAAACACGCTATTTTCCTCACCCCTCCCCCACTCCAGTGTTGAGTCTCCGCTGCTCCCGCACTTGTTGTCATATCGACACCACTGCAGCCAATCATTGCGCTCTACAGCTCTTGATCAGAACAGCCGATCTCACTGATTGGCGCGAGCGCTGTGATGTCAGCATTGCAGCCAATCAAGAGACGCGGTCAGCGGAGCAGAGCTGTCGCTGGATCAGGGGTCGGGGGTCAGTTATGCTCAGTTTGTCTTTGTAGCTACTGCAACCATGAAAGAAACCTTTATGAATGGGGGAAACCTGAAAATTAAATAAATCAAATGTCATCATAATTTTCCACTATTTGATCTATTTGAACATCAATTATCTAATATATAAACTGAGTGTATGTATCTATGTATCTGTGGAGTGTATGTATCTATTGTTATGTGTGTGTATATATGTGTGTGTACCTGGATATTTATCAGGTGTCCTATAGCAACCAATCCAGCTCAGCTTCTGATTGGTTGCTATAGGCAACGAAGGACATTTATAGTATAAGACCGCTTATGCATGTGTGTGAAACATTCAGTGAAGCTGCCAAGACCCAGACTTCTGGAAAGTGGCACATGACTGTCATGAAGCAGCAACCACACCAACTCCAAATCAATTATACACCTCTTTGATATACTTCTAACAACCTGTTGCACACAACCCCAGTATGCAGCAGGGGACGCGCACAGCACTTAGTATACAGCGGAAGCCCACACACAGTCCCCAGTATACAGCAGGGGTCTGAGCACAACACTTAGTATACAGCAGGACGCCAAAAAAGAACCCAGTATACAGCAGGAGGCCGCACACAGCCCCCAGTATACAGCAGGAGGCCGCACACAGCCCCCAGTATACAGCAGGAGGCCGCACTCAGCCTGCACCCCAGCCCAGTATACAGCAGGAGGCCGCACACAGCCCCCAGTATACAGCAGGAGGCCACACCAGCCCCCAGTATACAGCAGGAGGCCCACCAGCCCCCAGTATACAGCAGGAGGCCGCACACAGCCCCCAGTATACAGCAGGAGGCCGCACACAGCCCCCAGTATACAGCAGGAGGCCGCACACAGCCCCAGTATACAGCAGGAGGCCGCACACAGCCAACCCCAGTATACAGCAGGAGGCGCACACACCCCCAGTATATAGCAGGAGGCCGCACATAGCCTCTGTATTAGAGCAGGACGCACACATAGCCCAGTATTACACCAGGAGCCCACACATAGCCCCGTATACACTTGGTGTCCGCACAAGACAGTAAAAGAATCCCTCACACAGCGTTTTTCAAACGCGGCAACAGTGCGTAAAAAAAGCATACAGCCCCATATACGCAGGAGCCGCGACACTCCTGCGGACAAGCCCCATGAATGCTAGGGCTTGCGGTAAGGGTGCGGCAGGTGCGTTTGGCACTTGGCAGTGCCGCGAAAAAAACCGCTGATGTGAAAGGGGCCTAACGCTTTATTAACCCATTTTGTCATAGCTAAGAACAGTTAGTTACCACATTGGGCAACACCGGGGGCTACAGCTAGTTGTTTTTTTTTGTTTTTTTTTGTATTAGACTTGTAGTTCTCTTTCGTAATAAAAGAAAGTTACCGTACTGTAGATATTTTTCAGCAATCTTTCAGTATGAGATATGTCTGGTTATGCTCAGTCACTAAGGCCACAGTTCCACATCGATATCGTTTGGAGATCTGTTTTAACTGTGAGCTAAAACTCTCACGATCGTATTGACACTAGCACAAGCCAGCTGTCCGATCGCTGCAAGTGCTGTATTTTTTAGATAGTTGGTTTCCCGGCTGTCAGCACGAATCCCGCGTGGATGAGAGAAAAAGAGCGTCTGTGATCTCAAGGGCTGGTTACTATGTAAACACTCGGGTATCCTCACGTTTCTGGCTGTCTAGATTGGCGTTACCATGAATTACAGGTATTCCTGCATTACACTGGGCCTGTGCATGTGGCCCAGGAAAGAAGTCGCGGACTAGGAGGCTGCGTTAATGCTTGGATACCAATATACATTTTCTGCTTAAGAGCTTAAGCAGAACTCTACAGAGGGTATCCACAGGGCTGGCATTGATACCATTTTTAAGTTCATTCTTTTATTACGTCACTGCTATAAACTATAACAAGCATTCATGCCAGATCTCCTGTGAAGCAGCGTGTCTATAATTTATAGTGGATGTGAAACGTAGTGTAAGCACAAAGCAAGAACATTTTTTTGTGCTTTTATTGTGCAAAACCTGATCCTCTGGCAGCAAAGGCTTCAAATCAAACAGAATGTTTTTGCTGGGTTTTTTATTTTTGGACATTTGTCTACTGTACATGTTTATATAAAGTTAGTTTCATGCACGACAAAAGCAGCAAAAACGCAGCAGTTTCATTTTTGCACTTTCATTGCTTTAACTGGTGAAATAACGCTAGAAAAACACTGATAGAATTGACCCTGCGTCTTTTAAAAACGCAGCAGTTTTCCATTCCAGTCAGGAAAAAAAAAGCAACGTGTGCAGATTTGTGATATCACAGCATTTGGTGGTGCTGGAAAAGCAGATCTTCATTTGCACAAGGGTGTGTGCACACAGTGCGTTATTTGGTGCAAAGTCAATGAGAATCCTCAAGTTTTGTGCACATGTTGCTTATTTTTTCCTTGCAGATTTGGTGCAGAAAATCTGCAGCGTCAATTCTTTGTGTATATTTTGCCTGCATTTTTCACCCCTTCCAGCCATTGACTTCATTATGACAAGCAAATGGGCAAAAACGCCCGAAACGTACGTTGCATTTTTGGTGTTTTTTTTTTTGTTTTTTTTTTTGTGATTCAGATTTGGAGCAGAAAATTTCTGCACCAAACAGTTAACGTGCACAGATCTTCTAAAACTCATGACAAAATGCTGCAAACAAATGCAGCAAAAAAGCAACGTATGAACAGAAAAAAAATTAATTCTTAGACAGGAGAGCGTAAGGTTCCACTTTCAGAGTTTTGAAGCTTTAAGTAAATGTGATGGGCGAACCCGCCGATGTTCGGGTTCAACGAACTCACCCAGACTGTTTTTTTAAAGTTCGGGGTCGAAAGTGGCTCGAACTTGAGTCTGAACCCTGAACGTGGACAGTAAAATTATGGGATCGGGGCTAGGAGGCTGTAAAAGAAAGAAGATAGTTATTAAACAGCATAATATTTACCGGCGTCCACCCGCTTATACTTCTGGGGCCATTCATTAAATCCGGATATTCACTGCAGAGGTCCCAACAGCCAATCACAGATGCTGTGACAGAGAATTGGTGCACCAAAACCACAATGCAGTTTTTGCCGTGGATTTCATTCTCTTTTGGTGCACTATTGACACAAAACTGCATCCATTGTGTTCAATGTGTTCATCTGCATCTACTGGCCCAAAAAAAGCACCAAAATCGCAACACAGTTGAGCCCTTTTTATAAAATTATTCCATAAAACAATTTTTAAAATATTATGTGGGGTTTCACCATATTTTTGCATGCCAGCCTGGTGTACAGCAGGCAGGTACAGGCAGCCCACTACCCCCAGCTGCCTATTTTTATCTGGCTGGAAACCATAAATATAGGGAAGCCGTTTTTTAATTATTTCATAAATTTCATTAAATAATTAAAAAAAAAAATTACTCGGGCTTCGCCGTATTTTTGGTTTCAAGACAGGTACAACGAGGCAGCTGGGGGCTGGAATCATCAGCACATGGTGACCCAAGCTTTCTGCTTTCTGAATGTATCCTAAGAGTCTCTATATGGTGGGGTATTTGGCTGTTTTTGCTAATGTAATTGTTGACTAAGGCCTAGTTCACACACAGCGTTTTTGCATTTTATGCTAATCTATGCGACTCCTGTCCTGCGTTTTTAGTTAACATCAAACCCTATGGGATTTCAGGAAAAGCTCCACACACTCACACTGGTTTTTGTTCTCTGCAGAAAGTGGAAACACCACAGGTTTTGCTGCCTTTTTGAAAGAATGTGCACCAATTCTTTTCTGTGCTTTTGCTATAGTTTCCATTGTAAAATCTGCAGCAAAAATGCAGCAACCGAATCTGCAGCAAAAATATGGTAAAAAAATGCACCAAAACACAACAAAATTGCAACAAACTCAAAGGAAAAAACGCAGCAAAAATGCAACAAATCTGCAGGAAAAAAAACACAGCAAGCCTTCTGCCTAGAAAGAAGCAACCCCGCGGATTTGCTGCAGATTGGCTCCTGATCTGTTTACTGCAAAACCCAAGGTGTGTGGAAGTAGCCTAAAGCTTCATAAAGAATAGCACTCGTAGGTGAGTCTGTGTATGTAATGGGGACACGTCTCTGCGGCATCTTTATGAATGGGAACGTTTGTGTTCAGTAAATGTGACTATTGGAGGAAATCCGGTGTGTTGTGAATGTGCTCAGTTACTTGTAATGGAAACATATTAGGAGTCGTCGTATCATCTTAAATAGTAAAAGCTGCAGATTTCTGCACTGATCCCGTTTTGCTCATTTGTCACTCGTTGTATTTTCAGGGGCTTCGTCACCAGATTTGGACTCTAATTATGGAGGAGGATTATTGGACATGGTCAAGGGGGAGCAGGACGTCTGTTCAGTAACTTTAAGGATAACCTGAAAGATACATTGAAGGACACATCTACTAAAGTAATGCAATCTGTCGCCAGGTAAGACCCAAACCCCAAATAGCGGGAACTGTTCTGTACATGAGGATGATATGATACAATGCTGGTGTAACATTCTTCTGTGTACAATGTCCCATATGTTCACCTTGTTGTATACAGGCACACACTGGTATAACATTCTTCTGTGTACAATGTCCCATATGTTCACCTTGTTGTATACAGGCACACACTGGTATAACATTCTTCTGTGTACAATGTCCCATATGTTCACCTTGTTGTATACAGGCACACACTGGTATAACATTCTTCTGTGTACAATTGTATATGTCCCATATGTTCACCTTGTTGTATACAGGCACACACTGGTATAACATTCTTCTGTGTACAATTGTATATGTCCCATATGTTCACCTTGTTGTATACAGGCACACACTGGTATAACATTCTTCTGTGTACAATTGTATATGTCCCATATGTTCACCTTGTTGTATACAGGCACAGGCTGGTATAACCGGGCATCTTCTGTAAGTGATGATATTTGTACAGATGCGGAACGTTATAACTTGTCTTGTACATAGAGATATGATCTGTCGGGTTATGAAATCGTCACAGATAAAGGGATAATCTTTGTAATCAGGATCCTTCAGATACGATGTGGCACAAATAGAAACATTTTATTTAGTTTCCCTTAGAATTTTGTTGCATTTATAACCTGTGACATTTTGCGTGTTCTTTTTTTTAGTTATGCAAAAGGAGAGCTGGATATCTCATATATTACCTCAAGGATTATTGGTGAGGAATTGTTCTGCAAAACACATCAATCAAATTGTACAGTTATTTATACGTAATTGTTTCATCACAAAATTATAGTTCACATATTTGACTCATGAGTTCTGTACTGTTCTAGCAGCTGATGGACTGGGAGTTCAGTTTGGAATATAATACAAGATGTATAATATTTCTGTCAGTAAAAGATATGTCATGTAATGTATGTACTTAGTGAATCCCCGAGCAAATTATAAGTGCAGCTCTGAAGTATAATACAGAATGTAACTCAGATCAGTAATGTAATGTATGTACACAGTGACTGCACCAGCAGAATAGTAGTGCAGCTCTGAGTATAATACAGAATGTAACTCAGGATCAGTAATGTAATGTATGTACACAGTGACTGCACCAGCAGAATAGTGAGTGCAGCTCTGGAGTATAATACAGAATGTAACTCAGGATCAGTAATGTAATGTATGTACACAGTGACTGCACCAGCAGAATAGTGAGTGCAGCTCTGAGTATAATACAGGATGTAACTCAGGATCAGTAATGTAATGTATGTACACAGTGACTGCACCAGCAGAATAGTGAGTGCAGCTCTGGAGTATAATACAGGAGTAACTCAGGATCAGTATGTAATGTATGTACACAGTGACTGCACCACAGAATAGTGAGTGCAGCTCTGGAGTATAATACAGAGTAACTCAGGATCAGTAATGTAATGTATGTACACAGTGACTGCACCAGCAAATAGTGAGTGCAGCTCTGAGTATAATACAGAGTAACTCAGGATCGTAATGTAATGTATGTACACAGTGACTGCACCACAGAATAGTGAGTGCAGCTCTGGAGTATAATACAGGAGGTAACTCAGGATCATAAGTAATGTATGTACACAGTGACTGCACCAGCAGAATAGTGAGTGCAGCTCTGGAGTATAATACAGGAGGTAACTCAGGATCAGTAATGTAATGTATGTACACAGTGACTGCACCAGCAAATAGTGAGTGCAGCTCTGGAGTATAATACAGAGGTAACTCAGGATCATAATGTAATGTATGTACACAGTGACTGCACCAGCAGAATAGTGAGTGCAGCTCTGGAGTATAATACAGAGGTAACTCAGGATCAGTAATGTAATGTATGTACACAGTGACTGCACCAGCAGAATAGTGAGTGCAGCTCTGAGTATAATACAGAGTAACTCAGGATCAGTAATGTAATGTATGTACACAGTGACTGCACCAGCAGAATAGTGAGTGCAGCTTGGAGTATAATACAGGAGTAACCAGATCAGTAATGTAATGTATGTACACAGTGACTGCACCAGCAAATAGTGAGTGCAGCTCTGGAGTAAATACAGGAGTAACCAGGATCATAATGAATGTATGTACACAGTGACTGCACCAGCAAATATGATGCAGCTCTGGAGTATAATACAGAGGTAACCAGGATCAGTAATGTAATTATGTACACAGTGACTGCACAGCAGAATAGTGAGTGCAGCTCTGGAGATAATACAGGAGGTAACTCAGGATCAGTAATGTAATGTATGTACACAGTGACTGCACCAGCAGAATAGTGAGTGCAGCTCTGAGATAATACGATGTAACTCAGATCATAATGTAATGTATGTACACAGTGACTGCACCACAGAATAGTGATGCAGCTCTGGAGTATAAACAGAGGTAACTCAGGATCATAAGTAATGTATGTACACAGTGACTGCACAAAAGGTGAGCGCTCTGGAGAATAAGGTAACTCAACAGTATGTTGTACACAGTACGCACCACAAATAGGCAGCTCTGAGTTAAACAGAGGTATCAATCATATTAATGTATGACACATGATACGAGCAGAATAGTGAGTGCAGCTCTGGAGTATAATACAGGAGGTAACTCAGGATCAGTAATGTAATGTATGTACACAGTGACTGCACCAGCAGAATAGTGAGTGCAGCTCTGGAGTATAATACAGGAGGTAACTCAGGATCAGTAATGTAATGTATGTACACAGTGACTGCACCAGCAGAATAGTGAGTGCAGCTCTGGAGTATAATACAGGAGGTAACTCAGGATCAGTAATGTAATGTATGTACACAGTGACTGCACCAGCAGAATAGTGAGTGCAGCTCTGGAGTATAATACAGGAGGTAACTCAGGATCAGTAATGTAATGTATGTACACAGTGACTGCACCAGCAGAATAGTGAGTGCAGCTCTGGAGTATAATACAGGAGGTAACTCAGGATCAGTAATGTAATGTATGTACACAGTGACTGCACCAGCAGAATAGTGAGTGCAGCTCTGGAGTATAATACAGGAGGTAACTCAGGATCAGTAATGTAATGTATGTACACAGTGACTGCACCAGCAGAATAGTGAGTGCAGCTCTGGAGTATAATACAGGAGGTAACTCAGGATCAGTAATGTAATGTATGTACACAGTGACTGCACCAGCAGAATAGTGAGTGCAGCTCTGGAGTATAATACAGGAGGTAACTCAGGATCAGTAATGTAATGTATGTACACAGTGACTGCACCAGCAGAATAGTGAGTGCAGCTCTGGAGTATAATACAGGAGGTAACTCAGGATCAGTAATGTAATGTATGTACACAGTGACTGCACCAGCAGAATAGTGAGTGCAGCTCTGGAGTATAATACAGGAGGTAACTCAGGATCAGTAATGTAATGTATGTACACAGTGACTGCACCAGCAGAATAGTGAGTGCAGCTCTGGAGTATAATACAGGAGGTAACTCAGGATCAGTAATGTAATGTATGTACACAGTGACTGCACCAGCAGAATAGTGAGTGCAGCTCTGGAGTATAATACAGGAGGTAACTCAGGATCAGTAATGTAATGTATGTACACAGTGACTGCACCAGCAGAATAGTGAGTGCAGCTCTGGAGTATAATACAGGAGGTAACTCAGGATCAGTAATGTAATGTATGTACACAGTGACTGCACCAGCAGAATAGTGAGTGCAGCTCTGGAGTATAATACAGGAGGTAACTACGGATCAGTAATGTAATGTATGTACACAGTGACTGCACCAGCAGAATAGTGAGTGCAGCTCTGGAGTATAATACAGGAGGTAACTCAGGATCAGTAATGTAATGTATGTACACAGTGCAACACCAGCAGAATAGTGAGTGCAGCTCTGGAGTATAATACAGGAGGTAACTTCGGATCAGTAATGTAATATGTACACAGTGACTGCACCAGCAGAATAGTGAGTGCAGCTCTGGAGGATAATACAGGAGGTAACTCAGGATTCAGTAATGTAATGTATGTACACAGTGACTGCACCAGCAGAATAGTGAGTGCAGCTCTGAGTATAATACAGGAGGTAACTCGGATCAGTAATGTAATGTATGTACAGTGACTCAATATAGTAGTGACATACATTTAGATAAATACTCTAGACTGGTCTTCTGTGGTACTTGGGGCTGCTATTCTGTATGTAATTTTTTGCACTGGCCTTAATCTTTAGTAATGCACTTTATTCTGATTTCCCTAGTTATGTCCTTCCCGGCTGAAGGTGTGGAATTAGGATTTAGAAACCACATTGAGGATGTTCGCTCCTTCCTGGATTCAAGACATCTGGACCATTATACAGTGTTCAATTTGTCACCCAAGTCTTACCGCAGTGCCAAGTTCCATAATCGGGTGTGTGGTTGTCATTTGCATGTATTGGGGGGTGTTGGTCTCCCATTCCGATTTGTACCGTCCCCTCAGTCTAGGGCGATGAACGTTGTATCTATACTTTCCTTCTCCTCCATTACCGTTGTTTTCCAGGACAGGACAAAACAGTTCTGGACGACCCTTGTACTCTACCAGGAGTTTATTATGTATTATTTACGGCCCAGTTCCATTGTTTGGATGGGTGCAGCTCTCATTGACTCTCCTGGCATTGTACATTTGTGTTACCACCACCAGACCATCTGACCACAAATAACTCTATGAACATCCCCACAGCAATAAACCCCAAACTGCTACATTTCCAGCATTCTATGGCTAAGAAACAACTTAAACTGTAATGGGTAGAATCTTGGCCGAACAGGAACATCTCCATGAAGGGGTGCTCCATCTTAGAAAACCCATCATGGTGCTAAATCACCCCTGTTTCCTAAACCTAAATAAATAAATAATGAATATATTTTGTGTTGCCACCTGTATAATTGCCCAAAACAATAAGTGATAAAAATATTCATACCATACGGATACAGTGAACGAAGAAGCAAGAAAAAACAAACAAGAAATGCCAGAATTGCAGTTTTTTGCTCCCAGTGCTTTCTCAAATAATTGTAATAGAAGGCATTTAAAATACTGGAAATGGCCCAAAATTAATATCAAATAACCACTTTTTTAAAACATGTAAGAAAATTGCCCTCACACGGCTCCATCTATGGAGAAAAAAAAAAAGTGACACAAATGCAAATCTTCATAATAACATAGGTATAAAAATTGTACCGTCATCAGAAATCAAGGGTTATTACACTACACAATGATTGATATAAAACAACACCCACCCCCCTCCATAAAAGAGCAACAACATGCAGAATTGTCTTCCCAGTTTTCAATGTTTTTTGGTAAAAATAACCATATGCACAAGTCAAAATTGTCTGTCCCCCTCATTTAATGAAAGAAACCCCACAATGGTCACAGAAATAACTTGAATCTGACAAAGGTAATGATACATAACAAATGTATGAAAATGAAGAAATAAAATAAAAAATGAAACTCCTGAAATCGGCCTGGACAGATATGAAGGTTCGGTAACTTAACATTTTGTTTCCCCTTTTGAGGCTTCTCTGCAATCACACTGTGATTCCTGCACCTGTCAATGAGACGTCTGCTCCGTCCACAGGGATTGTGGTGACTCCTCATTACATTCTACTCCATTGTCTGGTGTTTGTTGCCTTTTCCATGTTCCAGCTCTTTCCAAAGATGCCCAATAGGATTTAGGTCCGGGCTCATAGAAGCCACTTCACAACAGTCCAGTGTTTTCCTCTTAGCCATTTTTGGTGTTTTTAGCTGTGTGTTTTGGGTCATTATCCTGTTGTAAGACCCATGACCTGCGACTGAGACCAAGCTGGGCAGCATATTTCTCTCTAGAATCCCTTGATAGTCTTGAGACTTCATTGTACCCTGCACAGATTCAGGACACCCTGTGCCAGATGCAGCACAGCAGCCCCAGAACATAGCAGAGCCTCCTCCATTTTTCACTGTAGGGATTGTGTTCTTTTCTTGCTTCATTTTACCGTCTGTGAACATAGAGCTGATGCGCCTTGTCTCCTCTGTCCATAGGACATTCTCCCAGAAGCTTTGTGGCTTGTCAACATGTACTTTGGCAAATTCCTGTCTGGCTTTTTTTATGATTTTTTTTTTTCAACAATGGTGTCCTCCTTGGTCGTCTCCCATGAAGTTCACATTGGCTCAAACCACGACAGATGGTGCGATCTGACACTGATGTTCCTTGAGCTTGAGGTTCACCTTTAATCTCTTTAGAAGTTTTCCTGGGCTCTTTTGTTAACATTCATATTATCCGTCTCTTTGATTTGTCATCAATTTTCTTCCTGCGGCCACGTCCAGGGAGGTTGGCTACAGTCCCATGGATCTTACATTTCTGAATAATATGTGCAACTGTAGTCACAGGAACATCAAGCTGCTTGGAGTTGGTCTTATAACCTTTACCTTTATGCTTGTCTATCATTTTCTTTCTAATCACCTGAGACGACTCTTTCCTTCGCTTCCTCTGGTCCATGTTGAGTGTGGTGTGACACACCATATCACCAAGCAGCCGATTTCATTAGTTTAATTTTTTTTTTAATTCTGTGGCAGCAGAAAAGCAATGTCTGACCTTCATTTCTTCATTTTCATACATTTGTTATTTATTATTACCTTTGTCAGATTCAAGTTATTTCTGTGGCCATTTTGGGTTTTTCTTTCATTAAACGAGGGGGACCAACAATTTTGACCACGTGTCTAAATAATAATCATGTTAAACTACAACTCGTCCCACCAAAAACAAGTTTTCATACAGGTGTAGATGGAAAAATTAATAAGTGATGACTTTTAGAAGAAGGGGAGGAAAAAAAACTCACCCAGTCCATGAAGGATTAACACCTATTACACAGGTCAACAAAAAAAATTTTTTTTTCTGGTGCCCAAAATATTTTAATGAATTTGGGGTATTTTTGGGGTGCTGATTCTGAATATGCTATCAGTTTTGCCAGATTGGCTCAAGTTTTTGAGATTTTTGGTATCTTATTTATAGCACTTGTTCGTAAATGCGACGCATCATCTCATTAATTTCTTTGGATTAGTACTTGAACTGAGCAGTTCTCAATATAGTTTTGTGTTAATTAGTGTTCTAAAAGTTTGTTCATAGCTTGGTTTTTGGCACTAACTTTATGTTGTTGTCTGTTGTCCAGTGAAAAGCATGAACTCATCAAGAAGAAGTTGTCTTAACGATCCAGACTCATTCTGTTACATTTGTGGTGAATATACACTGACAAAACATAGAAGAAACATAACAGACTTCGTTAAAAAAGTAGCAAAAAACGTCTTTTTTGTTACACATTTTACGAAAAATCTCAAAAACTTGAGCCAATCTGGAAAAACTGATGACATATTCAGAATCAGCACCCCAAAGTTACCCTAAATTCAATGAAATATCTTTGGCACCAAAAATGCTGTTGACCAGTGTTATCGGTAATGGATACATTTACTCTTCCGATGTTTCTTTTGCAAACCTCATAGCTGTCCTATGTAGGACCGGTCTGATATGTGCTTATTTCTTGCAGGTCTCAGAATGCAGTTGGCCTGTAAGACAAGCTCCCAGTTTGCACAATTTATTTGCAGTTTGTAAGAACATGCACAACTGGTTACAGCAGAACCCCAAAAATATCTGCGTCATCCACTGCATGGTGAGTGATCGCTCCTGCTGCATCGTGTGGAGCTGTGCAGGCACCAGATGTGCAGGACCAAAGTGAATGAAATATAATAGGATGCCATAAGTGCCGGGTCGTCAGATGTGGGGGAGACTCCTTCAGTATATGAGTCCAATGTGCCCATATGTTATCATTATAAAAGGGTATATGGAATTTTTGAAAAATCGGGTGCTGAAGTAGGGTTCCAGCCCGTTCCAATGCAACTATAAAGGTACCGTCACACGCTGCAATATTGCTTGCAATTTCACTGGCAATTTGCTGGTTGCAGTGAAATCATGGACACATTGTTACATTTGTACACGGCAACAAAATAGAACAATGTGTCCATGATTTCACTGCAACCATCAAATTGCCAGTGAAATTGCAAGCAATATTGCAGCGTGTGACGGTACCTTAAGAGACACTTGACACGCCAATGATGTAATGAGTATTTTATTCAGGCAATTCAAAGATAAAATAAAGGGACGTTTCATCCCTATATCCTGGGTCTTCATCAGATACAGACTGCTGCAGGGAACATGGGCTGTTGTATGGGGCTAGCGGTTTGGTAACTTATTGCAGACAATTAGCCAGCTAAATTCTATCAGGACTGGACAAGATTCAGGAAAAAACAAGAAATCTACCTGATGTTACTAAAGATCTGGTCCCCAGACAGAGGCATATCATGAGTTTAGCCTTAGTTGAAGCTGTTGTTCTATACACAAAAAAAGGGACATATTACTAATGAGGCAAATTTATACAGGTCTGGTCATGGCACAAGACATACAGACAAACATGACAGCATGTTTTACTGAAATGATTGAAACATACTGCTCCACAGCTGCATTCTCAGTTCTGCTGTTTCTAAAAAGACTAAAGAAATGTGAGTGCAGCTCTGGAGTATAATACAGGAGGTAACTCAGGATCAGTAATGTAATGTATGTACACAGTGACTGCACCAGCAGAATAGTGAGTGCAGCTCTGGAGTATAATACAGGAGGTAACTCAGGATCAGTAATGTAATGTATGTACACAGTGACTGCACCAGCAGAATAGTGAGTGCAGCTCTGGAGTATAATACAGGAGGTAACTCAGGATCAGTAATGTAATGTATGTACACAGTGACTGCACCAGCAGAATAGTGAGTGCAGCTCTGGAGTATTATACAGGAGGTAACTCAGGATCAGTAATGTAATGTATGTACACAGTGACTGCACCAGCAGAATAGTGAGTGCAGCTCTGGAGTATAATACAGGAGGTAACTCGGGATCAGTAATGTAATGAATGTACACAGTGACTCCACCAGCAGAATAGTGAGTGCAGCTCTGGAGTATAATACAGGAGGTAACTCAGGATCAGTAATGTAATGTAGGTACACAGTGACTGCACCAGCAGAATAGTGAGTGCAGCTCTGGAGTATAATACAGGAGGTAACTCAGGATCAGTAATGTAATGTATGTACACAGTGACTGCACCAGCAGAATAGTGAGTGCAGCTCTGGAGTTTAATACAGGAGGTAACTCAGGATCAGTAATGTAATGTATGTACACAGTGACTGCACCAGCAGAATAGTGAGTGCAGCTCTGGAGTATAATACAGGAGGTAACTCAGGATCAGTAATGTAATGTATGTACACAGTGACTGCACCAGCAGAATAGTGAGTGCAGCTCTGAAGTATAATACAGGAGGTAACTCAGGATCAGTAATGTAATGTATGTACACAGTGACTGCACCAGCAGAATAGTGAGTGCAGCTCTGGAGTATAATACAGGAGGTAACTCAGGATCAGTAATGTAATGTATGTACACAGTGACTGCACCAGCAGAATAGTGAGTGCAGCTCTGAAGTATAATACAGAATGTAACTCAGGATCAGTAATGTAATGTATGTACACAGTGACTGCACCAGCAGAATAGTGAGTGCAGCTCTGGAGTATAATACAGGAGGTAACTCAGGATCAGTAATGTAATGTATGTACACAGTGACTGCACCAGCAGAATAGTGAGTGCAGCTCTGGAGTATAATACAGGAGGTAACTTCGGATCAGTAATGTAATGTATGTACACAGTGACTGCACCAGCAGAATAGTGAGTGCAGCTCTGGAGTATAATACAGGAGGTAACTCAGGATCAGTAATGTAATGTGTGTACACAGTGACTGCACCAGCAGAATAGTGAGTGCAGCTCTGCAGTATAATACAGGAGGTAACTCAGGATCAGCAATGTAATGTATGTACACAGTGACTGCACCAGCAGAATAGTGAGTACAGCTCTGGAGGATAATACAGGAGGTAACTCAGGGTCTGTAATGTAATGTATGTACACAGTGACTGCACCAGCAGAATAGTGAGTACAGCTCTGGAGGATAATACAGGAGGTAACTCAGGATCAGTAATGTAATGTATGTACACAGTGACTGCACCAGCAGAATAGTGAGTGCAGCTCTGGAGTATAATACAGGAGGTAACTCAGGATCAGTAATGTAATGTATGTACACAGTGACTGCACCAGCAGAATAGTGAGTGCAGCTCTGCAGTATAATACAGGAGGTAACTCAGGATCAGCAATGTAATGTATGTACACAGTGACTGCACCAGCAGAATAGTGAGTACAGCTCTGGAGGATAATACAGGAGGTAACTCAGGGTCTGTAATGTAATGTATGTACACAGTGACTGCACCAGCAGAATAGTGAGTACAGCTCTGGAGGATAATACAGGAGGTAACTCAGGATCAGTAATGTAATGTATGTACATAGTGACTGCACCAGCAGAATAGTGAGTGCAGCTCTGGAGTATAATACAGGAGATAACTCAGGATCAGTAATGTAATGTATGTACACAGTGACTGCACCAGCAGAATAGTGAGTGCAGCTCTGGAGTATAATACAGGAGGTAACTCAGGATCAGTAATGTAATGTATGTACACAGTGACTGCACCAGCAGAATAGTGAGTGCAGCTCTGAAGTATAATACAGAATGTAACTCAGGATCAGTAATGTAATGTATGTACACAGTGACTGCACCAGCAGAATAGTGAGTGCAGCTCTGGAGTATAATACAGGAGGTAACTCAGGATCAGTAATGTAATGTATGTACACAGTGACTGCACCAGCAGAATAGTGAGTGCAGCTCTGGAGTATAATACAGGAGGTAACTTCGGATCAGTAATGTAATGTATGTACACAGTGACTGCACCAGCAGAATAGTGAGTGCAGCTCTGGAGTATAATACAGGAGGTAACTCAGGATCAGTAATGTAATGTATGTACACAGTGACTGCACCAGCAGAATAGTGAGTGCAGCTCTGCAGTATAATACAGGAGGTAACTCAGGATCAGCAATGTAATGTATGTACACAGTGACTGCACCAGCAGAATAGTGAGTACAGCTCTGGAGGATAATACAGGAGGTAACTCAGGGTCTGTAATGTAATGTATGTACACAGTGACTGCACCAGCAGAATAGTGAGTACAGCTCTGGAGGATAATACAGGAGGTAACTCAGGATCAGTAATGTAATGTATGTACACAGTGACTGCACCAGCAGAATAGTGAGTGCAGCTCTGGAGTATAATACAGGAGGTAACTCAGGATCAGTAATGTAATGTATGTACACAGTGACTGCACCAGCAGAATAGTGAGTGCAGCTCTGGAGTATAATACAGGAGGTAACTCAGGATCAGTAATGTAATGTATGTACACAGTGACTGCACCAGCAGAATAGTGAGTGCAGCTCTGGAGTATAATACAAGAGGTAACTCAGGATCAGTAATGTAATGTATGTACACAGTGACTGCACCAGCAGAATAGTGAGTGCAGCTCTGGAGTATAATACAGGAGGTAACTCAGGATCAGTAATGTAATGTATGTACACAGTGACTGCACCAGCAGAATAGTGAGTGCAGCTCTAGAGTATAATACAGGAGGTAACTCAGGATCAGTAATGTAATGTATGTACACAGTGACTGCACCAGCAGAATAGTGAGTGCAGCTCTCGAGGATAATACAGGAGGTAACTCAGGATCAGTAATGTAATGTATGTACACAGTGACTGCACCAGCAGAATAGTGAGTGCAGCTCTGGAGTATAATACAGGAGGTAACTCAGGATCAGTAATGTAATGTATGTACACAGTGACTGCACCAGCAGAATAGTGAGTGCAGCTCTGGAGTATAATACAGGAGGTAACTCAGGATCAGTAATGTAATGTATGTACACAGTGACTGCACCAGCAGAATAGTGAATGCAGCTCTGGAGTATAATACAGGAGGTAACTCAGGATCAGTAATGTATGTACACAGTGACTGCACCAGCAGAATAGTGAATGCAGCTCTGGAGTATAATACAGGAGGTAACTCAGGATCAGTAATGTAATGTATGTACACAGTGACTGCACCAGCAGAATAGTGAGTGCAGCTCTGGAGTATAATACAGGAGGTAACTCAGGATCAGTAATGTATTGTGTTTTAAGAGTGACTCAACTTTCTGCAAATCACATATATACAATATACACTTTATATAGTAGTTTTAAGTGCTTACTGTCTGATCATTGTCTGAACAGGACGGTCGAGCTGCCTCTGCAGTGTTAGTCAGCGCCATGTTCTGTTTTTGTCATCTTTTCACCAATCCGGTGTCAGCAATTCAGCTGCTCAATGCGAAACGTCCAGGAATAGGACTGTGGCCGTCACACAGGAGGTGAGAACAGCTGACATGAGAGTAAAGCAGCTCAATAATAAGCAATGGAATGATTCTTCTATGATTCGTGTTCAGGTACATTGGGCATATCTGTGACCTGGTGTCTGACAAACCTGTGCATCCTCACTGCAAACCCATCGTCATCAAGAGCGCCACCATCAGCCCGGTGCCGTGCTTCAACAAGCAGAGGAACGGCTGCCGGCCGTTCTGTGAAGTTCTCATTGGGGAAACGCGGATCTTTAGCACAATGCAGGACTACGAGAGAATGAAGTGAGTGATGCAATCAGCTTTTATCTTGTCTTTGGTTTTCAGTAAGACGCTAAGCGGTTTTTGTTCATTCCTTAATGGCGGAGGGAGCCGCATCTGCACACAGAGCAGCACTTCTCACCGTCTCTGTATAGAGTAAAGCTGTTTACTTGAAGAGATGATGAAAGAGGATGCATTCATATTTTATAAAGGTTGTACCTAGTGGAATAATAAATCTCCAGATATTGAGATCCATAATTCAAGGCAAAGTAGCATCCCCGGCACAGATATACAGAGCTACAGTAGGGTCCACAGACTAATATGGGAGCAATGTTACAGCTCTGTGACTATGAGGATGGATGAACCATGTATGTAATACCATCGTATTAAAGAGTATCTTGTGCTCATCTTGAATTGCAACGTGTCTCATGTTCTGATCATTTCAAGAGCTGCATTAAAAATACCAGGGGCGGTAGATGCGGGCGAGGGCTTCACCGCTCCTCTGCTCGCTCCGGCCCTCCGCTATACACAGGTAGTAGGTAGGTCTGCAGGTTGTATCTGATCACAGCCATTCTTCCCGGTCACCAGCCGGCTTCACATTGTCCAGTTCTCACTGTGTGGCTCCATGGTCAGCGTTATTAAAGGAGATCTCTGGGGAGAGAAAACATTTTAGTACAGTTCCTGCCCTGCTACATGATGAAGCAAAGCCGTACACTGCAGTTCTAGGATCTATAGATCACTTATAAATCAATAAAATCATATCTGCTCCTTTGATCTCCCCCCTCCCTCATGGGACAGAGAATTTTAGCCTGAGAGCTTCATGCAGCAGCAGAGAGCAGGAGGTGTGTTAGGGGTGTGGTTGGAGGTGTGTCATGGGTGTGGTAGGAGGTGTCGGGGTGTGGCTGGATGGGTGTCAGGGTATGACTGGAGGTGTGTCAGTGGCGTGGATGCTGGGAGCTGCAGGATCAGCTTACATTCCAGTGAGGAGTGATGATGATGATCCATTGAAAGTTGGAGGTATAGGAAGCTGCCATGTTCCTATGGGGGAGGGGAGACCATGCAGAGCTGAATCGATCAATGTAATGATTTGCCTCTGCTCCTAGTCTCACAATAACATTACACATTATGCTTCATACAACAGAGGATCACAGCATGTATTTGTATCTGCTTGGTGACACGATTGCTATTTTAAGCCTGGACCCCCCTGTCACATAGGATGGTATTTGAGGGACACGATTGTAATATGAGCATTGGGCTGGTGGCCACGCCCCCTCCCCATACAGAAGTGTGAGGGGGCTGGAATGTAGGTTGATCCTGCAGCTCCCAGGGTCCATGCCCACAACAGACCTCCTGATCTTTAATCCTACATCAAGCTTCCAGGCTGACAATTCTCTGTCCCATGAGGGGGTGTCAGAGCTGGGGAGCAGGTATGATTTTATCGATTTATAAGTGATCTATAGATCCTAGAACTGTAGTGCCCTGCTCTGCTTCATCATGTAAGAGGGCAGGAACTGTACTAAAAAGTTTTGTCACTGGAGTTCCCCTTTAAAGAAAAGTCCACAACCATTCAAAACTGTGCACACTTACGACACGGATTAAACTTCCGTTCACTTAGCTACTTAGCTAACGACAGGTTTCACAGATGGTCTCTCATAAGGCAATGACATTTCGTGCTGCTCTTCTGTTACAGTTGCAGATAAGGTCACAGCAGGTACCAAGGAGGATGAAGTGGGGCCTGAAGCTGAACTGTCCCCTGGTATTCAACCATGCAGACCAATGTGGAGCACTGTGACTGGACTATCCTTTGGCCGTGTTATTCTGCGGGATACCTCCTCAAGTTTACCCTCTGTGTCAGTGGCCCTCAGTCAACATTGAGCCCACCATTGTCCACAATGTTCACACTAGCCCTCTTAATGGGGGGAAAGCTCTCTCTCTGGTTCTTTAAGTTCACCTCTCCAGAGCTAAGCTGCATTTCGGCCAACTTGGCATCCTACTGCCCACTTTTTATGCCTTGGTCACCCTTCACACCTCACCACGGTTACTTCTGATTCTCTGCATTCTGAACTCCACTCAACTCAAACGAAATCCACCCAAAATCAGCAAATGCCCAACCTTATATCCCCTTCACTATGGGCCGGCTTCTCCAGTTAACAACCTTATATCCCCTTCACTATGGGCCGGCTTCTCCAGTTAACAACCTTATGTCCCCTTCACTATGTGCTGGCTTCTCCAGTTACCAACCTTATATCCCCTTTCCTATAGGCTGGCTTCTGCAGTTAACAACCTTATATCACTTCACTATGGGCTGGCTTCTCCAGTTAACAACCTTATATCGCTTCACTATGGCCGGCTTCTCCAGTTAACAACCTTATATCACTTCACTATGGGCCGGCTTCTCCAGTTACCAACCTTATATCCACTTCACTATAAGCTACCTTCTGCAGTTACCAATCTTATGTGCTCTAGATGTGTTAGAATGAGCATTAAATACAATGTAACTTAACATTAGTAGAACTATGTATATGTGAAGTTACTTGAATTGTAACTGCCATTTAAATTTTTATTTAATAATAATAATGTAGAGCAAGTTATTATAATATACTTTCAATTATACTTCATTAGAAAATTCTGGTTGAAAACCATTCCTAAACCTTCCACAGGATGTCCCCACTAGATGTGTGTGAAGCAGACATATGTTCATTATCAGTCAGATATGGTTTTTACACTGAAAAGGGGGCATGTAACCATATAAGGTAAAATGGGATGCGGCCTACACTGCTGACTGCGGCTGATGAAACAAAGTATCAGATTACTCAGCAACTGTGTTGTAGGATGAGCTAATGTCAGGATCAGTGGAAACTCCTCTTTCCTTGCAACAATCTTCTCTGATCTGTCATCTGGCTCCATGCAGCTGAGTCACAATCTCTGTTATCCCCTTGTTACCTGGCTCCCCACATAACTCACTATCAGTCTGTTCTCAGAAGCTGTGGAAATACAACACAGTGCTGACAGACACTGGCCAACACGCACTGCCTCTGGATCGTGTGCAGATACCCTAACACATGTAAATGTAAACTATGGAAACTCACAAGAATTTCACATTTTTAGTCTTTCCATTCATCTTTTAGAGAGTATCGTGTCCAGGAAGGAAAAGTGGTGTTTCCTTTGGGGGGCACCGTTCATGGAGATGTTGTGGTTTCCATTTATCACATGAGGTCTACAATTGGTGGAAGACTACAGGCGAAGGTAAGGGCTGTGTGCATCAGGTAAATGAGTGAATCTGGCCTTTTGGGACGCATGAAACTTGTTTGTGTTGCATCTTAAAGGGTTTCTCCAAGTTTGAATAAACTCACTCGTCACATAATTCAAACGGCAACCTGTCCTAGTCACATTTCAGGACGTGCCGCAATCTAAAGAAACACAGCTCCTGAGACCTGTGTCTCAATGACAGTGGAGCTGTATTGCAAGCACTTGTAACTTTGTGAACTGAGGAGATTGGCTGTGACAGAAGAAATAAATCTTCTCATCAGCTGGCTCATCACAGAGGATTACCAGTCTCAGTTGTCCATGTGCCGTTAGCTGAGGAGAATGATTTATTTCTTCTCCTGTCACAGCCCTTCTTGTCGACTTGCTGAAGGACATGTTAGCTCCTCTGTCAGGTCTCGGGAGTTGTTTCTTCACAATGCAGATCACAGGATGTTTTACACAATTCAATGCCTTTAAAGTAAATGAACATCATTTACAAAAATAACATTTTAGGCTCAAAATTTTGTACCAAATATTTTCTTATTATATCATTATAGTGTATAAAGCTCAGTTTTGCTAATACAAAACGCCAATTCCGCTGTACAAACAGCATTAAAATATAACAGCCTTGCAGTCGCCATCAGAGGGTTATTACAAGATTACTGTGTACAGTTTTACAATAAACTCAATGATAACACAGTAACTACCGGTAAGTAGTCTTCTTTCTGTCTGTATTAGAAAAACTGGAAAAAAATCAGAGCTTGTAATGCAAATAACAGTGGATATGTATATAACTGTATATTATTACTTATTTTTTATTCCAGATGACAAACACTCAGATATTGCAGATACAGTTTCATACTGGATTTATAGCACTCGGGACAACGGTGTTAAAATTTACAAAGTAAGTAGGAAGTTACAAGAGGCTCGTCAGATAGTGATTGTCACGAACCCGCTTCTCAGCACGTGACTTGGGGTTGTGCCTGCAAGGGTTAATCTATCTCCTCTCCTCAGTCTAGCACTCAACCCCTGTACTATCCTGAAAAGTGAGCATAATCACACCCCACACAGTCCACACACCCCAGCTTCAGAACACGCTGCCACCACTCATCAAACTTACAGGGCGATGAGTCCCGGAACGTATATTGTCTTGCCAAACCACAGGATCACACACTTCCTAGGGCTATGAATTTTTTAGGGAATACAAGGTTCAAACTCATTAAAGTGTTATGCTTTAATATAAAAAGTTACAATAAAAATAAAAAATAAAACGGCCATACAGATATGCAAAACAGTTCTAAAATAAAAGGGAGAAACTTACAGAAATATCTAAACTTTGCAGTCTGTTGCTTTCTGCATCCTATGGGGAAGGAGGGATGAAATATGGATCACAGCAGTATTTCAGCAGCCCCATCTGAGAACAACATTCTTTGTGAAGGACCCAATTTATATCCTCAGCCTAGAGATTGAATGTCTAGCACAGCCTCTCAATTGAAATTTTTGTTATTCCTGGCATGTGAATGAACCATGGCTACTTTAGCAATGAATACATTATTTTCAAATGTTCTTTGTCTCACTATATTTTCCTTACCTCCCATAGTAGATAGAAAATGTCGGGCTGCTACAAGGCCTCATTTGGTTGATTCCTTTGAAGGCATCAAGGTGTAAAGTATCCACTTCTGTGCATTCTCAGGAAGGCCCCCTGGGGCTTCAGATCCTGAGCACAAGAAGACTACAAGTCCTGTTCAAGATAACATAGGTTATGACCACTGGCAAATGTCAATTAACTGTTCCTGTCTAAATTCCCCCTAGAAATACATATTTTCCTCTGCAATGATATATCCACATCTGCACAGGATTTACAAGGGCTATATATACAGATAAGGACACAGCATTATTTGTCATAGGTGTTCTTCTCGGCCTTCAGGCCTGCATTATTCCATTACAAGACCCCTAAGTTTAATGCCATCATATTCCTTCATCGGTGTGATACACTTGGATGCCCATAGAGAGGAAAACCGGGCAGGAATGAGCCCCCGATAACTTCCCCACCCCACCGCCTCTTGTATGTGCTGGTCACAGGATGTCCACGTTACCAGTAGATGCAACCCCTTCCATCTGCGGGACCCTGATAGTAGCATTAGGATTAACCTCATAATACACAATACCTCTTTTTTTTTTTAATGAATAATTTTTATTTTCCTTATGACTTTAGACCAGAACTTGATGCTTGTGACTCTCCAGACAAATACCCTCAACTGTTTCATGTCACCTTGGACATTGAGATCGAAGCCACCGACAGACAGACCGACCTCACCCCTCCGTGGGAGAATTTTGTATCTAAAGATGTGAACCCAAGTATCCTGTTCTCATCGCAGCAGGAGCAGCAGGACGCCGTGGCCGTGGCTGGTAAGTAGTGGAGCAGAGAGCTCTATCAAACTAACTGTAATGTTCTGAAGGATTACTCGGGGATCTATTAGCAGATGGGAGCACAGACACGCACTGAAACCAAGTTTAAAGGTGAACTAGTCTATAATTATCACACGTGGCAGATATGTTAAGTGCGGCAACAGTAAGTTCATTAAACAGGCGGCTACTGAAAGTCTCAAGAAATAGTTCTCAGAAATAATAAATTCCCAGAGGCCTGAGAATGGGAATTCAAAGAAAAACAAAACCAAACACTTTTAGAGCAGCTTTAAAAAAGTCCCAATGTCCAGAGAGCTGCACACAAACAACTGTTCAGTAAGTGCTGGCAAGGCACACCATGCTTACATGACACAGGGCCAGGTGAAGACAGCAGCAGAGTCTGGGGGGGCAAAGCACAGGCAGCTGGAAGCAGGAGAGCAGCAGGAGGCAGGTGAGATTAGCTGGAGTCCAGAGGTAAATGCTGGAGAAGCCAGAGCGGATCAGCAGGAGGTGGAACAGACTAATACAGCAAGGGAAGCCAGGGATTCACACTGAATACTCGAGCATAGCTAGATGGTAGGCGGAGGTTTATAAAGGCAGAGGGGAGGTCACATGATCAGAAATGAAGCAGCCGACACCATCTTAAAAAGGGGCAAGACGCACAGAATGTCAATAGAGATCCAAAGTCCTAACACACTTGTGTCTGTCATATCTAGATGTCAACTTATCTTATGTCTTCATCTGAAACAGGCAGACCTCCTCCTGTAGAGCAACATCAAGACAACATCAGGAATGCCGGGCAGGGGGCTTTCTTCTCTTCCTTGAGCTGGCAAGGTACATTCTGCATCAAAACATTCTGATTTACCGCCATGAGCTGAAAATCCCCCTCAGTCTTATACCGATACAATGTAATGAGCCTCGCCTTTAAGAGACCGCTATCCTCAGAAAATGAAAGTTTAAATCAGGATAATGATAATAATAATAATAAGGATTTTGTGTTACTTTTAACAAAAAAGTTTGCAATTTTATTACAATTTTTATTAATGAGCGAAATTATCAATTTTGCAATTTTTCTCTGGCCACCCGGGGGTTTTACACTCCTGTCCTTTCAAATAAAATTTGCTGCAGTTTTTATATCATCAGAGGTAGAATTACCATGACAGGTCATAGTAACATATTTAAGGTTGAAGGAAGACCTTAAGTCCATCTAGTTCTACCAATAGCCGAACATGTTGATCCAGAGGAAGGCAAAAAAAAACCCATGTGGCTACACTAGCTTCACATTGGGGGAAAAATTCCTTCCTGACTCCACATACGGCAATCAGACTAATTCCCTGGATCAACGCCCTATCAAAGAATCTAGTATATATAACCGGTAATATTATTATAGTTTTCAAGAAAGGCATCCAGGCCCTTCGTTTTTCCATTCACAATAGATGATGTCACAGCTCACCTCCTCCTTCTGTACAATGACTGATAACACCTCTATATACAGTAGATAACACAGGATCCACCATTCACAATAGATGATATCACAGCTCACCTCCTCCTGTATAATGACTGATAACACCTCTATATACAGTAGATAACACAGGATCCACCATTCACAATAGGAGATATCACAGCTCACCTCCTCCTCCTGTATAATGACTGATAACACCTCTATATACAGTAATAACACATGATCCACCATTCACAATAGGAGATATCACAGCTCACCTCCCCCTGTACAATGACAACACCTCTATATACAGTAGATAACACAGGATCCACCATTCACAATAGGTGATATCACAGCTCACCTCCTCCTGTACAATGACTGATAACACCTCTATATACAGTAGATAACACAGGATCCACCATTCACAATAGGTGATATCACAGCTCACCTCCTCCTCCTGTACAATGACTGATAACACCTCTATATACAGTAGATAACACAGGATCCACCATTCACAAAAGATGATATCACAGCTCACCTCCTCCTCCTGTACAATGACTGATAACACCTCTATATACAGTAGATAACACAGGATCCACCATTCACAATTGGTGATATCACAGCTCACCTCCTCCTCCTGTACAATGACTGATAACACCTCTATATACAGTAGATAACACAGGATCCACCATTCACAATAGGTGATATCACAGCTCACCTCCTCCTCCTGTATAATGACTGATAACACCTCTATATACAGTAGATATCACCTATTGTGAATGGTGGATCCTGTGTTATCACAGCTCACCTCCTCCTCCTGTACAATGACTGATAACACCTCTATATACAGTAGATAACACAGGATCCACCATTCACAATAGGTGATATCACAGCTCACCTCCTCCTCCTGTATAATGACTGATAACACCTCTATATACAGTAGATATCACCTATTGTGAATGGTGGATCCTGTGTTATCACAGCTCACCTCCTCCTCCTGTACAATGACTGATAACTCCTCTATATTCAGTAGATAACACAGGATCCACCATTCACAATAGAGGATATCACAGCTCACCTCCTCCTCCTGTACAATGACTGATAACTCCTCTATATACAGTAGATAACACAGGATCCACCATTCACAATAGATGATATCACAGCTCACCTCCTGTACAATGACTGAGAACACCTCTATATACAGTAGATAACACAGGATCCACCATTCACAATAGCTGATATCACAGCTCACCTCCTCCTCCTGCACAATGACTGATAACACCTCTATATACAGTAGATAAAACAGGATCCACCATTCACAATAGGTGATATCACAGCTCACCTCCTCCTGTACAATGACTGATATCACCTCTATATACAGTAGATAACACAGGATCCACCATTCACAATAGATGATATCACAGCTCACCTCCTCCTCCTGTACAATGACTGATAACACCTCTATATACAGTAGATAACACAGGATCCACCATTCACAATAGATGATATCACAGCTCACCTCCTCCTCCTGTACAATGACTGATAACACCTCTATATACAGTAGATAACACAGGATCCACCATTCACAATAGGTGATATCACAGCTCACCTCCTCCTGTACAATGACTGATAACACCTCTATATACAGTAGATAACACAGGATCCACCATTCACAATAGGTGATATCACAGCTCACCTCCTCCTGTACAATGACTGATAACACCTCTATATACAGTAGATAACACAGGATCCACCATTCACAATAGATGATGTCACAGCTCACCTCCTCCTCCTGTATAATGACTGATAACACCTCTATATACAGTAGATAACACAGGATCCACCATTCACAATAGCTGATATCACAGCTCACCTCCTCCTCCTGTATAATGACTGATAACACCTCTATATACAGTAGATAACACAGGATCCACCATTCACAATAGGTGATATCACAGCTCACCTCTTCCCTTCATTAATATCATTAGATGTATTTTTATTTTTAATAAAGATTGTGCAATTGAAGAAAAAACATTGCATTAAAAATTTAAAAAAACATTTAACACAGAATCCCGGATTAAACAATCGTTCATTTCCTGAGACTTGTCACCGGTTCAGCACTGACCAGAGTTGCTTGTGTGATCTTCTTGCTGCTGTGTTCTCATGTAGATATGTGGATGATCTCTATCAGTGAATCTTCTGTATTGATACCCTAGACCAGAAGTCGGACAAGGCTGGCTTTCATCCGGCCTCTGATGATCGGGCCGCCCTGGTGCATGAAGAGAGTGAACAATCGGACGATGAACTTCTGTCCCTCTCTAGTCAGCACAGTAACACCAGTGGTGAAAAGCATCATGGGACCCCCAAACACAAAAAGATTGACCCTCCGGCTCCCTCAGCTCCTCCGGAAGATGTGGACCTGCTCTGCTTAGGTGGAAGCTCGGTAAATACGGCTCCGTCTCAGCCCAAACCGCCCCCGTCTAACTCCGACCTCCTCAATGACCTTTTTGGGGCAGCTCAGGCACCCGGAGATGCCATGTTTCAGACCGGAGGAGTGGGATCCGCTCAGTCAACACCTCGGCGATCGGCAGCGTCACCTTCTCCATCACCGTCTCCGAGAGTCGGGGAAGGTACAATGAATTTGCTTTATTCTTGGTTTATGTAGGTCTCTATGTGACTTTGTTATGCTGGTTTCACACTGGTGTTTTACCTGCATCCCCCCGGATTCTCCCGGACCCCCAGGAATTGCAAAAACTGATGCCCTTGGACTGGTATTATCACAGATCAGCTATAATACCGGTGCAGGAGCATCCCATTGCATCCGGCCAAATGACACGCTCCCTAGAGTGCGTCTGTGCATGCGCAGTTCCAAAACCCAGAACCGGTGGTCCAGATCCAACAGGATCCACCAAGTCCGCTAGATCCGAGTTCCACTGGGCACATTGTGATTTTACATGTGGTGCCGCGGATTCGGGTGCTTACGGATGCACCAAGATGTGAAGAAAACAGGAACACAAAAAAGTGCAAAACTGGATGCACCCGCAAGGTCATCCGGCCCCATTAGAATTCACTGGGGCCAAAATGTGATGCAGGTGCTTCCAGCTCAATTCGGATTCACACGGATGAGCCAAAACACCAGTGTGAAACCAGCCTAGGATTGCACTATGTGCAGCCGTCAAGTTTTCCTAATCCTGTAAAACCCCTTTATTTTATGTCCTTGATTTCCCTATTCCAGAATAGATTATTGAGGCCACGTAAACATTGCAATAGCTATTGAGGATGATCATTCCAGCGTTATCAATAGCTGGAATATCCAGAATACTGTGGATGGAAATTAAGAAATATCTTCTTTACTTTCTCAGCTTCCACCTTTGATCCATTTGGATCAAGCCCTAAACAGCCGGACTTACTTGGCTCCTTCCTAAGTGCGTCCAATGCCCCCTCCGGAGACACGCTTCTGCAGGCCACCAGGAGCCCGTCCCCCTCTCCCACTCCCGGAGGCCATGCCGACCCTTTTAACATGGGTAAGATTCCAGAATTAAGAAGACGGCTGATACAAAAATATGAAAATTGATATATGTGATTGATAAGGAATGTCTCATGATTTAATTCACTAACTGTTTTTTTGTAGAAAAGAAATGTGCTCATATATATATATATATATATATATATATATATATATATATATATATATATATAATGTTTTTCTTTTATAATGTTGTGACTATTTATTTAGAATGTAAAAAAAAAGAGTATGTGCCCATGGAGGCTCAGATCTGGGGTTTTTCAAGGCATTAGCCAGATTTAGCAGGGTGTTACTGTTGTTTTCAGGACTTTGGCTATGCCATTGGTAAAAGTCTACTGTATGTTAGACATTAACTTGTATTAGCCTTTTATCTACTGGATAGGTGATCACTTACTGATCGGGGGTGGGGCGGTCCCTCACCAATCGGCAGAATGGGTAATTTCTATCCCCAATGGGGCACTTTTCTCCCGGTTGCAAAATAGAGCAGATAGAGTGAGGCCACAGGCACAAGAAGTCTATCTCAGTCAGGCGGGGCACACGCTGCTCTGGTAGGAAGAACCCCAATAAATCCTGACACCCATTAACCCCTATACAGGGGTCTGGATTTATACCAGGGTCCAGGAGATTGCTGCCTATGGAAGGGCAAAAGTCCAGAGACAGGAAAGTCACCTAGCAGAGTCAAAGCCGGGAGGTCAGGAAAGGACAAAATCAGGATCCAACAGAGTAATTAGGAAGCCGGGTCAGTACCAAGATGGCAGCAAGGTGCAAAATCGTGAAATAGAAGAAGCATTCAAAAAACAGTCTGGGGTAAACTGGAAAACAGTATACAAGACAGGAGACTAGGAGAAACCAAAAGCTATTTCTGGCAGCTTCCAGCATAAAGCTGAAGGTATTAGGAGGGTGTGGTGCTTTCCAATAGACTGAAGCTTAGGAGTTGATGACTTCAGCTGGACAGCACACACACCCCCACTCTTTCATACTGTGATGTACTACAGGTCCCAGCTGTCTAACCTTAGTGGATGGGTGGAGCCTGCTCTGTTTCTGGCTCCTTCTCCTCTCTCACTAGCACCCCCTACAGGGTGAATACAGCGGTGCAGATGTCGATGGGGTAGACTCTAGTGGGGATGTGACAGCAGGAGGTTAGGTGCCCGAACACTGTTCCATTAATTCATTCTCTATGGCGCTGCCAGAAAAAGTTGAACGCACCATTTGGCGGCCACATGAGCAGCAGAAATAACAATTCCTCCTTCTGCTAATTGGTGCAGATTCCATCAGTTACAGTCTCATTGATCAACAAATTATCACCTATTTTTCGTATATTTGCTAACTTGTTATCACCTGATGTGTACACTTCAATGAACATGTGTGAGTATATGCATAGAAAGCAAAGGTCATAGCTGTGCAGACAGGCCGTATATGAATACATCATGTACAACCAGCAGTCCATCCACTGTCCAGAACTGCAGGGTAACAAAATATATAGTGGAAGATTACAGCAGAGAGTTACACATGTAAAACCTTTATAAGGTGCACATGTATAGAGATAATATATACAGTATACGGGAAATTATTATTATTAACCAGAAGACCCTCTTTAACCTCTTAACGACAGCCGTATGTCTCTAGACGTCAGGCTGTCGTTACCCGGTGTTTGAAGTGAGCTCCGGCGTGGAGCTCACTTCAAGCCTCCCACATCTCAGCTGATCTCACTAGATGAGATGTGGGAGTAACAGCACCAATCGGTCCCGCCATCCAATCGGTGCTGTTAACCCCTTAGATCCCGCCCTCAATCTCTGAGAGCAGGATCTAAGGGAGCCGGAGCCGGCAGCGCGTGCTTACCGGGCTCCAGGGGAGATCTCGCGATAGTATCGCGGGATCTCCCATGCTGATGTCACAGGCCAGGTTCTTGACCTTGGATCCTGTCATGAGCATTTCCGGGTTGTGTTGGCAGGGCTGCCAACACTAACGAGGTCGCGGATTCTGACACATACAGGAGTGGGCTTCCTCGTATGGGTCAATAGCGATCGGACTGTGCATGGCGATGCCTCCACAGGGCTGTGTAAAAGTAAGAATCAATAAGCAAATATAAGTTTTACAAATTGAAAAAAACAACCATAAACCATAAACGTTCAAATCACCCCCCTTTTCTCCCATCCACAAAATCAAGAAGAAATAAAAAAAAAAAACACGAATTTAGGTATCACCACGTTCAGATACAGCCCGATCATCAATATAAATAATCAAATAATGAAGTCCATAAACTGCGTAGCGCAAAAAATGGTCAAAACGCCAAAATTACGTTTTTGTCACGCAACAATGACAAAAAATGCAATAACCGGCGATCAAACAGGCATCACCAAGTATGGTTCATTAAAACCGTCAGCGGAGAGCAAATATAAGCACTCACCCCACGAAAGATCCCGAAAAATGAGGACGATAGGGTCGCAGAACAATGGTGCATAAGTGTATGTTTTTTTTTTTTTCTTCTTTGATTTTTTTCCCCCACCTAGATACCATAAAGGTAATGTGTTGGTATCTAAAACTCGTAACTGCCCGACCTGTCATTCACACGTCACAGTTCGTTTTACCAATGAGACAGATAAACCCTTACAAGCAGACCAAAAACATACAACGACATTATTGCACTTTTTTTTGCAATTTCACTGATTTGAATTTTTTGCAATTTCCCAGTGTACTATATGGTAAAACAAATTATTGCATCTGAAAGTCAAACTCGTCCGCAAAAAAACAAGCCGTACATATGTCTGTGCGACAGAAATAAAAACGTTATGGCTTTGGAAGCGAGGAGCGAAACAAAAGAAAATGAAAAATGCTAAATTTCTTCGTCACTAAGGGTTAACAATGTGTTTATGTTCTTCCCCAGCTCCAACGTCTTATCTATCCACCTGACATATCATCATCACAACACAACATGGACTGGGGTCCCCACACAAGGTAACGTCTTGGTGTTCCCAGTTCTCCTATAATCTTCTTTTGTAACTTTGTAATAAGTAGGAAACATTGCAATTTTATTATGTTCTACATTTTTTTTTTTAATGAATTTGACTAAATTAATGTTAGTAATATGGACATAATGCCAAACACATGTATGCAAATCTGTTCACAAAAAAACTAATAAAAATTTCCATAGAGTCTTTTTATTTTCCTAATAGTGATTAGGAAGGAGTCCAGATCGCTTTTCCAGCCCCAACGGGCCCCGTCGAGCACCCCGCAGCACCCACCCAAGCCGCAGACCTCGACTCCATTTGCCGATCTTGGAGCTCTGGTGCAAACTTGCAGGTAATATTATTTTCATATATCTATAGCATGATATCAAAAGCAAAACACTTAAAAAAAGAGACGTAAAACATTTTGTTAAGTTTTATTCAAGTTTTCTGTGTGAGGTAGCGCTTACTTATTATGTTGGGGGTCACTCGCTATTGAAGCTCACAGCAACAGTTTCTATCATAAGATAGTCCAACAGGTTAATATTACACATAAGCCACATATCAGAATATAATAAGCACAATACTTCAGTGTTTACAGAGAACACTAACCAAGTCCTAGGATTTGCTCCATATCGGCACCTGTCGTGAGTCGAGATCCTCAAGAGCCACTGTGGCTTCCTTGACTTCCAGGAGCTCTAGCCAGCTCCCCTCTCAGACGTGCTTTTCTGCCATGTGGTCCAAACAGGAAGTTGAAAAACCTTGTTTACACCACCACTCATGTGATCACACAGTCTCACTATATCATGTGAGACACACCTATGGGAGGTATGTGGATGGTTAGTCCCGCCCATCACTTTCTGGCCATCCTTAAATCCAGCCCATATCTATAAAGGCTTGTGGAACAGTAAGTCCCAGAAAACATCATAGATTTAGATCGCAGCAGACCTCTGTCTGTGTGAAACATACCTATCATAGTATTGCGGTATACGTCACACTAGGTACAGCTGTGTATGATGTTTAGGCCGGAGTCACACGAGCGTATAAAAAAACTCATTCTCATTCTCATCATAAAAGGGGACAATTTATTTTTCTCACTTGTCATCCATGTTCTGTCTGGTATTTTTTATTCACCCTATGTTCACACAGAGCGTTTTATTCTGCAGCAAAACCTGATCTCTTGGCAGTAAAAGAAAAGCTGCATTTTTGCTGCAGAAAATGCACCAGAACCTCTCCTGTGCTTATTTTCACACTTCATTGCTTATAATGGCGAAAAAAGCAGCAAAAACGCTGAATTGTTTCTTCTTTTAAAAAAGCAGCAAAAAACAAGCTGTTTGCTGTGTGAGTCAATAGAAAAAGCAGATGTGCGTCTGTGTGTGCGAGAGATTTGTGGAATCTCACATGTTTTGATGGTAATGAAAAAAGCAGCTTCTTATTAGCATGGATTTGCATAAATCAAGTAAAAAAACATGCAAAGAAGCCACAGCAAAAGCGCTGTGTGAACATAGCCTTACAGAACTCTAATGTATCCGTATAAATCAATATTACTCTGATGGTCCGTGCAGCGTCTCATTTTTCTCCTGATTTTGGAGTCAAATAGCAGCTGAGAAGGAAAGCGCAGATCTGTATTCCCTCATCGAGGAGCATTGGTCTGAGTGCAATCTTTTTTGTCAGATTGCAGTGCTCTGATTTATATGCTTGTGTGAGTGACCCCATAGGCTCTGTGCACACTGTGCCTTTGTGCTGCCTTTTTTTGCTGTGTTTTTGCAACATCCACAGCTTTAACATTACAGTCTGTGATTTTCCAAAATCTGTGCCCACATGTGCGTTTTTGGTGCAGAAATCACCTGTGTTTTTTTATGTCCTTGCAATTACCTTGCCCATTTTTGGACTCCATTCTAACCCCAAAAACCATCACAAGCAGATGGGTATTCTCACAGTGTGTTGGTGAGGCTTTTTTACAGTGATTTCCATAACAAAAACGCAGCAATACTCACCCTCCCCGGCGATCCTTGGTGATTCTTCCTCCGTGCACCATCAGATGCTGTGTTTATTGATCTTCCAGGACCTATGTCATGTGACTCAGCCTGTCACATGGTGTACTGGATCTGGAAGATGAATAAACACAACACCTGCTGATGCACGAAGAAAGAATCAAAGGGGATAACTGTGGGCTCGCCGGGAGGGTGAGAAAGTGTCTCTGTGTGTGTCTATCTCTGTGTGTGTGTCTGTCTCTGTGTGTGTGTGTCTCTGTGTGTGTCTGTCTCTGTGTGTGTCTGTCTCTGTGTGTGTCTGTCTCTATGTGTGTCTGTCTGTGTGTGTGTGTGTGTCTGTCTCTGTGTGTGTGTCTGTCTCTGTGTGTGTGTCTGTCTCTGTGTGTGTCTGTCTCTGTGTGTGTAAGAGAAAAGAAAGAGAAAGGGGCGCAATAGTGCGGTTACCAGGGGGCTTTTTTTAGCGTGGCGTACTAATAGGTGGCCACTCACCTTATCGGGTTGTGCTGTCCCTGCACAAACCGGTAATACACTTGATAAGGCGCCCTTCACAGGCTCTAGCTCAACCGCACACCGCGTGCTCCGGGGGCTCCGAGCATCCGGTCACGTCACCGCAGGTCCTTAAATTAAAGCTCCTGTTGCCAGGCGACGCTAGGTCCTCACGTTGACCACCTGAGGAAGATAGAGAATCTATCGAAACATGTTGTGGAGTAGGAGGGGAGCCTGAATAAAGGTCTGTTGAAAAACCATCCCAGTGCCTGCTGCTTTTGTGCCTGAGCGCCTCCAATTAGACCGCTTATAGTTTTTACCTTCTGTCTCTGTGTGTGTGTCTGTCTCTGTGTGTGTGTGTGTGTGTGTGTCTCTGTGTGTGTGTCTATGTCTGTGTGTGTGGGTCTTTGTGTCTGTGTGTGTGTCTGTCTGTCTCTTTGTGTGTGTGTCTGTCTGTGTGTGTCTGTCTCTGTGTGTATCTGTGTGTGTGTCTGTCTCTGTCTCTGTGTGTCTGTCTCTCTGTGTGTGTCTCTGTCTCTGTGTGTGTCTGTCTCTCTGTGTGTGTGCCTGTCTCTCTGTGTGTCTGTTCCTGTGTGTCTGTCTGTCTCTGTGTGTCTGTCCCTGTGTGTGTGTGTCTGTCTGTGTGTGTGTCTATCTGTGTGTCTGTCTGTGTGTGTCTGTTTGTGTGTCTGTCCCTGTGTGTGTGTTTGTCTCTGTGTGTGTCTGTCTCTCTGTGTGTCTGTTCCTGTGTGTCTGTGTCTGTCTGTCTCTGTATGTCTGTCTGTCTCTGTATGTCTGTCTGTCTCTGTATGTCTGTCTGTCTGTGTGTCTGTCTCTGTGTGTCTGTCTGTCTCTGTGTCTGTCCCTGTGTGTCTGTGTGTCTGTCTGTGTCTGTCTGTGTGTCTGTCTGTGTGTCTGTCTGTGTGTCTGTGTGTGTGTCTGTCCCTGTGTGTGTGTGTCTGTCCCTGTGTTTGTGTCTGTCTCTGTGTGTGTGTGTCTGTGTGTGTGTCTATGAAAGACAAGAGAAAAACAGGGGGCGCACTAGTGCATTATCATAGTTTACCAGCAGGGGATAATTAAATGCGTATTCACTAACCTATTATTGTTGTGCAATCCCCGCACAACAGTGGTGTAGATTTTGGAAGCGGTTGGCGTCTCCTTTCTCCTATTGTAGGTTTTGCAGTGGTGTGGAGAAATGTTTAAGCAGCTCCGTCCCGGGAGTCTCGGCGTCCCCGCTCGCTTCCTCCTGTAACCCCGCCTGCTAGCACCCCATGTGACCGGGCGCGCTGACGCAGACAGGTCCTATGTTGTGAATCGTTAGTGGCGGATGGAGGATTTCTAATAAAAGGACTTTCCACTAAGCAGAGTCCCTGGCTTTAATCAGAGCGCCCAGCATGAGACCGTGCAATTGAATCTACCTGTGTGTGTGTCTGTCTCTGTGTATGTGTGTCTGTCTGTGTGTGTGTCTGTCTCTGTGTGTATGTCTGTCTCTGTGTGTGTGTCTGTGTGTGTGTTTGTCTCTGTGTGTGTCTGTCTCTGTGTGTCCGCTTATTTGTTCTGCATTTGTATGTGCACAAGCACATCACAAAACAATAAGCACACTCGTGCGGGCCCAGCGCCTCACCCTGCACCATACATGTGGAATGATGTATTATTGTTTCATATTTCATGAAGGGTTGAATAGAGTTGAGTGCAGACGGCTGCGGCACAACGAAACATTTTACATGCACTAGAGAAATTAAATGAAAATTTGTTGCAAAAGTCTACATTCGCTGCATGCTGAAATAACCTGACAAATTCTGGCATAATGGGAAATTAAGGATTATGGTAATATAAATGAAATTTTAGAGAAAAGCTGCAGCATTAAGAATGGAGATTCCTGGCAGCAATGGCTCACATTAGTCCCCTACCAGTCCTGATCTGTTGGTTCGGCTTGTTGTCATATGTTTGTTACTGTGTCTTGATCCAGGTGGTTCCTCATTTGCCAGTAAGCCAACAACCCCGACCGGTAGCGGTGGAGGATTTCCCCCATCTCCACAGCACGGGGGTGGCAGCTGGCAGCCGAATTCTGGATATTCCTGGCAGTCACATTCCAAACCTCAACAAAACGTCCCGCACTCGTCACCGCAAAACAGACCCAACTACAACATCAGCTTCTCTGCGGTGAACAGTGGCCAGAACGACAAGGGGAAGAGTGCGGCCAGCGCTGGTGAGGCTGTATTATACAACTACTAGGGTTATTTTACATATCTAAATCACACTTAACTCTTTCACATACAACAAGAAGACAAGCATCATCTTACAGTCCTCAAACCCAAAACAAGGTGCAGCTATTGGCACAGATGGCACACATACCTGTCCTATATAGACATATCTCCAGGACCTAACACAGTGATAAGGCTACAGGACCTAACACAATGGTAAGGCTACAGGACCTAACACAGTGATAAGGCTACAGGACCTAACACAGTGATAAGGCTACAGGACCTAACATAATGATAAGGCTGCAGGACCTAACACACTGATAAGGCTACAGGACCTAACACAATGATAAGGCTGCAGGAGCTAACACACTGATAAGGCTACAGGACCTAACAGTGATAAGGCTGCAGGACCCGACACAGTGATAAGGCTGCAGGACCTAACACACTGATAAGGCTACAGGACCTAACAGTGATAAGGCTGCAGGACCTAACACAGTGATAAGGCTGCAGGACCTAACAGTGATAAAGCTGCAGGACCTAACACAATGATAAGGCTACAGGACCTAACACAGTGATAAGGCTACAGGACCTAACACAATGATAAAGCTGCAGGACCTAACACAATGATAAGGCTACAGGACCTAACACAGTGATAAGGCTACAGGACCTAACACAATGATAAGGCTACAGGACCTAACACAGTGATAAGGCTACAGGACCTAACACAATGATAAGGCTGCAGGAGCTAACACACTGATAAGGCTACAGGACCTAACACAGTGATAAGGCTACAGGACCTAACACACTGATAAGGCTACAGGACCTAACACAATGATAAGGCTGCAGGACCTAACACAGTGATAAAGTTATTAAAATGTACTTCATTGTCATCACCTTGTTAAGATATTACTGGATATACTGGTTTTAATACTGGGTATTCTCGTTACTTAAGATGTGAAACCGAAGACTTCAGCTGACAACTTTGCAGATTTGCTCTCTGGTCAAGGATTTAATGCTCACAAGGAGCGGAAGGGTCCAAGAACACAGTGATAAGGCTAAAGGACCTAACACAGTGATAAAGCTGCAGGACCTAACACAATGATAAGGCTACAGGACCTAACACAGTGATAAGGCTACAGGACCTAACACTGATAAGGCTACAGGACCTAACACAGTGATAAGGCTGCAGGCCCTAATACAGTGATAAAGCTGCAGGACCTAACACAATGATAAGGCTACAGGACCTAACACAGTGATAAGGCTACAGGACCTGACATAGTGATAAGGCTGCAGGAGCTAACACAATGATAAGGCTACAGGACCTAACACAGTGATAAGGCTGCCTGCCCTAATACAGTGATAAAGCTGCAGGACCTAACACAATGATAAGGCTACAGGACCTAACACAGTGATAAGGCTACAGGACCTGACACAGTGATAAGGCTGCAGGAGCTAACACAATGATAAGGCTACAGGACCTAACACAGTGATAAGGCTGCCTGACCTAAACACAATGATAAGGCTACAGGACCTAACACAGTGATAAGGCTACAGGACCTAACACAGTGATAAGGCTACAGGACCTAACACAGTGATAAGGCTGCCTGACCTAACACACTGATAAGGCTACAGGAACTAACACAGTGATAAGGCTACAGGACCTAACACAGTGATAAGGCTACAGGACCTAACACAGTGATAAAGTTATTAAAATGTACTTCATTGTCATCACCTTGTTAAGATATTACTGGATATAATGGTTATAATACTGGGGTATTCTTGTTACTTAAGATGTGAAACCGAAGACTTCAGCTGACAACTTTGAAGATTTGCTCTCTGGTCAAGGATTCAATGCTCACAAGGAGCGGAAGGGTCCAAGAACCATCGCTGAAATGAGGAAGGAAGAAATGTCAAAAGAAATGGATCCAGAAAAACTAAAGGTGAGAACAGCGGGGAACATCTATCATCAAAATGCACCAGAATTCTGGCTCAGATTCTTCCACTGATCGAGATTTTTTTTAGGAGATTTTTAGAGCAAAAATTGAGCAGAAACTCTCCAAATCCTCCTAAAAAAACTCAGGAAAAGGAGATAATGTGCACAAACTCCCCTTCACAAGATGCTTGGAAAACTCTTCTTATTTTTTTATATTGGAAATCTACTTTGTTCATATGCGTTTTTTAATTGTTTTTTTATTTACTTAGGTTTTGAGGAACACTGGGTGGAAAAAAAAGTCCATGTAAGGCCAGCTTCACACCACGGTTTTCTGCTGTCAGGCTGTGACTGGTGTTTTGCTGGAAGCACCGGACTCAACCTGACAGCCCTGGACAAAACAGGAATCCTCCCTGCGCGCAGCTGCGCTGTCCAAGTGCTGAAATTTCAGCCGACGGCTCTTTTAGCTGCGCTGTCCAGGTGCTGAACGAGTGTGCCTTGAATTTCAAAGCCACAGCTCATTCAGCACCCAGCGTCCGGGAACCGGTCCAATTTTTTGACGGATCCGGGGCGATCCGGCGCCCATAGACTCCCATGTTATGAGGCACCGGATCTAGAAGGATCCGGTTTTGATCGATTTGTGCTCCGGACACAAAAAAATGCTGCAAGCTCCGATTTTGTGTCCGGGGCACAAAAACAAAATCTGCCGGATCCTCTCGGACAGCACAAAACCGGATGGCAAATCACTGCCATCCAGCCTCATAGGGATACAATAGGGCCAAAATCGGATCCGTGGCTGCCTGCTTCACACCGGACAGTCCCTGATCCAAGTAATTGTGGTGTGAAGCCGGCCTAACTTCTTTGATGTTGATGCTGCAGTAAACCTCTCCAAACAAGGCGCTATATAAGTGAGGGCTCCAGGGCTCATGCAGATGGACCACAGTGCAGGGATTGACCGCGTCTCCTGCACCGAGCATCGCGGCTTCATACATTTCTATGACCCGTATCGCAGTCCACACTCAGACTGATTTTCGTCTTTTTCCAGTTTCAGAGCCACCAAGTATTTTCTATGCAAAATCGCTTCAGGAAAATGCCGGCATCTTTTCTCTGCACTTTCCATTATAGAAGTGAGCGGCGTCCTAGCGGAAGTCGTGCAAGGAAAGAACATGTTACGTCTTTTAACTTCTTTAAGGTTTTTGAACCTGAAGGGATTAAAAGTATCAAAAGTATTGGGAGAGCGGGGAGCATTGGGAAATGTAAAGGTTTAATGGGGCTGTCTGGTGAAAACAAGTTATTCCCACAGCAGGGGCGAACATATCATTGGTGCAACCTGTGCAGCTGCATAAGGGCCCAAGAGGTAAGGGGGCCCATTTGCACCTCTACAATAGGTAGCATTGTGTATTAGGATGAGATATTGGACTGCAAGGAGCCCTCTTTTGTCTGTGATCACCAGTGCCCCACAGGATAGGGGATAATCATGGGGTCTGACCATTGGGACCTGTATTGATCAGCAGGCCGGGAATTTTTTATATTTCCTATAGGGGCGCAGTGTTCTCAAATTTCCCCCTTATAGTTCAAAAGCAGTGCAGCACTCGCCATCTCATAAGGAATAAATGGGGGAATCCTTTCGGACATGTGCACCCCGCTTCTTTATAAAAGTGCCCCTGTCTGCTGATTGGTGCGGGTCTCAGCACAGCGGCCCACCCACGATCCTTAACCATTAGTGACTCAGTCAAATTAATGAAATCTGACGTGTCACATTATGTGACAATAACTGGAATGCTTTAACATATTCCAATGATTCTGAGATGTTTTTTTCGTGACGCATTTGTACTTTATGTTAAGGGTAAAGTTTAGGTTCATGTGTTTTGAGAGTATTTATAAAAATATCAGAAAATTGACACATTTTTAAAATATGCGAATTTCATATTTTGAAATGATTATTCCTTTAATCCAGAGAGTCACACCACCGAAAAAAGTTCATAAATACCATTCACTGTATGTCTGCTTTACATCAGCTCATCTGTAGAAGGTTATTTACTTTGTTAGAAGGTTTGAAAATGTTTCAGCAATTTTTCATTGTTTAATAAAAATTTACAGAACCTATTTTAGAGACCGATTCAGTTTTGAAGTGACTTTGGGGGTCCTATATATTGCAAAGCCCCCAAAAATGGCACCCCTCAAAAATAATCAAAACTGCTGTTGGATACTGTATTAACCTTTCAGCTGCTTTTCAGATATACAAAGTGGCAAGATGGGCTGTAAATTGTTAAGGAAAACATCAGGAGCACACAATGATGATCTTAGGATGCCAATGGGGTTAAATTGGAAGAGACCCCCCCCACACTCTGTTAACCATCTAGATACCGTAGATACTATTGACACCAGCATCTAAGGGTACCTTTACACGCGGCTACATTTCTAGGGTGGCTACAGGTAACTTACTGGTTGCAGTGAAATCATGGAGAGATATTCCATTTGTACACAGCAACAAGATAGAACCTTGTCTCCATGATTTCACTGCAACCAGTAAGTTACCTGTAGCCACCCTAGAAATGTAGCCGCGTGTAAAGGTACCCTAAGAGGTTAAAAGGCCATGGTCGGTGCCATCACCGATTGTGACTGATGCAGCAGGGTGTCAGCTGTAGTGTACAGCCAGCAACTGCTGCATTGTCACCGTCTGGGGGATGCTATTCTTTAAGGCTGGTTTCACACACCATTTTTTTGAATCCGGGGGGATGCAGATTTCCCCGGACCCCCACGATATTGTAAAACCTGATGCACCCGCATACAGTTGCTTCCGGCTGCATACCTTTTTTCGCCGGATCCAAGGACAAATGACACATCAGTTAGAACTGCGTTCTGGGCATGCTCAGCTCAAAACCCGGATCCGCAGTCTGCCAGTTCCAGGTTACATAGAGCCCCATTTTAAATCAACCTGTAGTGACCCGAATCCTGGTTACTTCTGGGTTTTATCACGGAGACCAAAAATGCACTAAAATGCGTTTTTGGTCTCAGTGAAAAAAAATCGGTGACACCCGTATCAGGGGGAAGCAGGAAGAGCTGGATGCACCTGCAATTTCATCCGGCCCCATGGAAAGTCCATGGGGCAGAACACAGATGCGGGCGCATCCAGTTTAAGCTAGATTTTCCGCCACAGAAAAAATGTGGAAAAATCTACAGCGTGTGAATTCTTGCAGCAGATTGTTCAGCATTTTCCAGCCCTTCAAGCCATTGACGTGATGATGAAAAACGCAGGGCACAAATCCGCTCTTTTTCTGCACCAAAATGGGGTGTTTTTTCTGCCACAATGTGCAATAATCTTGGGCATTTATAATCTTCTTTTTCTGAATGCTCTGTTCTTTTTCATTCCACTTTCATTCTATCCATAAACTTCTCCATAAACAACAGTTTATATCCAAGATTCCAGAACTCAGCACATTTGTGACTATATGAGCAGGTTCAGTATAAGGCCTGCCCTGCTCAGCTCCTGTTCAGTCGTAGTGGGACTGAGATACCGTATTCCTTTATCACGGCGATATAAACTTGTACTTTCTATTGTAGATCTTAGACTGGATTGAAGGAAAAGAGCGAAACATCCGAGCGTTGCTCTCCACCATGCACACTGTACTTTGGGCAGGAGAAACCAAGTGGAAACCCATCGGCATGGCGGATCTGGTCACCCCAGAACAAGTGAAGAAAGTTTACCGGAAAGCTGTGTTAGTGGTTCACCCAGACAAAGTAAGTACCAGCTGCTCTCTTTATGCTCTCAGTACTTTTCATTACACTTTTCTTTCTCTATGGCTTCATTGGGGGACACAGAAGACCTGGTTGTATGCTGCTGCCACTATGGTCTCCTGTGTCCCGCAATGAAGGCTCTGAAAAAGAGATTTTACGGTGAGTACACAAAAATCCTCTTTTTTTCCTTCCACTCATTTTTCCTTGTACATATTCATAGGACGGTTTGTTTTTTTTGTGGTTATTTTAAACTTTAAACATTCTAATTTGTGAGAGATGGTGGTGAAAAAAAGAAATTCCACTATTGTTATTTTATGATTTTGTTGTTATGACGATCATTGTGCAATAATAATGACCCGGTGACGCAATTCTCAGGTGGGGGCTCTGAGCGGCAGTAGATTATATTTTTCGTTTTTTTAGCCCTTTTTTTTAAGGGGTATATGGGGTTGAGTGAATTGAACACGAACCTTCAATTCCTGTAAAATACAATTATTGCATTTTTCGCTTATAAGATGCATCGGATTATAAGATGCAGAGGAAGATATTAGAAAAAATTGTATTTAAAATAGGGGGTGTCCATCCATAATCTAGTGCTGTGATGGTGAACTCCAGCCTCGAGTGCACCAACAGTGCAGTTTTCAGGATTTCCTTATATTGCACAGGTGATAATAAATCACTTGCACGGTGATGATTCCAACCTTTGTGCAATGCTGAGGAAATCCTGAAACCTGCACTGTTGGTGGCACTCGAGCCTGAGTTCGCCATCATGATCTAGTGTGTCGCATGTGCTTACTTGGGGGTGAGCTAGATGGTGGTGTAACGACAGGGTCACAGCAAGCAGAATCGCGGTGGTTGGGATCAGTGGCAATGCTGCGGCAAGATTGTCAGTGGATGTTGGTAGTGGGGCAATGCTTACGGGCCTGGAGCTAGGGGGATCACGGTTTTCGGGTACTTCCGGTATCATCAAATGGCTGCGGAGGCAGAGCATGCACAGTTAAAGATCTCAGAGAGCTGAGAGCTCGATCTGTGCCACTGGATTGCTGCGGAGGAGGCACATGTGGAGATGGAGATTTTGACTGTCCAAGGTCTTCATCTACGCCTGTGCTGCTTCCGCATCTATTTGCCGGTGCCCGGAAGTATCAATGCCCACCAGACACTGTGATAGTTCTGGGTACCGCAAATTGCCGCTGAAGCAGCGCAGGTGCAGATGAAGACCTCGGAGGGCCAAAGTCTCCTTCTGCGCATGCGCCACCTCTGCAGCCAGCGCATGCGCCACCTCTGCAGCCATTTTCTTAAAGTCCATCCGACAGAGGTAACTCAGGCACAGATCGAGCTCTCAGCTCGCCGAGATGTTCATCTGTGCCTGCTCTGCCTCCGCAGCCATTTGTCGATACCCGGAAGTATCAATGCTTGCCGAACACTGTGCCAGCTCCAGGCTCGTAAGCATCCTCGTGTGCTCAGCCACCGCCTGAACCCCCAGATAAGCAAGATTCGGATTCTAAGACGCACCCCCATTTTTCCCCCAATTTGGGGAGAAAAAGTGCATTTTATAATACGAAAAATACAGTAATATACGTAAAATACGGTGCATAGAATCATGTTCCCTACTCAGTGACTCCAGGTGACGGTGACCTCCCGTATGATCTCCCTACCTTCTCAGAAATGTGACACTGGCATTGACTTTGATGAAAACTTTACCACCTTCTGCTCCACAGATGAATTATTTAGTGACATCGGCCACTTTGTGATCTGCTCATGATGGGACATTATCACTTTTACCCAGTGGTGTAACTTGAAGCTCATGGGCCCCAATGCAAAAGCTCTAACAGGGCCCCCAATTATTGCAAGTCTTTAATAGTATGTTATTTAATATAGGCCAAAGGGACTTTTGGGGCCCCCTAGGACTTGAGGGTCCGGGTGCGATTGCAACCCTTGCACTTGTTGTAGTTACCCCCTGCTTTTACGTACTATGTCGCCTATAATATGTGTATCTCTTTGATGGGCTGCTGTTAAACAGAGGAATGGCACATACGTCAGTGCATCTGCCAGGGTGAGAGGGCATAAGGGGAAGCTTCCAAGCATTCATTGACTCGGTGTAATTGGATATTGTCATCAATAGCGTTTGTGTTGAAAATTTGCATCTATAGTAACAAAGCTACATCTGCTATAATGTGAGGTCCCACAAATTCAATACATCATTTTTAAGGTCCCTAAAGTCTAATGATAGCTGTGGAAGAGGGAGACAAGCAGCTGCCGGATCCCTCTGGCACTAGTTTATCCTTCACAGTGATAAAGGATCGGACATTATAAGATTCAGCCCAATAATTCGGGTGATTCCAGTATAAACTAAAGATAGTGAATCGGATCAGAAATAAATGCTTTGAACACCGCTGCATTCAATGTGTAGCAGCTGCTGCCAGGTGCTGGAGGATTCTTTCTATTGTGAGCTGTTCTGCAGCACCTGGCAGCAGCTGCTGCATATTGAGTGGAGCAGTGCGGTGCATTTCATAAGGCCTGGTTCATTTAAGTGTTTTCAACAATGGGGTGGTAAAATCTGGAAAGCAAACAGCGCAATAGCGTTTTATATGTATAAAGATATACATGTGCTCACCTCGATGGGCATACAAAGGATATGAATTGTAAGCTCCCGAGCTCCATGAGCCAATAAATACAGAGGATGGGAACAATTGTGATTCACGGACAGACGGAGTCATGTAACATCTAATAATTGTAGTGGTTTTATTCAATCAACGCATTTCGGAGTCTCCATATTCTTCCTCAGGGTCTCAGCCACAATAAAACATTCTTGGAGACTTCGAAACCTTTGATTGAATAAAACCACTACAATTATTAGAAGTTACATGATTCCATCTGACCGTAAATCGCGCAGGAAAATCACACGTGTTCCCATCTCCTTCGACTATTTCATGACATCTAGAAGTATCGTAAATATTTGCACAGCAAAGATTTTGCGACCTTCGACTTTTTACACCAGTCCTGGCCAGCTGTGCCAAGATGTTCCAATTGTGGGTGACTTAAAGTGTAACCACCATCTAAATTTTTACTTATAGAGCAAGTGATTATAATAAATTTTCAAATGTACTTTATAAGAGAAATCTGGAAGAAAACCTTTCAAAAACCTTCTCTAAGATGTCCCCATTATGGTGTTTCTAAATCTCACATAAAAAGTGGAGGGTGGGGCCTACACAGCATGAGATCAGTGTGTAGTAGGTTACCTCAGACAAAGGGAGGCCAGTCAAGCTGTCAGCAGTTACAGGCTTCTGTGATTTTATCTCCTGCATTCAGATCACTCGCTCGCGCTACAGCTGATGGCCCCCACACAGCTCCTCACTGATAACACAGAGCAGAGCTATGTGAATGCAGGAGATAAGATCAAGCAGCTGTGTGCTGACAGCCTGGAGCGTCCTGTGTCTGACGTCATCTGATCAGCTGAGAACGCTGTATAGACCCGCCTCTACTCCTTTATAATGGTTATATGGCCGTATTTGGTGTGTGAGAGAGTGAAGACAGTCACTAAGAATGAGCATGTGTCAGCTTAAGGAACAGTCTAGTGGTGACATCTTGTGGAAGGTGTATGAAAGGTTTTCTTCCAGAATTCACTTTATAATACACTTTCAAATATACTCTATAAGTGAAATCCAGAAGAAGACCTTTCATAAACCTTCCAGGAGATGTCCCCTCTAGGCTGTTCTTTAAACTGACATATGCTCATTCTCAGTGAAATCCGTCTTCAGCTTCTCACACACTGAATACGGCCATATAACCATATAAGAGAGGAGGGGGTGGGGCCTACACAGCGTTCTCAGCTGATCAGTGTATCAGATACCTCAGGGACAGGGAGCGTTCAGCATATGGCTGCTGTGATCTTATCTCCTGCATTCACATCTCTCTGCTCTGTGCTATCAGTGAAGAGCTGTGTGGAGGCCATCAGCTGTAGCACGAGCAGAGTGATCTAAATGCAGGAGATAAAATCACAGAAACCCGTGTACTGCTACAGCCTGAGGTAACCTGACTATGCACTGATCTGCTCTACCCAGTCACTCTAGTGCAGGTACCCCCACACTCTTACATGTAAGGTTTAGAAACAGCATAAGTGGGGACATCTTCTAGAAGGTTTATGAATGCTTTCCTTCCAGATTTCTCTTATGAAGTATATTAGAAAGTTTATTATAATCACTTGCTTTACATTATTATTAAATAAAAATGTAAACGACGGTTATGCTTTAAGTATCAGAAGAAAATGTTTGCACTGTAGCAATGTTGGGGGTGGAGGGGATGAAGAAACGTGTCTGCAGGAGTTTCCCTTTAATGACATTGTGTTTATTTCACAGGCCACCGGGCAGCCCTACGAGCAATATGCAAAGATGATCTTTATGGAGCTGAATGACGCCTGGTCAGAATTTGAGAATCAAGGACAGAAGGCGTTATACTAATCTACATATCGCCCCGTTATCTCCTGTGCAGTATAACATCCATCCATGAACGTGACGGACCTTCCCTGGTTTTCTCTACAAACCTCAATATTTCCATGTATCTGGTGTGTTAGGGCGAATGTGGCATTATTGTTGACATGGATATCCTTTTGAGAACAGACATTTGCACTCTACGTGTAGCAGTAAATACCGCCGTCTTACGTCCCCCCTCATTAGTGTTTTATTTATTTTGATAATTTATTGATTTATTTATAAGGTGGATTTCAATTAAAATCCTCTGGAGTTGAAACAGTTTAACTTAAACACAAGTCGCAGCTTTTGTCCGTCATATGTGCCTGTATTGTTATTTTTTCTATGAATACGGATCCTCCATTCCCTGCCCAAATATACAGGAATAACGTGTTTTACAGAGTTCTGAAGGAAGAATCTTTGTGTTTCCCCCCATTGTTCCTTATTGGAGGTAGAGAAGCGAACCCTTCATTTTCTAGGCTGCAGAGAAACAATGCGCTATCATGAAATATTCTACTTAAAGGAATGGACCGGTCACAAAATACATGGGATGGGCGAGGGTCCGCCTGCTGCCGGGTACAAGAAATAGGAGGTAATCTGCAGAACCTAAGAACAGGTCGTCAATATATCGTTAGCAGACGTTACCTTTAATGTAGTAGATTGTATTTACGCATAAGAATGTGACATTATGAGTGGCAATGCCTGTGTTTCTAGAGCATACATCTTTCTGACCATCAGGTGTAGAGTTTTTGGTACAATGTGACATGTTACATATTAGCTCTATGAAGTTGGTATGGCAGTAGTCTGAAACGTAAATCTGGATCTCAGTTAAAAGATTATATATATGTCTTGGGCCCCTTTCACATCAGCGAGTCATCGTGTGAAGGGACCTCCGGTCAAGTGTGAAGGACCTCCCGGCAAAGTGTGAAGGGACCTCCGTCATGGTGAAGACTCCGGGTCATGTGAAGACTCCGTCATGGTGAAGAGACCTCCCGGGTCATGTGTGATGGACTCCGGTCATGGTTAAGGGACCTCCTGGGTCATCGTGTGAATGGACCTCCTGGGTCATCTGGTCTAACCCCCTGCTCAAAGCAGCATTCACGAAATCATCCTAGACAGATGTCTTTCCAGCCTCTGTGTGAAGACTCCATTGAAGGAGAACTCACCACCACTCGTGGCCACCTGTTCCACTCGTTGATCACCCTCACTGTCAAAATGTTTTCTCTAATATCTAATCTATGTCTTCTCCCATTCAGTTTCATCCCATTGCTTCTAGTGTTTCCTTGTGCAAATGAGAACAAAGCTGATCTCTCTACAGTGTGACAGCCCCTAGAATAAAGCTGATCCCTCTACAGTGTGACAGCCCTAGAATAAAGTGATCCCTCTACAGTGTGACAGCCCTAGAATAAAGCTGATCCATCTACAGTGTGACGGCCCCTACAATAAAGCTGATCCCTCTACAGTGTGACAGCCCTTGAGATATTTGTAGACCGCTATTAAGTCTCCTCTTAGTCTTCTTTTTGGCAAACTAAAAGTAAAAGTTGTATATTGCCTCTTTGCTACCTTCAACATTTTTCTTAGAAGAAAACTTCAAGCAGCTTTTTTTTTTTTTACAGAGTTTATTGACTGGAAATTATTCCACAATAATAATATTTATGTGACTCTTAAACGTTCTGCATAAAGTTTTGCAAGAGCCTGTGTCCTTCCTGGCACATCTTCCGATTAGTAGACCCCACGATGGCAGGTCATTGAGTCACAACATGGCGGGGCTGGGACTTACTGACCAGTAGATGCGGAGCCATAAGTAGAAGGTTTTCAGTTCTTCGGTCAGTTGGCAATGGATTGCTGGTGGGCCCGCTGGACCATGGTCCTGTGCAATGGTTTAACTTGAAACTCATGGGCCCTGATACGAAAGCTCCAATGGGGCCCCCAATTATTGCAAATATTTAAAAGCAATAGTCTTTTTCTATAGGCCCCAGGGACTTTGGGTCCCCCTAGGCTTCAGGGCTCGGGTGTGATGGGCACCCCTGCACTGGTTGTAGTTACGCCCCTGGTCCTGTGATTCTACATCTTGTTATGTAGAACTTTCATGTTAACTATTGGCTAAATATACATTTGGCATTGCCAACAAGTGACCACGGCCTACTAATACGTCACCCTTTTTCTCCAAGACATAGTTAAGGACAGCTTCTTCTCCAGATTATTATTAGTTACTACTGAGGTTTTAATTTGCAGGGGCAAATGAAGTACTAACACACCTCAAAGAGCCGTTTACATTAAAAAGTAGGTACATGGCTATATATCTAGTAGTTTACAGTAGTTCTCCGATATATAGGTTTTGTGTAATCTGAAGAAGCTCCTATAGGGCAGAGGCACACTTATGCGAGCTGCATGAGAGTGTCTCGCATGGATCTCGCATGAGTCACGCAGCCCCTGTCTCTCTAAACAGGACAATGGAACTAATTGTGTTTCTTTGCCGCTCCACGCTCCTCTCCAGAGAGCTGGCAGCCGGGCCGGGTGACTCATGTGAGATGCATGCGAGATATTTGGATGCAGCTCCCATAAGTGTGTCTCTACTCTAAAGGAAGCTCTCAACTTTAGATTTCCAAATGGATAATTTCAGCAAGGGCTGACCTGTCAGGTAGCACACATTGCCTAATAACAGACCCCCTCTCAATATGCCATTTCAATACATCTTGTCTGGAATCGCCCTCTAGACTATACACCTCTGGCAGTCTGTATTTCAGTGGTAGGGCAGAGAAACACTATGCAATCTGCATGTGAGTGTCTCGCTTGCATCTTGCATGACTCACCCAGCCCGGCTGCGGGCTGTCTGAATGGAGCGTAGAGCTGATTGTGTTTCTATGGAGCTACACGCTCCTCTCCAGAGAGGCGGTGGCCAGGCCTGGTGAGTCATGTGAGATGCATGCAAGATACTCACATGCAGCTCCACATAGTGGGTCTCTGCCCTTATGATCATTAGCTTGTATTACTAATATTGCAGTTTTATATAATGTTCAGGGTCCTTTATAATGTATTTTAGGTGTCCACCATCCTGCCCTTTGCACCCTACACATAAGCCCTGCTGTTCTAGCTGAAACTTTGCTGATACAGAATCTTTTGGGTGATCGGCTTCAAGTCCCCTAAGGAGGCAATTCAATTCAGTGGGAAAAAATAATAATAAAAATATGTATATATATATATATATATATACGACCCCACAAAAATAAAACCCCACAGCTCTAGGAAAATGGCAACTAAAACTAAATTTTTTTTTTTTAGAAACTTCTGAATTTTTTTCACCTCTTAAATAAAAAAAAAAACAACAACTCTACGTGTTTGGTGTCTGTGCACTCGCACTGACCTGGAGAATCCTATTGCTCAGTCAATTTTAGCATATATTGACCATAGTAAATAAAGCAAAATAAAAACATTGTGGAATTGCACTTTTTTTTTTTTTTTTTTGCAATATTACTGCACTTTCTTGTTTTTCCCATTTTCCAGTTCACTATATAGTAAAATGAACGGTGTCAGTCAAAAGTAAACTGTGTACTGCAAAAGAACAAGTATCATATGACTGTGGATGGAGAAGGAAAAAGAGTTATGGCTCTTGGAAGAAGGAGAGAAAACAACATAAAATCACTCAGAGGGGGAAGAGGTTACAACATGGTATAATTGGCAACAACATTGGAACAAGTCTAGAGTTTTGTGTCTAAGACAATCACTTTGTTTACAGGAATTTGTGTTTATTATCTTATGATGGTGTTTAACAACCATCCATTGCACAATTAAAACTCCCAGCATGTTGGAGATTGCAGACGATTGCTATTAGTGGCTCATCTATGAGCATCTCCTATGTTTCGCTCTGTACTGATGCCTCGGGTGTGCACAGGGTTCAAGCTTATCTATGATCATCACCTTAGTTTTGCTCGGTACTGATGCCTCAGATGGTGCACAGGGTTCAAGCTTATCTATGAGCATCACCTATGTTTCGCTCTGTACTGAGACTTCAGGTGGTGCACATGATTCAATCTTATCTATGAGCATCACCTATGTTTCGCTCTGTACTGAGACTTCAGGTGGTGCACATGATTCAATCTTATCTATGAGCATCACCTTTGTTTCACTCTGTACTGAGGCCTCAGGTGGTGCACAGGGTTCAAGCTCATCTAGGAGCATTACCTATGTTTTGCTCTATACTGATGCCTCAGGTGGTGCACAGGTTCAAGCTCATCTATGAGCATCACCTATGTTTCGCTCTGTACTGATGCCTCAGGTGGTGCACAGGTTCAAGCTTATCTATGATCATCACCTTTGTTTCACTCTGTACTGATGCTCCAGGTGGTGCACAGGTTTCAAGCTCATCTATGAGTATCACCTATGTTTCGCTCTGTACTGATGCCTCAGGTGGTGCACAGGATTCAATCTTATCTATGAGCATCACCTTTGTTTCGCTCTGTACTGAGGCTTCAGGTGGTGCACAGGGTTCAAGCTCATCTATGAGCATCACCTATGTTTCACTCTGTTCTGAGGCTTCAGGTGGTACACAGGATTCAATCTTATCTATGATCATCACCTTTGTTTCGCTCTGTACTGAGGCTTCAGGTGGTGCACAGGATTCAATCTTATCTATGAGCATCACCTATGTTTCACTCTGTTCTGAGGCTTCAGGTGGTACACAGGATTCAATCTTATCTATGATCATCACCTTTGTTTCGCTCTGTACTGAGGCCTCACGTGGTACACAGGATTCAATCTTATCTATGAGTATCACCTATGTTTCGCTCTGTACTGAGGCCTCAGGTGGTACACAGGATTCAATCTTATCTATGAGCATCACCTATGTTTCGCTCTGTACTGAGGCCTCAGGTGGTACACAGGATTCAATCTTATCTATGAGCATCACCTTTGTTTCGCTCTGTACTGAGGCTTCAGGTGGTGCACAGGGTTCAGTCTCATCCTCTGCCTCATGCCTCCTCTAAGAAGACAGCAGTTCTGTCCTTTACATTGCCGCCCCATAAACTACAAGATACATCTCTGCAAAGAGAGACCACCAGAATGACAAAAATCACAACTAATACAAGTCCTTCAGTCATCCTCTTCTGTAACATTATAAAAAAAAGATATAACTTTATAATGGTTTAATATCATTTTGGACCTGAAAAAGTGATCCACAAAAAGAATGAGCTGGCAGTTATGGCTGCGCTTTTCTGATTCACTTTTCCCATTAAAATCATTAAAAAATGCACAAGAAAAAACGATCCAAATTGGATGATCAATTTCTGATGTTTTTTTTGAAAAGCGGATCCAGATTTCCAGCTGAAACAAAGAAAAATGCACAAAAAAAAAGCGGATGAAAAAGGCACCGTGTGAACACAGCCAAAGGCTCAGTCCACACACCATGGTTTTCTGTTTTGCAAAAAAGCAGCAAATCCTCAGTTGCTTTTTTCTTCTGATTTCTCGGCAGGAGGTTTGCTGCGATTTTTGTGCGTTTTTGCTGTGTTTTTGTTTGCACCGTTTTTGCTGCAGATTGGCCATAGAAACTAAAGCAAAAACGAAAAAGAAAAGAACTGACTTTCATTCTTTCATTCTTTCAAAAACGCAGCAAAATCTGCGGTGTTTCCACTTTCTGCACCAAAAAAAAACCAATGTGCATGGAGCTTTTTCTGAAATCACATTGGTTTTAATGTTAATCAAAAACACAGGTTTAGAATAGGATAAAAGCAAGGTAAAACGCAGGTCAAAACGCCCCGTGTGAACATGGCCTTATGTGTTTTGTTTTTTTTTTTACGTTTTTTGATGCATTTTTCCTTGTAGATTTTCTGAATTCTACAAGGAAATCTTTATACCAGCAAAGTTAATGAGAATCCTGAAGTGTTGTGCACAGGTTCAGGATTTTTTCCTTGGTGCAGAAAGAATCTGCAGGATGTCAACTCTTTCTGCATTTTTCCCATGGACTTCATAAAAAAAACACACAAAATACACTTTTTTTTCCGCAGCATTTTTCCTGCCATAAGATTCAAATTTGGTGCAGACATTTCTGCAACCAAATCTGCTCCGTGTGCACAGAGCCTAATGGGCAGGGCGGACATATCATTAGTCCAACCTGGGCAGCCGCACAGGGCCCCAGGAGGTGAGGGGGCCCATTCTAGCACCCAAAGCAGGTGAAATAGTGCATTATGATGAGTTATTGGATGGCATAGGGGCCCCATATACTGTTTTTGTACAGGGGCCCTTTTTTGTCTGTGTCTGACAGTGCTAAGGGGGCACCCAGATTAGTACACCATATCTTTCCAACCTTAAGGCCTTTAATTAATAATGATTATGTGGATACAGGTGGCGTTGTGTTTTATATCTCCATATTGTGAATGTTTTATTTTTTTTGTCCAGTTTTTTTTATTATTTTGTGTAATATTGTTGACTTTTTCCTCTTTTTATATGCAAAACTGAACATTAACAAAAAAAAAAATCCACCCCCAAAAAAGAGAAATACAATGAAGTTACCACCCCGATCAGTAGAGTATAGCGAGCTTCTGATCAAACCTCTGCTTGTCGTCTTTACCTGGAATGTGAGTACTGTATCCTGTGATTTGTTACTGAACGGTTCATTTCTTTATGTTTGTCGATATTCTCGTGTGTTCTGGAGCCGGTGATGGAGCGACCCGTCATAGTCCATCATTCTTTACTCGGTGTGGACTCCGCTCTCATGGCTTTAGCATTGTGTAATAAAGTTTCAATTTCAACTCCTAAGAAAAATGATTTTGTCATCTCGCAGATAAGATAGTGACATATCCGGTTATCATTTTACAAAGATTTATTTTCATGCTTGTTTGTGGTTTAAAGCGATTAAACTTGCATTTTTTTTTCTTAAGAAAAGTGTTTTTGTATTATTACGTGTCAATTCTTTAGTGATGATCTTATGTGTTTTTTAAAACGAAGGGTACGAACAGTGCATGTATGAAGGTGTGTGTCTCCTATGTGCACGGGTCCCTGGAAGAGTTGGGATCCACTCACTCTCTGTGAGCATGGCCCCTGCACACTGGCCTCCTGTATATCCCTCTGTCTCCCAGCTCCTCAGTGTCCCCCCCCCCCCTTCATCATCCAGTGTTCTGCAACATCAATAGAATGTGAAGTATCAAATATTTCCCTGCATTCTAAGGCTGGCTTCACATTTGCGTATGGAGCGCAGCGTACCAAACGCAGCCAAACACTTGCAGACATGCGTTCCTATGTTTAACATGGGAACGCATGTGCCTGCGTATGGCTGCGTTTGGCCGCATTTGCGTTTGGATGCGCGTAATTTATGCGCCCTCCGACCGCACTCCAGACGCACCATGCAGCATTTTTTTGTGCGTTCGCGGCGCTTGTTCTATCCACAAGCGCTCAAAAAAATGCATTGATCTCAATGGATCCGCAGTGTCCTCTGCATGACACCGCAAGAGAACGCTGCGGATCTCATTGAGATCTCTCCCGGTGGCCGCCGGTGATGTCACAGAAGATCACCGACGGCCACCGGGAGATCCACTGGAGCATCTGATGATCTCCTCCTCCCCGCCGCCGGTAATCTCCTAGCAGTGTCGGCGGGGAGAAACAGCTGATCTGACAGCTGTTTGAATCTTCCCGCGCCGACATCTCCTCTCGGTGTCGGCGCGGGAGATTCAAACAGCTGTCAGATCATCTGTTTACCCCCGCTGACACGTCCCGGAGCTTACCGGCGGCCGGGAGGAGGAGATCTCCGCCGCTGATCTCTGCCTCCGGCCCGACCCCGAGCACCGCCGATTGGCTGCCCGGGCTCCACAGTGATGTGTCCGCAGGCGGACATTCTCCGCTGCTGACACAAAAATGACCCTGCTTTTTACTGCGTTTGTGTCTGCATGCCATCAGCATGCAGACACAAGCGCAAATGTGAAGGCAGCCTAACCCTTGGCTTCCCTTCCTGTTACTTGCAATACTATTGTATTCCCAGCCATGAAGCCTTTGATTCCCTTTGCTTCTGCTTTGCTCTGTATTAACCCTTGCTTTCCCTCTGCTTTGCTTTTGTATGTTAACCCTCTATTGTATTGTGTTGTGTTGAGCACAGAACCTACAGACACATATAGAAGAGGTCAGAGAAAAGAGCACAGGACCTACAGTCACATATGGGGGAGGGCAGAGAAAAGAGCACAGGACCTACAGTCACATATGGGGGAGGTCAGAGAAAAGAGCACAGGACCTACAGTCACATATGGGGGAGAGCAGAGAAAAGAGCACAGGACCTACAGTCACATATGGTGGAGGTCAGAGAAAAGAGCACAGGACCTACAGTCACATATGGGGGAGATCTGAGAAAAGAGCACAGGACCTACAGTCACATATGGTGGAAGTCAGAGAAAAGAGCACAGGACCTACGGTCACATATGGTGGAAGTCAGAGAAAAGAGCACAGGACCTACAGTCACATATGGGAGAGGTCAGAGAAAAGAGCACAGGACCTACATTCACATATGAGGGAGGTAAGAGAAAAGAGCACAGAACCTACAGTCACATATGGGGGAGGTCAGAGAAAAGAGCACAGGACCTACAGTCACATATGGTGGAGGTCAGAGAAAAGAGCACAGGACCTACAGTCGCATATGGTGGAGGTCAGAGAAAAGAGCACAGGACCTACAGTCACATATGGGGGAGGTCAGAGAAAAGACCACAGGACCTACAGTCACATATGAGGGAGGTCAGAGAAAAGAGCACAGGATCTACAGTCACATATGGGGGAGGGCAGAGAAAAGAGCACAGGACCTACAGTCACATATGGGGGAGGGCAGAGAAAAGATCACAGGACCTACAGTCACATATGGGGGAGGTCAGAGAAAAGAGCACAGGACCTACAGTCACATATGGGAGAGGTCAGAGAAAAGAGCACAGGACCTACAGTCACATATGAGGGAGGTAAGAGAAAAGAGCACAGAACTTAGTCACATATGGGGGAGGTCAGAGAAAAGAGCACAGAACCTACAGTGACATACGGGGGAGCTCAGAGAAAAGAGCACAGGACCTACAGTCACATATGGTGGAGGTCAGAGAAAAGAGCACAGGACCTACAGTCACATACGGGGGAGGTCAGAGAAAAGAGCACAGGACCTACAGTCACATATGGTGGAGGTTAGAGAAAAGAGCACAGGACCTACAGTCACATATGGGGGAGGTCAGAGAAAAGAGCACAGGACCTACAGTCACATATGGGGAGGGCAGAGAAAAGAGCACAGGACCTACAGTCACATATGGGGAGGGCAGAGAAAAGAACACAGGACCTACAGTCACATATGGGGGAGGTCAGAGAAAAGAGCACAGAACCCACAGTCACATATGGAGAGGTCAGAGAAAAGAGCATAGGACCTACAGTCACATATGGGGGAGGTCAGAGAAAAGAGCACAGGACCTACAGTCACATATGGAATTCTAATCACTCAATAAAAGAAAAGTGTATGGACTTACCTGTAGCAAAGCATTATTCTGGACCTGACGTGAGGCTGCTTATCTTAAAAATTAACTTCACATCTCAGAGAGAAGGATTTGGGAATACAAACTGATAAAGACCTTTGACACATTCAAAACTGGATAAAATATTTCACATGGATTCATGGGATTTTATGTAAAATGAACGGACATTTGGGGACAGCAGACTTATGCGTTTCTATATAAAATGAAAGTGCATTTGGAGACATCTTGCTACACACTGAACTCATAGGACTGTGAACTCCTGACACTTCTGTGAACTGTCTGTTAAGTTGTGGAGAGCAGAGTTCTAAGTATTTTCAGGTCTCCATGAGTTACTCACCATCCACCTAATACAATTGGTTCCGCTTATCTTAGAACTCTGCTTTCTCTGTCCCTGCTCCTCCCTAACCTGACTCTGCTTTGTGTCACCCGTCATATCCACCAGAGCATACAACACTGTTTTGCCTCTTTTTTTTTCTTTCTATGGCTTATGTATGTGTCTTCAGAATCTGTGTCATTATCAGCCTGATGAAGGGGCTGCCGTGTCCCGGAATCTCGCTATGCTTACCATCTTCTCAGTTCGCCATTAAAAGGTATCAACCCCTGAGGACTCTCAGATTGCTATATATTTATCACGTGATGTTGTGTTTCTCATTTTTTATGGACTAAATGATAAATGACGTCATCTCTACCCAGACTGAAGACAAGTGACAGATAAGGAGTCTCCAAGCAGCAGCTGACTGATGACGTCACACCTGAATCGCACTTCCCCGCTAAGCCACTCCCATCCTCCAATCAAAAATCGCCGTGCCCTCCCTGACGCTTCCTCTCAGCCAATCAGCGCGTCCTCCCTCCTAATCTGCCTCTCTGTCACTATGTTCTCACAGCAACTGAAGGAGGAAAAAGAAACTACAAAGGAGGAAGGCGGGGCTTCTGCTCGGCCAATCAGGTCTTCTGTGATGTGAGTGACAGGTCTGTGTGACCAATCACAGTGTAGTTTTCCGGTTTCCTGTCAGCGCTTCCTGTTTCCGGTCGCTGCAGTCAGGAAGCGGCGGTGTAAACACTGAACCAAAGAGAACCGTGCGCCGCCATGGCGGGGATCAAAGGTAACGGCGCGTCCTTATATTATACAGAACGAATGAGGGAGTCCGGGCGGCTACAGAAAGAGGCGGGAGGTGTGCTGCCGTAAATGACACAACTGCTGCAATCCTGTCCACAGTGTAACAGTTGTCTTAACCCCTTCCTGACCGGTCGCACTGTCTGTAGATCCAGATAATGGGGAGGTTTCAATAAACTTTATTTATAAAGCTTTCCTGAACAGCAGGTGAGGCCTGAGCCATCGCACATTGGGTTTTATTCTCTTGTTTTCCAGCTCTCGTCGCCTTATCATTCAGTGGAGCCATTGGATTAACCTTCCTCATGCTGGGATGTGCCTTAGAGACCTACAGGTAAGGATCCCGTAACACACCGCCGAGAGTGATCCCGTAACACACCGCCGAGAGTGATCCCGTAACACACCGCCGAGAGTGATCCCGTAACACACCGCCGAGAGTGATCCCGTAACACACCGCCGAGAGTGATCCCGTAACACACCGCCGAGAGTGATCCCGTAACACACCGCCGAGAGTGATCCCGTAACACACCGCCGAGAGTGATCCCGTAACACACCGCCGAGAGTGATCCCGTAACACACCGCCGAGAGTGATCCCGTAACACACCGCCGGGCATGACCCTATATGCACCGCCGAGAGTGATCCCGTAACACACCACCGGGCGTGACCCTATATGCACCGCCGAGAGTGATCCCGTAATACACCGCCGAGAGTGATCCCGTAATACACCGCCGAGAGTGATCCCGTAATACACCGCCGGGCGTGACCCTATATGCACCGCCGAGAGTGATCCCGTAACACACCGCCGAGAGTGATCCCGTAGCCTACCGCGCGTGCGTGGCAAGTACAATAAACGTGTGCGCCTAGAATTGCTCATAAGTACAAAAGGAGAGAGAGGACCCTGGCTGTGAGAGCTCACAGTGTACAAGAGATGGGTGTGGATACTTTAGCAGAGGGTAGAGCTGGTCGTGCGGTGGTTCAGTAGACTGAGGGTCACGTCAGGTTGTATCTTGTCAGAAGAGGTGGGTTTTCAGGTTCCTTTTGAAGGTTTCCATGGTGGGTGAGAGTCTGATGTGTTGGGGCAGAGAGTTTAGGATAGATTGGAGTGGTGGAAGAGTGCTAAAGGGGAGGTCAGAGAGTAGGAGGTTGCAATAGTCAAAGCAGGAGATGATTAGGGCATGCACGAGTGTTCTTGCAGTTTCTTGGTCAAGGAATGTACGGATCCGGGAAATAATTTTGACCTTGAGTTTGCAGGAGGTGAAGAGGGCTTGGATATGAGGCTTGAAGGAGAGGAAAGAGTCAAGGATCACCCCGAGGCACTGAGCAAGTGGGGCTGGGGAGAGTGAGCAGCCACTGACTTTGATGGATAGGTCAGGTGGAGGGGGAGAGTGAGATGGGGGAAAGATGAAGAATTCTGTTATGTCCATGTTCAGATTTAGAAATCGAAAAGAAAAAGATGAAATAGTGGACAGACATTGTGGGATTGTGGTCAGTAAGGAGGTGATGTCAGGTCCAGATAGGGAGATCTACGTGTCATCAGCATAGAGATGATAATGAATAGATCATTGTAGCTTTCTAAATTCTATAATGACATAAGTGTTGTTCCCTCCAGATGTACTAATGTCCCTTAAAGTGGGGCCCCTCCCGGGTATATATGTCCCCCATCATGGTAAAATACTGGACCCCATCCTGGGACCATCCCGGTGTAGGCTGTGTGCCCCCCCCCCATCCCGGTGTAGGCTGTGTGCCCCCCCCCCCATCCCGGTGTAGGCTGTGTGCCCCCCCCCCCATCCCGGTGTAGGCTGTGTGCCCCCCCCCCCCCCATCCCGGTGTAGGCTGTGTGCCCCCCCCCCCCATCCCGGTGTAGGCTGTGTGCCCCCCCCCCCCATCCCGGTGTAGGCTGTGTGCCCCCCCCCCCCCCCATCCCGGTGTAGGCTGTGTGCCCCCCCCATCCCGGTGTAGGCTGTGTGCCCCCCCATCCTGGTGTAGGGGCTGCGTGCTCCCCCCGTCCCCATCCCGGTGTAGGCTGTGTGCCTTCCCCCATCCCGGTGTAGGCTGTGTGCCTTCCCCCATCCCAGTGTAGGCTGTGTGCCGCCCCCCATCCTGCTTAATTTCTATATATAATTGCGAGTTGTCTCCTCCACTTCCTGGATGTCCGCCTATGTCACTTCCGCCTGCGGCATATTTCCACACCCAAGTGTAGAAATATGGCGGCCGCTACACGCAGCATGCTGTCCTTGCCCCGCTGCCAGCAGTCCACCCGACCCCTGCAGCTTCCCTCTTCCCAACCCCCCCCCCCCAACTATCCCGACACTGCAGCCCCCCACCCCCCAGCTATCTATCCTCCCACCGTCAACCAGCTGGGACTTGCGGGACCTGAGATGATGTCACTAGCATGGGCGGAGCTACATCACATGACTGTGATGTCATCACAGGTCCTGTCCACACACAGAACAACCAGGTAATGCAGCCCATCCTCCACTCTGCCGCACACTCTGCTCTACACTCTGCCGCACACCCCACTCTGCCGCATGATGATGACGTATCTTAAGGGCAGCTATCCTAAGGGTAGGTAATCAATGTTTAAGTCATGGACAACCCCTTTAAATGCTGCTGTTAAGCTCAGGATGGGAGACCGCTCCTCTCCACGACATGATCCCGACAGCCTTTACCATGAAGAGCAGACTGGAGTGTTCATCACTACAGGGGGGGCCATTTATATGGATGTGCCTAAATAAAATGGGAATGGTTGGTGATATCAACTTCCTGTTTGTGGCACATTAGTGTATGGGAGGGGGAAAACGTTTCCAGATGGGGGGGTGACCATGGCATCTATTTTTGAATTTGGCCATTTTGGATCCAACTTTATTTTTTCCAATGGGAAGACGGTCATGTGACCCATCAAACTTATTGAGAATTTCATAAGAAAAGCAATGGTGTGCTTGGTTTTAATGTAACTTTATTCTTTCATGAGTTATTTACAAGTTCATGACCACTTATAAAATGTGTTCAAAGTGCTGCCCATTGTGTTGGATTGTCCATACAACCCTCTTCCCCCACTCCTGACACTGGTAGCAACACCGCAAAGAAATGCTGCACAGGCCTCCAGGATCCGCTGTGTCAGATGCTGCACAGGCCTCCAGGATCCGCTGTGTCAGAGGCTGCACAGGCCTCCAGGATCCGCTGTGTCAGATGCTGCACAGGCCTCCAGGATCCGCTGTGTCAGATGCTGCACAGGCCTCCAGGATCCGCTGTGTCAGATGCTGCACAGGCCTCCAGGTTCCGCTGTGTCAGATGCTGCACAGGCCTCCAGGATCCGCTGTGTCAGAGGCTGCACAGGCCTCCAGGATCCGCTGTGTCAGAGGCTGCACAGGCCTCCAGGATCCGCTGTGTCAGATGCTGCACAGGCCTCCAGGATCCGCTGTGTCAGATGCTGCACAGGCCTCCAGGATCCGCTGTGTCAGATGCTGCACAGGCCTCCAGGATCCGCTGTGTCAGAAGCTGCACAGGCCTCCAGGATCCGCTGTGTCAGATGCTGCACAGGCCTCCAGGATCCGCTGTGTCAGATGCTGCACAGGCCTCCAGGATCCGCTGTGTCAGAGGCTGCACAGGCCTCCAGGATCCGCTGTGTCAGATGCTGCACAGGCCTCCAGGATCCGCTGTGTCAGATGCTGCACAGGCCTCCAGGATCCGCTGTGTCAGATGCTGCACAGGCCTCCAGGATCCGCTGTGTCAGATGCTGCACAGGCCTCCAGGATCCGCTGTGTCAGATGCTGCACAGGCCTCCAGGATCCGCTGTGTCAGAGGCTGCACAGGCCTCCAGGATCCGCTGTGTCAGAGGCTGCACAGGCCTCCAGGATCCGCTGTGTCAGAGGCTGCACAGGCCTCCAGGATCCGCTGTGTCAGAGGCTGCACAGGCCTCCAGGATCCGCTGTGTCAGAGGCTGCACAGGCCTCCAGGATCCGCTGTGTCAGAGGCTGCACAGGCCTCCAGGATCCGCTGTGTCAGAGGCTGCACAGGCCTCCAGGATCCGCTGTGTGAGAGGCTGCACAGGCCTCCAGGATCCGCTGTGTCAGAACGGCAAAAATGACGTTATGGGTTTTAGAAAATGGTTGACGCACCATTTATTTATTTATTTTGTTATATTTTCTATTATTTTTCAACACTTTAGAAAGAAAACATACAAGTTTGACATCTCCGTAATTGCACTGACCTGCAGAATCATATTGCCAGGTTATTCTTAAGGCCCCGTTACACGGTACGAGATTGTGAACGATATCTCTGAAATGTCACAGGTTTGGAGTCGTTGAAGCGTCATCGTTAGGACGTCGTTGTGTGCGACACGGAGATACGACTACGATAAATCGTTGGATCGTTGATGGCAGATTTGAGAACATGTTCTGTAATCAGACGATCCTCGATCAGCCGACCTGCTGCATCGTTGTGTGTGACACCGCGATAATGATGTCGTTCACGACTTCGCCTATTCACATTAGTGAACAAGTATTGTTCTCTGGGGTGTGTGAACGATCGCTGCTTGCTACATCGTTGGTGCGTCGTGCACGACATCTACACCTGTGACATCTCACAAACGATGTCAAAACGATGTCCTAACAACCGCGCGCCCCCGAGATCGTTACAACATTGTAGCGCGTAACGGTACCTTTAGTCTATGTGCACACCTAGCGTTTTTAATGCATTTTTACTTCCAGATTTTAGTCAATTCTACAAGTAAAAATGCACCCCAGCCAAGTCTATGGGATTTCTGAAGAGCTGTGCACACCTTCAGGTCTTTTTTCCTTTTAGGTGCGGAAAAAAGAGGCAGCTGCTCATTCTTTGTTCGTTTTTTTCCTGCATTCTCCCTATTGATAATGATACGGAAAACGCATAAAAAGTGCAAAAAAACACAGCGTTTTACCTGCAAAGAGATGCATTTTTTTGGTGCAGAAATAAACTGCTAGGTGTGCACATACTCTTACTGCACAACTAATGCTGTAAAAACATAAAACTTAATGGCGGAATTGTTTTCTTTTTTCAAGATAATCAAAAAGTGACTTTAAGTAATTCAATACATAAAGTGAAATGCATCTATTATATAGAGTCATTACACACAGAGGGATCTATGTCATGTGTTTATTTCTGTTAATGTTGATGATTAATACAAATCCAAACGTCATTATCTCTGAAAATCTGTGCAATGCTAAGGAAATCCTGCAACATGACCTGTTGGTGGGTCCTGAGGACTGGAGTTGGGGAACCCTGCTGTAGAGGATAGATTGATCTACTAGTGATCATTCTGTGATGATCATGTAGAGGATAGATTGATCTACTAGTGATTGTTCTGTGATGATCATGTAGTGGACAGATTGATCTACTAGTGATTGTTCTGTGATGATCATGTAGTGGACAGATTGATCTACTAGTGATTGTTCTGTGATGATCATGTAGTGGACAGATTGATCTACTAGTGATCTGTGATGATCATGTAGTGGACAGATTGATCTACTAGTGATCGTTCTGTGATGATCATGTAGAGGATAGATTGATCTACTAGTGATCGTTCTGTGATGATCATGTAGAGGATAGATTGATCTACTAGTGATCATTCTGTGATGATCATGTAGTGGACAGATTGATCTACTAGTGATCGTTCTGTGATGATCATGTAGTGGACAGATTGATCTACTAGTGATCGTTCTGTGATGATCATGTAGAGGATAGATTGATCTACTAGTGATCGTTCTGTGATGATCATGTAGTGGACAGATTGATCTACTAGTGATCGTTCTGTGATGCTCAGGCTTTATCATTCTGTGTAAAAAGGCCAAAAACAAGCACTGAATGACGTAAATGTTTGTTGATCGCACTCATTTTACGGTCTGAACTCAACCCGTGTAAATGTAACCTAAATGAGTGTGATGGTGTAATATGTGAGATGTGTGAGCATTTAGGGCCCAGCTTTGCCCAAAACTTGCCCTGACTCCAGGAATACCCCCTTCTGGTACCTAAATTTGACTTTGTTTTTATTTTCTTTCAGAATCTATTGGCCGCTCTTTGTTTTAATATTCTACGTTATTAGCCCCATTCCACATTTCATTGCCACAAGAGTCAGTGATGACAGCGACGCAGCGAGCAGCGCCTGCCGAGAGTTGGCGTACTTCTTCACTACCGGGATTGTGGTCTCCGCTTCGGCCTTCCAATCGTTCTCGCCAGAATGCACGTGGTACGTAATGTTTGATTCCCCTGAAAGAAGCTAATCTCAAAATAATGTCTCAGGAAAAAATCTTCACCATTGGAAGCTGGAGTTGTGTAAATTGTATTTATTTGAAGAGAGAATGAGTTGTTATATACAGGCAGCATCTCTTGCTTTCTGGGTTGTAGGGAATTCTAGCAGCCGTAATTACTTTATTAACTCTTAGGATATATTTTTTGGGAGTGATTGTGCCGAGGCTAGGGCCGGGGCCCCACAGTGCTCCCTCATATTAGACAAGGCAGACATCCGTGAGACAAAGAAGAAGTAGAGGGGCGCTCACCGGGTGTGTAGAGGGGTGCTCACCGGGTGTGTAGAGGGGCGCTCACCGGGTGTGTAGAGATCCTTGATTCCACTTGTGAGTAAAACAGATTACACGTTACTGACTTTGAGATGCAGAGGGGCGGGGAGGTGGTGCTGGAAACAGGATGACAGCGCTGTTTCGCACCTGTCTGGTGCTTCTACCGGTCCATATGTGATGTCCACAGACACCTCCTTAAATAGCGGTGGGTGAGGGGCATCAATTAAATGCAAGGTATATTAAAACCACTACACAGATAAAGTGCAGCACACAAGATCTGGAATGGAACACAGATCCATTAACATCAATGGAAAAAGAGAGAAAAGACAAAAAATGGAGGGACAAATTTTACAATCTACAGTGTAATCACAGAAAATGAGTGAGGCCATTCCTGTGGTTCAGGCCGCTGGTTCCCTGGGCTTTCATCTGCAAAATCCATCTGGATTCACATCTGAGGAGTTTCTTATGCCAATCTCCTCCTTGGGGAGAGGGTGCAACAATTGGGGAAACAATTTGTTTCATGCAAAACCAAATTTGTTGTATATGCCATCTTCTGCCCCTGTGGGCTCTACTATATAGGCAAAACCATCAGACCCCTATACGCAAGGTTTAGAGAGCATTTTAAGTCCATAAGTTCAGGAAAAGGCTCACTCTGTTTGATTAAACATGTGAGGGAGTGTCATGCAGGCAACCCTGAGATGTTATCGTTTGCTGGGTTAGAGAGGGCTGCACGCTCCCCCCAAGGAGGAGATTTGCTTAAAAACTTTTCAGATGTGAATCCAGATGGTGTTTTCAGTACTATGGTATATGGTAACACTGATGTGTCGGTATGATGTCTGGGGTCAGTACTATATGGTAACACTGAGGTGTCAGTATGATGTCTCGTCAGCATATGGTAACATGAGGTGTCGTATGATGTTGGGTCAGTCTATATGTACACTGAGGTGTCGGTATGATGTCTGGGGTCAGTACTATATGGTAACACTGAGTGTCGGTATGATGTCTGGGGTCAGTACTATATGGTAACACTGAGGTGTCAGTATGATGTCTGGGTCAGTACTATATGGTAACACTGAGGTGTCGGTATGATGTCTGGAGTCAGTACTATATGGTAACACTGAGGTGTCGGTATGATGTCTGGGTCAGTACTATATGGTAACACTGATGTGTCGGTATGATGTCTGGGGTCAGTACTATATGGTAACACTGAGTGTCGGTATGATGTCTGGGGTCAGTACTATATGGTAACACTGAGTGTCGGTATGATGTCTGGGGTCAGTACTATATGGTATCACTGAGGTGTCGGTATGATGTCTGGGGTCAGTACTATATGGTAACACTGAGGTGTCTGGTATGATGTCTGGGGTCAGTACTATATGGTAACACTGAGGTGTCGGTATGATGTCTGGGGTCAGTACTATATGGTAACACTGAGGTGTCGGTATGATGTCTGGGGGTCAGTACTATATGGTAACACTGAGGTGTCGGTATGATGTCTGGGGTCAGTACTATATGGTAACACTGAGGTGTCGTATGATGTCTGGGGTCAGTACTATATGGTAACACTGAGGTGTCGGTATGATGTCTGGGGTCAGTACTATATGGTAACACTGAGGTGTCGGTATGATGCCTCGGGTCAGTACTATATGGTAACACTGAGGTGTTGGTATGATGCTGGGTCAGTACTATATGGTAACACTGAGGTGTCGGTATGATGTCTGGGGTCAGTACTATATGGTAACACTGAGGTGTCGGTATGATGTCTGGAGTCAGCACTATATGGTAACACTGAGGTGTCGGTATGATGTCTGGGGTCAGTACTATGTGGTAAACGCTGAGTGTCGGTATGATGTCTGGGGTCAGTACTATATGGTAACACTGAGGTGTCGGTATGATGTCTGGGGTCAGTACTAGATGGTAACGCTGAGGTGTCGGTATGATGTCTGGGGTCAGTACTAGATGGTAACACTGAGGTGTCGGTATGATGTCTGGAGTCAGCACTATATGGTAACACTGAGGTGTCGGTATGATGTCTGGGGTCAGTACTATGTGGTAACGCTGATGGTGTCGGTATGATGTCTGGAGTCAGCACTATATGGTAACACTGAGGTGTCGGTATGATGTCTGGGGTCAGTACTATATGGTAACGCTGAGGTGTCGGTATGATGTCTGGGGTCAGTACTATATGGTAACGCTGAGGTGTCGGTATGATGTCTGGGGTCAGTACTAGATGGTAACGCTGAGGTGTCGGTATGATGTCTGGGGTCAGTACTATATGGTAACGCTGAGGTGTCGGTATGATGTCTGGGGTCAGTACTAGATGGTAACGCTGAGGTGTCGGTATGATGTCTGGGGTCAGTACTATATGGTAACGCTGAGGTGTCGGTGTGATGTCTGGGGTCAGTACTATATGGTAACACTGACGTGTCGGTATGATGTCTGGGGTCAGTACTATATGGTAACACTGAGGTGTCGGTATGATGTCTGGGGTCAGTACTATATGGTAACACTGAGGTGTCGGTGTGATGTCTGGGGTCAGTACTATATGGTAACACTGAGGTGTTCCTGTTACGCAGTTTACTGATCTGATTAATTGATTTTATATTTTGATATATCTGGCATTTCTGAACACGGTGATACCAAATATGTGTATTTAAAAAAAAATGTGTTTTGCATGTGGCAAAAGGAGGGGGTGATTTCAACTTTTTATGTTTTCTTTTTCCTTTTTTTTTATAATTTTTAAAACATTTTCTTTTATTTTATCTTTATTTTATACTGCCCACTAGGGACTTCAGGACTGCACAGTCTGATAGCTTCTACTATTCAGAGAGATGCTTCAGCAGGTCTATGCATAGCAGAAATAATCACTTTTCTCTGGATGTTGGCGCTTGCCAGGAAGTGATCACAGACTACACCTGGGGTCAAGGTAACCGCGGAAGTACAATGATCGCGTCACAGGACCGTCAATGCCAGCGGGGAATGGCGCGATCCAAAGGGTTAACAGCACTGATCTGATCGCTGATCCTATCGGTGCTGTTGGGTACACATCTCAGTTGATCAGATCATGTGTGGGGGATGATGCGAGCTCAGTGCATGAGCTCACATTGGAGGGAGGGACAGTCATGAAGAGGTTAAAAAAGGGGAAGAAAAAATGGATATTGTCTGTGGGGTAAAGGACCTATTGTAGTGATAACTCGTCCTGTAGTGTTAACAACTTTGCCACTAGGTGGCGACCAAGGATAAAAACAGAAATGGAGGATTTTCCTGCAGATTTTTCAGTGGTTTTCTAGGACATGTTTTTCTTATTGACCGTCCAGAACTTCATTTCATAGCTTGTTTGTTGTGTTTCCTTCCAGATCCTCTGGGGAGCCTGCGGCCTGGTCCTTGCAGGGAACGCAGTGATTTTCCTAACGATCCTGGGATTTTTCATTGTCTTTGGAAGAGGAGACGACTTCAGCTGGGAGCAGTGGTAAAGCCTCGGCCTCTCATCATATACAGACAGCCGCGCGCCCATCCCCTGTATATACAACACTAGTATATTGATCATGGCCGGTATATCCAATGATGAGGCAGCAGGGGCGGCCGTACGTTAAGTCTTTCTTCTTAAATATGTTTAGTTTTGTAAACTTTCCTATTGTGATAAAAACTTTTTTTTCTGAAAGACGTCCGTGTTCACGCGTTTCCTGGTCTGACTTTTATAAATATAAATCATATTGAGACTTGGAATATTCCGCGTGTCATTTCTACTGCTTTTTATGTGTTAATCTTTTTATTTTTTGTTGTTGTTGGAACTGATGCACTTTTCCATATTTGTAACAATTTATGCAGAAAGGTTAAAAAGAAATAAAAATGACTGACACTTTTTTTGTATAAGCCTTGACTTAAAGTTAATCGGTAGCAAAGACCTGCTGACAAAGATACAGTTTACCTCTTATATCTACAACTGAATGCAATGAGCAGAGACTTTACATGTGAAGTGTTTTCTCCTCCGGGAACCTCAGACTTTGCCTTTGTGGGTGGAAAGTGACGAACAATAAGGGAAATAAATTTCTACAATAACTGTACTGAGGGCTGTACAATTCCTCATCTGGCTCCTTTGTGCCGGGCTCTGTCCTGTCACATCTATGGGAAAATAGAAATTAATGGAGCGTGCTGTACATGCCTCTGACCCCCCGTCTGTATCCTACAGGGGCGTAAACTGGACCCCCTGTACAGAGGTCACTAATGATCCCCTATCTAGAGGACACTTATGGTATATTCTTTTGATACTAGATGGGAGCCTGATGCTATCGCATTGGGTGGGTGGTGACATGATGATGGGAGGGGGGCTCTATGGAGCTGGGGGTGGCAGGCATCTCTCTGATCACCCCCTTGCGTGGTCTCTGGCTCCCCACCTGCGCTGTCTCTCAGCTCCCCCACCTGTCAATGCTCTCTGGTCCCCACTTTGTTGTCTCTCTGCTCTTCTCCTGTGGTCCCTGTGCCTCCCCACCATGGTGGATCCCCCCCTTCAATGCTCGCTCCCATGCTGCGAGCTAGACAGGGGCAGAATAGAAGCAAAGTGGGGTAGAGTGGAGGAGAGCTGAGTAAAGCAGGGGCAGAGCGGGGAAACAGAGTAGAGCAGGGTGAGAGCAGGTGTAAAGCAGGGGCAGAATGGGAGTGTGTGTCTTGGGAGCGTGTGTGTGTGGCAGAGTGTAGGACAGGCTGCATTACTGGGTTCTCTGTGTGGACAGGACCTGTGATGACGTCACAGTAATGTGATGTAGCTCCGCCCATGCTAGTGACATCATCTCAGGTCCTGTAAGTCCCAGCTGATCGGCGGCGGCAGGAGGATAGCTGGGGAAGCTGCAGGGACAGTATGCAGCGTGTAGCGGCCGCCATATTACCATACCCATCCCTTGGGTGTAGAAATATGGCGCAGGTGGATGTGACATAGGCGACATCCAGGAAGTGGAGGAGACACTGAGCAATTCTATATAGAGATGTCACAAATGCTCAGGCTGGAAATATCGCGTGCGTTCACACACTGTGTATTTGCTGCGTGTTTTTAACAAGTGCTGTTGCAGTTTTTGTAGCCAAAGCCAGGAGTGGAACAATGAAAGGAAATGTCTAATAGAAACAAGTGCTCCACTCCTGTATTTAATCAGCCACTCCTGGTTTTGGCTACAAAAACTGCAGAGCACTCGCGTCAAAATACGCAGCAAAGACACAATGTGTGAACGCACCCTGAATCCAGCTTTTGCTGCAACTATTTGTCGTCTTTTTTTTTTTTTTTTTTTTTTTTTTTTTTTTATATTTCCCAAGGATTGCATCAAATAAGTTTGTGTAACTTTTTTGATGTAATCCTACATATATAAATGTAAATGGTATACTATATTGCTTTGTTCTTCTGCACCTTTGGTCGCCCGGTGATGTCTCCAATGGTTGATTTGAATGAATATCCATCCTTGAGCACTTTTTACATTTGAGCCATTTCATTTCCTAACATAATATTATTGCGGCCTGTGCTTATTTTGTGATACTAATGTTATATATATATATATTTTTATTATATTATTATTATTATTATGAGCCTGTGCTTATTCTGGTATACTAATAATGTTATTTTATTATATTACTATATTTTATTACATTACTAATTATGATTACAGCAGTCTGTGCTTATTTTGACATACTAATAATATAATATAATGTTACTTTATTATATCCTATATGGTGTACTGAAAGCTTGCTATGTTTCCTCCTTTTTAGTTCGCCATTAAAAGGTATCAACCACTGAGGACTCGCAGATTCTAAGATATTATTATAATATTATTATAGCTGACTGTGCTTATTTTGAGATAGTATATTATATTGTATTCATTATTACAGAAGCCTGTGCCTATGTTGAATAACTAATGTTATTTTAATATATATAATATATTATATAATATTTCATATTATCAATATTTTTTATTATTATTATTGTAGCAACCTGTGCTTATTTTGAGATTGTGGGCATGTGCCCTCCCTGCAGGGTTCTGTATCCTACTTTGTTTCCTGTTGGTAAGTGGGATATAAATACAGATACACTTGTGCATTTACAGCTGTATACATCTTGTAGGCGTTGAGCTCCCTCTATTGGTGGCTGCTGTCTTCGGGTTTTTTTCTGCTTCATCAGAAGCCATAAATAAACCATCCGTTGCCCTGAATGTCCATCCCGTATAACTGCAGGTATTACACACAGAGGGATCTATTTCATGTGTTTATTTCTGTTAATGTTGATGATTATGGCTTACAGCAAATGAAAACCCAAAGGTCATTATCTCAGAAAATTAAAGCAGGGAGGATGAAGGGTTAAAACCGCGCAGCCGTATTCCATCAAACATAAAAGGGTTAATATAATATTGATTTATTAGTCCACATGTTTCAGGGCTCCCTGGCCTCTTCCTCAGGATTAATCAATATCATATTGCCATGTGTCTGGGAGTGTCATGTAGGTTGTTGTTGTTGCGATGTGTGATGTTTTTAGTTGCGGTTGTGTCTGGTGTCATCGCCCCCTACTTTGTCATCTCAGCTGCTAATACCGGGTATAGCCACTGCTGATAGGATGGCGCTGTACTCCAGTTATAGTAAGCAAATCGGCTGATCCCACAAAGTCTGAAATCACATAGCCAATGTTGTAGTATTTTTTATTTTAGTGGTTTAAAATAATTCTTAACTTTGTTTAAACCAGAAATTAGTCACTTTTTTTGAAGACACAACTTTTATTATTCGATCGATGGAGCGGAGTAAGGCGTAAGGCCCGGGCTTTTTCAGGGAATTGCTGATGGTTTTATTAACACTCTTATTGGGGGCTTTTTTGCTTCAGAGCTGCAACAATAAAACAAAAAATGACTGTTCTGACAATTTTTATTTTTACTACCGTATTTATTTTTTACCTTTTATGGATTTAATAATTATATATTTTATTAAATTGCACTTTTATGAGTGCAGCAATACCACGTTTATTATTGTTGTACAGAAGGAGTGTGACTCAGACATTAGTTTTTTCTTTTGTCTTTAAAACTTTTTTTTTTTCCCCTTATTTTTTTTTTTTTCAGTTTTCCCTAGGAGCCTTCAACCTGCGATCATATGATTTATTGTACTATGGTATATACTGTTATACTGTGGTCCCATAGAAGGTGCAGACACGCTCCAGTCTACATTGGGGAACTGTGGAGGATCAGACGGGCAGACTCCTGGAGGGTCTTACATTTACCACCAATCCTGTCCTTAGATGTATGTTCCATAGCTCCGCCCCCTCCAAGTAGCCCTGCCCCTCCACATAGCTCCACCCCATTTATGGAGGTGTGAAAAACTGAAGGGGTGGGGCTATATGGAGGGCGGAGCTATACATACATACTATGCCTGTGCAATGCCAGGCTCTACAGATAGTGATAAATAATTTGGGGGTTTTCTTCTCTAGGAATCTTTAATATCAGATCACATGAAATTATAAGGGAGTGTCTGGATCTGCTGTGCTCATCTGATGTCTAGACAGGCGTTCATTAATGAATAAAAGGGGTGGGGGTCTGAGATAACACCCCTTCAACCAGGGCTGTGGAGTCAGTAAGCCAAAACCTCCAACTCTTCATTTCCTTGAATCTGACTCTACCAAATTGGACTTAGACTCTGACTCCACAGCTTTGCCTTGCAATCTGCAGATGTTCCCTTTAAAAGGAATATGTCAGGTGCTTTTTTTTAGTACAATACTCATGGATTCTTAAAATAGGGCTTAAGCAGCTCTTTCAGGATCAGTAGCTTTTATTGCTCAAAGTTCTCCTGTTATCTTGCTGCAAGCGCCAGAGAAGTCAGTGTTGCTTGCCGGCCAGTCAACCATATGTAAATACAAATTGAATATTCCCTGCTGCTCCCACCCACCTCTCAGTGCATTTATTATCACTGCTGAGAGGTGGGAGGGAGGAGGGGCGGAGTCAGCAGTGCATTTTCAGCTTGCATTTCCTATCACTGATGTCGGCACTAGGAGGGGGGAGCCGTGTATATGCAGTTTGTATTTAAATATGCTTGACTAGTTATGACACACTGAATTATCGGAGCTAATAACAAGAAAACAGGATAAGGTAGAGCAATAAAAGTTACTGATCCTGAAAGAGCTGCTTAAGCCTTATTAAAATCTCCGGACAGATTCCCTTTAAGACTCCTGGAAAGGTTGGCCACACCTTGTGCCCTCAGTGAGAGATTACAGGCCAGTGGATTGTGTACTTTACCTTCAAATAAAAATGATTTTCTGTAGATTATAAAACTATAAATCTTGGTGATGTAAGTTCTCCTTCTAGGGTGGTGAATTTCATAAATACTGTGCTGTCGTCTCTGTAGACAAATGATCTGAGAGGAGGACGTCTGCTGAGCAATATTGATTATGTTCCAGGCAAAAAAAAAAATGTCTTAGAAATAGCAAACAAATGTCTCCGCCGGATCTTAAACATGACGTAGACTGTGCCGATCATATGTGCCCCCTCCTCAGGCAGCTGTAGATGTGCACGACACGGGCTGCAGCCACAAATCTGGCGCGTAACTACATTTTGGGTATTTTTTGCTTCCGTCCACTGACTTCTATCATTGTTCGTTCTTTCTGTCCATGCTCAGGGTGGACAGGGCTTTTTCTGATGTGATGTTAAAGCCGTTTGCCTTAACCAATCAGATATTTCCTTCTCTGTTTCTTACCTTGTTTCATTAGGATACTGCAGCTCCATCCCCCTCCTCCCCTTTCCTTCTGTTTTCCTTGTCTTGAGTTTAATGATTCTAACATGATGGAGTTTTTAACAATTTGAAGGCAAAGAAAGGGGAAGCATCAACTGCAGGGAGATGATGAATGTGCCTCTGTGTCCTGAAGGATATACCGTACATATCCATCTGTACAATGGTCTTCCTAACCTCATCATTAACAGCAAGTTAAAGCTGCACGTAGCTGTCCAATATTTCCAGGAACTGTCCCAATTCTCATGTTGTGTAACATAATATCTATTTAATCGGGTGATTCTTTAAAGGGGAACTCCAGGGAGATAAAAAAATGTTTAGTGCTGTCCCTGCCCTCCTACATGATGAAGCAGAGCCGAGCACTACAGTTCTAGGATCTATAGATCACTTATAAATCAATAAAATCATATCTGCTCCTCAGCTCTCACCCCTCCCTCAGGGGACAGAGAAATTCAGCCTCATGCTGCAGCAGTGACAGGAGGTGTCGGGGTTGTGGGCCCCTTTAGGCTCGGGATCATGTTACATTCCTGCCCCCTCACACTACTGTATGAACAGGAGGTGTCGGGGGCGTGGACCCTGGGGGCTCCAGGATCATCTTACATTCCTGCCCCCTCACATTACTGTATGAACAGGAGGTGTCGGGGTTGTGGGCCCTGGGGGCTCCAGGATCATCTTACATTCCTGCCCTCACACTTCTGCATAAACAGGGGGTGTGGCAGGGCGTGGCCGCCGCCACCGCCACATAGTCACACCACATTCCTGTCCCTGATATACTATCCTATGTATTGTATGAACAGGGTTGATATAAATACATGCTGTGATCCTCTGCTGTACAATGATATGATGGTGCATAATGTGTGCTGCCATGTATCAGGATAGGAGCACAGGCAGAGCACTGCATTGATTGACTCAGCACTGCCATGGTCTCCCCTCCCCCATATCTACTTGGTAGCTTCCTGTCCCCTGAAACTTTAGCACTATGCAGGACTGAATGTCTCTGTCCCCTGAGGGAGGGGTGAGAGCTGAGGAGCAGATCTGATTTTATTGATTTCTAAGTGATCTATAGATCCTAGAACCGAAGTGCCCAGCTCGTGCTTCATCATGTAGGAGGGCAGGGACAGTACAAAAAAAATGTATCATCCCGTAGTTCCTCTTTAATAGCATTTTGCCAGCACTATAGGTGCTGGGACTTCCTCTCCATATCAGATCAATATGATTTGCAAGATAGCGATAATGCCATTAAGGTATGGGGTGCAATGTACCATATTATTTACACTCTCAATCTGCAAACACGTTGGACCTGACAATGTTGTGGTGTTGCACACTCCGGATGGCATCTGGTCCCTTGTGGGTTCTCTATCTAGAACATGCCAGTTTTGTATCCTTATTTTAGTGTCCAGTTGCTGATGCTCATGATGAGCCATAATGAGGGATCTCTGTCAGCTGATGTCGCCTGGATTTGACCCTGCGGCTTTTTCCATTGTGAACTGTAATAATCTTGTCTATTTTGGATAAAATATGACATCACTGTCCTGTATTGAAAGACAATAAATTACTGACTCATCATCTTCATGTCTGGATTATGAATTAGCCAGTTTAATGAAAATGTCATATGATAAAATATTAAGTATCATCAAGTCTCCTACTCCAGTCACCTCCAAAGCTGCAACCAAAATCCTTCCAAGCCTTGTGAGAAGCCTTCCAGCCCTCAGTTGTCAGGCGTACACCAACCATCTATCAGGAAAACGCACCGTACAATACCTCGTAGTAAAGTGACATTCCCCACAATGCTCTATGACGGCCTTCTGCATTGTACACGAGACCTTCCTCCAGAGTGTTGTAAGGACTCATTGCTGGATATCACAAACCCTTGATTCTAATTGTTGCTGCTAAGAGTGGCCCAACCAGTTACCGTATATACTCGAGTATAAGCTGACTTTTTCTGCACATTTATTCTGCTGAAAAAGCCCCCTTGGCTAATAATCAAGTGGGGGAGGGGGGGTTGTCAGCTTTGGAGAGGTGACCAGAGGCTGGAGCAGGTTGCAACAATGTACCAGGCTGTGGGCTATGAAGCAGGATGGGGATGATATACCAGGATGGAGGCTATGTTCCAGGATTGGAAATGATATACCAGGTTGGGGCTTTGTACCAGGATGGGGACCATATACCCGGATGGAGACTACCAGGATGAGGGACTGTACCAGGATGGGGGCATATACTAGGATGGGGGCCATGTACCAGGATGGGGGGATGATATACAAGGATAGAAGGCTATGTACCAGCATGGGGGGAATATACTAGGATGGGGGCCATATACCAGAATAATGACTGTACTAGGATGGGGGATGATATACCAGGATGGGGAACATATACTAGGATGTGGGCTATGTACCAGGACAGGGATCATATTTGCCAGGATGGCGGATAATGTACCAGGATGAGGGGCCATTTACCAGGATGAAGGCTATGTACCAGGATGGGGGGCTATGTAGGAGGCTAGGGGATTATATACCAGAATGGGGGATGATACCGCAGATTGAGGGGCTACTGCATTTCCCACCTAGGCTTATACGCAAGTCAATATGTTTTCCCAGTTTTTTGTGGTAAAATTAGGGTCCTCGGCTTATACTCCAGTATATACGGTATTAGGCTTAAAGGGATCCTGTCACCCCCAAAACACCTGTAAACCTATTAAAACCTGTCCTAGAGCATATTAACACTTTCCCTACACTGTTTTTACCTCCTAAATGCAGTAAATGACATTGCATAAAAACGTTTTATAAGTACCTGATTACTGATGATAATGAGTGACAATGCAATTCATAGTCACTCATCAAGACTGCCCCTCTGCTTCATAGCACGCCTGAATAGGCGTGATCTTCATAGCAGATTCAAATTGCCGCCTCCCTGCTGTGCCCTGTGTCGTCCGAGGCTGCTGTGTGGCTGGGTGACGCGATCCGCGTCATTCCGCGCGCCGGGTGACGTATTTACACCGGCGCCGCGCTGTCGGCTTCAAAATGCACACTGCGCATGCCCATGAATAGCATAGTCACTCATTATCATCAGTAATCAGGTACTTATAAAACGTTTTTATGCAATGTCATTTACTGCATTTAGGAGGTAAAAACAGTGTAGGGAAAGTGTTAATATGCTCTAGGGACAGGTTTTAATAGGTTTACATGTGTTTTGGGGGTGACAGGATCCCTTTAAAGCGAACCTGTCACCCCCTCCAGGCATCTAAAGATAACATAGCCACCTTCTGCAGCACTAAGGCTGCATTCTGACAAGGTGTCTATAGCATTTATGCTCCCTTGATTCACTGAAATAAAGACTTATATAAAATCTGTTTCAAACCTGATCCAAGACCGGGAGGCGGGTTTTCAAGCGTCTATCTCCTTCCTCTGTGGTGTCAGTCATCCCTCTCTGCTCTCTGTGCACCGCCTCCAGGGCCATCTCCCTGCACTACAGAGCTTAGTCAGCTCTGCTACAACATAGAGCTGCTGTTATAGGAGACCCCACAGTAGTAAATCTAGCAGGAGGATCCTTAGCAGACAAAGTAGTGCCTGCTACGTAGCAGCCCTTGAGCTGAGCAGTTTTCACTTTCAGTTTCTTGTACCCAGCAGCATTGCTCCTCAGCCCCTGATCTAAAGCACAAACTCAACTCTGCTGCACTGCTGACAGCTCAAGGGCTGCTACGTAGCAGGCAGTGCTTTGCCTGCTCAGGATCCTCCTGCTACTGGTAGATTTACTTCTGTGGAGTCTCTTATAACAGCATCTCTATGTTGTAGCAGAGCTGACACAGCTCTGTAATGCAGAGAGATGGCCCTGAAGGAGGTGCACAGAGAGCAGAGAGGGATGACTGACACCACAAAGGAGGGAGATAGACACTTGAAAACCCGCCTCCCGGTCTTGGGTCAGGTTTGAAACAGATTTTATATAAGTCTTTATTTCAGTGAATCAAGGGAGCATAAATGCTATAGACACCTTGTCAGAATGCAGCCTTAGTGCTGCAGAAGGTGGCTATGTTATCTTTAGATGCCTGGAGGGGGTGACAGGTTCGCTTTAAGGAGTAATCACTTTTTCACACAGGGCCCTGTAGGTTTGGATTTTTTTTCCTTTAATAATAAAGATCTTCCTTTATAAACTGCATGTTGTGTTACCTTTCTTTAATATTTACATTTGTTTACGTTTAAGTGACAAACATGAAAAAGAATCAGCAATCAGGGATGGGACAAGCACTTTCACACCCCTGTATATTCCCTTCTTCTCATGGAGTCAATGGTGCATATTTATACAACACGGTGCAAAATAAAACAATAGGGGCTAAAAGAAATTACATAAAATTCTCAATTCTAGTTCTTTTTTATTATTATTAGTAAATATATACCGTATTTATATATTAGTAAATATTATGTACTTTTATGTTTTACTGAGTATTTTGCTTTTTCTAGGTCTCTTCATATTGTCGGGCAGCACAATGCCGGTTGGGTTGTCGGCACGGTGTATCCTCATACATTATTACGCCTTTATATTCTTCAGTCGATTTGTTGCCCTTGTTTCTTGGTTTTCTTCGCTCCATTGATGAACAATATGGATTCCGCCAATACTGGAGACATAATTACCCGGCATTGAAGAGTAGATTGCATATAACATACATAAAACATGCCATTATCTCATCTGCCTTCCTGGACCAGCTGTAATGTGGAGGAAAGTTTGTGTAACGAGCGGCGGTTCTTGTAAAGTTAATGAGTGGACTCTTCCTGCAGATTAGTTGACCCGGGGAAAGCCTTGTAAGAGATGAAAACAGTCTTCTGATCTCGTAAAGGCCTTACAGCATGATGGAAATATGTGAAGGAGGCAGGAGAAGGGATGAACCATAAATCTGCTGCCGGTATCGTATTGATTAGTGCTGACCGAAAGCTATAGAGCATCTCACTGAAGGATGTATAGTCCAGATACAGGTCGATGAGCTACATAAATCCACCATGACTCCAGTCCAGGGGCTCAGCTCTTTCATATGGGTGAGAACAGGGGAGTTTTCTTTAGCATTTCAGTCATTCTTCCCATTGCTGTACTCTACTATGTGAATGGCTGATAACAGGGAGCAATAGGTTACTTTAAGCTGCACAGGAAAGATAGAAAAATATTAAAATCTGAGGGTTCTCAGGGGTTGATCCCTTTTAGGGAACCTTTACACACAGAGTATATTTGCATGCAACTCACTGGTTGCAGTGAAATCATGGACACATTGTTACATTTTGTTGCTGTGTACAAATGTAACAATGTGTCCATGATTTCACTGCAACCAGTGAATTGCCAGCAGTATATCTCTGTGTGTAACGGTACCCTTAATGGCAAACTGAAAAGATGATAAATAATCTGTATACAGTATACACAAATGGTGCAGACTGGGGTTTAGGGAAAAGAGTTTGGTCAAAACATGATAAAATAGAAGGAAAAGAAAATTAGTTAGAAATTAATTTGTCTTCCTGAAATGTAAATCCTGGATGAGCCAATGATATGATTAGATACACTGGCTCAGCATCAGCATGGTATCACACATGGTACGATTAGATACACTGGCTCAGCATCAGTATGGTGTCACACATGATACGATTGGATACACTGACTCAGCATCAGTATGGTATCACACATGATACGATTGGATACACTGACTCAGCATCAGTATGGTATCACACATGATATGATTGGATACACTGGCTCAGCATCAGTATGGTGTCACACATGATACGATTGGATACACTGACTCAGCATCAGTATGGTATCACACATGATATGATTGGATACACTGGCTCAGCATCAGTATGGTATCACACATGATATGATTAGATACACTGGCTCAGCATTAGTATGGTATCACACATGATATGATTAGATACACTGGCTCAGCATCAGTATGGTATCACACATGATATGATTAGATACACTGGCTCAGCATCAGTATGGTTTCACACATGATAGGATTAGATACACTGACTCAGCATCAGTATGGTATCACACATGATAGGATTAGATACACGGGCTCAGCATCAGTATGGTATCACACATGATATGATTAGATACCATACTGATACTGAGCCAGTGTATCTAATCATATCAAGTGTGATACCATACTGATGCTGAGCCAGTGTATCTAATCATATCATGTGTGATACACTGGCTCAGTATCAGTATGGTATCACACATGATATGATTAGATACACTGGCTCAGTATCAGTATGGTATCACACATGATATGATTAGATACACTGGCTCAGCATCAGTATGGTATCACACATGATATGATTAGATACACTGGCTCAGCATCAGTATGGTATCACACATGATATGATTAGATACACTGGCTCAGCATCAGTATGGTATCACACATGATATGATTAGATACACTGGCTCAGCATCAGTATGGTATCACACATGATATGATTAGATACACTGGCTCAGCATCAGTATGGTTTCACACATGATAGGATTAGATACACTGACTCAGCATCAGTATGGTATCACACATGATAGGATTAGATACACGGGCTCAGCATCAGTATGGTATCACACATGATATGATTAGATACCATACTGATACTGAGCCAGTGTATCTAATCATATCAAGTGTGATACCATACTGATGCTGAGCCAGTGTATCTAATCATATCATGTGTGATACACTGGCTCAGTATCAGTATGGTATCACACATGATATGATTAGATACACTGGCTCAGCATCAGTATGGTATCACACATGATACGACATAATAATGTTTTATACGAGGTGGCGGCCATCAATGTAATATTATTACAGGTACAGACGGAATGAGAAGACGACATTCACAGCTGCCGATAATCACATTACTGCCGATAGTTAAATTACCAGACAGCGAATTCACGTCCGCCGCCTCCTCCCCCGCGGCCTCGCACCGCCGGGCCGACACTTACACCGGAGCAGACAACACATCGCAACAAATAGAACATTGTGTTCAGCTGCAATCACAAAACCATGAAGAGGAAGCTCTGGAGACCTAATATTTAAAGGGAACCTGTCAGCTGGTTTATCCCCCCATCACTATCTGCACCTGCAGCTTCATAGTCCTATTCTATCCATCCCTGTCTGAGCTCAGTGTAATGTGAGAGTGAAAAAAAAGCTTTTATACACTGACATGTTCTTATGTAAATAAGGCAGTGACTACACCTGGGAGGACGTAGTCAGTCTGGCAGGTTAATAGTTAACTCACTGAAAACTTCTCGGTATAAAGCACCTGTGTGATGTCATGATCATGTGACCATAGTGGGCGGAGCTAAGCAAGCAAACTCATTATGGGCTATGGAGCCTTATTGTAGTCACATGATCGTGACATCACACAGGTGCTTTGTACAGAGAAGTTGTCAGTGAGTTAACTATTAACCTGCCAGACTGACTACGTCCTCCCAGGTGTAGTCACTGCCTCATTTACATAAGAAATTGTAAGTGTATAAATGCTTTTCCTTCACCTTTCACATCACACTATGAGCTCAGGCAGGAATAATTAGAATAATACTATGAAGCTGCTGGGACAGACAGTGATAGCTGGGGGGGGGGGCATAAACTAGCTGACAGGTTCCCTTTAAAGCATGCGTCCCAATATGTGAGTCTCCATTTATTGAGCAATTTAGACCCACTAATATCTATCAGCATCGCCCACCCTGGCTCACGTTTTATAAGCCATAACAGTTTACGGCCTCTTTTCCATGCAAAACAGTGAATTATGGCACCGGCTATATGTAAACTGTATGTAGGGAGCGCCCTCTAGTGGTGGATCAGGCGGAAGGAATTTAAGCATTAAAGGCAATCTGAAAGATCCATTCCAAGGACCCGAACTAGACATTTCTTGTAACTGGGCACAACCCACATTAATAGAAAACAGTGACACCAGAGTTATTAACATGCCCATTATATACCAAGGAGTTTAGTAGAAGAAGCTCACACCACTAACCTTGCAAGCACTTTAATTATTAAGACTAAGTGAACATACATTGCTATTGATTTCTAAATCCAAGAAATGGTGTTTAAGGGAAAGAAGAGCGCATACACCAACTCCGATCCTGTATAGGGGTTATAGCAACTCGAAGAACAGAGGTGGGGTTGACAGAATTCAGGCTGTTTCTGTATGTCGGAGGTACATTGTACTGATACAGTGTATACAGTGTACAATGAACGTATTGATACAGTGTATACAGTGTACAATGAACGGTATTGATACAATGATACAGTGTACAATGAACGGTATGATACAATGTATACAGTGTACAATGAACGGTACTGATCAAATGTATACAGTGTACAATGAACGGTACTGATACAATGTATACGGTGTACAATGACGGTACTGATACAATATACAGTGTACAATGAACGGTACTGATACATGTATACAGTGTACAATGAACGTACTGTACATTATACAGTGTAAATGAACGTATGATACATGTATACAGTGTACAATGAACGGTACTGATACAATGTATACAGTGTAATGAAGTACTGATACAATGTATACAGTGTAATGAACGGTATGATACAATGTATACAGTGTACAATGAACGTACTGATACAATGTATACAGTGTACAATGAACGGTACTGATACAATGTATACAGTGTACAATGAACGGTACTGATACAATGTATACAGTGTACAATGAACGGTACTGATACAATGTATACAGTGTACAATGAACGGTACTGATACAATGTATACATGTACAATGACGGTACTGATACATGTTCAGTGTACAATGAACGGTACTGATACAATGTATACAGTGTACAATGAACGGTATGATACAATGTATACAGTGTACAATGAACGGTACTGATACAATGTATACAGTGTACAATGAACGGTATTGATACAATGTATACAGTGTACAATGAACGGTATGATACAATGTATACAGTGTACAATGAACGGTATGATACAATGTATACAGTGTACAATGAACGTATTGATACAATGTATACAGTGTACAATGAACGTATGATACAATGTATACAGTGTACAATGAACGGTATGATACAATGTATACAGTGTACAATGAACGTATTGATACAATGTATACAGTGTACAATGAACGGTACTGATACAATGTATACGTGTACAATGAACGGTATGATACAATGTATACAGTGTACAATGAACGGTACTGATACAATGTATACAGTGTACAATGAACGGTATTGATACAATGTATACAGTGTACAATGAACGGTACTGATACAATGTATACAGTGTACAATGAACGGTATTGATACAATGTATACAGTGTACAATGAACGGTATGATACAATGTATACAGTGTACAATGAACGGTATGATACAAGTATACAGTGTACAATGAACGTATTGATACAATGTATACAGTGTACAATGAACGGTATGATACAATGTATACAGTGTACAATGAACGGTATTGATAAATGTATACAGTGTACAATGAACGGTATGATAAATGTATACATTAAATATTATACAATAGTGTACAATGAACGGTATGTAAATTATAAGTACAATGAACGTATAAATGTATACAGTGTACAATGAACGGTATTGATACAATGTATACAGTGTACAATGAACGGTACTGATACAGTGTATACAGTGTACAATGAACGGTATGATACAATGTATACAGTGTACAATGAACGGTACTGATACAATGTATACAGTGTACAATGAACGGTATTGATACAGTGTCATAGTCGGTCTGTGCACAGCGCACCAGTGGGGTGTAGCAGGGAGACGCTTCGAAACGCGTAGAATGAACCTCCGTACTCTGTGACCATTGATTCCGATTATTTGTCCTGATATCACTTTTTCCCCGGTTATCCTGAATAAATGAAGCGTCACCTCCTCTAACGTCTCAGAAAAGCTGATTCTTTTCTCTTACTTCCGATGTGACTAAAGAAGGATTTGACACTTAGCTGGAAATGGATGGAATGTAAGTGAAGTAAGATCATTACAAGGAATAGAACTACGACACATATTAATAGAACACATGAGGCTTTCTGCTTATTTCAGTCATACTGGACACAGCCAATTTACACGCTTGTTAGCGAGCAGCGAGCGCACAACAGACGAGCCCGGCGTATTACATCCATCACACTGATATCTCCTGGGTAATTAAGGAGAGAAGAAGCCGCTTTATTCCTATCTGTCATCCTTAAATATTCCGGATACAGACTTCACAATCAGATATGGGCAGTTTCTGATACAGATCCCGATATTATAATCTTATGCATTAATCATGGACGTCCATAGAAACATAGAAAAGCATCAAGGAAGCGTGTCCAGTATGTCAATTACCGATCTCATCAGAGGCGGGCTGGGCCGGGTGGCAAGGAGGAGTTTGCCCCCCAGGCCGGTCCCTTAGTGTGTTCAGGGCCCCAGCTGCACTGGGAACATTGTATGTTGAAATCATCAGTGTGTACCAGCACTCCAGATTGTGATGCAGCGGCTATTAATTGAAGTGCAGCACCGCTGAAGCACCTGGCGGCCATAGTCGCTGTGTGATATAGTGGTGCGGTAACCTTTAAATCGCCACATCATGATCCCGCGGATGTTCACATGTGACAGTACGCTTCATGTGACTCGCCTTGCTTTTCCTGCCAGAGATGAGCAGATGGTGAACTCTCCTGCGGGACGCTGCGAGAGCCTCTTCTATTGTCCGTGCGCCAGGCCAACTTATGAAGGAGCCGGGCGAGGAGTCATCATCAATGTATCGGCCAAATGAAATTATCCACTCACACTTTGCCAAGTGTTTTTCCATTATGACATCAGGATGACACAAAGTAATCAGTGAGCATCTTGGTTTTTGTGCAGTGATATAAAAAATGCCGTTTTTGATATGAAACCTAAGAAATCAAAAGAACTGTGGAATTGTAGTTCTTGTAGCTCGGGCTACAATATCTGGACTGTGGAATGTAGTCCTTGTCAGCTCAGGCTGCAATATCTGGACTGTGGAATGTAGTCCTGTCAGCTCAGGCTGCAATATCTGACTGGGAATGTATCTGTAGCTCGGCTACAATATCTGGACTGTGGATGTATCCTGTCAGCTCGGCTACAATATCTGGACTGTGGAATGTAGTCCTGTCAGCTCGGGCTACAATATCTGGACTGTGGAATGTAGTCCTGTCAGCTCAGGCAAATATCTGACTGTGGAATGTGTCTGTCAGTCAGGCTCAATATCTGGACTGTGGAATGTAGTCCTGTCAGCTCAGGCTGCAATATCTGGACTGTGGAATGTAGTCCTGTCAGCTCGGGCTACAATATCTGGACTGTGGAATGTAGTCCTGTCAGCTCAGGCTGCAATATCTGGACTGTGGAATGTAGTCCTCAGCCAGTCTCTTGGGCCTGCTCAATATCTTCAGTTTGCAGGTGTCAGGCTCCCTTCACATCATGATTTTAGGGGATCCACGGCTATCCGTTGTAAATCTAATAGCCACAGATCAGATTTGGCCCCATGTATCCCTATAGGCACGATGGTCCTTAAGGCCATCCATGTGTGCAGGGATTCGATTGTGTCCACTTTTTTCACATCCCCAAAATCGGAGACTGCTTCGATTTTGGGCACAGGACAATCGGACAGAATCGGACCCAACGCTGTCCGATTCTAATAACATGGGGGTCTATGGAGCTCGGATTTGGGAAAAAACAGGATCATTTCCCGGATTTCGTGTTACTGTACTGAGCATGCTCAAACTACAACTGCTCTGTTCCGTGTAAGTTCACTTTAGAAGTTGACTAATAAATCAATATTATATTTACCCTTTGATGTCTCGTGGAATACGGCAGCATGGTTTTTAACCCTTCATTCTCTCTACTTTAATTTTCTGGTGGTGCAGTCACTGTGTACATACATACATTACTGATCCTGAGTTACCTCCTGTATTATACTCCAGAGCTGCACTCACTATTCTGCTGGTGCAGTCACTGTGTACATACATTACATTACTGATCCTGAGTTACCTCCTGTATTATACTCCAGAGCTGCACTCACTATTCTGCTGGTGCAATCACTGTGTACATACATTACATTACTGGTCCTGAGTTACCTCCTGTATTATACTCCAGAGCTGCACTCACTATTCTGCTGGTGCAGTCACTGTGTACATACATTACATTACTGATCCTGAGTTACCTCCTGTATTATACTCCAGAGCTGCACTCACTATTCTGCTGGTGCAGTCACTGTGTACATACATTACATTACTGATCCTGAGTTACCCCTGTATTATACTCCAGAGCTGCACTCACTATTCTGCTGGTGCAGTCACTGTGTACATACATTACATTACTGATCCTGAGTTACCTGCCTGTATTATACTCCAGAGCTGCACTCACTATTCTGCTGATGCAGTCACTGTGTGACATACATTACATTACTGATCCTGAGTTACCTCCTGTATTATACTCCACAGCTGCACTCACTATTCTGCTGGTGCAGTCACTGTGTACATACATTACATTACTGATCCTGAGTTACCTCCTGTATATCTCAGAGCTGCACTCACTATTCTGCGGCATCATGTACATACATACATACGGGTCGAGTACCTCCGTTATACTCAGCTCACTACTATCTGCTGGTGCAGTCACTGTGTACATACATTACATTACTGATCCTGAGTTACCTCCTGTATTATACTCCAGAGCTGCACTCACTATTCTGCTGGTGCAGTCACTGTGTACATACATTACATTACTGATCCTGAGTTACCTCCTGTATTATACTCCAGAGCTGCACTCACTATTCTGCTGGTGCAGTCACTGTGTACATACATTACATTACTGATCCTGAGTTATCTCCTGTATTATACTCCAGAGCTGCACTCACTATTCTGCTGGTGCAGTCACTGTGTACATACATTAAATGATCTGAGTACCCCCTGTAATTACTTCAGAGCTGCACTCACTATTTGCTGATGCCAGTCACTGTGTACAACATTACTTATGACTGAGTACTCTGTATTACCACAGCTGATCATATTCTGCTGTGCAGTCAGTGTATACATAATATGTAGTACTCTATCTCCACAGCGCCATATTGCTGTGCAGTCTGTTACACATTTGGCCAAGTATGAACCTGCATTCTGTAGAAATCCTCAGTGTCTTCTACTGATTGCAATCACAAATTCTTTGCTATTATTATCTTCATTTAATTTGTCTTCAATGAAAAAACACAAAAGAGAATGAAGCAAAAAGCAAAACATTGATCATTTCACACAAAACTCCAAAAATGGGCCGGACAAAAGTATTGGCACCCCTCAGCCTAATACTTGGTTGCACAACCTTTAGCCAAAATAACTGCGATCAGCCGCTTCCGGTAACCATCAATGAGTTTCTTACAATGCTCTGCTGGAATTTTACACCATTCTTCTTTGGCAAACTGCTCCAGGTCCCTGATATGTGAAGGCGCCTTCTCCAAACTGCCATTGTTAGATGTCTCCACAGGTGTTCTATGGGATTCCGGTCTGGACTCATTGCTGCCACCTTAGAAGTCTCCAGTGCTTTCTCTCACACCATTTCTAGTGCTTTTTGAAGTGTGTTTTGGGTCATTGTCCTGCTGGAAGACCCATGACCTCTGAGGGAGACCCAGCTTTCTCACACTGGGCCCTACATTATGCTGCACAATGTGTTGGTAGTCTTCAGACTTCATAATGCCATGCACACGGTCAAGCAGTCCAGTGCCAGAGGCAGCAAAGCAACCCCAAAACATCAGGGAGCCTCCGCCATGTCTGACTGTAGGGAGCGTGTTCTTTTCTTTGAATGCCTCTTTTTTTCTCCTGTAAACTCTATGTTGATGCCTTTGCCCATAAAGCTCTACTTTGTCTCATCTGACCAGAGAACATTCTTCCAAACGTTTTAGGCTTTCTCAGGTAAGTTTTGGCAAACTCCAGCCTGGCTTTGTTATGTCTCGGGGTAAGAAGTGGGGTCTTCCTGGGTCTCCTACCATACAGCCCTTTTCATTCAGACACTGACGGATAGTACGGGGTGACACTGTTGTACCCTCGGACTGCAGGGCAGCTTGAACTTGTTTGGATGTTAGTCGAGGTTCTTTATCCACCATCCGCACAATCTTGCATTGAAATCTCTCGTCAATGTTTCTTTTCCGTCCACATCTAGGGAGGTTAGCCACAGTGCCATGGGCTTTACACTTCTTGATGACACTGCGCACGGTAGACACAGGAACATTCAGGTCTTTGGAGATGGACTTGTAGCCTTGAGATTGTCATGCTTCCTCACAATTTGGTTTCTCAAGTCCTCAGACAGGACCCATGCTATATCGGAACACAGAACAGGTGACCACATGACATTTGAACAATATAGTCCTCCACCATAAATATAAGTCTAATGTGCAGCCAAAATAATCAAACCTACAAACACCTATAAAGTGTCCCAATTTTGGTTACACAAAACCCCCACATATATTTAGACCAAACGACTAATGTCAGATCACGGGTCAAAGAGTAATTTCACCTGTCTGTGACCGCCCCCTAAGCGTTTCGCTCCGGCTTCTTCTGAGACCCTCCTCATGGGTCATGTGATCACCTGTTCTGTGTTACACTGTAGCATTGTCATTGATTATATTGTGTTTTGATGTTTTAATAAAGATCAATTGATTGATTAGATATTGGCCAGACTCCTGGGAGTTTATTTAGGAATTGTATGCTGTTTGCAGGGTCTTTTTTTGAGGGTTATTCTGAATATATAGTATCATGAGATCAGTGGAGATAATGTATAGCGCGTAGGTGGGAGGCGGTAATAATCTTTGACAAATGTCACCGTCATCAGGTGCAAATTTCTGCACCATAAACTCTAATATTGGAAATGGCTCCAATTAGCTCCGAGCTGTAATAACTTGTATCTGTCAGGGTCAGGTTGTTGCAGTTTAATGAAACATATGCGGTATCTCCTAATTAGTTTCCAGTTCTGCATACACTAACGAGCGTTCATTTAACAAGGGGAAAAATAATTGGATGGAAATTGATGGAGTTTGAGTGTCAGGTGTTTGATGGGTTAAATGTATATAACTAAATACTCTACTGCATGGTACATTCTCAACATTCTATTAACCCATTAATAACACTAAGCGATAGTTAAGTATATGGCTTCCTCCCCATACAGTGTGTGTATCTACAGACATACAATGCAGTTTTTAAAAGACACATAAAATGTGAGAAAATAAGTCATATGGCAAAAAAAGCATTATCTTAGCTGCTATGTGACCATCATTAACAACCAGGGCAGGATTAGGTTTTTTTCACTGAAATGTCATCTACACTTTAAGTTTTATTTAAACAAAACCATTCAATAATGGATTTAAAGAGGAATGATGGATAATAAGAAGTCACAGCTTGGCCCCGGTGTCTCAGGGGCATCAGTGTTATAGATTGCACATGGTAGTTGGGGGCCCTAGTACACATTTTGCATTAGGATGTAAGTCTGAGACTTGTTGTTCCTCAGCCTCAGTAATTGTCCGCGCTGCCGTAACATTTACAAGAAATCAGTCATTTGCCTGTAAGTGGAAGATGCAGCTTGTCGGCAGCTTTGATGGTTGGAGATGCCGGATACAGTGGTGGGTACAGACCATGATTTCATTAGTAAAGGAAACATTCCGCATAATGGCAGATCAGCTCGGGCTTTACCAGCGATTAGGATTTCAAGAGTATAATTGTCCACGAGGCTCTTCTCTCTCTTGTTTTGTTCCTTTGCCTCTGGTCCATTATGACGCTCTACCGATGGCCGCTCTATCGGGATGATGAGACACTCAGTCTGTAAACCCTGCAGCAAACATCAAGCTTTGCTACTAATTGATCTAAATGGCCAAAAATGGAGTTTCTTCAAGAACTGGGGAAATTGGCCCTCGAGACTGAAGCTCTTGACAAAATTTCTATTCAGTGAATTAGTTTTAAGGTAATGCAGAATATTTTAGAGAGCGCCATGCCCAAGAGGAAGCATTGTTCTCTGTTTCAAGTATTTCAGACAGGAATACTGTGTTTTCCTGTAAGGTTTCTGCTCATAGAGTTAAAGTATGAAATATTGATGACTTTTATCTGCAACATATGCACCTGGGGGGTATAGAGACAGCCAACAGTCTGTAATTGTATATGGCCGATGTCTCTAATGTGTATACAGCCAGCAGTCTTTCATGTGTATACAGCCAGCAGTCTCTAATGTGCATACAGCCATAAGTCTGTAATGTATATGCAGCCAGCAGTCTCTAATGTGTATGACAGCCAGCAGTCTCTAATGTGTATACAGCCAACAGTACACTAATGTGTCATACGCCAGCAGTCACTAATGTGCATACAGCCAGCAGTCACTAATGTGCATACAGCCAGCAGTCCTAATGTGTATATAAGGCTGGCAGTCTCTAATCTGTATACAGCTGACAGTCTCTAATATGTATACGGACGACTGTCTCTAATGTGCATATGGCTGGCAGACTCCAATGTGCATACAGACGTCAATCTCCAATGTGCATAAAACCAGCAGTCTCTATTGTGCATATGGCCTGCAGTCTCTAATGTGTATACAGCCAGCCATCACTAATGTGCATACGGCTGGTAGTCTCCAATGTGCATACAGATGTCATTCTCCAATGTGCATAAAGCTGGCAGTTTCTAATGTGCATACAGTTAGCAGTCTCTATTGTGCACATGGCCGGTAGTCTCTAATGATACAGCTTTCAGTCTTTAATGTGCATAAGGATGGCAGTCTCTAATGTGCATACGGCCAGCAGTCTGTAATGAATATATGGCCGGCTATCTCTAATGTGCATACGGCTGGCAGTCACTAATATGCATATGACCCACAGCCATCTCTAATGTGTATACTTCCTGCAGCAGTCTCCATTGTGTATTCTTAATTGTGTATACAGCTATTGTGTATTCATCGCAAAGCAGTCTCAATTGTGTGTGCGTGTGTGTATATATGTATATATGTACATAATATGTATGTATGTTTGGGTGGAGGCAGAGCTGGGGTGGAGGCTGGGCAGAGTCTCAGGGGGGCTATAAAATGTTGCCAGTGAGGGGCCCTGATCTTCCTGCCTGTCCTACCTGCAGGTGATCAGTGTAACAGTCCAGCACAGTCTCCTATCTGTACAGCAGACACATTGGGCGCCTTCACACTGGCATTCCCCTCTGCAGCGTTCTGCGGAGGGGATCCGCAATGTGACCGCAGCGGCCGCCAGCTCCTATCTTTAGAATGGGAGCGCACGGTGCTGTGCTTGACAGCGCATGCCAATGCGCACCCATTCACTCCCATATGTGATCTGTGCGCAGGCGGATGCCTGTGCACAAATCACACACTCCCGCCCGCACCAGAAATGCAACATGTTGCATCCCTGGTGCGGGGGGGGGTGTGTGATTTGTGCACAGGCATCCGCCTGCGCACAGATCACATATGGGAGTGAATGGGTGCGCATGGTCATGCGCTGTCAAGCACAGCACTGTGCGCTCCCATTCTAAAGATAGGAGCTGGCGGCTGCTGCGCACACATGGCGATTCTCCTCCGCAGAACGCTGCAGAGGGAACGCCAGTGTGAAGGCGCCCATAGAGAATGGCTATGATTACAGCAGCACAGGAGTGCACTGACCTTGTGAGGGAAAGTGACCTGTCCACTAATGTGACCATGATGGGGAGGACATGAGAATTCAACCAGTGAGAAATCACCGGCTAATGTAATGGAAGGAGAAGGTCCTTCAGCAGCACAGAGGATTTCAGGAGAATAGTATGTTCATTTTTGTGGGAAGCAGTGACCTTAAGGAAGATTAGAGACGAGGGGGAAAATAGAAGGAGCCGGACCCACTGCAGCACAGAGTATTTCAGGAGAGGACTGTACATTATCATGATGTGAGAAGTACAATAGACACGGTAAGAGTTAATGAATGAAAAGATTTAGGGATCTGAACAGCAAAGTTACCATAAAAAAACAGCAAAATCAAGAAAATGTTCCGGAATTATCTGTGACAAATTGATCTGTTGTGCGGAGATTTACTTCTGGGAGAAAACAGTTTTCTCTGTGGGTTTAATGTTTGCAAAGTAGAAAGTTTGTGATTTGCTAATGGAGGATGAGCTCGGTCTCCGTACAGTCATTTCCTCTAATTTTAAAGAGATTATTATACCTACGATAATACAGAACAGAGAACGTTTCATCCTGACGTTCACATCATTCCAGACTTTACATCCACAATAATATTTCATATTTGTTATATTATTGTGCAGCTGTAGTACCTGTGATGACCACCAGGTGGTGGAGAGAACTCTTATCCAAACTTTGTTTTTACTTTGTATATTTCTCTGTTCAGGAATCCTATATACCCCACAACTGTTATTGCCATATATTGCATATATCCCATGTTAGGGTGTATGCACCATACCATAACATGTCGTACAACATGTGGATAGGTTACAATAGTCATACACACTAGGTATCGGTCACCAGATCCTGATACAATTGTCCTAATTCTTCGGTGCTGCATCTCAGACACAGTAAGAGATATTGCTGTGTTTGGTATCTGGTGCACGGAGCTGTCAGTAGGTGATTGACAGCGCAGGCTTCCATCCTGGTTCTGGGAGGTGCTGGGTTGCTCAGGTGTTTCATCTTCCCTGTGATTGTTCTGCTACTTTACTTTGCAGCCTCTTCCATAATCCTGACAGTCATAAATTCTATTTGAAGTTGTGTGTGGTCTTCATTCTTGTGTCTGCTTTAGTCTGATATTGGTCATCTGACCCCAGACTGTTGCTTGATTTCAGTTTTGTCTGTTCCCTGTCCTTATTGTGATCTCTTAGTACTTTGATCTCTGGACCGTGACCTGAATACCCCTCAGTTGACTCCCTGAATCCTCTTCGTGCTCTCCTGGAAACCAAACTCTGGATCGCTGCATGACTAGGAATAGGACCCATTGAAGCAGTGACCCAGTGAAATGGGGTGCCGTCATCCACCGACTCCTCACTCCCTCTCCCCACATTGAAGTGAACCCCCGAAGGTTGAATAAACAGAACTTCTTCTAAACCAGTGAGTGCCGCCTCTCTTTTTTTCTTACATCAAGATTTATTGTATGACTACTTCTCTGTCTACTTGAATAATACAAGCTGTCCTGGAACCTGACCCTGGACTATTATATGACTACTTCTCTGTCTACTTCCTGAATACTACAAGCTCTCCTGGAACCTGACCCTGGAGTATTATATGACTACTTCTCTGTCTACTCCCTGAATACTGCAAGCTCTACTGAAACCTGACCCCGGACTATTATATGACTACTTCTCTGTCTACTTCCTGAATACCACAAACTCTCCTGGAACCTGACCCTGGACTATTATATGACTACTTCTCTGTCTACTCCCTGAATACTACAAGCTCTCCTGAAACCTGACCCTGGACTATTATGTGACTACTTCTCTGTCTACTTCCTGAATACCACAAACTCTCCTGGAACCTGAATCTCGACTATTATATGACTAATTCTCTGTCTACATCCTGAATACTACAAGCTCTCCTGGAACTTGACCCTGGACTATTATATGACTAATTCTCTGTCTACTTCCTGAACACTACAAGCTCTCCTGGAACCTGACCCTGGACTATTATATGACTACTTCTCTGACTACTTACTGAATACTACAAGCTCTCCTGGAACCTGACCCTGGACTATTATATGACTACTTCTCTGTCTACTTCCTGAATACCACAAGCTCTCCTGGAACCTGACTCTCGACTTTTATATGACTACTTCTCTGTCTACTTCCTGAATACCACAAGCTCTCCTGGAACCTGACCCTGGACTATTATATGACTACTTCTCTGTGTACTCCCTGAATACTACAAGCTCTCCTGGAACCTGACCCTGGACTATTATATGACTACTTCTCTGTCTACTCCCTGAATACTACAAGCTCTCCTGGAACCTGACCCTGGACTATTGGATGACTACTTTTCTGTCTACTTCCTGAATACAACAAGCTCTCCTGGAACCTGACCCTGCACTATTATGTGACTACTTCTCTGTCTACTCCCTGAATACTACAAGCTCTTCTTGAAACCTGACCCTGGACTTTTGCATGACTACGTCTCTGTTCACTCCCTGAATAATATGAGCTCTCCTGGATCCTGACCTTGGATTACCGCACTTCCTGCTAACTTTACTACCTGTAAGTAGTGACTGTGTCATATCCTAGCAATTAGTAGTAGCTAGCATCACAGAAATGTATTGTGTATGAAAGCAACCCCACTCCCTAAGGTCATACGTACATGGGGACCTTGGAGGGAGGGGGCCCAGTGCTGGTTGGACCTATGCCTTTGGGTGTCAAAAGAAAGGGTTGGACTGAGAGAGCCAAGGAGGTGTAAGCCGATATCCGAAATCTCCCCCTCCTGCCTGTATATCTCTACTCGTCTGAATAAAGTATTATATCACTATCAGGTTATTGATGAGGTGACTGGAGCTTCATTTGCTCCCACGCAGCCGCCGCCTGCTGTCGGCTTCTGCACAGTAATGACATATTTACAGACAAACATCCCCGATATTGACGCCACTGCTGCCCATTCTCCACCGGTGTGAACCATTAACCCGGGTGGTCAATATATATTACATTACTCCGCGCACAACACAGGACAAAGCTATCGTCCCTATGTATTAGCGATGAAGAATGATCTACATTATTACACAATGTATCCAGATACAGGAAGCTCCAGACATATTCCGGCAACGACACCAGTTTTGGCATTTTAACTATTCATCATCCAGTTCTACAATCAACCGGGGCCGAAAGTGCCGACTCTCAGCTTTAATATTTACATCCTAATTGGAGGAAGGTTTAGGAATTTCTCCTCTTTAATATGTCGCTGCCCCTTTTTCAAGAGACCAAAAGTAATTGGACATTTATCCCAAAACTCTTTAATGGGCTGCATGGGTGATTCCTTCATTAATCCATCATCAATTAAGCAGGTAAAAGGTCTGGAGCTGATTGCAGGTGCGGCATTTTGAAGCTATTGGGCAAATAGCAAGGGGCAATACAGAGGAGTCACCACAAGGTGCAAATACAGAGGAGTCACCACAAGGTGCAAATACAGAGGAGTCACCACAAGGTGCAAATACAGAGGAGTCACCACAAGGGGCAAATACAGAGGAGTCACCACAAGGTGCAAATACAAAGGAGTCACCACAAGGTGCAAATACAGAGGAGTCACCACAAGGTGCAAATACAGAGGAGTCACCACAAGGGGCAAATACAGAGGAGGCACCACAAGGAGCAAATACAGAGGAGTCACCACAAGGTGCAATACAGGGGAGTCACCACAAGGGGCAATACAGATGAGTCACCACAAGGAGCAAATACAGAGGAGTCACCACAAGGAGCAAATACAGAGGAGTCACCACAAGGTGCAAATACAGAGGAGTCACCACAAGGTGCAAATACAGAGGAGTCACCACAAGGTGCAAATACAGAGGAGTCACCACAAGGAGCAAATACAGAGGAGTCACCACAAGGTGCAAATACAGAGGAGTCACCGCAAGGGGCAAATACAGAGGAGTCACCACAAGGGGCAAATACAGAGGAGTCCCCACAAGGTGCAAATACAGAGGAGTCACCACAAAGAGCAAATACAGAGGAGTCACCACAAGGAGCAAATACAGAGGTGTTACTACAAGGAGCAAATACAGAGGGGTCACCACAAGGTGCAAATACAGAGGAGCCACCACAAGGTGCAAATACAGAGGAGTCACCACAAGGTGCAAATACAGAGGAGTCACCACAAGGAGCAAATACAGAAGAGTCCCCACAAGGTGCAAATACAGAGGAGTCCCCACAAGGTGCAAATACAGAAGAGTCCCCACAAGGGGCAAATACAGAGGAGTCACCACAAGGTGCAAATACAGAGGAGCCACCACAAGGAGCAAATACAGAGGAGTCACCACAAGGTGCAAATACAGAGGAGCCACCACAAGGTGCAAATACAGAGGAGTCACCTCAAGGTGCAAATACAGAGGAGTCCCCACAAGGTGCAAATAAAGAGGAGTCACCGCAAGGAGCAAATACAGAGGAGTCACCACAAGGTGCAAATACAGAGGAGTCACCACAAGGTGCAAATACAGAGGAGTCACCACAAGGTGCAAATACAGAGGAGTCACCTCAAGGTGCAAATACAGAGGGGTCCCCACAAGGTGCAAATACAGAGCAGTCACCACAAGGTACAAATACAGAGGTGTTACTACAAGGTGCAAATACAGAGGAGTCACCACAAGGGGCAAATACAGAGGAGTCACCACAAGGTGCAAATACAGAGGGGTCACCACAAGGAGCAAATACAGAGTAGACGAAGACATGAACAGTCTATAATTTTAAGCATTTTGAACTCTTGATATCTAGATGGTGGTTATTGGATTCAATTACCACTACAATATATTTTATAGCAAATTAATTTATTTCACAAAGTACTAATTTATTGGTGCACACTAGGGAGGAGCGAGTCTATTCGTTACTACTCGGTACTCGCTCTACTCGTTACTCTGCGAGTTTCCTAGCGATTAGTCGCAGAGTAACGAGTCCCATGTAAATCAAGGGAAATGCAATTCCTCTGCTGCTGGACCCTATAAAGAGGAAAAACCTGCAGTTCCCCAATTCATTGTTTAAAAGCCGGCGGTAAAAAGCCGCCGACTTTTAAACAATGGTGACAGCCGATGACAGCTGTCCTCTTTATCCAGAGCTCTGTCCTCTTTATCTATAGCTCTGTCCTCTTTATCCAGAGCTCTGTCCTCTTTATCCAGAGCTCTGTCCTCTTTATCTATAGCTCTGTCCTCTTTATCCAGATCTCTGTCCTCTTTATCTATAGCTCTGTCCTCTTTATCCAGAGCTCTGTCCTCTTTATCCAGAGCTCTGTCCTCTTTATCTATAGCTCTGTCCTCTTTATCTATAGCTCTGTCCTCTTTATCCAGAGCTCTGTCCTCTTTATCCAGAGCTCTGTCCTCTTTATCCAGAGCTCTGTCCTCTTTATCCAGAGCTCTGTCCTCTTTATCCAGAGCTCTGTCCTCTTTATCCAGAGCTCTGTCCTCTTTATCTATAGCTCTGTCCTCTTTATCCAGAGCTCTGTCCTCTTTATCCAGAGCTCTGTCCTCTTTATCTATAGCTCTGTCCTCTTTATCCAGAGCTCTGTCCTCTTTATCCAGAGCTCTGTCCTCTTTATCTAGAGCTCTGTCCTCTTTATCCAGAGCTCTGTCCTCTTTATCTATAGCTCTGTCCTCTTTATCCAGAGCTCTGTCCTCTTTATCCAGAGCTCTGTCCTCTTTATCTATAGCTCTGTCCTCTTTATCCACAGCTCTGTCCTCTTTATCCAGAGCTCTGTCCTCTTTATCCACAGCTCTGTCCTCTTTATCTATAGCTCTGTCCTCTTTATCTATAGCTCTGTCCTCTTTATCCAGAGCTCTGTCCTCTTTATCCAGAGCTCTGTCCTCTTTATCCAGAGCTCTGTCCTCTTTATCTATAGCTCTGTCCTCTTTATCCAGAGCTCTGTCCTCTTTATCCAGAGCTCTGTCCTCTTTATCTAGAGCTCTGTCCTCTTTATCCAGAGCTCTGTCCTCTTTATCTATAGCTCTGTCCTCTTTATCCAGAGCTCTGTCCTCTTTATCCAGAGCTCTGTCCTCTTTATCTATAGCTCTGTCCTCTTTATCCACAGCTCTGTCCTCTTTATCCAGAGCTCTGTCCTCTTTATCCACAGCTCTGTCCTCTTTATCTATAGCTCTGTCCTCTTTATCTATAGCTCTGTCCTCTTTATCCAGAGCTCTGTCCTCTTTATCCAGAGCTCTGTCCTCTTTATCCAGAGCTCTGTCCTCTTTATCTATAGCTCTGTCCTCTTTATCCAGAGCTCTGTCCTCTTTATCTATAGCTCTGTCCTCTTTATCCACAGCTCTGTCCTCTTTATCCAGAGCTCTGTCCTCTTTATCCAGAGCTCTGTCCTCTTTATCCAGAGCTCTGTCCTCTTTATCCAGAGCTCTGTCCTCTTTATCTATAGCTCTGTCCTCTTTATCTATAGCTCTGTCCTCTTTATCCAGAGCTCTGTCCTCTTTATCCAGAGCTCTGTCCTCTTTATCTATAGCTCTGTCCTCTTTATCCAGATCTCTGTCCTCTTTATCTATAGCTCTGTCCTCTTTATCCAGATCTCTGTCCTCTTTATCTATAGCTCTGTCCTCTTTATCCAGAGCTCTGTCCTCTTTATCCAGAGCTCTGTCCTCTTTATCCAGAGCTCTGTCCTCTTTATCTATAGCTCTGTCCTCTTTATCCAGAGCTCTGTCCTCTTTATCCAGAGCTCTGTCCTCTTTATCCAGAGCTCTGTCCTCTTTATCCAGAGCTCTGTCCTCTTTATCCAGAGCTCTGTCCTCTTTATCTATAGCTCTGTCCTCTTTATCCAGAGCTCTGTCCTCTTTATCCAGAGCTCTGTCCTCTTTATCTATAGCTCTGTCCTCTTTATCCAGAGCTCTGTCCTCTTTATCCAGAGCTCTGTCCTCTTTATCTAGAGCTCTGTCCTCTTTATCCAGAGCTCTGTCCTCTTTATCTATAGCTCTGTCCTCTTTATCTAGAGCTCTGTCCTCTTTATCCAGAGCTCTGTCCTCTTTATCTATAGCTCTGTCCTCTTTATCCACAGCTCTGTCCTCTTTATCCACAGCTCTGTCCTCTTTATCCACAGCTCTGTCCTCTTTATCTATAGCTCTGTCCTCTTTATCTATAGCTCTGTCCTCTTTATCCAGAGCTCTGTCCTCTTTATCCAGAGCTCTGTCCTCTTTATCTATAGCTCTGTCCTCTTTATCCAGAGCTCTGTCCTCTTTATCTATAGCTCTGTCCTCTTTATCCACAGCTCTGTCCTCTTTATCCAGAGCTCTGTCCTCTTTATCCAGAGCTCTGTCCTCTTTATCTATAGCTCTGTCCTCTTTATCCAGAGCTCTGTCCTCTTTATCTATAGCTCTGTCCTCTTTATCCATAGCTCTGTCCTCTTTATCCACAGCTCTGTCCTCTTTATCCACAGCTCTGTCCTCTTTATCCAGAGCTCTGTCCTCTTTATCTATAGCTCTGTCCTCTTTATCCAGAGCTCTGTCCTCTTTATCCAGAGCTCTGTCCTCTTTATCCAGAGCTCTGTCCTCTTTATCCAGAGCTCTGTCCTCTTTATCCAGAGCTCTCTGACATAGAGCGGAGAAGAAGAGATGGCTAGCGAGAGGCCGCTAGAGAAGTCACAAAAGCAAGGAAACATTTTGTATATTTTAAGCAGATTTTTTATTCAGTAATTTTTTATAAATTGTCACTTTACTTTGTGAAATAAATTAATTCACATCATGTCTATATTACCGTATTATCTGTAATATCTTCATAATAATAATAATAATAATAAAGCTTTATTTATATATAGCGCCAACATATTCCGCAGCGCTTTACAATGTAGGGTTAGAGTACAGAAAATATACAGTAAGTAATTACAATAGAGAACAAATAAAGTACAATCATTGGATACAAAAACAATAGGCATAGAATCAATGTGAAAAAAAAAAATACAATAAATAAAGCAAGAAATGAAGGTGACCCTGCTCAAAAGAGCTTACAATCTAAAGCGGGATAGAGGTTGTACAAGGTGCCGGGGCTTATTGCACTGATGGTCCAGGCATCTTGAGGAAATGGGGTATAGGGCTAAGCTTACATGAATGGTCATTATACAGTCTGTGTAGACCTTTATGGTTTGGTGGCGTTTGTAGAAGAATAATGTCCAGAGGATAGCCCATTCACTGTCTACAGTACAATGGACATGTTAGGGAGTATGATAGGCCGCCTTAAAAAGATGCGTCTTTAGGGATCGTCTGAAGCCATGCAAGTTGTGGATAGTCCTGATTTCTTTGGGTAAAGCATTCCAGAGGTTTGGTGCAGCTCTGGAAAAGTCTTGGAGCCGGGAGTGGGAGGATCGGATTAGTGCAGATGTTAGTTGAAGGTCATTTGAGGAACGTAGAGAGCGGGTGGGGTGATAGACAGAGATGAGGGAGGAGAGGTAGGGGGGAGCTGCACTGTGAAGAGCTTTGTGGGTGAGAACAAGCAATTTGAATTTGATCCTGTAGTATACGGGCAGCCAGTGCAATGACTGGCACAGAGCAGAGGCATCTGAGTAACGATTGGCCAGATGGGTGATCCTGGCTGCTGCATTAAGGATGGACTGGAGAGGAGAAAGTCTGGTGAGGGGGAGGCCGCTTAATAGAGAGTTGCAATAGTCAAGGCGGGAATGGATTAGGGCCACGGTGAGGGTTTTTGTTGTTTCCAGGGTGAGAAAGGGGCGGACTCTAGAGATATTCTTCAGGTGTAAGCGACAGGAGCGGACGAGAGATTGCGTGTGGGAGGAGAAGGAGAGATCGGTGTCAAACATAACACCCAGACAGTGAGCCTGCTGCCTAGGCGTTATCGTGGTGCCGCACACTGAGAGAGAGATGTCCGATTTAGGGAGGTTAGTGGATGGGGGGAGCAGAAGAAGTTCAGTTTTGGAAAGGTTTAGTTTCAAATAGAGAGTGGACATGATATTGGAAACTGCAGCTAGACAGTCATTGGTGTTCTTTACTACCGCAGGGGTAAGGTCAGGGGCTGAAGTGTATAGTTGAGTGTCATCAGCATAAAGATGGTACTGGAAGCCAAATGAGTGGTGACGACTGGAGAGAGGGACTGGAGCAGGTGTGAGGGAATGGGGTCGGTAGTGCATGTGGTGGGACGAGAGGAAGATAGGAGCCTGGAGACTTCTTCTTCTGTGACTGGGTCAAATGTGGAAAGTGAACCGGAGGGGATGTGAGGAAGAATGGGGGTGGCAGTGCTTGGAGGTTCATCACATCATGTCTATATTACCGTATTATCTGTAACATCTTCATCACATCATGTCTATATTACCGTATTATCTGTAATATCTTCATCACATCATGTCTATATTACCGTATTATCTGTAACATCTTCATCACATCATGTCTATATTACCGTATTATCTGTAATATCTTCATCACATCATGTCTATATTACCGTATTATCTGTAATATCTACATTACGCCATGTTTATATTACCGTATTATCTGTCATATTCACATCACCTAAAGTCTTTATTACGGTATTATTTATATCTACATCACCCGCTATATTACCGTATTGTCTATAGTATCTATATTACCGTATTATCTATAGTATCTATATTACGCCATGTCTATATTACCATATTATCTATAGTATCTATATTACACCATGTCTATATTACCGTATTATCTATAATAGATCACCCCAGTGCGTTATTTCATGGTAATGGGCTGCAGAACATCTGCTTCATCCTAATGTCTCCACGTCTGTAAGATCCAATGAGGTTTTAATTAGTAATGACTAAGCCTGATGCAATAAAGCGGTGACAATGTCACCCATGGAGGTTGTGCCGCCTCCTTCCCTGAGCGATGACAGCGGCTCATCAATAATACATTCTCGCCGTCTTTCTGGATTGAGTTTCCTCATATTCCTGTGCTTCTTTCCGACAAAATAACTAAACAGCAGATCTTGTTTCCACACAAGTAATGAATGTGAACGGCGTTTAACCCCTGGGTTTCCTGGACTTATTTTGGCCTCCTGTGGACGAGGTGATTTGGTTAAAGGGCTCCGATGATGAGCTGATCACACCATTAATTGTAATCTGTGAGGACCCAACAGTTTTCCTGCAGTGCCCCCACAGGCAGGATGCAGCATTACACCCCCAGCTAATAAAATCCATAGGGATCTGTGTAATGCCTGGGTCACTAAACCACTGGACACCAGGGACACCATACAATACAATGGAGACTGACTCACAGGGAGGGCTGCAGGGTTACATTGAGGACACATCATGAAGTAATTGCTGTAGAATATGAGGCCTATGACGAGGATCTGGTGACGTCGTATTTATGGGGATTTAGCAGTTTCTTGGGTTTTTTCCTGATGAATGCGCTGTGTATGAGTGCGCTGTGCGCAGGATCTGTGTATTCTTGGCAGACACAACCCTCATCTGTGCGGCCACAGCTGCTGATATTGAAGACTTCGGAATAGCACAAGAGGGAAGAGGCAGCAATCACTGTGACCACGAGACCTGACGCATCTAATATCTGATGTTCTGCTCTACGTCCTCATTCCCCGCAGCGTCAATGGCGGCCCTGTCCTCCACACCATTAGAGCAGCACTCTCCACTCCTGAAACACTCTGTGCCGCTGGGGGTGACCGTGCCACCTCTACTATATAACCTTCCACTTACCATTCTGTACATGCCAACAAGCCTGCAATTGCACCCGGGCCCTGGAGTCTAGGGGTGTCACGCTGGGAGCGGGAGAGACACTCAGCGTAGGACAACGACGGGGGGGGGGAATAAGGAGTCCCTAAAGCTATGGGCACAAGAGGGAGAGGGTGACCCCTAGTCTTACTGGGGCTGACCCTGTCTGCCCTGACGTCCCTATACAGTTTCCTCAACTGTCGCCGACCACGAACCTCTTCCCTCTCTGATCCTAGCACTACCTTATCTAAGGATCAGATGGGGAGGTTCACTAGACCCCTCCACTAACAACTAAAGACAAACACAAGGAAAAACAGACAATGGGGAAAGAAAACACTTATCTTGCAGCAGAGCACAGCAACCTCCACAACCTCAGCTTCTGCTGGAGCAAGGATAATGAGTGTCCAAGGAAATATCACCTGCACCGAGGGAGGGCAATGAAACTCCTTATAAAGGTGGGAAGAACCTGCTGGGTCCTAGTGACCCAGAATACTGGTGTAGAAACCAGACCGAGCACAAGACCTTCCCAGCCGTCTCCCCATGATAGGGAGATCTTATCATGCCTTCTCTTTATCTACACAGAAGGTAAATGCCCCTGAAAGACGGGCCGTCCTCAAACATTATGGCTGATTGGCCAAACGCTGGGATCGTCTGCGCGTGGCCTCTACCCTGTCATCCGTGCCACCCGTGACAGTACCCCCCCGTCCACGAGTGGCCCCCGGACACTCAGGACCAGGCTTATCCGGATGGGAACGGTGAAAAGCGCGGACCAGCCTAGCGGCGGAGACTTCCGACGCCGGCACCCACATCCGCTCCTCAGGACCGTATCCCCTCCAGTGCACCAAATACTGAAGAGAACGGCGCAACCTGCGAGAATCAACCACCTTTGAGATCTCAAATTCCAAATTCCCCGCCACGCAGACGGGCTCCGGGGGCAAAGGAGACGGGTTAGACGACGGCACATACGGTTTGAGGAGCGACCTATGAAATACATTGTGGATCTTAAGAGCGGGAGGTAACGCAAGACAAAACGCCACGGGATTGATAACGGCGGCTATCTGATAAGGGCCAATAAACCTGGGCCCCAACTTCCAAGAGGGTACCTTCAACTTCACATACTTGGTAGACAACCACACGTAGTCATTCACACATAGGTCCGGACCTGGCGCACGCTTCCTGTCAGCCATACGTTTGTACCTGTCGCCTAAGAGCTTCAAGCTACGCTGCACACCCCGCCAAACCGAGGAGAGGGATGAGGTAAATCGGTCCTCCTCAGGAACTCCGGAAGGACTAGTACCACTAAAAGTACCAAACTGAGGATGAAACCCATATGCACCGAAGAACGGTGACTTGCCCGTGGACTCCTGAAGACGATTATTAAGGGCAAATTCGGCCAAGGGCAGATAACTCGCCCAAGTCTCCTGATTGTCAGAGACAAAACACCTCAGATAAGTCTCCAAATTCTGATTCATACGTTCGGTCTGCCCATTAGACTGAGGATGAAAAGCAGAAGAGAAGGACAAAGCAATTCCTAAACGTGCACAAAAAGCCTTCCAAAACTTGGAGACAAACTGAGTACCACGATCAGAAACCACCTCGGAGGGAACTCCATGAAGCTTCACAATCTCACCTACAAACACCTGTGCCAGTGTCCGAGCATTAGGAAGTGCGGGCAGTGCCACAAAGCGAACCATCTTACTGAATCTATCAACCACTACCAGCACTACCGTCTTGCCCGCAGACGCCGGAAGATCGGTGATAAAATCCATTGACACATGTGTCCATGGCCTCTCAGGAATAGACAATGGCAAGAGAGAACCAGCCGGACGGGTATGCGGGACTTTAGCCCGTGCACACACACTACAGGCAGATACGAATTCCGCTACGTCCTTCCTCAACCCCGGCCACCAAAAGCGGCGAGATAAAAGATCGAAGGTGGCCCTACTGCCGGGATGCCCTGCCAATACGGAGTCGTGATGCTCTGACAGCACTCTGAGACGCAAAGATGATGGCACAAAAAGTCTCCCAGAAGGACAGGAGGCAGGGGTGCCCCCCTGGACCTTCAACACCTCCCCCTCCAGATCAGGGCAAAGAGCAGAAACAACCACCCCCTCCTGCAAGATGGGGACGGGACTCTCATGAGCACTACCACCCGGGAAACTACGCGACAACGCATCAGCCTTCACGTTCTCAACCCCCGGACGGTAAGTGACGGTAAAATTAAATCTCGTGAAAAACAAGGACCACCGAGCCTGCCGGGGATTGAGACGCTTGGCGGACTCAAGGTAAGACAGGTTCTTGTGGTCGGTAATAACCGTGATGGGATGGACAGCCCCTTCCAACCAGTGACGCCATTCCTCAAAAGCCAACTTAATAGCCAACAGCTCCCTATTACCAACATCATAATTCCTCTCGGCCGACGACAATTTCTTGGAGAAGAACGCGCAGGGCACCCATCTCCCAGGCGAAGGGCCTTGCGACAATACAGCCCCCACCCCCACCTCAGACGCATCCACTTCCACAACGAAGGGCTGAGAAAGATCGGGCTGACGGAGAATAGGTGCGGAAACAAAACAACGCTTTAGGGAGGAGCAGAATCAGACCACTCAGAAAAATCCGTCCCCTTCCTAGTCATGTCCGTTAGAGGCGTCACCAGTACCGAATAATTCTTAATAAATTTACGGTAAAAATTGGTAAACCCCAAAAAACGTTGCAATGCCCGTAGATTGTCTCTTGATGTTGGGATCCAACCGTCAACTTAATGTTATGTACGATATGTGTGAGACTACCTTGAGCAAGAGGTGCTGAGTCGATGGCATAGATACGGATGGGGCGAGACAATAAACAGCAGTTAAGCCCATGAGCGTCTACAAAATGAGCATCCACCATGCTGACCCCCGCACCACTATCCACAAACACGGAAATTCCCTCCGTTTTGCCCTCCAGCGCCACCTCCGCACTTAGGAGGAAACGGGAAGTACAAATGGAGGATACACACACCTCTTGCTCGACCACCTCCACACCCCCCATAGTCACATAAGGTCCAGGCACCCCAGTCCGTTTAGGAGTGTAGGGACAGGCCCCAATAAAATGGTCCCCTTTCCCACAAAAAAAACAGACCCCCTTCCCCTTGCCCCGGGAGGTACCGGAGGAGAACCTCGAGGCCGCCGCTCCTCCTAGCTGCATCGGTTCCTCCGCACTCGGGAGGAACGACTCACCCTCCGCGTGACCTCCCGGTAACCAGGAACCACCACGAGAATGGCTCCCAGTAACAGGAGGTCTACCCCTCCGCTCCTGGAGGCGTCTATCCATACGAATGACTAACGACATAGCCACCCCAGGGACGGAGGGGTCTCATAAACCGCCAGAGCATCCTTCAGCCTCTCCGAAAGACCCTGACAAAAGTGACTCCTGAGCGCCGGATCGTTCCACTTTGTGTCCGTAGCCCACCTGCGGAACTCAGAACAATATGATTCCGCCGACCGAGTCCCCTGGCGGAGATGGCGTAACCTGGATTCAGCCAAAGCGACACGGTCAGGGTCATCATATATGAGGCCTAAGGCGTCAAAAAATCCATCCACAGACTGGAGACAAGTAGAGTCCTGTGGCAGAGAGAAAGCCCAGGATTGGGGATCCCCCTGCAGCAATGATATAATAATTCCTACCCGCTGCTGCTCATCACCAGTGGAATAAGGCCTAAGCCTGAAGTATAATTTACAGGCCTCTTTGAACACAGTAAACTTATCTCTACCTCCTGAAAACCTGTCAGGGAGGGCAACCTTAGGTTCAGGTCTGGCCTGACCCAATGCTTGATTCCCCAAGACACCATTTTGCGGTTGTGGTCCCTGCAGAGCCGACCGAAGGTCCGCAACCTCCAAAGACAGAGACTGCAGCTGCTGGGCCAAAGCAGACACAGGATCCATAAGGAAAGGAAGAAAAATCGGTTCCTCCCCTGTCCTTCAGTTACAGTATTGGCAGGTGATAATGTCACGCTGGGAGTGGGAGAGACACTCAGCGCAGGATAACGACGGGGGGGGGGGAATAAGGAGTCCCTAAAGCTATGGGCACAAGAGGGAGAGGGTGACCCCTAGTCTTACTGGGGCTGACCCTGTCTGCCCTGACGTCCCTATACAGTTTCCTCAACTGTCGCCGACCACGAACCTCGTCCCTCTCTGATCCTAGCACTACCTTATCTAAGGATCAGATGGAGAGGTTCACTAGACCCCTCCACTATCAACTAAAGACAACACAAGGAAATAACAGACAATGGGGAAAGAAAACACTTATCTTGCAGCAGAGCACAGCAACCTCCACAGCCTCTGCTTCTGCTGGAGCAAGGATAATGAGTGTCCAAGGAAATATCACCTGCACCGAGGGAGGGCAATGAAACTCCTTATAAAGGAGGGAAGAACCTGCTGGGTCCTAGAGACCCAGAATACTGGTGTAGAAACCAGACCGAGCACAAGACCTTCCCAGCCGTCTCCCCATGATAGGGAGATCTTATCATACCTTCTCTCTATCTACACAGAAGGTGAATGCCCCTGAAAGACGGACCGTCCTCAAACATTATGGCTGATTGGCCAAACGCTGGGACCGTCTGCGCGTGGCCTCTACCCTGTCATCCGTGCCACCCGTGACAAGGGGGCCCAAAAGCCCCTTTGGCCTATAGAAAAAGACTATTGCTATTAAAGATTTGCAATAATTGGGGGCTGTTGAAACTTTTGTATCGGGGCCCCTGAGCTTCACATTACTCCACTTGATCCTGAATATACCAGGACAGTCTGGGAAAATTTGCAGCTGAAAAGGGGAATGGTTTACCCAACTCCTGCCAATACCTGGGTGACTACATGTAGGGCTGGGACAGTAGGATTTCACCAGATTTATGTGCCTCATTTGAGAGCAGCCAAGAAAGAGACCCTGAATCCAGCAATGTGTCACTTGTTGGACTGCTTGCTGTAGTTTTACATGCTCTCCGTTCAGTCTTGTCTGACCCCTGCGTTCCCTGTTCGCTGGTTCTAGTTCTGTTTTGCTTTCTTTGCTCGATGTTCATTTTCGTGTCATTCTTGATGGTGTCCAGCCAACGACCTTCTGTCTCCTCTGTTTCTTTTTATGACTAGTAAAAGAGTAAGTAAAGTGACACCAGCGAGTGCGAGCGTGGTGGAGTGAACCCACTGTGCTGCAGTACCGATCTCAGCCTAGAGGTGCGCAACTAAGTGACTACTTCATCTTCACAAGAGCCCTGATGGCGAGGATAGGCTTGTGCTGTAAGGTAGACACCAGGTGTTACTACTCCAGAGGATCTCAGTACATCAACAGCTTGCTCCAGGGTCAGGGATGTCGGCACGGGCATTGGTAGAGGCAGGTAAACTCTGTGTTGCACTCAGGTACAGACTGGACAGGAATGGCTGACCTGACAACTAGCAGCTTGTCTCTGGGCAATTGTCACGGAGGTGGCAGTGAGTGAGGGAGATCAGCAGCAAGGTGATAGTAAAAAGGGCAGGGGCACCTGAGAAATCAGTCTGGCCCTATACTTAGGGTCCCTGCCTAGCCCTGCACTTTTACCTCTGATGGTGAGGAGGTTCAGGCCGCCACCCTCGCCCTCAACTCAACCAGCCCTATGCAACGCCCTCTTACCTCCCCCCAAGGATCGGGCCACTCCAGCAAAAGATAAACTTCCACAGTCTGCAGCAAAAGCACCGACAAAGTCACAGACAAAGTGAAAAACTCTAACAGTGACGCCCTCTGGTGGAGGGAGAAGTTATTTAAAAGCTGAGGGATGAGATTCCAGATGAGTCACACATCATCATTCAGCACCTGGACACCTAGCACAGCACACTGCAGCAAAACTGACACTAACTCATGCAGTTCCTCAAGAAATTCACTTTTAATCACGGCAGCATTCAACATAGACCGCAGATAGTCAGTGCAAATCAGCGCTTGACAGCAATAGACTACATTGCTGAGGCACCTCCCAAAGGGGGAAGGTGCCATAAATACTTTGTGCTTCTCAGCCATAGGCAGAGAAGCACATCAGGTAGGGCACACTGATCTTTTAGGAGAAGAGGGTGGTGTGTAACACACAACCTAAGTGCGCTCCCGGGAGATCAGTGCGGCATGCACAAGAGCTGGAAGCAGGAGACAGAGGATGGGCAGATGCTGCAGGACCCGCCAGAGAGGTGAATACACCCAAGTGCTGCAGCAGGCGCTACAAATAGCCTCTCCCTTACTAGTGCATTTTCCCACATCACATCTCCACAGTACTGTAGGTCAGCCCTGTCTGGTGATCTCACCTTCCAGGGACAATTCTGGGTTTATATGATCATATATGTTGGTGATACAACTGACCACAAGATTTGTAGAAATCTTCTCAAGCACCATAACGCAAAGGCATACATTTTTCTCCTGTTTGTTCTCTAATGTCCATTGCGCTCTCTGGAATCCACGGTCTGTATATAACAAACTTCCCTTCATTCACAATTACTTTCTCACTAACTCTCTTACCCTGCTGGCCCTCACTGAAACCTGGATCCAGGACTCAGACACAGTGTCCCCGGCTGCTATTTCTTATGGTGGCCTACATTTCTCTCATTCCCCGAGACCTGGAAACAGACGTGGTGGTAGAGTTGGCTTACTCCTGTCCCCACAATGTACCTTCCATGTCATCACCCCAGCTCCATCACTCTCATTCCCCTCTTTTGAGGTTCACACCATTAGGCTCTTCCACCCCCTCAGATTTGGCTTTCAGTACCATCTTTATGCTGATGATACAACTATACACTTCAGCCCCTGACCTTACTCCAGCTGTATTACAGAACACCAATGACTGTGTAACCGCAGTCTCCAACATCATGTCCGCTCTATACCTGAAACTCAACCTTTCCAAAACTGAACTTCTTCTGCTCCCGCGCTCCACTAACCTTCCTAAATCTGACATCTCTCTCTGTGTGCGGCACCATGATAACTCCTAGTCAGCAGGCTCACTGTCTGGGTGTTATCTTTGACTCTAATCTTTCCTTCACCCCATATATACAATGTCTCGTCCGCTCTTGCCGCTTACACCTAAAGAATATATCTCTAGAGTCCGCCCCTTTCTCACCTTGGAAACCACAAAAACCCTCATCGAGGCCCTAATTCACTCCCGCCTTGACTACTGCAACTCTCTATTAAGTGGCCTTCCCCTCACCAGACTTTCTCCTCTCCAGTCCATCCTTAATGCAGCAGCCAGGATCACCCACCTGGCCAATCGTTACTCAGATGCCTCTGCTCTCTGCCAGTCATTGCACTGGCTGCCTATACACTATAGGATCCAATTCAAACTGCTTGTTCTCACCCACAAAGCTCTTCACAGAACAGCACCCCCCTACCTCTCCTCCCTCATCTCTGTCTATCACCCCACCCGTTCTCTACGTTCTACAAATGACCTTCGACTAACATCTGCTCTAATCCGATCCTCCCACTCCCAACGCCAAGACTTCTCCCGAGCTGCACCAATTCTCTGGAATGCTTTACCCCAAGAAAATAGTACCATCCACAACTCACATAGCTTCAGACGCTCCCTAAAAACACATCTTTTTAAGGCGGCCTATCATGCTCCCTAATACAAGTCCTCTGTACTGTACATACCCCATTCACTATCTCTCTCTGGACATAATCTCTTCTTCAAACTCCACCAAACCCAAAAGCTCCACACAGATGTCTGGTGACCATTCATGTAAGCTTATTTCTATCCCCCACCTCCTCAAGATGCCTGGACCATCAGTGTAATAAGCCCCTGTACTTTGTGTAACCCCTATCGCATTGTAGATTGTAAGCTCTTTTGAGCAGGGTCACCTTTATATTTGCTTTAATTATTGTATTGTACTTTTTACACTGTTTCTCTGCTTAGTGCATTGGATTTTTTACATTGATTCTCTACTTTAATTACTGTATTGTATATTTTTTGTTGTTACAAACCTATGTATTGTGAAGAGCTGCAGAATATGTTGGTGCTATAAAGATTTATTATTATATTATTATTATTACTATTATATTTACAGACTTCAGGGTGCAATTTAGAACACAATTGCAGTGATTTGTCTTTGATGGAGACATTCTTGTACTTCTATGTTTGGTCCATGCTCACTATGGCTGCAAGTCCCAGTGCTAATCAATGCTTGAACTCCATTGTTGGGCTTCTATGTACATTGCACACAGAAACCTGTCAATCAGTGATGGGGTTACATAGAGCTCTGCATTCAGAGAACTGGTAGATCTACACCAAGCAGCCCATAAGTGACACATTGCTGGAATCAGAGTCTCTGCCCCTACGTCATGCTGGTGTGATGGCAGTGGTTGTGGCCTGTGCCACTGGTCGGGCATTTCCTTGAGTGGCGTGACTAAGTGACTACCTGGACTTCACCAGAGCCTCTGATGGGGAGGATAGGCTTAGACCGTTAGGGTAGTCACCAGGTATCGCTCCAGAGAAGACCCCAGACCTGCAACAGCTAACCAATGAGTCAGGGCAGGAATACAAGGCACAAAGGGAGGAGAGAGTGATGAAGTCAGGAAATCCAAGGTCGGAGCAGGCAGCACAGATTCTGAACATGAAGCCGGGGTCACGAGCAGAGAGACAGGACGGGTAAGTGAGTGGGGTCGATTGCTGGAGACACAGAGCAATACAGCACCTTGACTGAGCACAAGAGCAAATGTTAACATGAAACTAAGTTCAGGGAACTCAGGGAAGGTGTAGAGGGAGGAGCTGCCTGATATATGCTCTGCTGGCAAGGGATAGGCCTGGGAAACAGATATGTGCAGGACACAGTGAATATAAATCCCTGCAAAGTCTGGCTGCACCTTCCTATAGCAAGATAGAGACTCTCCATTAATAGGAGGAAATAACAGAGCTGGAAGTGTTTGCACAGGACAGCGCAGTGAGATGATCGGACATGCAGAGAGTAGGGCGGCCCTTACCACCTGTGCGAGCTACAGACGTGACAGCTGGTATCAGAAGGGGTAACAAAAATTGGTGACAGATGGCACTGATAATTTCCAGAAGAACATTATTACTTTTTCAGCAATTTATGCTCCAGTTTCTGTGTTGTAGCATTGGATCAGACGGCAAGTCTTCACTCCCCACACACATTAATGATCAATGGCTGCCTATTACACTTTTGCTGGTTCACCTGTTCTACCAATGGACCTGCATCATGCTGGGAACAACCCCCAGGACCTGTCAGCTAATGGGAACAACCCCCAGGACCTGTCAGCTAATGGGAACAACCCCCAGGACCTGTCGGATAACGGGAACAACCCCCAGGACCTGTCAGCTAATGGGAACAACCCCCAGGACCTGTCGGATAACGGGAACAACCCCCAGGATCTGTCAGCTAATGGGAACATCCCCCAGGACCTGTCAGATAATGGGAACATCCCCCAGGACCTGTCAGATAATGGGAACAACCCCCAGGACCTGTCAGATAATGGGAACAACCCCCAGGACCTGTCGGATAACGGGAACAAACCCAGGACCTGTCGGATAACGGGAACAACCCCCAGGACCTGTCGGATAACGGGAACAACCCCCACGACCTGTCGGATAACGGGAACAACCCCCACGACCTGTCGGATAACGGGAACAACCCCCAGGACCTGTCGGATAACGGGAACAACCCCCAGGACCTGTCGGATAACGGGAACAACCCCCAGGACCTGTCGGATAACGGGAACAACCCCCAGGACCTCTCAGATAACGGGAACAACCCCCAGGACCTGTCAGATAATGGGAACATCACAGACGTCCTGCTGTTCACAATATCAGGTACCGTTACACGACGCCACATTGCATGCAATTTTACTTGCAATTTGCTGGTTGCAATGAAATCATGGACATTCTTGTATTTTGTTGCTGTGTACAAATGTAACAATGTGTCCATGATTTCACTGCAACCAGCAAATTGCAAGTGACATTGCCTGCAATGTTGCGTTGTGTAACGGTTCCTTAGAGTCACTTACTTACATTTTTACCAACTTTACTGCTTCAAGACCTGACAATTCACTAGATGTATAATATATCCCACATCTGACAGGCGCCACCATCCCAGATAATCAATGTCAATCACTTTGCCTGTGGTTTTAATGTTATGGCTGATCAGTGTATTCCCATTAGTTTTATTATCTCTGCCCCGTGCCCCAGTGGTGGCTGCTCATTACCGGTCGTAGGGATGTATTGAGAGGGGCGAGGAGGACACGTTCCACACATGAAAGTTTTGGGATAAGTTGTGAGAACGTTTGAAGACGATGACATCAGATCCAGCAGACGTCGTGTTCAGCCCTTAGAAGGAATGAGGCGACCCTGAGACGGTGCGGCGGTGCGGACACAATACGTATAGAGGAGATGAATAGGAGTGAAGGGCGGCACATTGAGCCGGCGGAGGACGGCTCATCATTGTATGTGCATCACTATGGGGAATGAGTCAGACGTGTAGGGAGACGGTAACCCCCACCATCTGCCGGCTCTGATTCACCCCATTCCTTCACCCCATTGCTTCAGAGGTAAAACTGTCAACTCTTACATAAATCTTCCAGCTGACGACTTTTATTATGTAAATCAGAAAACCCTAAAAATGCATCAATAATCGGAGGACGAGCGAATGTTCGGATTCTGTTGTTTCCCCAATGTTTATGACCCGGATACAACCACATTCACGTCACGTCGTAGGATGATGTCCGGGGGCAAAAAGTCCTGCAGTAAAACACTTTATAAAAATGTTCCAACAACTATGTCGTGGTTCATGTATATCAGCAGCATCGTATATACAAGGTATAGTCCTAAAAATGCTGCTCACATGATACTGCGGCACAACACGCGCAGCCCCGCACTCCTGTGAGCCACACGCAGCACCGCACTCCTGTGAGCCACACGCAGCACTGTACTCCTGTGAAGCACACCCACGCGCCCACACGCGCACTCCTGTGACACACCACACTCGGAACCAACGCAGCACCGTACTCCTGTGAACCACACGCAGCCCCGTACTCCTGTGAACCACACGCAGCACCGCACTCCTGTGAACCACACGCAGCCCGTACTCCTGTGAACCACACGCAGCACCGTACTCCTGTGAACCACACGCACCTGGCACCGCACCGTACCTGTGAACCACACGCAGCACCGACTCCTGTGAACCACACGCAGCACCGTACTCCTGTGAACCACACGCAGCACCGTACTCCTGTGAACCACACGCAGCCCGTACTCCTGTGACCCACACGCAGCCGACTCCTGTGAACCACACGCAGCACCGTACTCCTGTGAACCACACGCAGCCCCGTACTCCTGTGAACCACACGCAGCACCGCACTCCTGTGAACCACACCGCAGCACCGCACTCCTGTGAACCACACGCAGCACCGCACTCCTGTGAACCACACGCAGCACCGCACTCCTGTGAACCACATGCAGCCCTGTACTCCTGTGAGCCACATGCAGCCCCATACTCCTGTGAACCACATGCAGCACCGTACTCCTGTGAACCACACGCAGCACCGTACTCCTGTGAACCACATGCAGCCCTGTACTCCTGTGAGCCACATGCAGCCCCATACTCCTGTGAACCCCATGCAGCACCGCACTCCTGTGAACCACATGCAGCACCGCACTCCTGTGAACCACATGCAGCACCGCACTCCTGTGAACCACATGCAGCCCCGTACTCCTGTGAGCCACACGCAGCACCGTACTCCTGTGAACCACACGCAGCCCCGTACTCCTGTGAACCACACGCAGCACCGTACTCCTGTGAGCCACACGCAGCACCGCACTCCTGTGAACCACACGCAGCCCCGTACTCCTGTGAACCATATGCAGCTCTGTGACTGTGCTCTAATAAACTAGTACATTGAATAAAATCTATCAGCTGCATAAAATATAGTCCAGACCAGTTCTAATAAATATTATATGCAAAAACTCATGACCCTAAAAATATACCATCGTATACAATCGACCACAACTTGGACTCATACAGGAATGGATTCCACCAAGACAAAGTGACTCATCCGGCAGCAATGCAGAAAATTTAAATGTTGCTAATTCCATCAAACTGATTACAATTACAATCTTTGTATCGGCTCCTCCATGTGAGAGGGAACGTGACACAATCGTGGATGTTTAGAACATAATGGACTTTGCTGACTCTTCGCAGCTGCAGATTGAAAACCAAAAAGTGTCCCAAAAGCCTGAAGCAACGAGTCCTGCATTCCTGAGCGACTCCCTGCACAATGCGAACTTCCCATCCAAAAGACAAGACATATTCATAAAATTCACCGTAGTTTAATATCCTGGCGGCCTCCAGGGGGCAGCACGCTGCTTACTGCAAAATACATTATATCAAGTGAAAAGAAGCCTTGTGGAGTATATCTGTGCCCTGTGGGTGTCACATATATATATATACACAGAGAACAGCAGACATACTCACTGGGACACATTGCCAGATACAATGCCAGTCAGTGAATTAATCATTACACCTCACAGCTGCTATGATGCCATCAGTATTATTTCATTTAATAGTCTTCAACTTGATCTGGAGTGATGGCGACTTGGTGGATGAACGCGCTTTAGGAAGATCGATCTTCTCCAAGCCTAGATAGGTCTACCAGGGTCTTCTCCAAATCTAGATAGGTCCACCAGGATCTTCTACAAGCCTATATAGATCCATCAGGGTCATCTCTAAGCCTAGAAAGGTCCATCAGGGTCTTCTCCAAGCCTACATAGGTTAACCAGGATCTTCAAGCTTAGGTTCACCAGAGTCTTCTTCAACCCTAGATAGGTCCAAAAGGGTCTTCTCCAAGCCCAGATAGCTCCACCTGGGTCTTCTCCAAGCCTAGATAGCTCGACCAGGGTCTTCTTCATGCCTAGATAGGCTCACCAGGGTCTTCTCTAACCCTAAATAGGTCCAAAAGAGTCTTCTCCAAATCTAGATAGGCCCACCAGGATCTTCTCTAAGTCTATATAGGTCTACCAGGGTCTTCTCCAAGCCTGGATAGCTCCATCAGCATCTTCTCCAACCCTAGGTAGGGCCACCAGGGTCCTCTCCAAGCCTAGCTTCACAAGGGTTTTTTCCAAGCATAGACAACTCCACCAGGGTCTTCTCCAAGCCTACATAGCTCCACCAGGGTCTTCTCCAAACCTAGATAGGTCTACCAGGGTCTTCTACAAGCCTAGATAGCTCCACCAGGGTCTTCTCCAAGCTGAGCTTCACCAGGGTTTTTTCCAAGCATAGACAGCTCCACCAGGGTCTTCTACAAGTCTAGATACCTCTACCAGAGTCTGCTCCAAGCCTAGATAGTTCCTCCGGGGTCTTCTCCACAGCTATCTTGCTGGTCTTCTTCTTCGGCTTGTTCCTTTATTCTTCTAACCATGATGTCCTTCTCCAGTGACTCCTCTCTTCGTATGATGAGTAGACAAGTCGTATCATGGTGATCCTCTCTTCCAGTGACATGTCCAACTTGACTCTTGTTCTTCTTGCCATCCTTTTAAAAACTGCATTTTATGGCTGTGTGGGTGTGGCCAGCAGCTGATAGGGAGCAGTGCAAGGTGACAGCAGAGAAGGGGTTAACAGACATCCTGACTGAGCTGTGTGGAACCAGATGACAGATCAGAAGCTTGTGTCGTGGAAAGAGTAGTTTGCACTGATCCTGATATTCTGACATTGCTCAGTCCTGTGCTGTAGGCTTAGCTAATCTGATACATTGTTTCCTTCACCAGCTGCAGTCAGCAGTGTAGGCCACACCCCCTCCCTTATATGGTTACATGCCCGTATTCAGTGTGAAGATGGATCTGACTGAAACACAGTGTAGTGGGGACACCTTTTGGAAGGTTTATGAATGTTTTTCCTCTAGATTTGTCTTATGAAGTTTATTAGAAAGTTTATTATAATCAATTGCTCTACATCATTATTGAATAAAAATTTAAATGGCGGTTACACTTTAAGATCAATTCGGAACACCAGTTTTGTATAATATTATTATTGTCAGTTATTACACATTTACTTTGATATAGTTAACAATATTGTTCTGTTACACAAAGTTACTGAATTCCAGTCATGCGGAGACCCATCCTGTTCTGCAGCAGCAGGAATCAATATTTTGAATTTCTCCTATTTAACAGGAAATTATGATGTTTATAAAATTTTGGAAACAAGAAAAGGAAACGTCACATGAAAAAGAGACAATTTGTACAATAGTCAGAAAACCCAGGGAGCAACATGAAAGGTAAGAATACAGGAGAGTCAGGAAAATCCCCACCGTGTGTTAATAAGCATTGTCCTCCAGAAAATCAGCAGCCAGGTTCACTTTCATCATCAGTACATGAGGCTGGGGTCACACTGGTGTCTCGGCCTCATCAGGCTGAAGACACCTTCATCTGCATCCGTCAACGCATCGACAAACGCATGCAACGTATAGTGCCGCAGCGTTATTTCCCCTGCTGGATTTCTATAGAGATGTTAGGTATGGTCGTCCTGAAGGTGGGGGAGAGAGAGAGGAGAGGGAGAATGAGGAGAGAGAGAGAGGGGGAGAGAGAGGGAGAGAGAGGGAGGAGAGAGAGAGGAGAGAGAGAGGAGAGAGACAAGAGAGGAGAGAGAGGGAGAGAGAGAATGAGGAGAGAGAGAGAGGGAGAGTGGGAAAAAGAGGAGAGAGGAGGGAGAGAGAGAGGGGAGAGAGGGAGGAGAGAGGGAGAGAGTGAGGGAGAGAGAGAGGGGAGAGTGGGAAAAAGAGGAGAGAGGAGAGAGAGAGGAAGAAAGACAAGAGAGGAGAGAGAGGGAGAGAGAGAGGGAGAGAGGAGAGAGAAAGAGAGAGAGGGAGAGAGTGAGGGAGAGAGAGAGGGGAGAGAGGGAGGAGAGAGGGAGAGAGTGAGGGAGAGAGAGAGGGAGAGAGTGAGGGAGAGAGAGAGGGGAGAGTGGGAAAAAGACGAGAGAGGAGGGAGAGGGAGAGAGAGAGGGAGAGAGAGAGGGAGAGAGGGAGGAGAGAGAGAGGGGAGAGAGAGGGGAGAGAGGGAGGAGAGAGGGAGAGAGTGAGGGAGAGAGAGAGGGGAGAGTGGGAAAAAGACGAGAGAGGAGGGAGAGAGAGAGGAGAGAGAGAGAGGGAGAGAGGAGAGAGGAGAGAGGGAGAGAGAGGGAGAGAGGAGAGAGAGAGGAGAGAGAGAGGAGAGAGAGAGGAGAGAGAGAGAGAGGAGAGAGAGGGAGGAGAGAGGGAGAGAGAGGGAGAGAGAGAGGAGAGGGAGAATGAGGAGAGAGAGAGAGGGGGAGAGAGAGGGAGAGAGAGGGAGAGAGAGAGGGGAGAGTGGGAAAAAGAGGAGAGAGGAGAGAGAGAGGAAGAAAGACAAGAGAGGAGAGAGAGGGAGAGAGAGAGGGAGAGAGTGAGGGAGAGAGGAGAGAGAAAGAGAGAGAGGGAGAGAGTGAGGGAGAGAGAGAGGGGAGAGAGGGAGGAGAGAGGGAGAGAGTGAGGGAGAGAGAGAGGGGAGAGTGGGAAAAAGACGAGAGAGGAGGGAGAGGGAGAGAGAGAGGGAGAGAGAGAGGGAGAGAGGGAGGAGAGAGAGAGGGAGGAGAGAGGGAGAGAGTGAGGGAGAGAGAGAGGGGAGAGTGGGAAAAAGACGAGAGAGGAGGGAGAGAGAGAGAGGAGAGAGAGAGGGAGAGAGGAGAGAGAAGACAGAGGAGAGAGAGAGGAGAGAGAGAGGAGAGAGAGAGGAGAGAGAGAGGAGAGAGAGAGAGGGAGAGAGAGGGAGGAGAGAGAGGAGGAGAGGAGAGAGAGGAGAGAGAGAGGAGAGAGGGAGGAGAGAGAGGGAGAGAGAGAGGAGGAGAGAGAGAGGAGAGAGAGAGGAGAGAGAGGAGAGAGAGAGAGAGAGGAGAGAGAGAGAGAGAGAGAGAGATGAGGGAGGAGAGAGGGAGAGAGAGAGGGAGAGAGAGGGAGAGAGAGGAGAGAGGAGAGAGAGGGGAGGAGAGAGAGAGGAGAGAGAGGGGGAGGAGAGAGGGAGAGAGAGGGAGAGAGAGAGTTATTGATTAGAAGCAAGTCACATATACTGCAGCATAAATCTCTGAGCAGTGCCCAGATTGTTTGTTGATCTATAGACGCCTTCTATTCTGGAAATCAGCAGTGATCCAAAACCAAGTTAGATCACAAGATCAATTTAAGTGATTTTCCCCTTGAAGTCAATGCGTAAAGTGAAGAGGTGAGATGGGGATTGAGCACAAAGTCAAGACGCTTCAAGACGCCTGAGATCCATCCTGACTCTTCTCTTATTCATCAGTCCCTGGGACATCCAGTGACGATATTAGTGCAAGGGTGGGAACACACTGGCGAGCAAAAATGCAGTCAGATTGTTGTTCCTGAGAGTAGTACGAGTGTCGTCTGTGTTTTGGTCCGTTTTGCATCCAACTGTCATGCGAGTGTCCGATATTTCTCTCAGATCACATCCGAGTGCAATCCGTTTTTTTCTCAGCAGCTATTACTGTATCATCATTTACAGGAACATTTTACACTTGTCTCAGCTACAGAATGATAATGTATCAGTGGGAAAAACGGATGCCTCTCGGATGGTCCGTGTGCGGTCCGTGATTATGTTGGACCCATTGCTTTGCATTGGCGAGTCTCGCGTGTGAATCGCATACTGTCGCAGCATGTTACCATTGCTTTCTTGTCTGTCAATCGGATGAGAAAAAAAACGCCCGACACTCGCCAATGTGCTCTCGGATATAGAAAAACACATTCGTCCGATTGCAACGCAATAAAATCACGCACTGCAGTCGTCTGACTTTCACGCCAGTGTGTCTGTACCCTGAGGGGCTGAATCCTCTGCTGCAATGAATCTTAACCCAGAGGTGAATTAAGTGCATCCAATTACCCGGCATCACCGCCTCTTTAATGAATGATTCTCATCTTCAGGATCTCATTCACTTTTATGGCACATGGATCCTTTTAGGTTTTGTGACAAATCTGCACTCAAAAATGCATAAAAAACACGACAGAAATGCAACATGCGCACCCAGTGTAAGGGTTCGCTCACATCTGAGTATAAAACTCTACTTGATTTTCATCCAGAAAAGTTGGACAGGTGAAGTCGGTCCGGTGTTCCATATGTCATGCGAGTGTGGGATTCCTTTGTCGCATGCCATGTATATAAAATGCGCTAATTTTTCTCACCAGCTATTTTTCTACAATTACTAACAGGACCATTCTGTTCTCTATGCTACTGGTAATGTATGTGTAAAACAATGGAAGGTATATTGATGACATCTTTTTTTTTCTTGCATTGGAGAGTCTCAGTCATTTTATACGAGCACACATGGGATGAAAACAGCAGTGGAAAAAAAATTGCAGATCAGCACTGCCTCATTGTTTAACATTGGTGCGAGAGCAATTTGATTGAGAGTTGGGGCGAGGGGGAGAATGAAGAAAGAGGGGTGTGCAGCATAGAGACTGGAGAGGGGGAGAATTGAAAAAGAAGGGTGTGTGTGCAGCATGGAGACTGGAGGGGAGATGAAGAATGGAGAAAGGGGGGTGCACATCATTGATGTTGGGGGAGAATGGAAAAAAAGGGGTGTGTGCAGCATTAAGAATGGAGGGGAGGATGGAGAAATGGGGTGTGCAGCATGGAGACTTGGGGCAAGGGGTTGAATGGTGAAAGGGGGGTGCACAGCATGGAGACTGGAGAGGGGAGAATGGAAAAAGAGGGGTGGGTGCAGTGTCAAGACTGGAGGGGAGGGGGAGAATGGAGAAAGGGGTGTGTGTGCAGCATGGAGACTGGAGGGGAGAAGTAGAATGGAGAAAGGGGGGTGCACATCATGGAGAATGGGGGGGGAATGGAAAAAGAGGGGTGTGTGCAGCATTAAGAATGGAGGGGAGGATGGAGAAATAGGGGTGTGCATCATGGAGACTTGCGGCAAGGGGTTGAATGGATAAAGGGGGGTGCACAGCATGAAGACTGGAGGGGAGAGGTTGAATGACGAAATGGAGGTGCACAGCAATTTGATTCTTTTATTGGATTGCACTGGGCGTATTTATACAAAGACTGGATGGTGGCCCGATTCTAATGCATCGGGTATTTTAGAATATGTATGTACCATAGTTTATTTATGAAGATGTAAGAATAATGCAATGCAAAGCTGGGTATAAATCCTGCGCTGATATTGCTGATTGGTCGCGGCCGCAGTGGTGTGCATGGGTGAGTGGGTGCTGAGACGGGGGCGAGTGGGTGCTGAGACGGGGGCGAGTGGGTGCTGAGACGGGGGCGAGTGGGTGCTGAGACGGGGGCGAGTGGGTGCTGAGACGGGGTGAGTGGGTGCTGAGACGGGGTGAGTGGGTGCTGAGACGGGGGTGAGTGGCTGCTGAGACTAGTGACTGGGTGCTGAGCGGAGGTGATTTGGTGCTGAGCGGAGGTGACTGGGTGCTGAGCAGGTGAGAGTGGGGTTCAGTGGGGGCAGTGTGGGTTCAGTGTGCAGTGTGGGGTGAGAGGGGGCAGTGGGGGGCAGTGTGGGTTCTGTGTGGGGTGAGAGGGGTGAGCAGGGGTAGTTGGGGGTACATAGCAGGATGGAGGAGGCTCCACTCACCACGACATTGCTCCTCTTCGGCCCCGTTCACACATTGCGTATTTTTGAAAAGCGCACAAAAATTTGCAATGTGTTTTGTGTCTGCCAGCAAAGTGAATGGAAAATTCACTTTGCCGTGCAGACACTGCATAATTTTACGCAGCGCTTTTATGGGAGAAAATGCTGCTGCGTAAAGAATTGACATGTGAATTCTTTACGCAGCAACGCCTTCGTTTTCTCCCATAGGGGCCGGCGCTGCTGGATGTGAGGTCACAGAGGAGAGGAAGAATCCTGGTTCCTCTTCCCTCTGTGCCATGTGTGACTGCCCCCATTTGATTTCGCAGTGTATTAGTATACACTGCGAAATCAAAATTAAACAAAGTCAAATATATGAAAAATAAAGAATCCTGAAGCATCAGCTGTTCATTTCAAATCGCGGGGAGGGAAAGCCGACAGTGAAGTCAGCTTTCCCGCCCGCTATGTGAGTGTAGCGCTGTCTCAGCAATCCCACATCGCTAATGCGTGCGGCTGTTTTGCATACACGCTGCGCTTATTGGTTGCTGCGGCTGGCGGCAACCAATGAGCGCTGGCGCGCGATTTCTGTGACAGGCAGAGAACCTTAGACGATTATATAGTAGACTAGATGGCGGCCCGATTCTAAAGAATCGGGTAGTCTAGAATCCATATATAGTTTATTTACTAATAGTTAGGGGAGTGCGGTAAAATGAATTGTGTGCATACAGGTGGCTCAGTGGTTAGCACTGTATACGGTGGCTCAGTGGTTAGCACTGTATATGGTGGCTCAGTGGTTAGCACTGTATATGGTGGCTCAGTAGTTAGCACTGTATATGGTGGCTCAGTGGTTAGCACTGTATATGGTGGCTCAGTGGTTAGCACTGTATATGGTGGCTCAGTGGTTAGCACTGTATACGGTGGCTCAGTGGTTAGCACTGTATACGGTGGCTCAGTGGTTAGCACTGTATATGGTGGCTCAGTGGTTAGCACTGTACGGTGGCTCAGTGGTTAGCAGTGTATATGGTGGCTCAGTGGTTAGCACTGTATACGGCTCAGTGGTTAGCACTGTATATGGTGGCTCAGTGGTTAGCACTGTATATGGTGGCTCAGTGGTTAGCACTGTATATGGTGGCTCAGTGGTTAGCACTGTATGGTGGCTCAGTGGTTAGCACTGTATATGGTGGCTCAGTGGTTAGCACTGTATATGGTGGCTCAGTGGTTAGCACTGTATATGGTGTCTCAGTGGTTAGCGCTGTATATGGTGGCTCAGTGGTTAGCACAGTATATGGTGGCTCAGTGGTTAGCACTGTATATGGTGGCTCAGTGGTTAGCACAGTATATGGTGGCTCAGTGGTTAGCACTGTATATGGTGGCTCAGTGGTTAGCACTGTATACGGTGGCTCAGTGGTTAGCACTGTATATGGTAGCTCAGTGGTTAGCACTGTATATGGTGGCTCAGTGGTTAGCACTGTATATGGTGGCTCAGTGGTTAGCACTGTATATGGAGACTCAGTGGTTAGCACTGTATACGGTGGCTCAGTGGGTAGCACTGTATATGGTGGCTCAGTGGTTAGCACTGTATATGGTGGCTCAGTGTTAGCACTGTATACGGTGGCTCAGTGGTTAGCACTGTATATGGTGGCTCAGTGATTAGCACTGTATATGGTGGCTCAGTGATTAGCACTGTATGCGGTGGCTCAGTGGTTAGCACTGTATGCGGTGGCTCAGTGGTTAGCACTGTATAGGGTGGCTCAGTGGTTAGCGCTGTATATGGTGGCTCAGTGGTTAGCACTGTATATGGTGGCTCAGTGGTTAGCACTGTATATGATGACTCAGTGGTTAGCACTGTATATGGTGGCTCAGTGGTTAGCACTGTATATGATGGCTCAGTGGTTAGCACTGTATATGATGGCTCAGTGGTTAGCACTGTATATGGTGGCTCAGTGGTTAGCACTGTATATGGTGGCTCAGTGGGTAGCACTGTATGGTGGCTCAGTGGTTAGCACTGTATATGGTGGCTCAGTGGTTAGCACTGTATATGGTGGCTCAGTGGTTAGCACTGTATATGGTGGCTCAGTGGTTAGCACTGTATATGGTGGCTCAGTGGGTAGCACTGTATGGTGGCTCAGTGGTTAGCACTGTATATGGTGGCTCAGTGGTTAGCACTGTATACGGTGGCTCAGTGGTTAGCACTGTATATGGTGGCTCAGTGGTTAGCATTGTATATGGTGGCTCAGTGGTTAGCACTGTATGGAGGCTCAGTGGTTAGCACTGTATATGGTGGCTCAGTGGTTAGCACTGTATACGATGGCTCAGTGGTTAGCACTGTATATGGTGGCTCAGTGGTTAGCACTGTATACGGTGGCTCAGTGGTTAGCACTGTATACGGTGGCTCAGTGGTTAGCACTGTATACGGTGGCTCAGTGGTTAGCACTGTATATGATGGCTCAGTGGTTAGCACTGTATATGGTGGATCAGTGGTTAGCACTGTATACGGTGGCTCAGTGGTTAGCACTGTATACGGTGGCTCAGTGGTTAGCACTGTATACGGTGGCTCAGTGGTTAGCACTGTATACGGTGGCTCAGTGGTTAGCACTGTATACGGTGGGTCAGTGGTTAGCACTGTATACGGTGGCTCAGTGGTTAGCACTGTATATGGTGGCTCAGTGGTTAGCACTGTATATGGTGGCTCAGTGGTTAGCACTGTATACGGTGGCTCAGTGGTTAGCACTGTATATGGTGGCTCAGTGGTTAGCACTGTATACGGTGGCTCAGTGGTTAGCACTGTATACGGTGGCTCAGTAGTTAGCACTGTATATGGTGGCTCAGTGGTTAGCACTGTATTTGGTGGCTCAGTGGTTAGCACTGTATATGGTGGTTCAGTGGTTAGCGCTGTATATGGTGGCTCAGTGGTTAGCACTGTATATGGTGGCTCAGTGGTTAGCACTGTATATGGTGGCTCAGTGGTTAGCACTGTATATGGTGGCTCAGTGGTTAGCACAGTATATGGTGGCTCAGTGGTTAGCACTGTATATGGTGGCTCAGTGGTTAGCACTGTATACGGTGGCTCAGTGGTTAGCACTGTATATGGTGGCTCAGTGGTTAGCACTGTACGGTGGCTCAGTGGTTAGCACTGTATATGGTGTCTCAGTGGTTAGCACTGTATATGGTGGCTCAGTGGTTAGCACTGTATATGGTGGCTCAGTGGTTAGCACTGTATACGGTGGCTCAGTGGTTAGCACTGTATATGGTGGCTCAGTGGTTAGCACTGTACGGTGGCTCAGTGGTTAGCAGTGTATATGGTGGCTCAGTGGTTAGCACTGTATACGGCTCAGTGGTTAGCACTGTATGGTGGCTCAGTAGTTAGCACTGTATATGGTGGCTCAGTGGTTAGCACTGTATATGGTGGCTCAGTGGTTAGCACTGTATATGGTGGCTCAGTGGTTAGCACTGTATGGTGGCTCAGTGGTTAGCACTGTATATGGTGGCTCAGTGGTTAGCACTGTATATGGTGGCTCAGTGGTTAGCACTGTATATGGTGGATCAGTGGTTAGCACTGTATATGGTGGCTCAGTGGTTAGCACTGTATACGGTGGCTCAGTGGTTAGCACTGTATACGGTGGCTCAGTGGTAGCACTGTATATGGTGGCTCAGTGGTTAGCACTGTATATGGTGGCTCAGTGGTTAGCACTGTATATGGTGGCTCAGTGGTTAGCACTGTATATGGTGTCTCAGTGGTTAGCGCTGTATACGGTGGCTCAGTGGTTAGCACTGTATATGGTGGCTCAGTGGTTAGCACTGTATACGGTGGCTCAGTGGTTAGCACTGTATATGGTGGCTCAGTGGTTAGCACTGTATACGGTGGCTCAGTGGTTAGCACTGTATACGGTGGCTCAGTGGTTAGCACTGTATATGGTGGCTCAGTGGTTAGCACGTATATGGTGGCTCAGTGGTTAGCACTGTATATGGTGGCTCAGTGGTTAGCACTGTATATGGAGACTCAGTGGTTAGCACTGTATATGGTGGCTCAGTGATTAGCACTGTATATGGTGGCTCAGTGATTAGCACTGTATATGGAGGCTCAGTGGTTAGCACTGTATATGGTGGCTCAGTGGTTAGCACTGTATATGGTGGCTCAGTGGTTAGCACTGTATATGGTGGCTCAGTGGTTAGCACTGTATATGGGACTCAGTGGTTAGCACTGTATATGGTGGCTCAGTGATTAGCACTGTATATGGTGGCTCAGTGATTAGCACTGTATATGGTGCTCAGTGGTTAGCACTGTATATGATGGCTCAGTGGTTAGCACTGTATATGGTGGCTCAGTGGTTAGCACTTGTATGGTGGCTCAGTGGTTAGCACTGTATATGGTGGCTCAGTGGTTAGCACTGTATAGGGTGGCTCAGTGGTTAGCACTGTATGGTGGCTCAGTGGTTAGCACTGTATAGGTGGCTCAGTGGTTAGCGCTGTATATGGTGGCTCAGTGGTTAGCACTGTATATGGTGGCTCAGTGGTTAGCATTGTATATGGTGGCTCAGTGGTTAGCACTGTATATGATGGCTCAGTGGTTAGCACTGTATATGGTGGCTCAGTGGTTAGCACTGTATATGATGGCTCAGTGGTTAGCACTGTATATGTGGCTCAGTGGTTAGCACTGTATATGGTGGCTCAGTGGTTAGCACTGTATATGGTGGCTCAGTGGGTAGCACTGTTATGGTGGCTCAGTGGTTAGCACTGTATATGGTGGCTCAGTGGTTAGCACTGTATATGGTGGCTCAGTGGTTAGCACTGTATATGGTGGCTCAGTGGTTAGCACTGTATATGGTGCTCAGTGGTAGCACTGTATGGTGGCTCAGTGGTTAGCACTGTATATGGTGGCTCAGTGGTTAGCACTGTATATGGTGGCTCAGTGGTTAGCACTGTATATGGTGGCTCAGTGGTTAGCATGTATATGGTGGCTCAGTGGTTAGCACTGTATGGGGCTCAGTGGTTAGCACTGTATATGGTGGCTCAGTGGTTAGCACTGTATACGATGGCTCAGTGGTTAGCACTGTATATGGTGGCTCAGTGGTTAGCACTGTATACGGTGGCTCAGTGGTTAGCACTGTATACGGTGGCTCAGTGGTTAGCACTGTATACGGTGGCTCAGTGGTTAGCACTGTATATGATGGCTCAGTGGTGTTAGCACTGTATATGGTGGCTCAGTGGTTAGCACTGTATATGGTGGCTCAGTGGTTAGCACGTATATGTGGCTCAGTGGTTAGCACTGTATATGGTGGCTCAGTGGTTAGCACTGTATATGGTGGCTCAGTGGTTAGCACTGTATACGGTGGCTCAGTGGTTAGCACTGTATACGTGGCTCAGTGGTTAGCACTGTATATGGTGGCTCAGTGCTTAGCCTGTATACGGTGGCTCAGTGGTTAGCAGTGTATATGGTGGCTCAGTGGTTAGCACTGTATATGGTGGTTCAGTGGTTAGCACTGTATATGTTGTCTCAGTGGTTAGCACTGTATATGGTGGCTCAGTGGTTAGCACTGTATAGTTGTCTCAGTGGTTAGCACTGTATATGGTGGCTCAGTGGTTAGCACTTATATGGTGGCTCAGTGGTTAGCACTGTATATGGTGGCTCAGTAGTTAGCAGTGTACATGGTGGCTCAGTGGTTAGCACTGTATATGGTGGCTCAGTGGTTAGCACTGTATACGGTGGCTCAGTGGTTAGCACTGTATATGGTGGCTCACATGGTTAGCACTGTATATGGTGGCTCAGTGGTTAGCACTGTATATGGTGGCTCAGTGGTTAGCACTGTATACGGTGGCTCAGTGGTTAGCACTGTTATGGGGTAGTGGTTAGTGCGAATGGTGGCTCAGGTTAGCACTGTATATGGTGGGATCAGTGGTTAGCACTGTATATGGTGGATCAGTGGTTAGCGCTGTATATGGTGTCTCAGTGGTTAGATGCTGTATATGGTGGCTCAGTGGTTAGCACTGTATATGGTGGCTCAGTGGTTAGCACTGTATGGTGGCTCAGTGGTTAGCACTGTAATGGGCTCAGTGGTTAGCACTGTATACGGTGGCTCAGTGGTTAGCACTGTATGGAGGCTCAGTGGTTAGCACTGTATATGGTGGTCAGTGGTTAGCACTGTATATGGTGGCTCAGTGGTTAGCACTGTATATGGTGGCTCAGTGGTTAGCACTGTATACGGTGAGCTCAGTGGTTAGCACTGTATACGGTGGCTCAGTAGTTAGCACTGTATGGTGGCTCAGTGGTTAGCACTGTATATGGTGGCTCAGTGGTTAGCACTGTATACATGGTGGCTCAGTGGTTAGCACTGTATATGGTGGCTCAGTGGTTAGCACTGTATATGTGGCTCAGTGGTTAGCACTGTATATACGGTGGCTCAGTGGTAGCATGTATACGTGTCAGGGTTAGCACTGTATATGGTGGCTCAGTGGTTAGCACTGTATATGGTGGCTCAGTGGTTAGCACTGTATATGATGTGCTCAGTGGTTAGCACTGTATATGTGGCTCAGTGGTTAGCACTGTATATGGTGGATCAGTGGTTAGCACTGTATATGGTGGCTCAGTGGTTAGCACTGTATATGGTGGATCAGTGGTTAGCACTGTATATGGTGGCTCAGTGGTTAGCACTGTATATGGTGGCTCAGTGGTTAGCACTGTATATGGTGGCTCAGTGGTTAGCACTGTATATGGTGGCTCAGTGGTTAGCACTGTATATGGATGGCTCAGTGGTTAGCACTGTATATGGTGGCTCAGTGGTTAGCACTGTATATGGTGGCTCAGTGGTTAGCACTGTATATGGTGGCTCAGTGGTTAGCACTGTATACTGGGCTCAGTGGTTAGCACTGTATATGGTGGCTCAGTGGTTAGCACTGTATATGGTGGCTCAGTGGTTAGCACTGTATATGGTGGCTCAGTGGTTAGCACTGTATATGGTGGCTCAGTGGTTAGCACTGTATACGGTGGCTCAGTGGTTAGCACTGTATCGGAGGCTCAGTGGTTAGCACTGTATATGGTGGCTCAGTGGTTAGCTGTATACGGTGGCTCAGTGGTTAGCAATGTATATGGTGGCTCAGTGGTTAGCACTGTATGGTGGCTCAGTGGTTAGCACTGTATATGGTGGCTCTGTGGTCAGCAGAGGACGGCGGCTCTGTGGTCAGCACAGGACGGGGCTGAGTGGTCAGCACAGGATGAGTGGTCAGCACAGGATGGAGGGTCAGTAGTCAGCACAGGATGGAGGCTCAGTGGTCAGCAGAGGACGGGGCTCTGTGTCAGCAGAACGTCGGCTCTGTGGTCAGCAGGATACGCGGCTCTGTGGTCAGCAAAGGACGGAGGCTCTAGTGGTCAGCAGATGAGGCGCGAGTGGTCAGCACAGGAATGAGTTGGTTCAGCACAGATGGGGCTCAGTGGTCAGCACAGGATGTGAGGCTCAGTGGTCAGCACAGGATGGAGGCTCAGTGGTCAGCACAGGATGGAGGCTCAGTGGTCAGCACAGGATGGAGGCTCAGTGGTCAGCGCAGGATGGAGGCTCAGTGGTCAGCGCAGGAAGGAGGCTTAGTGGTCAGCGCAGGACGGAGGCAGAGTGGTGAGCGCAAGACGGAGGCAGAGTGGTGAGCGCAGGACGGAGGCAGAGTGGTGAACGCAGGACGGAGGCAGAGTGGTGAGCGCAGGACGGAGGCAGAGTGGTGAGCGCAGGACGGAGGCAGAGTGGTGAGCGCAGGACGGAGGCAGAGTGGTGAGCGCAGGACGGCGGCTCAGTGGTCAGCAGAGGACGGCGGCTGTGTGGTCAGCAGAGGAGGGGGGCTCTGTGGTCAGCAGAGGAGGGGGGCTCTGTGGTCAGCAGAGGACGGCGGCTCTGTGGTCAGCAGAGGACGGCGGCTCTGTGGTCAGCAGAGGACGGCGGCTCTGTGGTCAGCAGAGGACGGCGGCTCTGTGGTCAGCAGAGGACGGCGGCAGAGTGATCAGCGCAGGAAGGAGGCAGAGTGATCAGCGCAGGAAGGAGGCAGAGTGATCAGCGCAGGAAGGAGGCAGAGTGATCAGCGCAGGAAGGAGGCAGAGTGATCAGCGCAGGAAGGAGGCAGAGTGGTGAGCGCAGGACAGTGGCTCTGTGGTCAGCAGAGGACGGCGGCTCTGTGGTCAGCAGAGGATGGCGGCTCTGTGGTCAGCAGAGGACGGCGGCTCTGTGCTCAGCAGAGGACGGCGGCTCTGTGCTCAGCAGAGGAGGTTGGCTCTGTGGTCAGCGCAGGAAGGAGGCTCAGTGGTCAGCGCAGGATGGAGGCTCAGTGGTCAGCACAGGAAGGAGGCTCAGTGGTGAGCGCAGGAAGGAGGCTCAGTGGTGAGTGCAGGACGGAGGCAGAGTGGTGAGCGCAGGACGGAGGCAGAGTGGTGAGCGCAGGACGGAGGCAGAGTGGTGAGCGCAGGACGGAGACAGAGTGGTGAGCGCAGGACGGAGGCAGAGTGGTGAGAGCAGGACGGAGGCAGAGTGGTGAGCGCAGGACGGAGGCAGAGTGGTGAGCGCAAGACAGAGGCAGAGTGGTGAGCGCAGGACGGAGGCAGAGTGGTGAGCGCAGGATGGAGGGTCGGTGGTCAGGGCAGGACGGAGGGTCGGTGGTCAGCAGAGGACAGCGGCTCAGTGGTCAGCAGAGGACGGCGGCTGTGTGGTCAGCAGAGGAGGGGGGCTCTGTGGTCAGCAGAGGAGGGGGACTCTGTGGTCAGCAGAGGACGGCGGCTCTGTGGTCAGCAGAGGACGGCGGCTCTGTGGTCAGCAGAGGACGGCGGCTCTGTGGTCAGCAGAGGACGGCGGCTCTGTGGTCAGCAGAGGACGGCGGCTCTGTGGTCAGCAGAGGACGGCGGCTCTGTGGTCAGCAGAGGAGGGCGGCTCTGTGGTCAGCAAAGGACGGCGGCTCTGTGGTCAGCAGAGGAGGGCGGCTCTGTGGTCAGCAGAGGAAGGCGGCTCTGTGGTCAGCAGAGGACGGCGGCTCTGTGGTCAGCAGAGGACGGCGGCTCTGTGGTCAGCGCAGGAAGGAGGCAGAGTGGTCAGCGCAGGAAGGAGGCTCTGTGGTCAGCAGAGGATGGCGGGTCTGTGGTCAACAGAGGACGGCGGCTCTGTGGTCAGCAGAGGACGGCGGCTCTGTGGTCAGCAGAGGAGAGCGGCTCTGTGGTCAGCAGAGGAGAGCGGCTCTGTGGTCAGCAGAGGATGGCGGGTCTGTGGTCAGCAGAGGACGGCGGCTCTGTGGTCAGCAGAGGACGGCGGCTCTGTGGTCAGCAGAGGACAGGGGCTCTGTGGTCAGCATAGGACGGCGGGTCTGTGCTCAGCAGAGGACGGTGGGTCTGTGGTCAGCAGAGGACGGCGGCTCTGTGGTCAGCGCAGGAAGGAGGCAGAGTGGTCAGCACAGGAAGGAGGCAGAGTGGTCAGCGCAGGAAGGAGGCAGAGTGGTCAGCGCAGGAAGGAGGCTCTGTGGTCAGCAGAGGACGGCGGGTCTGTGGTCAGCGCAGGAAGGAGGCTCTGTGGTCGAGTGGTCACGCAGGAAGGAGGCTCTGTGGTCAGCAGAGGACGGCGGCTCTGTGGTCAGCGCAGGAAGGAGGCTCTGTGGTCAGCGCAGGCTAGGTGGGCGGAGCCATGGCGGGAGTCCTGCGAGGTGGGCAGAGCCATGGCGGGAGTCTCGCGAGGTGGGCGGAGCCATGGTGGGAGCCCCGCGAGGTGGGCGGAGCAATTGGCGGGAGCCCCGCGAGGTGGGCGGAGCCATGGCGGGAGCGGTGTAGCGGGATGGCGGCGGGGCAAGTATACTGGAGTGTGTGTGTGTGTGTGGTGTGTGTGTGTGTGTCCCTAACGCACTTCCGTCACTTAGGCAGCCACGTCCACGACGACGGAAGTAGCGCCGAATATGATGGAAGTGCGCTACGGCAATTATATATTAGATTATCTTCTCATGAAATATAGTCATTGCCGAAAGTGTTGGCGCTCCTGAAAATGTTCTACAAATTAATGTATTTCTCCCAGGAAATGATCACAATTCCCCATGTTGTGTTATACACATGTAAATTACCTTTGTGTGTTTGGAGCAACACAAAAACAAACATGTGGACGGATAGTTTGTGCTGACACTGATTCTCCCTGAGCCTGCAGGACGGCTTAAATTTCTTTGGACCTTGATTGGGGCTTATCCACCATCTGGACTATCCTCTGTTACAACTTTTCATCAATTATTATCTGCTGCCCGTGTCCAGGGAGATTAGCTACAGTGCCATGGGGTGTAAACATCTTGATCATGTTGCGCACCATACACGAAGGAAACTGAAGATCTCTGGAGATGGACTTGTAGCTCTGAGATTGTCGATATTCTTCACCAATTTTGGTTCTCGTCCTCAGACAGTTCTCTTCTCCCCTTTCTGTCCTCCATGCTTAGTGCGGCACACACAGACACACAATGCAAATTGAGATTGAGGCAACTTCCCCCCTTTTTATCTGGTTTCAGGTGTGATTTCCATATTGCCCGCACCTGTTACTTGTCACATGTGAATGTGAATGAGTGTCACATGCTGGAAACAAAGTTGTTTACCCACAATTAAGGAGAGGAGCCAACATTATTCCGGCCCTTTTTGGGTGATTTGTGTGAAATTATGTCCAATTTTCCTTTTCATCACTTGTTTATTTTTTTGCTTTGCTTCAATGCACATAAAGGGAATAAACCTGTGTATAACAAAACGTGTAATTGCAATATGTGATTTCTGGGATAAATACTTCATTTCTGGAACATATTCAAGACCAACACTTTCGGCCATGACTGCAGTGTGGATAGAAAATGAACCCATTATAATCAATTAGAAATCTCAAGAAAAGCAAAAGATAAATGTGATCCAATTTGCTGAACAAATCTACCCATCCCACCATTCCAGGTAATGGCTCAGCAAAAATAAAACCTGACAGCACATAGATGCCTTCAGTGGCAGAATAGAGGCTCAGTGGTTAGCACTGTATACGGTGGCTCAGTGGTTAGCACTGTACACGGTGGCTCAGTGGTTAGCACTGTATATGGTGGCTCAGTGGTTAGCACTGTATATGGTGGCTCAGTGGTTAGCACTGTATATGGTGGCTTAGTGGTTAGCACTGTATACGGTGGCTCAGTGGTTAGCACTGTATATGGTGGCTCAGTGGTTAGCACTGTATACGGTGGCTCAGTGGTTAGCACTGTATATGGTGGCTCAGTGGTTAGCACTGTATATGGTGGCTCAGTGGTTAGCACTGTATATGGTGGCTCAGTGGTTAGCACTGTATATGGTGGATCAGTGGTTAGCATTGTATACGGTGGCTCAGTGATCAGCACAGTATACGGTGGTTCAGTGGTTAGCACTGTATACGGTGGTTCAGTGGTTAGCATTGTATACAGTGACTCAGTGGTTAGCACAGTATACGGTGGTTCAGTGGTTAGCACTGTATACGGTGGTTTAGTGGTTAGCACAGTATACGGTGGTTCAGTGGTTAGCACTGTATATGGTGGCTCAGTGGTTAGCAGTATATATGGTGGCTCTTGCAGCCCCTGCCCATCAAATACACACAACTGCAGCAGAATAGCTGAACACTGGACACATTACATCAGTGGGCACACAATCTGCAGAGCAGTGGACACTAGGCATGATCTGCAAAACACTGGACATTGGACACACTGCAGAGCACTGGACATATTCCACAGAGCCCTGAACACACAGCAAAGTACTGGACATACTCTGCAGAGCACTGGACATACTGCAGAACACTGGACTCAACAGAGCACTGGACACTGCAGAGCACTGGACACTGCAGAGCACTGGAAACACTGCAGAGCACTGGAAACACTGCAGAGCACTGGAAACACTGCAGAGCACTGGAAACATAGCACTGGAAACAACAGAGCACTGGGCACAGTCTGCAGAGCACTGGACAGACAGCAGAGCACTGGACACACTGCAGAGCACTGGACACAACAGAGCACTGGAAACAGCAGAGTACTGGACAGACTCTGCAGAGCACTGGACACAGCAGAGCACTGGACACACTGCAGAGCACTGGACACACTCCGCAGAGCACTGGACACACTCCGCAGAGCACTGGACACACTCCGCAGAGCACTGGACACACTCCGCAGAGCACTGGACAAACTGCAGAGCACTGGTGTCCCCTCAGCTGTAGGCCCCTGGGCACTGTGGATTTGTTCCTGACATAGGGCCTCTCTGTGTGCTGCTGTGGCCCCCTTCAACTCTCCCTCCTAACCTGTGTGGCAGACGCGATATCACAATGACTGTCTGCAGAGAGCTGTACACACAACAAAGCACTGGACAAAGCAGAGCACTGGACATACTCTGCAGAGCACTGGACATACTCTGCAGAGCACTGGACATACTCTTCAGAGCACTGGACATACTTTGCAGAGCACTGGACATACTCTGCAGAGCACTGGACACACAGCAAAGCACTGGACACACAGCAGAGCACTGGACACACTGTAGAGTACTGGACATACTCTGCAGAGCACTGGACACAGCAGAGCACTGGATACACTTTGCAGAGCACTAGACATGCTGTGCAGAGCTCTGGACATACCGTGCAGAGCACTGGACATACCGTGCAGAGCACTGGACATACCGTGCAGAGCACTGGGCACACAGCAGAGCACTGGACACAATGCAGAACACTGGACACACAGCAGAGCACTAGACATATTACACAGCAGAGTACTGGACATACTCTGCAGAGCACTGGACACACTGCAGAGCATTGGATACACAGCAGAGCACTGGATACACAGCAGAGCACTGGACACACAGCAGAGCACTGGACACAATGCAGAACACTGGACACACAGCAGAGCACTAGACATATTACACAACAGAGTACTGGACATACTCTGCAGAGCACTGGACACACTGCAGAGCACTGGACACACAGCAGAGTACTGGACACAGCAGAGCACTGGAAACAACAGAGCACTGGAAACAACAGAGCACTGGAAACAACAGAGCACTGGACCCACTCTGCAGAGCACTGGACAGACAGCAGAGCACTGTACACACCATACAGAGCACTGGACACACTCCGCATAGCACTGGACACACAGCAGAGCACTGGACATACAGCAGAGCATGTATATAGCAGAGCACTGGACACAGCAGAGCACTGGTGTCCCCTTTGCTGTAGGCCCCTGGGCACTTTGGGTTTGTTCCTGACATGGGGCCCTCCTGTGTGCTGCTGTGGCCCCCCCTTCATCTCTCCCTCCTAACCTGTGTGGCAGATGCGATATCACAATGCCCGCCTGCACTGAGTCGGGAGCAGAACTCTATGGTCTCCTGCAGGAAATGCTGGAGGTGTAGGAGATAACAGAGATCAGCTCGCAGCTCAGTGCAGACGGGCACTGTGATATCGCATCTGCCACACAGGTTAGGAGGGAGAGCGTGGGGGACCGCAGAAGCCCACAGAGGGCTTCCGGGGGCCCACCGTAACGGGCACATACACAGCGCCCACGGGCCCACAGCCATTGGAGGATACAGGGCAGGGAACGCTGTCCTGGGGCAGATAGCGTGGCCCCCCCAGGCACTTCAGGGCTCCAGCACTTGCCCGGGTGCACTGGGTGCTGACACCGGCCCTGCCCTAGCGACACCTAATTAAAGACTTTATAACATTTCCTGCCCTGTATGTTAATACTTTAGGTCCGGGAGATACGGCTCCCTTCCCTGGATCTGAATGCCTCGCTGGTGTTAGGCTAGGTTCACATTTGCATTCGGCAGCGCTGTGTATGGTGCGCATACGCATTCACAGTGCCGAACGCAGACATTGTTATGCGAATGCAGCAGTGATTTTCTGCATGCGTTCACATAATAATGTCCATAGGAAACCATTATAACACAGGCCGCGGCCATAAGAATGAGAGAGAGGCATCCGGAACGGGATTTAGGCAGGGAGGAGCTCTAAATTACGTCACCATCCACTGCGTTTGTGCGCTCGACTGCAGATTGCACTGCGCACACATTCACTTTCATTCATTCTTTGTGCGCGTCTGTCTACTTGTGTATAACACAAAAAATACATGTTCATTCGGAAGGCGCACAAATGATGCACATCCGAACGCAAACGCAACAAAAAGCAGCCAAACACGGGTTCTATGCGTTCCCAAGTTAAACATAGGAACACTGTGCACATGCGTTTGGCTTAGTTCTGTTACACTGCGTTCCAAACGCAAATGTGAACGCAGCCTTACTCCTCTCTTTCTAGTGGCTTTGTTGGCGCCTGTGCAGATCCCTCAGTTCTCAGGCATGCTCTGTGAACTCTGCCCGAGAGCTGAGATCACATGGTATAACGCAGGCACCAGATCCCGCCCTTTGTGGTCTTATGCAGTATGCAGGCTGCAGGGCTGGGAATCTGGCGCCTGCGCAAACAGCATGACTGCACCTGTTCCTTCCTCGCCAGATTCCCAGCCCCACAGTCTGCATACAGCATAAGACCACACAGGGCGGGATCTGGCGCCTGCGTTATACGATGTGATCTCAGCTCTCGGGCAGAGCTCACGGAGAATGCCCAAGAACTGAGAGATCTGCGCAGGCGCCGATGAAGTGGCAAGGAAGACAGGAGGAGTAACACTAGGGAGGCGTTAGGATCCAGGGAAGGGAGCGTACCTCCTGGACCTAAAGTAAGCATTAGCATACAGGGTGGGAGATTTAGTAAAGTCTTTATTTAGGTGTCCCTGGGGGGGAGGGGGGTGACAAGTTCCCTTTTAATGCAATGATCGGCGATTGATTCTCACAATCACTAAGGTAAGAAGAATTGATTAAACTTACTAGTGAAGCTCAATGAATTAGAATATCATCAAAAACCAATATCATATTGCCATGTTTCTGGGAACCCTGAAACGCGTTGACTAATCAATCTTGTATTCACCCTTTGATGTCTGGAGGAATACGGCAGCACAGTGTTTAACCCTTCATCCTCCCTACTTTAATTTTCTGAGATAATGACCTTTGGGTTTTCATTGGCTGTAAGCCATAATCGTCAACATTAACATTAATAGATCCCTCTGTGTGTAATGACTCTATATAATAGATGTGGTCACTTTATGTATTGAATTACTGAAATAAAGTCACTTTGTGATGATCTTCTCATTCATTGAGATGCTCCTGTGAATTTGCTTTCTATGACTCTTTGCACATTTATAGGGCGCGCTCTAGATGTATCATATAGGGCCATTACCCTGAAGCAGCGGTTTCTCTCTCCTCCATGGCTTTGATTGGCACATTGCAGCTTCTGGTAATTACATTGATAAGATTTGTTCTTTCTTGCTCCCTTGTGGCTCCTGATGAATGAGAAGATCCTGCTGGATCCAGATGTCCCCTGGTGTGTGGATGGCATCTCTGCCAGCTCACTTCACCCTTCATTGAGCAGATCTGTGATTCAGCTTTGCAGTCCTCAGCATATGTCAGCCCCCTGCCTCCCCTGTGTATGTGTGGGAGCTGGGCTGGCTCTGCTATAGGGGGTGTGAGAGCTACAAACCCTCCACATCAGGATCTGCAACTGCACAAAGCTGCAAGAAGAGCCTGTGAGCACCTCAACCCTGAGCACCTCAACCCTGAGCACCTCAACCCTGAGCACCTCAACCCCTGAGCCACCTCACCTGAGCACCTACACCTCATCCTGAGCACCTCACCCTGAGCACCTCACCCCTGAGCACCTCACCCCCTGAGCACCTCACCCTGAGCACCTCACCCTGAGCACCTCACCCTGAGCACCTCACCCTGAGCACCTCACCCCTGAGCACCTCACCCCTGAGCACCTCACCCCTGAGCACCTCACCCCTGAGCACCTCACCCTGAGCACCTCACCCTGAGCACCTCACCCCCCCTGAGCACCTCACCCCTGAGCACCTCACCCCCTGAGCAGCAGCACTGGTAAGGTACTACAGTTACTCTTATTTAATAACAACTTTGTCAGATGCTGCAGAGCTGACTTTGTCATTCAGCACCACACAGACACATCAGAAGGTGCTATCTGCTGTGTTCACTCTGTAGGATATCTGCAGCTCTATATAGATACATTGACTATAATTATACTTTAGTAAGAGTTTACAAGAAAATCTGAATAATTGCATATTTTTAATTGTCACAAGTATCAATATTATTTCTTATATTGTCAACAACCATTTATCATTATATTTATGTATATCAGCATATATTAGGCAATAGGTTGTATTCCATGGACCTAAGTCTACCTTCTACTTTACAAACTATGAAACTATATAAACTTATGTCATTATTGTTTACTGTCAATTGTTATGTGATATATATATACACAATTATCAGGATCATCATACTCTATATGTGCACTTATTTGTTTTTATTCCCTAAGTCAATATAGAATCATGAATCTGTATCTCATCTATCAGTGTGAGATTGTTATTATTGTCATCTGCCGATATATACTGTCACTGGCAGCTGATGGCATCACTGTATGTAGATATGTATATATGTATCTGTATGTATATATGTATGTGCTGTATGTATATATGTATGTGCTGCATGTATATATGTATGTGCTGCATGTATATATGTATGTGCTGCATGTATATATGTATGTGTATGTGCTGACTAGCAATGTATGTTTATGCGACTGTCAAGTATCAAACTTTTTAGGCAGCCAGAAAAGAATGAAATATAACAGAGAACTGAGAGCTGAATATTCCTGGACTACAGGCTTTATACATTGTATCTACCTTTAGTGTCATAATGATACATTGTATCCACCTCTAATATGGTATAATATGGATTATACCATATTAGAGGTGGATACAATGTATCATTATGACACTAAAGGTAGATACAATGTATCACTATTATACTAGAGGATGATGTATTATATCCATATTATACCACACTAAAGGCAGATACATTGAATTAATATTATCCTCTGCTGCCTATGACATCATTTGCTGCCGCCCATGACATCACTCCCAATCATGTGGTTTTATAAAAAGGAGATAGAAATATTTTATTAGTAAATCCCCTTTATACAATGCATTACGCTAATCAATTATAATAAATGTATGTTTCCGTTGACTATAAACAGTCAGCAAGAAGGTTATTGCCATCCCATTGTATCAATGTTACACTGTGTCTGCGGCAGACTGTGGACATTTCCCCTTTAAGTCCGGATTCCGTCTATAAATCTGATCCGGTCATTTATATGAAAGTTCGTTAGGAAGATGTTAATGAGCTCCGATAACTGCGAGGAGCTTTATAGACCGGCACCTGCTTGTGAAATAATGAGTATTCATTCATTCATTCATTCATTCATTTATTCATTCAGTGATTCGCCTGGATATCGATGCTTCCAGGAATACAAGGAATCAGGTTACGGCCTGCTGTGATTTATACAGAAGGGCTCAGACAGACAGAAGCACAATCACCTTCCAGGGGCTTCATCATTTACATGTGATGATGATGTCATTATTAGATCACTATGTATTCACAGACCATGACGTCATGATCCAAAATAAGCTAAAATCAGCAAGATTAGCTCATCACGTCAGGGGCCGAGGAATAGTCCATCCTTTAACAACATTTGGATTTAAAGGGATTGTCCACTACTTGGTCAACCTTTTCTCATCCACCATGTTTGCACCCGTGAATATAAATAAAGCGTATACTCACCTCTGGACCTCTGGCGCCAGCGCTGTTCCAGCTGTGTTGAAGCGCACTCTCCTAGGACAGGTGCAGGGCTTGTGTCATCTAAGAACCTCCCGTAAGCCCCGGGAAAACGATTACCGGCACAGCTGGAACAGCGCCGTCCCAGTGATGCCAGGACTCACTTTCTGCTTGTGTGACGTAACAACCTCTTGGAAGCTCTTGGAAAGTGATTGCTGACACCACTGGAACAGCGCCGTCACAGGAGGTGAGTATAAGCTTTTTTATTTTTACAGGTGCAAACATGGTGATTGAGATGGGGTTGTCCAATTAGTGGAGAATCCCTTTAATATTTGTATTGACTAATACAGAAACATTAGAGCTAAATAATAATAGTCTGCCTGCTGCCACCACTAGGGGGAGTTCACTGCAGACAACTTACACACGTATGCAACAGCTCCTCCTAGTGGTGGCTGCAAACAGTCAGAATTTAATAATTTAAAGGGAAACGGTCAGGTGATTGACATGTGTTTGCTTACAAATACGCAAAGGAGAGATCTGTCAATCCACTGTAGCGGCGTTAGGAAGAGCCGTCCAGACATGGAGCCAGGCTGGTCTACAGTAGTCACTGACTATGGTCCCTGGCTGGAACCCAAAGTATATAACTTTGGCTGTCACATCATTGGTTCATTTGTGCAGCTGCACAGGGGCCAGGAGGTAAAGGGGCCACATGCACTTCCAATGCAGGTGAATTTTTGCATTTGGATGAGCTATTGGACATCACAGGGGCAGTGTCCTGTCTGTGTCCGCCAGTGTTTGAGCCATCTTTATTCAATCAGTGCAGATTTACTTGCTTGTTTTGCATCCAATATCTGCACTTAAAATTTGCCTAATTACAACTCATGAAAGAAGAATTAAAGGGTTATGTTATATTACTATTACCATTATATTAAAGGGCTATATAAAGGGTTATATTATTATTATTATTATCATTAAAGGGCTTATGCAGGATTAGATTGGCAACTACTTTCCTTAAGAAATGGCACCACACCTGGTTGGGTCGAGTATTGCAGTTTTCTCCAGTGGAGTGAATGTGGATGAGTTTTGCAATTTTTTTAACTATTTTTTTGTTTTAGGAAAACCTCTTTCCCCTTCCCCCCTGGCCCCTATCTTTTCTGATGTTCTGATACTTGTCATCACCATGGGACAGATCTGTTCACTGCTGCTTATTGCTTCTATTGACCTGCAGAGGATACTAATATGGACCGCCCCCTAGAGGTCACAAGAGGCAGCACAACATTTTCAAACACTAAGGCTTTGTGCGGATGCAGCTTTTTTAGGTACGGAAATTTTTTGCTCCAAATCTGGATCTTCTGGCAGAAAAACGCACCAACCACCGCATATATAAAGCTGAGTGTATGTATGTATGTAGCCACGCCCTTCTTAGTCCCACCCCATCATAGCCCCGCCCATTCATAATGCGTCTGATGCATATGGCTCCACCTCTCTGGTTAACCACACCCTTCATGGTGAGCCTGATGCATATGGCTCTGCCCCTTCAAGTTGGCTCCACCCCCTTCATAATGCACCATTTGTATATGGCTCTGTTCCCGCCATTTAGCCCCACCCCCTTTATTATTGTTGCCTGGCCATCACCCACTTCATAACCTCGCCACTGGATGCATATTTCTCCACCCCTCTTGTTAGCCCAGCCCCCTTTTATTATTTTATTATTGTAACCCAGGTACCACCCCCTTCATAACCTCACTACTAGATGCATATGGCTCCGCTGCGGTGTAACTAGGTTCCATGGCGCCCGGGGCAAAGATCTATTTTGGCGCCCCCCCCCCAAAGTAGGTGAGGACCGGGGGGGCGATGCTGTCAGTTTTCAGCCCCGCCGCCCCTATTGCAGCCATGGTTGAGGAGCCGGGGGGGGGTGCTGTCAGGTTTCAGTCAGCCCCGCCGCCCCTATTGCAGCCTTGGTTGAGGGGCGGGGAAGGGGTTGCCACTGGCGCCCCCCGCTGGGTTGCGCCTGGTGCAAAAGGTCCGGCTGCACCCCCCTAGATACGCCCCTGTGGCTCCACTCTCCTGTTGGCCCATCCCCTTTATTATTGTAACCCAGGCAACACCCCCTTCATAACTCTGCTACTGAATGCATATGACTCCGCCCGCTCATGTAAGCCACACCCCTTTATTATTGTAACCCAGGCAATATCGGGTTCTACAGCTAGTTACATATATAGCTGGAAAAAAACGTTGCTATAATTGACTGCTGCTTCTTTTTCTCCACCAAAATCTGCAACAAAACTGCAATGAAAAAAAAACAATCTGCGTGTGCACAGCACTTCTGTTCTCTCGTAGACTTTTCTGTCCTCAGGATACACACGAAGATCAAAATCTGCATTAAAAATGCATTAAAAAAACGCATTGTGGGCACCTAAAATACACCTAAATACGGCCGATCTGATATCAATGGTGTTTCATGTTAGAATACATTGTCACAGTGCAGGTGCTGTAAACTCACCAGAGAGCCCACATGGAAGCCTTACTCACCGTGTTTACCTTCCCCTTGATAGAATATTAATTGATATGGAAAGGTCTGTTATTTGCTCAGGTTCAATATCACAAAGCTTTTAGGAGACCCTGGGACTGGTTTTCTAGCTCTTAATGGCTTCACCTGCAGAATAAGCGCAGCGCAGGCGGCACCGGCAGGACGGGAAGGTAACGAGCGCCGCATTCTGACTCTTAAGTTTCCCCATTACAGATGTGAATGTTACATTTTACTTGTGTCGCTTAATGACTTTACTGTAAAACCAACCAGGGCTACAAGAAAAAGCAAAAGTAGATCAGGCCGCGAGGTGCACGGTGCGGAGGTCCCTGCAGGGAGGCCTCCATTAAGGTTAGCGGGTCAGTCATTTATAGGACGGCAGCAGAAGAAAGAGTGAAGAAACCACTTTACAGATAACATAACTCCAGGCACACACCACTGTGACAAGAGATGTTGGACATTGCTCCCACGCGTTTCATGACACTTCCATGTTGGATGTTGTTAATGATGTGAGGTGTTTTGGTCCATGGCCGCCCACAGAACCTAATCGGGAGGTGTGAGATTGGATGACCATGGCGGTGCTATGTCCCTAAACATTAATCTATCCCCCAACACATTTCACACTGACACTATGGAGGGACCAGCTGTATATGCAGCAAATTAACCCAAATAGGAAAGTGAATGGCTTGATGATAAGGCACAAGATCAGTCCATAATACTGCACCCGCTTACGATCCCAGCTAATTATATGTGCATCTGTCTAATGTTGTAACGTCAACCTGCATAGGACCGCAGGACTAGGAGATGACTGCTCGGACCTCGCTTCCTTATCAGCCGTTGAGAGTTACTGCACCTCCTAAGGAACCAGAGGCAACAACCACAACAGAACAAGCAGAAAGACAATGCAAATGTGACTGTGTGATAGCAGGTATAATGTACACCTGAGCTGTCCTCCAGCTGGGAAAACCTAATCCTTGTCCCCATCATTCTGCTGAAGGTGGGGATACTTAGGTCTCATACATTACTTGGCTCCTGAATAAGACGCACCCAAAGGGAGTGAAGGAGCTGGAGAGCAAAGAAGCACGTTCATAACCCAGGCAAGGCAATAGGTATAGCAGTATTCCAGCAGATGACCAAATAGAAGCGTCACTGCTGCTACAGCAACAACACCACAGCGGAGCAACAGAGAGCTTCACCACAGCCAAGTAGACAAGTTCTATAACCAGCATAGAATGAGGTCAGGGGCAAGTAAATATAGCAGAAGGGGAAGGTAATAACAATCTCCAGCTGAGAATACTCACCCAGCAGTGAAAAGGTACTTAACTGTCACACTGGATTAAGGGGTGTCTGGTTACCGTGCGTGACAGTGGACACATGGACCAATGATGTCTGACTGGCGCACTACATGAAACTATAGATGGAGAAACAAGGGGGAGGGGAAATACAGCTAACCCGTGATATGCTGCAGCTGCTGCACCACCAGTTCCTGCAGGTCCATCACCTCCTGTGACAGAGTCTACTTAACGTGTGCACAAAAAGCAGCAGGATCCATGATGGATCAAAAAAAAAGTATTAGTTGTTGATTATGTCAAGCTCAACTAAGGGGGTGTCCGGCTACAGGGCATGACCGTGGACCCATGGACCAACAATGTCCGGTGCACTACAAGAAACTACAGATGGAGAAACATGGGGAGGGGAAATACAGCGGAGGGCCCTACTGCACTCACCTGCAGCTATGCCCTGATCTCCTACCTGGAAACAGGATGAAGTGCTGGTGATCCGTGCTGTTGGATGGAAAAACAAGGACAAGGCTGGTGCAATAGTGCAGCCTCCGCTCCTTCCTCAAGGATTATACATATATATTATGATCTCCCTACCGTCCCTATAGGGGTTCTTTCACCATGTCGCCGAGCAGGATACCTAGTCCCTCGCTGGCCCTGATGTTAGCCCTCAATAGGGAAATGGACGGTGGGAGCACTATTCCCAACCAGTGTAATAAACAAGACAAGAAGGGAAGGGGAGACAGACAGGGAACAACAAAGCAACTTCATGCCTGCTGCCCCGCTCCTTGACAGCAGACGGCTTAGCAGTAGTCAGCTTTCCAGAGAACTTTCTTCACCTCAGGTAGTTTGGCCAGAATGAGTTCAAACACCAGCAAAGCATACTGGAACGATGTGATCATATAAAGGGGATGGGAGTGATCACACAGTAGCCACACTTGGACATGAACTAGCTAGAAAAGAGAAACTGGCATTAACTTCTCAACTGCCAAAGGAAAGAATCATGTTTAAGTGAAAACTCAATAAAGGAATGAGACAGAGGCCCCAAACCAGTCACAAGCCTCTATAGTAAGAGAGACCATCGTGACATTAACCCCTTCAGCATGAAAGTGTAAGCGCATCAGTAAACCGGTGAAGTGAGCTCTACAGAAACCCTGCGATTAATGACATGCTGAGACCATCAAACCCCCCCAGAGGTGACAACAGGGCATGACACACTCATGACACCCTCTGGTCAGGCTGCTGAGACACCCAAAATCCCCAGAATAAAGGTCCCAAAGTCCATAGTGTGACTGAGCACGTGCAACCACTACTCGTATAGACAGCAAATAGAGCAGTGGTCGCACATACTAATACCACTCCATTCACACTGGACTTTGGCACTTACTTGGTCAGTGGATGACACCGGGGAACAAATATTTATCGCTCATCCACAGAAGTTATGCTGTTTATGGAACGACCCCTTTAAAGAAGTTTCAATTTCGTTTAGTCAGAAGGTTCCATTCATGAAAAGCCGATCAAAGTATGTCCGATTATCGTGACCCCAATAAAGGACTGTATTCTGTAATGAAGTTGCCCTCTGTTCAGATTTCATGCAGCACCCCGCAGGAGACATGAGGTATTGCATAAGTGATATTGAAATGAACTGTCTGTATAAAGCCACTGAGTCCTCCAAAGTGCAAGATGTCTTTTGTAGCTTCTAATCCTCGAGGATCATAATGAAGAACCGTTATATTAAGTTGCAATGATATGATAAGGGGACGAACCTTATCTGTGTTCATTGAAACCATAATCGCAAGGCGTAGATTGAAAATCTTTCAACTCCAATTTGTTCTCCGGACCTTCAGCCCTCTAATGTGATATTGGGACATTGAGACCCCATCAGACACTATAATTGCCACCTTTTGCCCTTTGTGTCTTCACTAATGAATCGCACGTTGTTATTATATTTGTTGTTTTCTTGAACATGACGTCAACCTTTATTACAAAACGAAGAGACCTCAAAAATCCGGTCACATTTCCCTGCCTGGAAAGAACAGAACATTGTGTCTCACAGGTTGTTTAAGAGGGAAATAATGGGAGTAATGACAACGATTATATCTGTGAGCGCTCACAGACCTGGGACTCGACTCGTGATCATTTGTATATTGCAAATTAGACTGAGCTTGAAAGTTACAAAGTTACATTATTTTTCCATCTGGAAGAGTTTTATAATAAAGATTCACCCGAGGAGATCGATGGCCCCCACCAAGGGGGATCGAGAACCTTCTTGATATCGGTCCCCGAGGGTCTTGGATAATGAGAACATCAGATGATACTGTCTTAAGGTGAAAATATCAGAAATATAGAAGTGTGTGAAGCTCCAGGGGACTGGTGGGATCTCAGTGTATCCAGGAGATCCAGAGATCTTGTTTATTGTACATTGAATCATGAATCACCGAGTCTGATCTTCAAGCATCGTGAGCTCTAATGTTACTTTTACCATCAGGTGCAAGGGCCGCTGAGGTTTAGCACCAGCGACTGATATAGTGGCCATAGATGATATATATCTAAAAAACTATAAACTGAGGTAGCAAGTGGCGCCCCACTGGTCGGGACGCCCTGAGGGGTACTGCACCCAGACCAGAGTGTGTGGTATCCCTGTGACCTGGGAAGTCAATGGGGGACCCTCACCATACGCATCCACACACCTTAGGTCAGGGGACCGTAGGGTCAACCGTTGTTAGGAAACTGGTCCCGATTGGAGGAGCTTAGGTGGGTAGCGGTGAGCGGGAAAGTTAGTCAGAGGAGAGAAGTCGCTTGGAGAGGACCCTGCGAGCACCGCAGTGGAGGGCTCCTCAGTACAGGTGGCCCAGGAACAAAAGGGGATCCTAGGGTGTTGAGGTGCACCTGAATGTGTTGCCAATCCAAAACCGGAGGACCGACTCCGAGACGGTGCGGGCATTTACCCCCGAGCCGCAGAACCTGAAGGCTTGGGCTTCTTCAGGAGACGCGGCCCACACCTGGCATAATCCCCTAAGGCCCCATATAGGGTCCGGAGGTCTCAAGACACGAACCGTCCATAAGGATCCGTGGGGACTAGCGGAGGGCTCTGTGCGCAGGAGTGCAAGAAGGAGCAGTGGGAGAGCGCAGCAAGGACAGATGAGAGGACCAGGCATGAACATCACCGAGGGTCCCCAGTGAGACGTCCTAGTTCTCTGGTGACTACCTAGGCCAGCAATACCCGTTCACTGTGTGTAAAGACTGTTTGCTGCCTGAGTCACCAATAAAGCCCGGTTTAGAGTCAAAGACTGTGTGTGCGTTTCCTGTGCCAGAGGAGCCATACTCCTGCTTTCTCATAACAAACTGAGAGCCTGCATCTCCACCTGACGAGCCGCCTCCTTGTGTAAAATCCCTATCATCCATCACTGCCCCGGGGACCCTGCTCCACCTATGGGGAGCGTTACCAACAAAGCTGCCTCATCATCACCTCGGAGGTCTGCAAGCAGCGCCGGTATCATTACCGGATACCGTAGGTGGCGTCACAAACTCTTATTTTGTATTTTTAAACCCCCTTTTAGCGACCACCAGGTCCACGGGCCCGGGCACAGGCCACCTGTAACATCCCCCATTGAAACTACAACGCCCGGGATCGGGTACCCCAGGGCCTTGGGGTGGGTCAAGCAGTATGGCATAAAACAGTGGTTTGTTAACCCATAGAAGCAGTGGCAACATTTCAGTTCTGAAGTTGAAACCTTTCTGTAATAATTATAATGGATAACTCAGGAATCTTTCTGCGTGGAGTAAAGACACAACAGAGCACAGTTTATAGGTGGAAAAAGTCTATATTATAACACACAGTGATTCACAGCAAGTGCAGAGGAAAACTCAAAGTCCATGAACATAAGGTGTAGATATTGAATGAAAACTTAACAAAAGTCTGATGAAAAACCTCACAGGAAAATGCAATCAGCGGAGCAGTCTATAAAGCGCAGTTTACACTTGGAGATACTGTAAGAGTAAAGTCTATAGCAAGTCCAAACACAGAGATGTTATAATCAAGTCTATATAACACATTAAATCATCCAGAGAGGTCTGGGTAGGAAGTCTTAAAAAGTCCAGAACCAGATGCAGAGCAAATTACTAAGTCCAGAACAGTCTCATGCTCCACATCTATTCGAATGTAGGAAGTGACGGAGCACTTAATAAAGCAACAGCTATGTGTCAGCAAAGGCAGGTGAGGCAAGAGCCGCAGGAGAGCGAGTAGTATAAGCAGCCAGAAGCAGAAGGAACGCTGACACAGGGGTAGGGAGCAGAACCCGTGAAGAGCAGCAATGAGGAGATTCATACAGGAACTGCAGGAGTAGGCAGAGAATCATCTGAGAAGTCACTAGGAGCAGGAAACCAAAGCACAATACTCTAGAAGTGATTAGAGGCTGGGGTGGGGTCTATAAAGGCAGGAAGACAAAAGGTACATGAAACAAAGGACGTTATCTTGGAAGAGGGCAGAATGCCCAAAAGATAATCAAAACACTGAGAGTCCTCACACTTTCTTAAGGTTCACACTTCAGAACTGAAACGTTGCCACTGCTACTATGGGCTAATAAACCACTGTGGTTTTTTTTTTCCAAACTGCTTGGTGTACTGCCTCCATTTCTTTTTCATCTGAATGGTTGGAGTTTTGTCATGGAAGTCTTGCAACTACTTTTTCTATCTGTCTACAAAAATACTAAATAACTGACCGTATCTCTTCACAGAATAAAGCAGCACTCTGTATATATAAAGATGCCTGAAAACATTGAATAAATGAAATATAAACCACATTACTGCTATATAGACTGTACATATAAAATGAAGAATTCATGAGAGCCCATCAGCCCGGACAAGGCAACCTTTCTTAGATGAGACTCTAAATCTAATATTTATCTCCTGGCCTAAAAGCTGCAAACGTAAAGAGCATGTAAGACCCAGACATGACTTGAAGCTCATGGGCCCCAATGCAAAAGCTCCAACGGGGCTCCAATCATTGCAGATCTTTAATAGTCTTTCTCTATAGGCCAAAGGGACTTTTGGGGCCCCCTAGGCTCCAGGGCGGGGGTGCACCTATTGTAATTAAGCCCCTGCTATCTCCTAATGTGAGCTGCAAACAAAACAAAAAACTGACCAGCAACCCTAAACATCTATCTATCTATCTATCTATCTATCTATCTATCTATCTATCTATCTATCTATCTATCTATCTTTACCGTCACCTTCGATTTAATAAAGTATAGTAAACATCCCGCAGCGACTATGTTCTTACTTATTC